>CM019719.1:38567583-39767583 GCA_009760885.1 Achatina immaculata | reverse complement strand
AGGGAGGCAAAGTTCCGCAAGGGACATGCAAATGACTGATTGACTGACACCCAGAAAGTATACAATAATAGAACTCATTAAAAAAAAAAAGATTTATTCACAGAATATACAAATTTAGTAAGAAACATGAGTTTTCTTTCTTTTTTTTGGTTTTTTGTCAGGTATTTCATTTATATTAAATCTAATATGAAGCCTAATTAATTCTCAATGTTTCATCAACACTAATAAGTCTTTCTCTTTTTTTTTTTTTGGACCATGAACTTTATTACAGCTGAGTATCTCGGTTCACAAGAGTGTGTCACGAAAAGCCATAGAATAACATGATGACCTTTAAAGAGTTGTGTGGATACTGTTTCTGGTTGTACATCTAAAAAAGAGTTCGGTGGCATTTTCTTGAGCTTCAGTTTCAAGGTGTGGTCTCTCGAAATGGCAGCCACTTTCTCCTCTTTATTGAATGGTTTGATCTGAAAAGTTAAAATTCACAAAGATATCCACAACTTGGTAGAATTTTTCTGCAGACAAAGATGGGAAGTCCTGACCAATCTTTCCTACCAGTTTCTGCAAGATGCTCCAGAATGAAGCTGTACAATTCACCGCTCAGTTTAAAATTATTTATAAATCACAACATTTCCAGGACATGTTGCACTGCTCTACTGAACAAGAGTCAAAGCTTTTTTGTTCTGTTCTGAACACAGTTTATCTGCAGCCATGCAGATTGTCATTTTTGGTCTTGCAATCTGGCACACTCAATCAACCAAAAAGATACTGGTCAAATATTGGCTTTGAATACCAGTCATTCTCTTCAAAATGGTAATACAACGTGGTTCAGTTTTGTTCCAAAATATTCTTAACTTGTTCTTCTGTTCCAATAAACGGTTTAAACTTTTCCACGAGATGGCTTGCGAGTCTCAATGTGCAAAATTAGGCACTGGTACTCCAATTCCACTTCTTTAGAGAGTTGACCACAAATAAATGTGTCCTTGGTGGGATTTGCTTTGATAGTTCACAATGCCATGCAGCCTGATTTAGAATGAACTTCAAATCAATTATAAATGTCTTGCTCGCTAATGGCCCTCTGAGCAGGAACATTATTATATCTGGAATTTTTTTGTTTGATGAGCGGCAGCGAGCCTCTCATTATCTATCACAGATGCCTCTCATATTATCTATCACAGAATACCTATCTCGAATATAACTCATCTTTATGATTTTTTGAGTGAGTCTTGAGATTAGCTTTGAAAATGCCACAAAGCACACAGACATGAGAAAGAAGACTAAGTGAGAATCATGTCAAAAGAGATAAGAAGAAAAAAACAAAAAAAAATGTAGGATAAAAAAAATCCTGCATAGTCAAGGATGCATGAAATGAGGGGGCTAAATTTTATATGAACTTCTGGCCATCCTCAGAGCAGCCATGTGTACAACGTCATTTAGCGTATTTTATACTACAGGCATTCAAATGATGACAATGACAGGACATCTAAGAATAAACGTCTAATGAACAGATAAATGATAAGGAATAAAGTTTACATGAAAGCACGACGAAACAATCATGCCTTCAATATTGCTTGAAATATCATGCTTACGCTTTTGCTTTTCTCTTTGGGACAAACTTCTCAGATTTATCTGCCTCAACCCTGGATTCTCTTACACGCTGTTTCTTGTTTCTGCAACGAACCTGAATGACTGACAGTGAAGTGTTATCTGCTAAGACAGATGCAAGTGGTGGAGCGTGTTGCAGAAGCCTCTGACGCAGAGCACAAGACACAATCCTTCTGATATCTGTAGCATAAAATGAAAAAAGGCAATAGAGTCAATTAAAAAAAAAAAAAAACAAAACATGAAGGATCACTAGACAAAAATAAGGATGGTCATCCACATACCTGATTGTTTTAAGAGATTCTCTGACCTAATCACAAGATACTTCTGAACTTGTAAGTTGTTTACATTTACAGATGTTCGCTTTAATTTGTTTTTTCAACTGTTTGGCAAGTCTCATAAGTTTTTTCTACACTTTCGACAAAAGTACTGAAGTCTGAACTGACTGGAGAGTGATAGATCTGATAAAAATAAAAATTCATTCTCTTCATCCTGAGAACCCAGTCTGCTATATAGTGTGTCATTCCTATGCTCAATGAAATATTGAAATAAACACATCAATACAACCTTCTGTATTGCCTTAAAAATTCATACTGTATTCTAAAAAAACAAATATAATGAAACTTCCCATTAATCAAGAAGGAAAAATATGCACTGAAGAAGCTGGTCAAGAAGTAAATCAATCTGCATACTTTGGCAGCCACACAGACCAGGATGGTGACACTAGAAAGGAAGTTACAATTGTAAATACAGCACTGGCCATCAAGAATCTTTAAAAATATATAACTTTTGTTATAAGCATGAAAACAATGTTAAGATTATTCAATTAAATGTAATATCCATCCTTATTTATGCATACGAAAGCTAGAAAACAACTAAAGAAATAGAAAAACAATTTGGACTCTCTTGAAAACAAATGCCTAAGGAAAATAAAAAGTGGGATGAATTCAAGATCAATGTAGAGATAAGGCAGATGAGTGAACAACAACCTGTCTCATTGGTGATCAGAAAAAAAGGAGACTGACATATATCAGCCATGTGATGAGAAGAAATAATCAGAGAATCCCAAAACAAACTATCAAATGGAACACAACAGGCCAAAGAAAAACAGGTCAATCAAGTGAAACTCTAAAGAGGATATTTATTAAGAGAGGCCAAATTAGTAGGAATAAAACCCCCTGATGAGGCTGAAAAACTTGCTGAAAACAGAAAAACTTGGTGAACTACAATGCAAGCCCTACATGAAAGATGTAAGATTATGATGTGCACTGTTTCACTATGAGTTTCATCCCTTGCCTTTGAAAACATCTTATGATTTAGAAGACACCATAAGCACTAAATCCAGCTTTTTCCCCCCTCTTGTTATTGTACAAAAGTATAACAATATAAAACCCTACAGAACAATAATGTTTTTTTTTTCATGCTTTGTTAAATATCTGCAGTAACTACTTGCTGATTTGTACAATGCCTTTATTTACTGTTATCTCACAATTCTTGGGGATATTTTTCATACTACTGTTTTTTGTTTTTTTTTGCTGATTATTGCATACTATATTCTGAGCCACTGATTTTGCTGCTGTTCCTTTCCTAGTGCATACAACAGCTCTCTGAAAGAATGTCTTCAAAGTTTCTGACCATATTCTCATTCAAAGTTAGACTCGGTGTACAATGTCAGTAATTGTTTTTCTCATTTGTAGAAGAGGCTGTGCTTTTGAAAGAACATATGCTTTTAAAAGAAAATCCAGGAAGGAGAAATATGGCAGACCAAGAGATAATCTGTCTACATCTTCTCTGTAGACAAAGAATATTATGATGCCATAAAAATTGGAGGTTACGAAATACCAGAGATTAGAAATGCTAATGACACAGTATTACTGTCCACAACACAAAAAGGAATGGAAAAACTAATGATGTCAGTACATAAGAGTAGTAAAGAGCAAAACCTTTATCTTAATGGAAAGAAAAATAAACTGATGACAACTGACAAAACAAACAAGGCAGCTGAAATATACACTCTCGGAAAAAAGTAAGTGTGCAATACTTTAAAAAGCACCATGAACATGCTCAGGTGATGACTGAAATAAAATCTGCCACATATTATGTTTGATTATCCAATAACAGATAAAATGATAACTTTCAGGCCAGTCACATGTCACAAAAAACTGAAAAAAAAAAACTCACCTAATGTGGCTCACCACCCCAAGAAAAGAAAATCAGAGTTTCAATATCGTGTGTGTCCTCCTCCTCTGGCAGTTATCACTGCTTGACACTGCCTGCTCATCAAACCAGTGACACGTATCAATTGTTGAGGCATGTTATTCCATTCTTCTTGCAACACTTGAGCTAATTCTTGGCAGTTTCCAGGACGACTGTGTCGTTTTCACAACCTGTGGTCCAGTTCATTCCAAATGTGCTTGACAGGTGACAGGTCCAGTGAAACTGCTGGCCATGACAAGATAGTAATATGATGCTGTTGAAAGTGGTCCCTGACCACACATGCGACATGTGGACGAGCGCTATCCTGCTACAGTATCACGCCTTGTCTATTAGCATCCAGAAAAGGCATTATGTGGTGTGTAATGATTTCGTCCCTATACTGTAAACCTGTAAGGTTGCCATTGAGGAAGACTAGGTTTGTTCGGCCAGCATAGGAAATTCCTCTCCAAACCATTACACTGCCTCCTCTCCTATCCACCTCTAGCACACAGTTATTCACAAATCATTCTCCTCTTCGTCTGTACTCTAAAGCACGCCCATCATGACCTTGCATTCAGAATCTGGACTCATCAGTGAATAGGATCCATCTTCATTGATGACTGGGGCATGCTACGTGGTGCCTGCCCCAGGTCAAGCAGGTTTGTCTGTTGCAAACTGTAAGTACTGGTCTAACTGCAGGCCTATGAGGTAAGAGATTTACCTCTCTGAATCTGTTCCACACTGTCCTGCCTGACACATGTCTTAAACCTGGAATGTTGCTGGCAGTCCATGTTGCCTGGAGAAACCTGTTACGAAGGTGCATGAGGTGGATGTAGCGGTCTTGTGCAAGGGTGGTAACTCGTGGTCTATCACTTCTATGGCGGTCAGCAATGGAACCATTTTGGTTAAAATGACTTTGAAGGCGTGATATTGTGTTTCTGTGAACATTAAAATGTTGAGATACTGCTGCTACTGTTGATTCACCAATTAACATCCCAACAGCTATTTCTCGCTGATGTTCGTTCAATCTTGGCACGATGAAAAAAAGATGTTTATGTTGGAATTCCACTACTCCTTTCTTCAACGATTACATGAAGAGATCTCTGAGAACAGAATTACACATTTACCCTCATTTTATCCATGGTCAGTAACCAATCATGGATCACTGCATGTGATTTCACTGGAGCTGTGGTTATCTCCCCAGGAATAGTGCGATCAACTTCGTGCAGAACAGGGAAGTGGACAACACTCAGACAAAACTTAGTGCCAAATTTGATTTCATTTCACTCATGACAACGTGATTGGTGCGCTTGACGCCACTGCACACTTACTTTTTTCAGTGAGTATATATATCAATGAGGAAAAATTGGAAGAGGTGGAGAGCTTTGAATATCTTGGACCATTACTAATTAATAATAGAGATAAAATGAGGGTATCTATCGCTCTTCAAAAAATAAAACAAGTAAAGAAGCTGTGGAGAGGAACAGACAGAACTATAAAAATAAGATTTTTAAGGGCATGAATCTTTCCCATTGCAACATATGCCTGTGAGACCTGGACACTTAACAAAACAGCTGAGAAACACATTAATGCCTTTGAATGTAAATGTTACAGAAGAGTTCTTCAAATATCATGGACACAAAAAAAAGAACAAATATATCCATACTACAAGAACTTAATATTGAAGAAGGTTGGCTAGTAAAGATATTAAATATTCATTCATTCATTCATTCCTTTGCATGTCCCTTGCGGAACTTTGCCTCCCAAACAGCACTCCTGTAGGCCTCTCGGTTGTGAGCAAGATGGCCTGCTGCTGCTGCATCCATTTCCAGATCATCAACGATGTCTTGTAGCCATCTTCGTTTCGGTCTTCCTCTTTTTCCCATTATGTATCCTTCCAATACGGTCTTCTCTAAATTATCATGACGTTTAATGTGGCCAAAATATTTAAGTTTTCTCTCTTTAATCCTCTTTACTAGCCAGCCTTCTTCAATATTAAGCTCTTGTAGTATAGATATATTTGTTCTTTTTTTTATTAAATATAGAAAACTTAAATTTTGGGCACATTAAATGTCACGAGAATTTATAGAAGACAGTCTTGGAAGGGTAAATAATGGGAAAAAGAAACAAAGAAAGGAATATCAAGGCAAGATGGCTGCAAGACATTGCTGACAATCTGCGAATGGATGCATCAGCAGCAAGGCATCTTGCTTACAACTGAGAGGCCTACAGGGGAGCTGTTAGGAAGGAAGAATTCTGCAAGGAACATGCAAATGACAGAGATACTTAAGGACAGGCTTTTCTGACTAAGCTCTCTAAGACACAGAACAATGAGAGACTGTAAGAGGTGTTCAGAGTTTGTGGAATATGTCCAGCATCATTTGATTTTCTTAACTGGCTACAGCAACAATAAATCATATTTGAGTTACAATATCCAGACTTTTTTTTGTTTGCATCTTGTACTGATCTTTGACCTTTGCTTCCTTCTCAAAGAAGTAGTACCCTTAAGCAGGGCAGCTCTCAATGTGTCACTTTCTTTCATTATTTTTTACTAATTCTTGTAGCTGATAGAAAAAAAAAAATCTGCCACGGATACCTTGCAACATCCTGACTTTTTAATTTTTCTGATTCCTAGATTAATGAGTTTTCACACTTTTCCCTTTGTGCCAGGCAATGGAATGCACAAATTTCTAAAATGTTTTTCTATACAAAATTTCTGTGACGGAGAAGTTCGATGGTACTATATGTGTTTAAAGAACTTCAATGCACTAAGTCCGGTAAGTGGTTTTCAGTTTCTTTCTCTTTAAAGGTGAATATAAAAGTATGGTGTGTAGTCAGTGGTCACTCCGTGTCCTGTGTAAGCAACCTGAAGATTGTGTGCTGGCTCTTACAACATCACTGTATATCAGCTTTAGTCTACCTCACTGCCTCCTTCTCCAGAGAAGCCCACCATGTACTATCTATCTGGGTATATCCATTCTTTATCCATTCTTACCCAGCCATCTTAGTCTTCTATTGCTGACTGTTGTCAGCAGGGATGAAAGATCAGCTTGCTGTAACACCCGTCCCACCACTTGATGCTCGATAATTTGCATAGGAGAATAATGGTTTGTCAAATGTGACAGTTTGTTATTTATTTTTTTAAACCATGTACTGATTTCTTCAGTTAAAGAGCAGGCTGAAGTAACTGTGGATCCTGTTAAATCTTTCCTGATACATTTTCATATGTATGTAAGTTAAGACATAGTTAGTTAGGTTCATATCTAACATCAGTTATATAGTATACATTATACAGTATATGTATTTCTGTGCATTAAAAAACATTAAAGAAACCGATGAACTGCTTTGGATGTACAATGTTTTAATGCATGCCACAAAAGCAGTGACCATTTATTATTATGGGGCATTGTAAGTAGCTCATTTTAAAAAAATATAACAGGCTTTACGGGAGCAGTTTGTACTACTGGTTGTATACAAGACGTTCATGCTGGCTGGCTGGCTGGGGGGGGGGGGGGCGGGTACGGCCTAGTTGAGTTTTTTCATGAGCCAATATTTTTCATTAATATCACCGATAATAAGCTACACACACTGCTCATATAATCAGTTATTGCAGAATAGCTTTCCTGTGAACCACAAAGGCTTCGAATGCAGACAGAAGCTCCCTGATTAATTTCGGTTGTGTTAGTTTCATTGGCTACAAACTGCTATCTAACCTCGTGCGAACGAACACATCGATGCAGACTTTGAATGCACCGTGTGAAATAAGTCAGCAAAACAGATTCTGCTGAGACGAGTAGTAATAAAACATCTTAATTCAACTCTTAAACGGAAAACTACTTGTTTTTTCTTCATGAAAGTATATGACGGTCATCACATTGTCGCTCAAAGTTATTGGACAATGGCAATATACGCTTCATTTTCATGTAACAAATACACTCATATCTCTGTTTTGTGTCTGCTCATGTATTTAACAATTTAAAAATATAAAGTCGTCAGATGTGTATATGAAGATTATTACACATCTGAAAATATACAGAATTTGAGTAAGTACTATTTGTCAAATATACTTACTTATGTTTGATTGCGCTATGGAGGCAGCCATGTTTACTACAAGCAATTCTGCAGACAGAAAAATTATTAAAATGTAACTTATCTTAATTTATTTTAAAATGTTATTAATTTTTTTCAAACGTATTCTGAATTTTAATATTTATTTTACTTTCAGAATGCTCATTTATACTTTGTTTCGGACTGAATGAAAATTTAGACCAATGGAAGTACATATTCCAGCCATGTTTTTTTTTTTTTTCTTCTTCTCCCTCTCTCTCATGAAAGAATGGAAAGTAGACAGCAGACGACCGGTCACTTCAGTAAACATTACAGAAATACGTGTACATTCATCGTCGCACGCTATAAAAATAATGGTCAGTTTACTTTTAAGACATAGCTGTTTCTGATTTCCTTTTGTTTTCTCTTCTTCGGTGATTATTGACACGCATGAGAAACACGGGATTTGTATGCTTGAACACTCGTTTCTGACCTGTTTTTTTTTTTTTGTAGAAAAATCCAGCATGTTCATAGTTTTGCGTCAACTTCCCATGGTTTGTCTCATTTTACCAAAGATTCTTGAGCGAAAACTCGCATGACCTTTTTTTATTTATTGGGGCCTTTTTAAAAAGCTGAAAAGACTTGAGTGAAACAGCGTGTTGGCAGGTCTATGAAAGTGAAACTTGGAGACGTGTGAGCTTTGTATCAACTTTCTGCCGTAGTTTCATCTCTCTCTCTCTCTCAGCGCCACATTAAGTTTGAGCACAATTAAAATAATAAAATATTTGTTGAAATACTATTTCATGACTGTTTATTATTTATGGTTAGACCACACTTTAATTAAAATATCCTCACTAATTTAAACTGTCTTGCAGTTATCCCATGTTTATTATGACTTCATTGTCATTACTAAGACTTCATCTTTTTTTACCATAGCTCTCTTTTAATATTCATTTACTTTTGTGTTGCTTATATGCCCTTTTTTGTGTCTATGTTCACTAAATGAATGACTTCATGTTTGATCTGTATGTTTTCAGTGATACTTCTTATTCATCTGGACTGTCATGCTATGATGTAATATGTATTATACAGAGACTGAGACTTTAAGATAAACATTTTGAAATTAGAGAATATCGGTTAAATGAACCTTCTCACTCAAAATTAAATGAGGTAAGAGAAGTTAAATCACAAAGTTAAAGTGGTCCTGCATATGAGGGGGGGGGGGGGGGGGGAACATTACCAAGACTAATTGTGTACACACATCTCCTCAAGGAGAAAGAAGAAGACCCAGAGACTCATTATCACTTTCATATTCAGAGTGCAGGAGGAACCAAGTGATAACCAGACAGAAGAGCTCAGGAAGAGATTATAGAGTTTTCGTAAATGACATGCTTCTGTGTGTGCACTTACACACAGAGTTACGGTGATTAAAAAGTAGTCTCACAGTTATGCACTCAGTAGACACTTTGGGGGGATCATGTTGATCTTAAACCTCATTTTCCAAGCTGTAGTGGCACACACTTTCAAGTGATTACTCTGACGGAGTGATGTAGGGTCGTGATCTTTAAAAGCATTAGACAGAGTGAAGTATAACAAACTAATAAAATGTCTTGGAGAGATCGATCTTGATGGGAAAGGCATCCAAATTGTAACATATCTCTACCTGGAACAGGAAGCATCAGTAAGATATAGCACAGTGACATCAGCAAACTTACCCATAAACAGAGGGGTGAGACTAGGCTGTTTTCTGTCTCCATTTCTGTTCAACCTGTGCTCAAAGAACATTTTCACTCAGGTGAACTGCCAGGACTGAACAAAGGGGGAAGAAATGTCAACAGTTTAAGGTATGTAGATGATACAGTCCTTCTAGCAGAGAATCCACAGAACCTACAGAAATTAATAGATATGATGCATAACACACAACCAGAATGAGGATTAGAGATCAATATCAAGAAGACCAAAGTAATGGTGTTCAGCAGGAAAGACCAGAAACCACACATGGATATAACCATAAACAAAGAGAGACTGGAGCAAGTGACAAAACTACTGCTATAACGGGCATACACTAACTGAAGATGGGCGATGTGAGATGGAGATAAAGAAAAGAATAGGAATGGCAAAGCATAAATTCAACACCATGAAATAAGACTGTTATGCAGGAGTCTGCCCATTAAAAAAACAAAATTAAGATTTGTAAATGTTATTTCTACTGTTTTACTGTATGGAGCAGAAACCTGGACTCTAAGCAGAAAGATGGAGAAAAAGATTATTACAGCAGAAATGTGGTTCTACAGAAAACTAGGTCATATAACATGGAGAATGAAAAGAAAACAAATGCACAGGTTTTAGAACCGCTCCAAGTGCAATGTGAACTTCTCAAAGAAAGAATGATGATGATAGCAAAAAACTTTGGCCATATCAAAAGACATAACAATATACTGAAGATCATACTAGAGGGAAAGGTGGAAGGAAAAAAGAGCAAGAGGTAGACAAATGTAGACGGGAAGATAAATGGACATGGATTGGATACAGCCTGGCTGAGTGCACCTTATAGATGAGAGAGCGAGGGAACTGGAGATTCATTACTGCCAACCTTCATTCTGGAGAAGGCACATGATGATGATGGTGTGTGATTTTGTCATCCCCCCATCATTGGATTTCACACCTCTGCTTACCTTCCCCTGCCAGTAAAAGTTATTTGACTTCTTAGTATATGATACTAGGAGTTTTTATATTACATGTAAAGTGGCTTATTTTATAACACCACAGCTGCGTACACAAAATAGGCAGTGTATCATAATGAGACTAGAATAGCGGTGTTAAGTTCATATTATATCTTACATCCTTACCATGCCGTTAAACGTCACATAGGGCTCACATGGTAGTTCACCATGTTTCTGTTTTCAGGTTGTTGTTCATTGATCTGCCTTATCTCTGCATTGTTCTTGAATTCGTTCCACTTTATATAATTTTCCTGAGGCATTTATTTTCAAAAGATAATTTCTTGTCTATTTCTTTAGTTGTTTCCTAGCTTTCACATGCATAAATGAGGGTTATATTATAGGTTCACATTATAATGAGGGGTTCACGTTATAGGCAAACAAAAAAAAAAAGCTGCATCTTCTGTAACATATGAGTTGATTGTTTTCTTTCTGATAGGTTTAGTAATGTGTCATGGTAAGGAATAATATGCTGTTATTTTCAGCTCTTTGAGTCACAATGCCAAAGGATAAATATGAACCGCCAAATGAACGGCGGCAGCACAGAATTATGCAGAGACATGAGATAGCAGAAGGCAAGCAGTCCAAATGGTCAGAACTGGAAATCTCAGGTATGAACTGTTGTAATAAAACCAAGTATGAAACCCTGTTCACTCATAGGCAGCCACTAATATATAACCTTTCACATCTCAGCATTTGGTATTGAAACAGATTTACTACATTATTCCCCATGCACATGACTTTGGAGCAGTGGTGTGAAAACTCTTTTTGCTGACAGTCCACTTTTATATTTAAAAATTTAGTGTGATCACCATTAATTTTTTACAGTTTCAAAAGAATAATATAAAGGTTATTATAATTTTGTTACAGATATTTAATATGTGTATTTATTATAATATTTATTATATAACTGATTACCCGGCATTGCCAGGATATTTATTATATCCAATTCGTCTATTAGACAGGAAAAGGAGTGAATTCTATCTATAGTGTAATACAGAAGTAATTTCATTTACATGTATTTTAAAGTATAAGTACAATATACAAATTATAAAGTAAAGTCTTTTACAAATTCACAGTAATATTGATTAAATTCAAAACTTGATTATAAACAACATTTTTAGTTTCACCTCCAGGAGCAAGACTAAATAAATTCTTGAGTGAACCTACCCTTGAGCACACAACATAAAGCTCTCCCTCTCTCCATCTCTCTCTCCCTAATTTGGAAAGCTAATTTGAAAAAATAAGAAAAAGGCACACTGTCACTGAGCAATGAAATCTACTAAGAATACAATAAAAAGCTAATATAAACATAAGGAAAAAAAACAGTTAAAATTTATTTATTTGGACTTTGCCATGGGATGCTACAAATGCTTCTCTTAGACCAGTACTGCTCTATTTTATAATTATCTCCCTTAGACCATTTTTTTGTGTCCCTTCTTGAATTTGGTGGATAAAACCATCACCCCCTTTGTACCCCACACAATACTTTCTCCAGATTTAAGTCATATGTGTACCAAGTTTGGTTGAAATTGCTCCAGGTGTTCCAGAGTTATGCTGGAACATACACACATACCCACATCCAGTATATATATATATATATATATTGAATTGGAAGTAATGCATAATGTGTGGTAATATATTGATTTTTCTGTTTTCATTTTTTTCTGCCATACCCTTGCTTTTTGGAATTGCCAAAGACTTCATAATGAAAAAATGCTGCACAGATAAAATGGGCATTGATTGGATACATGGGACCCAAATAGAAGATCTTGATTTTGCAGGTGACATAACTGTTACAGTGACAATGTGAAATTGATGCAAGAAAAAACAGATATCCTGTCTTCACGGGCTAGTAAAATAGGATTTGAAATTAACAAGGAAAAAACAAAAATAATGAAACTTCTCATTAATCATGAAGGAAAAATATACGTAGAAGTAACAACTGTTGACAACCATTTTGCATACCTCGGCAGGTACGTAAACCAGAATGGTGACACCAGAAAGGAAGTTGGAATTTGAAATGCAAAAGCAGCATTGACCTTCAAGAATCTTGAGAACATGTGGCATTCTGAAGTTATAAGCACAAAAAACAAGTTAAGATTATTCAATTCAAATGTAATTTCCACCCTCATTTATGCATGTGAAAGCTGAAAAACAACTAAAGAAATAGACTCTTAATTATAGAGTCTTAATTAGACTCTTTTGAAATAAATGCCTAAGAAAAATACTCAGTATCAAATGGAACGAATTCAAGAACAATACAGAGATAAGACAGATGAACAAACAACAACCTGTCTCATGGTTGATCAGAAAAAGAAGATGGACATATGCCGGTCATGTGATGAGAAGAAACTTCTTCTTTCGCTTCTGCCACCATGATCCTACTGAATTTACTCCTGTGGTCTACGAGAGGACTGCACGAGATCCCTGAGAGGACCACCAGAGGTTAAGAGTATCGCGGGGGTTGGCCTTTATTCTTGGTGGATCACAGAAGCAGGATTGTGTGACACTGTGGTTTCTGTTGCATCAGTTTAATCTAGAGTTGGACTTTCTCACCGGAAAACCTTGATGTGTTTTGGATATGAGTATATCTCCGCTGGGTGAGAGGTGGTTGCCTATCCAGTCCAGAGTTGGACTTTCTCACCGGAAAACCTCAATGTGATTAGGATACGCATATATCCCCGCCGGGTGAGAGGTGGTTGCCTATCTAGACTGCACCGGTCCAGTGTCTCCGACTTCAGCATTTTGTGGTCGTGGCTGCTACCCTTCCTAGTTGTGACTAGCTAACATTAATACTAACATTAATTTCAATCAGGAACTTGCCAATCATTCCAAAACACCCAGTGAAGTTGAGGAGATAGGTATAGATGAGTTATGGAATTCTTACAGCACAGCCATAATCACAGCAGCAAAAGTAAGCGCTGGATTGGAAAAACCAAATAGAAAAGCATGGATATCAGATAAAACATGGAAGTATATACATGAAAGACGAGCAGTCAAATTAAACATGTTGAATGCAAAAGCAGATCATGAAAGAGATTCGGCAAAAGCAAAATACAAAGACATAGACAAGAAAGTAAAAAGTTCAGCTAGAAGGGATAAAAGAGAATACATAGACAATATGGCGAAAGAGGCAGAAAAAGCAGCAAAAACAGGAGACAGCAAAACTTTATATAACATACAAAAGAGGCTAACAGGTACTATTACATCTAAAGAAAGACCAATCCTTAGCAAAACTGGAACACTATTAACATCAAATAAAGACCAAAAGCAAAGATGGGCTGAACACTTCCAAGAAATACTCAATCGACCACACCCAAAAGAATTGTTAAACCTTGAAACTGACTTACCAGCCCCACAACTAAATGTCAATCTAGATGAAATTGAATTGCATGAAATTGAAACAGCAGTGAATTTAATGGCTAACAACAAAGCTGCAGGTGAAGATGAAATAACAGCCGAGATGCTAAAAGCTATCAATAGTGACAACATGAGACAACTACAGAGAATGTTTAACAAGATTTGGAAAGAAGAAAAGGTCCCTTCTAATTGGAAGAAGGGAATCATTGTGAAAATACCAAAAAAGGGCAACCTTAGTGACTGTAACAACTGGAGAGGAGTAACCTTAATATCAGTTGTGTCAAAAGTATTTTGCAAGGTCATTTTGAATAGACTCAAAGATATAGTGGATACTGCAATGAGAGAAGAACAAGCAGGATTTCGAAAAGGGAGAAGCTGTCTCGACCAGATCTTTACTCTCAGAATAATACTTGAAGAACATATTGAAAAGCAGAAACCATTAATACTGAATTTCATAGATTTTAAGAAGGCATTTGATAGCATACACAGAGATTCATTATGGAGAATTTTATGTCTATATGGAATACCATCTAAAATTGTCAACATCATTAAGGACTTATACAATGGATATGGTTGTGCAGTCAAGACAGAAGAAGGGATGAGTGAATGGTTCCAGATTGAAACAGGCGTGAAACAAGGATGTATACTGTCTCCTTTACTTTTTGGGATTACAGTAGACTTCATAATGAAAAAATGCTGCACAGGTAACACAGGTATTGACTGGGTACATGGGACCCAACTAGAAGATCTTGATTTTGCTGATGACATAACTCTTATCAGTAATAATGTGAATTCCATGCAAGAAAAAACAGATAGCCTATCTTCACTGGCTAGCAAAATAGGACTTGAAATTAACAAGGACAAAACAAAAATAATGAAAATTCCCATCAATCAAAATGGAAAAATACACATAGAAGGGACAGATATTGAAGAAGTCAATCAATTTGCATACCTTGGCAGCTACATAGACCAGGATGGTGACACTAGAAAGGAAGTTAGGATCAGAATTGCAAAAGCAGCATCAATCTTCAAGAATCTTGAGAACATATGGAATTCAAAAGTTATAAGCACAAAAACCAAGTTAAGACTATTCAATTCAAATGTAATATCCACCCTCATTTATGCATGCGAAAGCTGGAAAACAACTAAAGAAATAGAAAAGAAATTAGACTCTTTTGAAAACAAATGCCTAAGGAAAATACTCGGCATCAAGTGGAATGAATTCAAGAACAATGCAGAGATAAGACAGATGACTGAACAACAACCAGTCTCACGGGTGATCAGGAAAAGGAGATGGACATATGTTGGCCACTTGATGAGAAGAAATGAGCAGAGAATCCCAAAACAAGCTATCAAGTGGAACACAACAGGCCGAAGAAAAAGGGGCAGACCGCGTGAAACTCTGAAGAGAACATTATTAAGAGAGGCCAAGTTAAAAAGTAAAAGTAAAGATAGTCCCATAGCATTTCAAATGCCGTAGGGGGTGAAGCGTTAGAGACCTCATTATGCTGGGTCATCAGCGTGTGAGGTAGGGTGACCAGTTCCTTTCCTCGCTGCCTTTACTTCCCAGATTTTCTCTGGTACCCATTTTACGAGGCTGGGTCGACCTCAGGGCCGTATTGGTCGGAAAAAAAATCCCGCTCAGCTGGGGATTCGAACCCTCGACCATTTGGTTGCTAGACGAGTGCTCTAACCACTACGCTAGCCGGCCCTAGTTAACAAGGCATAAAATCCTTTGATGAGGTTGAAAGACTCGCCGAAGACAGGAAAAATTGGCGAACTACTTTGCGAGCCCTATGTGACGTCTAACGGCACGGGAAGGATATAAGATATAAGATAAGTTCTTCTTCCTAACATATTGCTCAGATTTGTCACCATTGTAATGGTCACAGAGCAGTCCTAACAGAAAGTCACAAAGCTGTGTACAAGTTGAAAGTGCACTGATAGTATGATGCCAAGTGGCAGGCTTACTCAGCGAGCTTCGAAGCGATGCCTTTCAGTGTCCCACATGCATTTGTTGAACAGAACGGTCACAGCAAATACAAACAGGGAAATTTCCAGTTCCACTTCATACACTGTTGAAAGTGCATATTTATGTTCACCTCTTTTAAACCCAGGGCTTGTACAGAATCTGAGTCTTAATCTGTGGAAGGTGGAATGGCTGACAGTTCTGTATCTGGACAACAACCATCTGTCACACCTGCCCTCACAGATTGGGTCCTTGGTCAACTTAGAGCACTTGGATGCCTCGCACAATTTCATCCACCGGCTGCCACCTGAGATAGGAGAGCTCATTAACCTTCGTGAGCTCAAACTTGCGTCAAACAGAATACAGACATTGCCTTTTGAGCTTGGGAAGTGCTTTCAGCTCCGAACACTAGGTGAGCTCAAACTTTTTGGTCCAGAAATTTTAACAGCGTCTTTGGCAGCAGGGCTGTGAAGTTAGTACTCAAAATCCTTTTAGTTTGACTCTTACCTCTTCTATTTTTCTTCTTTTTTTCACTTTGGCACTTTATCTGGTACATTTTTACTGCCTTTGACTAGTGGTTCAGTCTCTGAGTTCTCTATTTTTATATGATCTAATTTCTACACCTCAATAAATGCTACATGTCTGCTAGCCCCAATCTCTTGGAAAAAAAAAAAAAAGCAGAAAGACTTGATTTTAATTCCACAACTCCAACTGCATAGTCCTATGTGACACAGAACCATCTGCTTGTAGATTCAGTTAATCTCAGCTTAATGCTGCAGTATCTGCAATGATTTATCATGTTTTAAATGTATCCTTTGATTTAGTATCATACATGTTGATTTCGTCAGCATTATATCCTTATGCTGATAAAGCATTTTAGAAATATTTCCATTGGTTTGTGTTTAAAGGCATTACTAATAATATGTGTGGAGCTTTTTGTTAAGTTTGATTTATAATTAAATATTAATATATGGTTTGCTTTGTGTTAAAATCCAAAATCCTGTTCCAAAACACCAGGATAACAATCTACACAACTGTAATAAGACCAGTCACCATGAATGGATTAGAAACATGGAGTAGAGTACAACGAAGAAAGATGAGCAACAATTGCAGGTCTTTGAGAACTAGATCCTGAGCAGGATCTTTGGACTCATAAAGGATAATACCAACAGTGGGGGATGGATGTCTAGAAAGAACACTGAACTTAACAGTTTATTTAAACCTTAGCAGATTATAAACATGTTGAGACTGAACAGATTGCACTGGTTGGTTCATGTAGAAAGAATGGAAGAGAACAGGCAAAAGAAAATTATGTATGCACAAGATTGAAGGACACAAGACCAAGAGGTAGACAGACAGAGATAGAGAGACTGCAAAGAAGAGGATATACAGGAAATTAGTGTCACCAACTGGAGAGAGAGAGGTATAGGGAGGAATGGAGGCGAACTTAATCTGCAACAGTGAGCCCTAGTGGCTTGGAAAGCTGAGGAGAAGGAAAAAAAAGAGAAGAGGGAGGAGGTTTACTTGCTGGTGTGTAGTCTGTTTTATAGCCCTCTTGCTTGTTGCTTTGTGTATGTGTGTGTTTTTTTGTTTTCTAGTGCATCATTTTTGTGTGATTAAGTGGGTAAATATGTGTGCTATTTGATGCCATTACACTGTCTGTATTAGAGTTTTAATGAATATTTTTGCACATTTCCACATAATTTAGTTTGGAGCCTCATATCTTTGAGGAAATTATTCACACGATAAATATATGTATGTATTTATTTCTTTTACCCAGCGACAGTGTGTGGAAAATGACATACAGCATCTTAAACTGCTTGTAATGAAAATAATAGGTAACAAGAGGTACACAAAAGTCCTTTATGGCAAGTCTCAAGTCCTTGCAAGCAGCTCCAAGCCAAGTCTCAATATGTCTCAAGTCTGTAAATCAAAACATTAAAAAAAATAAAGAAATTCACTGTTGTTTTCACTTAACAAGATTAGCATTACTAACAATGATTTACACTAAGTCTTAGTTGTGAAAGTGAAGCAAGTAAAGTAAAATAAATAAAACTAAAATACAGTCTATACTTTATTTGCCATTTCATCAAACATTCAACAGTCATTTATTCATTTTGAAAATATATTAAAACAGTATTAAAACATATTAAGAATACAGGGCATGAGTTGTGGGCAACAAAGGCTGATAATAGCTCTTTAAACAAAGCATCAGGGAATGATTTATAAAACTAGAAACATCAAATTATAGCTTTGAGAAAAGATTGCAGGCAGCTAACATCGTAAACAATTAAAACATATAAAGAAGAATTACCCCAGTTTAAGTAACAAACAATAAACGTGTGAAAACAGTGACAGTGAAATGAACTTGAAAAGCTGAAAGATCCCTGATAAAAATAAGGATAATGCGTTCTCAAACACAGTGATAGACAGTAAAAATGAAAGATTCCAACTTACCTTTATACAGCTAATTCTGCAAGAAAAGGCCCTGTTAGTGGCAACTTCTAAACTGTGAACCTCACACCAAATTAATTGTTCAATACTGTAACACTAGATAGAAGCACATGGATACCCCCTCCTACATGTTGAAACTGTCTTTACAAATCCAGACCTGCATTATCTCTCTTTAACCGTACATCTTTCTCGATATACAAGAGACACGTGATAATATGGACATGGCAGTGATATAAATCTTTTACAGTACTTGTTTCGTATTACCAGCTGAACATGCTAGGTGTCTTTACTCTGACAATTGAATTGTTACATGTCTAGTCATGCACCAAGTAAAAACTAAACAGACTGTAGATTCAAATTAGGTATGGCTGACTGCATACAGGGGAAATGGGTCATTGAAGCATGCTCAGCTAAAATCAGTGACTTGACTGACTGGAAAAGTCAGAGTTTGCAAATTGAGTCAGTCACTGTTCTGCATCTTCAGGTCTTTAAAGTGACTCAAGTCCAAGTCAGTTGATTTGAGTCAACATCTGTGTTGGATACTTTCATTTTTCTCACCTGTTTTTTGTTTTTCCTCTCTTCAACTATTAAAAATAATTTAAATAAGAGTTAAATATTTAACTTTTAGAGTAATTCGGCATTTTCAGATCTGTCAAACAATCCCCTGAGCTTTGATGTTGGTAAATTCTACGCAGAAAGTGCCACAAAACTGTTGTCTGTACTGCTGGACTCTTTGAACTGTGAGTACATTTTAATTTCTCTGCATCCTGTTGATAATTATATTCAGGCCAAACCTCAGATCACTTCCTGTTCACAAACGTAACGTTGCATTCACTTCTACCTGAGACAGGGTGAAGGAAGTTTCATTTAACTGTGAGGAACATTTTTCTTTCTAGGGATCTAGAAACTGCAGAGCACAGCATAAAGAATATTAATGAAGTGAAGTGAACTCCTGTCTTGTGAGTTTAACTTGTTACACCAAAAATTCTTAAGATGAACCACATATAATATGATGTCAGGATAAAGAAATAAATGCACTTAATAATTTACAAACACTGTAAATGCTTCACATACAGTGCGATGTATAATATAAGATAAAAAAAAGTGATGATAAAAATCATGAAATTTGCATGATGAATTGAGCAGAATTTCATAGTGTGGTCTCGCTTTTATCATGAAATTTCATTAGGTGAGCTTAAACTAAGACTCCGTTGTATCTTAGACAAAACAAGATTTATCAGACAGTTTACAGCTAGTGACCTAAGTAGATGCACCCCGCACATCCGCCCACTTTCTTAAAAAAAAATCGATAAATTTATGTGCACATGGCATATTGTGTTGCAGGAACTTCACATCATATGGAAGACATGTTTTACTTTAGAAAAAAAAGTTGCTTAGAGATCAGAGTGACCTGCCTTTTTTCACTTAAAAATAGCATTTTTAAATAACATAATCCTGTTTTGTGTTAGGAAAGACAGCCGTGAAGGAGAATTTTTTTAAAAAGTGAAGAAAAGTTTAAAGTTTTTCCTGCACTTAATAAAATTTATGATGCAAACATTTAAGGTCTGGCCGACAAGGACTTGAATTTAAATAAGCTGAGAAATGAATGTTGCCATAAATTTAGCTTTTGCAGAAGCCAACATCTGTTTACTCATGCTTAGTCATCCTCGTAAAATATACTTAACTCACCAGTCATAATTTAAAGGGTTAGATGTATGGTTTATTGTGGCTGTTAGGCTGGTTGATCTGATGCTTGGTTTTATTAATAATCTTTGTTGAGTGTTGTGACTATTACTTTACCATGGAAATAATATAGTGAAAGGAATTGTTTGCCACAATGCATGTAAACTGATACAGATGAACTATTTAGCTTAGATGTGACATGATCATCTGTGAATGACTTAACAGCTTTGAAATACATATATATATATATATAAAAAATAGTATGTGGTGTAATATGAACTTAGAATTATCTGTTTGGTTTCCGTCTTTATCTTATCATTTACCAAATTCCGAAAAATTGTTTCATGTAATTCCAGCCCTAGTTTTTTTTTTTAAACCTGCAATCTCGGTTTATTGCCTTTGATGAACTACCATTTCGACCACTTGGTTTTCTTTTGCTGTTGCCATAAGACAGACATGATAATGAAGGTAGGTTTTCCAAATCGTTTTCTTGTGAACTGTTGTTTTAAAGAAGTAGATTATTTATAGTCAGCTTTGTAGAATTTATAGAGGAAATAAAATATACAGTGATTATATATTTCAGGATTATCATTATGATTTGCTGTAATTTTTTTACATTTTTGTTGCAAGTCATTCATTGCTCTGCTGATCCCATGCCTTTCCAAGTCACTCATTGCTCTGTTGGTCCTCTGCCTTTCCAAGTCATTCATTGCTCTGCTGGTCCCATGCCTTTCTAAGTCATTCATTGCTCTGTTGGTCCTATGCCTTTACAGATCACTCTTTCCTCCATCATTCTCATGCTTTTCCAAATCACTCTTTCCTTTGTTGGTCCCGTGAGTCATCTCGGCTTTCTGAGGCAACAGAAAGCTTTAGTCAGGGGAAATAATCTTTTCATATGCAAGGACTATGATGTGCTTCGTTAGCTGTGAACTGCAATTGGGTGATGTGAGGGATAAATCATTATACCAGAAGTGCTGCAGTGGTGTAGTAGTTAGTGCACTGGGCCGTTGATCAGAAGGTACATGGTTCGATTCCGCACCGGGTTAGTGCATAGCAGAAATAGTGACATTAGTTTCCACAATGTGTCATATGCAACCTTTGCAACAACAGTGTATTTTATCACATTTTTGTATTAAAAATCTTTTTTTTTTGTTTTTGTTTTTGTGAAAACATACCTCATAAGGATGAGCTTTGTGTTGAGGTTACTCTGTTGTGATACAATTTACTTTTTTACTTCTGTATTTTTTCAAATGTGGTAGGTTGAGGATGGGGTACAATGACTGTTCTCCCACCTCAAAGTATTTTTTTTTAAGTTGTTTTTGTATTTCTCAAAACATTAATTTTATTCGGAAGATGAAAGGCTACATTGGGATATCAGTTCTCTACACCTCCACATATGTGATCTGGGCTGATGCTGTCCTGCAGACAGTGTTCAGGAACACCACAGAAGTCATTGGCTTGTTGATTTCTCATAACTTGATTATTTATCTGGCAGCTGGAATTCACTTAGTGTTGCTGCTCACTTCCGCAGATGGCTGTTTCTATTTTCTGCCGCTGCCGCCGCGGGGCAAGGAAACTTTTAGATATTATCAGTTTTTGTTTCCCCATGGCCTGTTTTTTTTTTTCATGTTTTTGACATTCTTCCATAATCTAGGTGTAATTTATTCCACAAGCAAAACTCGAGTCTTTAAGAATTAAAACTGCCATTTAAAAGAAAAACAAATGAACAAACAGCATTTGATTATACAGTGTTTTTTTTTTTTTCATTCCATAACCTAAAATTAAGGTCATGAAGTCTTCTCTGGATAAGGAAGAGTTGGTAACAATCATAGACTGGTTTTTAAGCTTTTTTTATTGCATTAACTCCCTTGGTTTTTTTTTTTTTTAACACATGATATATAATGGTCGGTGGGTAGAACTGGCGCTAGTGTGTTTGTTAGAAAATCTGTGTGAAGAGGATGCAGCCATGAAAGTGCAGTTACTTTGCTTTCAGAGCATAAATGATTGAATTAATGAAAATAATGTGAAGAAATATTTACAGAAACTGTATTGCATAGAGAAATATGTTAGAAATATGAATTTATTTGTAATAAGTTGAGTGGAAGTTTAAAAATAAAAAAATTTTTTTAAAATCAGTAGAACTCCAGACTCGGGAAAGATGCTCAAGAGTGATTCAGATGAGTTTGAGAGGTTTTGAACTTTTGCTTTAAGCACCTCTTGACATCAAGAGGATTGATGTTGGCATTAAAACAGATGGCGGTTTGAATATCTTCTCCATTTAAAATTTTAGAAAATGATACCGTGACATCAGTCAATCAGAGTGTGATATTCTCATTAGTCTTGGATTTAAAAGTGTCAGTTTGATTCCTGCCATTTGTCAGGTAGTTTTTTCACCAATGCTAGGAAGCGTGTACACTGTGCTGTGAACCGTTTCTAAGCACAGTTAAGACTTGTCCAGTGTGCAATGTTGTTAACTTCTTTAACTTTTTTTTTTTTTTGAAGGTGAGAAAACCAAGTTGCATATTTGAAAAGACTGTAAAATTTGACCTCCTAATTAGGCTTTGTCTCAGAACTCAATGCTCTCGAGGCATCTTCAGCACTTTCAGCACTTTACCGCTGTGTTCATTGTATGCGTATGTTTTTTTTTTCCTTAGTTCACAGTGGGGATTACTTGGCCATGAAATCAAATCTTCTGCAGTTGAAATCTGATATGAGTGAATGATTTTAATGTATGATGAGATAATCATTATTTTGTCACTCTTTCTATCCACATAACACAAACTTAAAGTTAGCTTTTCTCACTTTTTCTTAGTCTGTTGAACTTATTTTTAATATTGGGAGTTTTGTCATATAAGTAACAGTTGGTGGTCTGATATCTAACTTGTCATTGTCATCATAATCCTCATCATGCCAAAGGGGAAGTTTTTTTTTGTACGTGGTTTTCCCGAAAGTTCTTATGTAGTGTTAGACTTTGATAACCTCAGGATATATAAGTCTTAGCAGACATGCAGTAAACATGGTCTGAAGACTTATTTTCAGTTCCTTACAGCGCTAGTTAGTTTTATGAATGTGTATAGGTGCTTTTTCTTTTCAGCCCCAATCAGTTACTGGCAGATGACAAACTTCATGCTGCTGACTAGCTAAGTTGATAGCTGACCGTCACTTTTTGCATTATCAGTTGCAGCTAAATAGTCTTTCTTCTAAAGAGCCAAAGCATCCAGTGACAAGTCATACTAAAGAGGAGTGCTTGAGAGTTTAATTCTTAAGAGTTAGAGCTATAACATTGGATACTTGGCTACTTCTGGAGCTAGGGGCCAGACAACCAGAAATGGTGTTGGTTCTGGTGTGCCGCCAAGTCACTGAAAGTTTGGCCACTAACACCACTTCTCCACGTGTCTCTTTGGCCAGTTAGAAAGTTTTTATGGCTTGCATCTGGTAGATAGCACAATTTTAAAGCAAAATGGTGCATGATTTTATTATGATTTGCATGTGCTTGAGCTGCGGGATGACCCTTTTTTCAGACTGGAGAAGGAATTGTGTAAAGGCATCTTTTGCTTGGGTTAGCAGTCACCTGAACTATCACAAATTGTTCTTTTTCTAGCAAGTCAGATGAAAACTGCTGTGTATGGATCAAAATGTCATACCTTGGATGATCGTAGGACTAAGATAAAAAAACAGGTTACTGAATTGCTGCTGATTTCATTTGGAAAGTTCGTTACAACAGTGTCACACATGATGGAGTTTATGTTGAGGTTTAAAACTTGTGTTGTTACAAAACTTCAGTAAAGAAGCTTTCAGTCAGTGTTAAGTGTCTGAAATTATTCAGGTTTAAAAGTGTAAATCCGCTTTTGGGACACCCTGTATTTGCCTCTTTCAGGCCTGGGCTACTCTTGCTCTTTCCCCATACTGTCTTTCTGTACACATTCATCATTTCCCGATCTTTTAACTCCAACAATAACTTGCAGATCCTTGGGGGGTCCATTCTTTTTATTGTATCAGCCATCCAACCTTCATTCTTCTGCAACACGTTGATGTACCTGCTTCATTTGTTCGATCTCAATATTTTATGTAGGTTTCTGATTTTGCTTATTCATTTATATTCACATATTCGGCCACACGTTGTCTTCCCAGTGCTGTGCCCAAATGAGCTCCAGAAGAATGGTTTCTATCATCTCATCAGTTTCTACGTTCATGCTGTGACAAACACTGCTAAAGCACATGAAATTTACATGTAACGTGTCTCACAGCAGCGTCATTAAATGTAATTGAACGCAGGTGCGTGAGCTACCGCCCCCCGTCCGGCTGTCCGTTGTGGAACATAATTTTGTCTGCATGTAAATGATGCATATATATGTTTTTTTCAGCAGAAGGGCTGACATTGCAGCGATGGAAAACGGCAGAAAACATGGAAGTCTGTGGCCTGTGAATGTGTTTTAAGGTAACGAAAGATCGCGACTTCAGATGTCTTAAATATAGACTTGGCAATATAGAACATGAAAGTGAATGCTGTGAAGTATTTATTGAACATTATAAAAAAACAAAACAAAACAAAACATGAACACAGGGGAAAGTTTTTGATAGCGCACTTTTGAGGTGGGTTCAGCTTCAGTCGACGGAAGTACACTCTCCCTGCTTTTGTTCCATGAAAACAAGTGTGCATTTCTAGCGCTGTTGTCGACGCTCTGGGTATAATTCCAGTTTCCTCACTTTAATTACTTTTGCTTTGTCAATGGACAAAACCAACAACAACAACAACAAAAGTTGGAGTTTTTTGGTTTTTCTTTTTTTGGAGGGGGGGGGGGGGGTAGAGTCGATGGCAGTTAATGGGTTATTACATGCATTACAGCTTAGTTATATAAGTGGTGTATAACATTTACGTGTAAGATTTATGTAATGGAGGTCTAAAGTTACTCTGTTCTCTCTCTCTCTCCCTCCTTCTCTCTCGCTCTCTCCCTCCTCTCTCATATACACACACACAAATATAGAGGTGGCACAAGCAAGGACAAAGAATAATCCCTGCACAGGTAGAACTGAAGCAGAAAACGATATCATGTCCTGCGAAATATCAGACTGTTATTTCTTCAGTACTCTCACCTCCCCTTCGGTAAATCCTGTCTGTTAGTGGTATAGGACCCAGAATTAGGAAGCATGATAAGCAGACGACAAACTTGCCGCCATTTTGTTAACCTAGTTAGAGGTGCATTGTCACGTAATCTGCATGGAGCAAAAAGCTAACATTACATTCTGTTTAAACTCTGAAGAAGTGCCACTGAGACAGTTGAATTAATACAAGTTTATGGGGATAATTATTTATCTCATGCACAGATATTCAGGTGGTACTCACGATTAAAAAGTGGTCTGGAAACTATTACAAATGCAGCTAGATATGGACGCCCAATTTCTGTTCGTAATGAGGAACTCATTGCAAAAGTCAGAGAACGGATACAAGATTGTTGTTTGACTGTGAGGATGATGGCAGATGAATTTGATGTTAACCGAGAGATCATTCATAATATTTTAGTGGAAGATTTGGACAAGAAAAAAAGTTGCTTACCGGTTTGTACCACATGCGTTGTCTGATAACCAAAAAATCAGCGTGTTTAGTATGCAAAAGACATCATCAAAACGTGTCGCAGAAATAAACATTTCTTAAATTTGATTGTTGCAGAGGATAAAACATGGATTTTCCGCTATGATCCCACAACTAAACGTCAAATTGCTCAGCAGAAGTCATCATCATCACCAGAAGGCAAAAAATTTTATCTTTAAAAGCCGAAAGGAAGACAGTGTTGGTGTGCTTCTACGACAGCAGATAAATTATTCACAAAGAATTTATTCCAGAGGGGCAGACTGTCACTGCCAAAGTTTAAGTATTTTGAATCGCCTATGAAAAGGATTCTCCGAGTCCGACCTGACAGTTTTTTCCTTCTTCATGGTAATGCACTGGCTCACCGGGCGGTAGTTGTACAGGAATTTTTGGCCCCAAAACAAGTGTGTTTTCTCAACCATCCACACTATTCCCCAGATTTGTCTCCCTGCGATTATTTTCTATTCCCAAAATTAAAGTTACCGTTGAAAGGATGCTTCTTTGACGATACTGATGACATCCAAAGGGCCATAACACTGAGTTTAAGGGTCATACCAACAGAACTGCAGAAGTCGTTCCAGTGTTTGTTAGATCGTGCCACTCGCTGTATCAATGCACAAGGGGCTTACTTTGAATGAAATACAGATTATATCTTCAACTGTTGTTTATTTTATTTTTTATGGAATTAGTCTCATTACTTAATTGTCGGACCATATATATACATGAGAAGAACACAGCCACAGCCAGTTTAACTATATATATATATATATATATATATATATATATATATATATATATATAAACTGGCTGTGTTCTTTTCATGTCTTTCTTTACCAGTCTCATTCCGTATAGCATAATGTTTATCTTTTTTTCATTAGGTTTTCTGTTTATTAATTTGAGTCCTCTGAAAGGTAAAGTTAGCTCTGTCATGCTATAGAGGCAGCTAGAGGGTACGATGTTAGTGTCCATGTTTTCCTTTAGTAGCACGCTAGAGGGTATGATGTTAGTGTCCATGTTTTCCTTTAGTAGCACGCTAGAGGGTATGGTGTTAGTGTCCGTATTTTCCTTTATTAGCACGCTAGAGGGTATGGTGTTAGTGTCCATGTTTTCCTTTAGTAGCACGCTAGAGGATATGGTGTTAGTGTCCATATTTTCCTTTAGTAGCACGTTAGAGGATATGATGTTAATGCTCATATTTTCCTTTAGTAGCAAGCTAGAGGGTATAGTGTTAATGCTCATATTTTCCTTTAGTAGCAGGCTAGAGGGTATAGTGTTAATGCTCATATTTTCCTTTGGTAGCAAGCTAGAGGGTATAGTGTTAATGCTCATATTTTCCTTTGGTAGCAAGCTAGAGGGTATAGTGTTAATGCTCATATTTTCCTTTAGTAGCAAGCTAGAGGGTATAGTGTTAATGCTCATATTTTCCTTTAGTAGCAAGCTAGAGGGTATAGTGTTAATGCTCATATTTTCCTTTGGTAGCAAGCTAGAGGGTATAGTGTTAATGCTCATATTTTCCTTTAGTAGCAAGCTAGAGGGTATAGTGTTAATGCTCATATTTTCCTTTAGTAGCAAGCTAGAGGGTATAGTGTTAATGCTCATATTTTCCTTTAGTAGCAAGCTAGAGGGTATAGTGTTAATGCTCATATTTTCCTTTAGTAGCAAGCTAGAGGGTATAGTGTTAATGCTCATATTTTCCTTTAGTAGCAAGCTAGAGGGTATAGTGTTAATGCTCATATTTTCCTTTAGTAGCAAGCTAGAGGGTATGTTGTTAGTGCTAATACCTAGTCAGCATGTTGGGTGGGGGGTATGGCGGAGTTGATTCAGCATTACCTCAGGCTGCCTTGCCTTCTGTAGTTTCAACAGTTGGGCGATTGGGGCGTTTCTGACCATATTCGAACCACCTACCCTCGCCATAAGAGACAAGTTCACTGACCACTTCGCTACTGAGATGCTCTGATTCGTTACAGTATCATGTTATAGTGTTTCTGTAGGTCAGTTTTCTTATTCATCCAGTTCCTTTTAGTGACAATCTTACCGGTGTATATTATATCCCTGTTAGTGTAAGCAGCAAAGATAAACTACGTGTTATCACGGCTGTTGGGGCTGAGGATACAGAGCCACTGCTTGCTGTGTTATCCGTGGTGGTGGACTCTGTTCAAAAGCTTTATTTTTAAGTCCATCTCTGATCAGAAGCTCTTTTTTTTTAGCCCACGACAGATCTTCAGGCATGTCCCTGTAAATTCAACCCTCGTTGAACCTCTCTTCTGAAAGATGCTGTGTTTCAACATCCAGGCGTCGACTGGAAAGAACAGCAACGAGCAATCAACAGGAAGATCAGGGCCAGAACAAGGCCTGGTTCTACATGGAAAGACAGTCGAACGGACGAACTGATTTTCGGAACAATGCTCAACATATGGTAGCAGCTCAGTGTCACGTTGCCATCACAGCAGAACAAAGGGGGATATCAATAGTTGCTAGTCTGGGCACTTGCGTTATTGTTGCACCGAGAATCGAACGAATATATTGTATCTTTTCCGACGTATTTTGCCCTGCTGCAGGGTTGTCGAGTGCAGAAAGCTCCACGAATATATTCGTCGTCATAACGCCGCTTGTCACAAGTACGTGACGCGAAGACCATTGCAGACAACAGAAACACCCATACCACTTTCACAACATAGCTCGAAATCAAGATGAGATAACCAAGCTGAAAGTGATTGTGTACCAGGGTACATCGCGACGCAGGCAGGGGCATGGATATAATCCAACGAAAAAAGTTCAATAATAAACACTACTTATTGCCAGTGTTAGACCTTCTCGTTAACCGAGAAACAGAAAGGCAGATTATGTTCTCAGGGAAAGCATGTGTCTAGATGATGTCCTTCTCAGATTGAAGACTAAATGGAAATGGATGTCGGTGGAGCAACACTACAGCAGGTGAACAAATTTAAATACCTGGGATCAGTGATAGCAGCTGATGGAAGATGTATCACAGAAGTTAAAAGCAGAATATGCCAGGCAAAAGTAAAAAGGTAAAGGTAATCCTGTCATGCCTTAGAGGCACATAGGGATATGGTATTAGTGCCCATATTGTCATTGACCTGTCAACACACTAGAGGGTGATATGGTCAGTATCACGCCTGGCTGATTTTCCTTCCCCAACTCCAGAAAAAGGGGGGTACCCATTTCTACAGCTGGGTGACTAGGGTGCCTCCGGCCGGATTCGAACCCCTGACCTTCCCCACGAGAGACCAGTGCACTAACCACTTCGCCATTCATATACCCCAGGCAAAATTAGCATTTCAAAAATTGAAAACTGTCTTGTTCAATAAGTCATTGTCGCTTAATGTGAGAAAGTACTAATGTGCTAAATTGAACCTATTTTGCTATACGGGTGTGAATCACGAACTATGTGTGGGTGGGGGTGTTAAGAGCACTGTCCAGAAACCATGTGGCAGATTGATGGTTTGTTGGTAATCTCCTGTGTTAATCTCAAATTATTTTGCCGCACAATTTGGGGAAGGGGAGAGGGGATTGGTGATGTAGATTTTGAAACACGTAATTGATTGATTGATCGATCTTTTTTTCGTGACATCGAGTAGGGCGGGACGTGAGCTACCATGAGTTGTTTGTGTTTTTTAAAAATTTCTTGAAGGTTCCGAGAAAAAGAAAGGATAGAAAAAAAAAAGAAAAGAGAATGAATGAATGATCAATCAAGGCTGAGTCCACAATCTTTAGGAACATGTCCACTGCTTCGTCTTCGCCCAGATTCGAATAGTACAGTAGCCCCCCCCCTCCCACTTTTTTTTTCTTCCAGCACAACTTCAAAATGGAATAGGTCGTCCAGCTCTGATTGGCTGACTCTATCTTGTTCCCCTAGCACAGGGTTTCTCATTCGGGTTTCCACGGAACCCATAGATTCCTCGAGATGTTATGTCAGAATTCCTTTATAAGTCTCGTTACTTTACTGCGCTCTGTGTATCTTAATTTTTTATTAATGCCAGTGTTTCCTGAAACTTGGAAGGAAAAGTATTTCAGTGTTTCCCCCAGAGTGTTAATGTTGGGGGGGGGGGGGGGGAGAAGAGATCTGCCAAGATCGTTTTCTCCATCAAATAAATTTTAAACAGGGGGAAAAGTTGCACTTTGAGAGGGAGTTGGGAATGACGGGGAAAGTGGAGATATAAACAGATAATGCACCATTCGTCCATCTTGGACATAACGCAGACAGAAGTAAATAGACACGGAGGCTGCGGGAATAAAGCCAAACCGAATTATCTGCTTGTTGAACCGCAGAGCATGCTATTTCTTCAGGTTGATCAAATGTTTAACAAAGGCGATCTAAGGGCCATTATTCAGCTCAGTTGTCCGCTTTCTCTCCCACTTATTAGTCCTTTGTAAGGAGTCGTCGGTTGTACGAGAGTCGTTAGTGAACTTTTTAGGACTAGCCGGTGAGCAGGAGATTGGGATACTGGATGGGCAGCGCTGGAATAAATCGAGCGGCCTCGGTTGTGATCACCGCTGGCCTGTGTGCAATATTACACGGCCGTCCCCATAAACGATTTCTTTATTTGGCATGCCAGATTGCGTCCCCTGGTTTGGCTGGCATGTAAGGGTTGTTACTGCCAGTGCAGGCATTTGTGCGTTTCTCGTTTCATGGTTCTGCAGGGTTTTTTGTTTGTTTGTACAAGCTGTGCAAATGCATCAGCATTTTTATTTTGTTTTGCCGCATGGGGCCTATGAGAGATGGGCCCTTTATAATGAATGCTTCACGCGTATTGCCTGTTGTTTACGTTGAACGCGGTATTCTTTGTAACTCGAACAGATGAAAAGACGGCTAAAAATGTTTGATATATGGTAGTTGGCATACGGAGGTAAGTTTTCAAACTGGAAGATATATATATATCTGGTTGTCAGAGTGGACAGTACCGCCCCGCGCCCCCCCCCCTCCTCCTTTCTTGTCCTCGATTTCCCCCTCCTAACGCTGAGATTTGAGGTGGGTGGGTTAGGGGAAAGAGGAGCGACAAGTATTAGAACTAACTGAACGAATAATATAATAAGTTTGATAGGGACGGGCGGTAGATGGTATCAAAGCCAGTTGAGGGAAAAAAAGTTTGGGGCGGGGAGCGAGGGGCAGATAACACCAGAACTACATGAGGGAAAAATAAAGTTATGAGGGGAGGGAGTGAGTGACTGATGACATCAGAACCAAGCAAGTGAAAACTAAAGTTTGGGGGGGGGGGGACCGAAGAAAGAGCAGCAGCCAGGAAAAAAAAAAATTGGAGAACCAGTGCCTTTTTTGTGTGAACGTGCTCAGTATTAACTTAGGATGTTAAGGATCACATGGAGTTAACAGTGAAGTCGCGACCAGAGCAGCACGTACAGAAATATTCAAAATGCCAGCACCACGTACACAAATGTATCAGAACTTTCAGAATATACTGAGAGCTTAAAAAAAAAAACAACTGGTCACTTATGGAAGACATACATACAAAAGATGCAATACTTTGATAGCTCTGAGTTATGCAAAGATGTATCTCCTGTTTTCACACTTGAGAAACTAGAATAAATGTGCTTTTCCCTTCTAGTCGTTTAAAACAGCCATGAAGGGTATGCTTATAGTGATCTCGAAGAATGAATTTTGTAAACTTCATCGCGCGCGCGCGCGCGTGTGTGTGACAGAGAGAGAGAGAGAGCGTGAGCATTGGGGATGTACACAGTCTTGCGACAGCTTTTTAACTTCCTCCCCCAAGACAACATTGGCAGTGTTGGTAGATCTTGAAACCTACGCGAATAAATCCTGAGAACGTTGTTATGGCAGAAGTAAATAAAATGAAAAGTAGCATATTTCTAACCCAACCCGTATTTTTAAACTACACAATAACTTCCTTCCAGTTTTCTTTCTGCCAACATTTCTCATCAAAATTTATTCTGGCAGAGCATGGATATTAACCGAGGAGTGAGAGAGTTAACGTACATCTAAATCAACAGTTGGAACTGTATATATCATGGGTCTGGAGTAGCTTATGGAGATTAGACGCGGAAACACACGACTACAAATGCTACGACGTGGAAGTTAACTGCAGCTCCGCGTGACCGCTGGACGGCGCATGTATCTGCGAGGGGGGGAAAAAAAAACCCCGCTAAGCTGTTATGTCACGCGGTCTTCAACGTGTTGGTCGGATATGGCAAATGCTATCATTAGCATAGGGGACGAGAAGCTTATGTGTGTGTGATGTTTGGTGAGTCTGGATGCCGTGGTGGTTTCTGGAACGTGTGGAGTCACGTGGTGCGGCTGCTGACACCACCTTGTCATTGGGTTTGACTGGTTTAAGCGGAGTATGGCTTGCCATGTGTCACTTTGACGTACTGTTATGATTTGAGACTATAGGCGTCTGTGGGATTGTGAACGTGTTGTTTCTGTGATTGTTGAGAAGGGGGAGGGGGCGGCAACAATACTCAGAAATCTAGGCTATTAATACTGTCATCAGGCTCTTTATTGTATGTATCATAGCATTGCTTATCAGATTGTCCGTTCTCTCTCTTTCCTTCCTCCCTTTCTCTTTCATCCTTCTCTCCTTCGTCTCTCTCTCCTTCCTCCCCCTTCTCTCGAAATCTAGGCCATTCATACTGTCACCAGGCTCATTATTGTATATATCATAACATTGCTTATAAGATTGTCCGTTCCCTCTTTCTCCTTCCGCCCTCTCTCCTCCCCCCCCCCCCCCCATCTCTCGCATTCCGTCTTCTATGAAAACTCTTTAAATCTAACCCAGAGTGTAGCCAGCACTTAAACAGCATTCTTCTTCCAAAACTAGACTTAATCTTTTTAAGAAAAGCTTTGCTTATTCTGCTGCACATCTTTGCAATACCCTCCCATCCTGTATTAAAAAAAACTATACAGCATCCTGTAACTATAAACTCTTCCAGTATCTACTTGATGTTGGCTACATGCCCCCGTGATTCAAAAATTGTATGTTATTTTAAACTTTATCATCATCATCTCCTTTCACTCCCTTGGGACCATAGGTCACTGGTCACACGCACTCCAGTCATCTCTGTTCTTGGAATTATTCTCTGCTTCCTTCCGTGTGTATCCCTTGTCTCTGAGCACTGTCATAATTTCTCTTCTCCGAGTAAGTTTAGGTCTTTTTCATTTTCTATTTCCTTGAGGATTCCAAGTCAGCGCCTGTCTTGCTATGCTGGTGTCGGGTGTGGCCGATCCACCTCCATTTCCTAGACATGATTTGTAGGTGCATAGGTTCTTGTCATGCCTTTTCCCAGACGACCTCGTTCCTCATCTTGTTCTGCCGTTTAATGTTTAGACTCTTTGTAGACATTTAATTTGACTGGTTTTTTTTATGAATAGTAGTGTGAGACTGCGAGAATAACTTTTTTACATACAGTATATGTATTCACTTTCTGTATTGAGTGCATGGGTAAGAGTGATAGACAGATGTTTTATATTTTTATTTTTGTCTTATGTTTGTTATATGCACATGATATTTGTAGATTGTCTGGAATGGAGAAAAAGTTGTAAGATAAAGGGCAGAACTAGTCAAACCAAATGACAAGGTGGTGTCAGCAGCTGCAGCACGTGACTCCCATCCCTTTTCGAACAAACAAACACACAAAAAAAAAACCGTAGTCGCATGCAGATCTGCTACGAGAGAGCACACTCGAGCATTGTGTTTTGAAGCTTTAACTCCTGCAAACGTTTAGTAAGGAAGAGCCCGGGCGGAAATTCATTTCAGTCATGCATGAGAGCCATGTGATTACGGCGACTGTCGTGTTTCTAGCCGGCAAACAGAGCTTTGAAATTTACCTTAACAGAATTACGTCATTTGGTATTGATTGCATTCGTGTTACATTGGAACTGTGTAAACAAGTACGTTTAAATTTTGCGTAAATTGTGTAATGTAATGTAAATGAGATTAAAGTAGTTATGTCGTGTCTTTTGTTTTCATGGTAGTGACTAGGTGCAGCTGGTCAAAATTTTTTTAAAAATGACTGGATGATTTTTACTTAAAACTGCGGAGCTACGGAGTATTGGCAGAAAGGTGCCTTTTTCAAAATTGTGCTTTAACAGTGGGATAGGATCGAAGAGCGATGGAAACAATCCGAACAAGAGTTACACGATAATTTGTTGCGAATACGGAAATAGAGAGTTGGCAAAGACTATGTTTAATAGAAGACTGGCTACAGATGAATTCCGCCATGGTCCGTCTCAAATCTGGATGACAATAAAAGAGGGATGGACATAGAGCCGGATACCCAGTTGTGTAAAAAAAAATACTTAAGCTACGAAAACGTTAACAATAGCTGGGCAAGCAAGAGGAAAAATGAATACTGGGAGATTAAGGAACTTCTTCAGGAAAATCAGTGACGCAGTGTGGTGAAAGCCAGAAGTGTCTGGAAGCCAAACAGCTGACTCCCGTTCTTTCAACCGGTGCAAAATCACTGGCATGGGAACATGGGATGTTCAGAGCCTACCACAGACATAACCAGACAAGCTCTCACCTGGAATCCCCAGGGAAAGAGGAAACAAGGAATACCTAGAAACACCTGGCAAAGGAGTCTGGAATGAGAAATAAAAAAAAAGATCGACCACATCTGGAGACAGATAGCAGAAACAGCCCAGGATAGAGGTAAATGGAGAGCCTTTGTCGTTGGCCCATTCCCTAGATAGAAGGCGAAGAAGGAAGAAAACTGTATATGCTTCTAGGTATGTCCAGGTTTGGGGTCGTAAATAGTAAACTGGTTGTCAGAACCTAGGATAAGTACTAGGGAAAATCGTGAGAAATGACGAAAGACATTTGGCCGCTTTTGTCTGAAACTTGCAGTTCTAGCTTCACTTATGGAAAAGATTATTTTTAAAAGATTTTTTACTTTTACATGTGTTCAATATGATGAGATTCTAGTGTCTTTGGATGTTTTTTTTTTTTGTTTCGTTTTGTTTTAATAGACAGCACCCCAAAGCTGACATAATTTCCTATATTCTGGGCTGGCGTGACTGTAGATGCCAGTTTGATTTCATGGTTTATCTTCCCTCAACATCTCCTACATATCATGGTTTATCTTCCCATGCCACCTCATAGATTTCATAGTTTACATTTCCATCCCACCTCCTCAGTGCTAGTCAACGAATGCAGTCACTTGGCACTGTCTGCCAACGAAAAACTGAAAGAAAACCTCCCAAGACAGAGAACGAGTCTAAGGAGCTGGCTTATTCTCTTTGCCGACCTTTGCTCCGCCAAAAGCATAAATGATTTAAATGAAGTTGCAGTACATCACAATCATGTCAGCCATATAGGTGGAAGTTAAAACTATTACAAGGTACAGTATAAGCACAAACACGAGTAGTTAAACTACCACTCGCTACTCGTTATCTTTCTGAGTGTCACGATTTTCCACTGGACAGGCATTAATAGCTTCGCTATCAAGCACCATTTTTGGGAGTGTGCAAGATAGCGAAGTTTATTAATGCGCTGTACTCTCGTGGCTAGACGGTTGTTCGTCCAGCGGGGGAGCCCGTCGTTCAGGTCCCAGGTCATTCTTTTCTCATCATTTTTTTTCTTTCTCTCACTTCTAAAAGTGTGTGTGTGTGTGTGTGCGTGCGTGCGTGCGTGTGTGTGTGTGTGTTTTTGTTTTTTTTTGGGGTTTTTTTTTCCTCTCTCGGTTTATCCATAGAATACTGCTGGATATGTACGAGCTTTGTACAGTGCGTGCACCGCTGATTTCACCTTGCAATTATGGTACGCCTCATGATCACCTATATTAAGTTTCTTTTCCTCCCCACTGTTAGTGTTTTGACACGTTGAAGTTTCGGTAGGTTAAAGCTAGATTTTCAACATTTTTTTTTTTTCGTTTAAAAAAAAAAATAATCAGGCAATGTGGGTAATTAAACAATGCCTATAAATAGATCCGCGATTTATATGAGCGCTTTGTTCGGTTAGTGGTTGAGTCATTTGTGCTATGTCGGGATTTTGTGCATAATTTGAATTAACAGATCGAAAGCAAATAATGGCCCTGGAACACGCAAGGGGCCGTAATTAAAGTTAATGGAGATTTATATCGATAACCGACGACAAGTTTACATAATAAAAACAGAACATTGATGTTATTTCTGTACCTTGTTTTAGACGGGCAAGATTAAATTCAACCCAAATGGCGTAAGATTAGTGGTATGTCATATCCGGGGACTTTGTCCACTGTTGTTTTGTTGCAGACTACAATTGTTCTCTTTAGTTTCTTCCTGTGTGTTTTCTCTTGGCGTGTAGCATGCTGTGATTAACAGGTTTGTGAATTGTGGCTTCGTTCTGACATACAAGATTCATCCATGTATTGGTTTACATTCTGTTATTGTTTCGGGGGCCTTTTTTGGGTGTTCATAATTAATGCTACTCCTCGGTGGTTATTTTCTTTTTATGACTATAGAACGCTGCCTTTCCATCCATGTATATTTATCCCCCCCCCCCCTCCTCAGAGCTTTAGGACTGCCAGTAGGTCCGGCTTGTATTTTTTAGTTTCACTTGTTATTTCTTCCAGTATTCTTGTCTGATTCAATGATCTTGCCATCCAGCTTCCACTTGTAAGCATTGTCTTTGGTGTTATAAACATGTTGCCATATTGTATGTTTGATATCCGGGGGTACTGTTAGTCAGCATGTTAGACTCGTGGGCAGCATTCAACAGTATCCGTGATATATCCATTTTCCTGGTTAACTTCGCCCCCTGTCACACCAGACATTTTGGGTTTCTTTTACACCAGTTTCTGTGGCCTGCTGTTACGGGATGGGGTTGAAGGCTCCATGTCCAGCCCCGTTAGTCGCCTTATACTAGCGTACATGGAAGGTAGCAGAGTTTGTATTTTTTACTACCCGAACTAACGTCCAGGCCCCACAACGTTAAATAGCGTTAATATGTATACAGTAGCGGCTGAGTAGACTTCTTGTGGATTGGCGGAGCCATCTAGTGGATGTGAAACTTCGCTGGTTGCGAAGTCCACATATTGGGGACAGTAAGGGGGGAGGACCAAAAACCCAACTGTAATCCCAAAACCCATGGCCTATGTACTACCGTACTGGGTGGTCATTCTTAAAACTAACCTACAAATCAGGACTTTCCACCAAGGAAAGTATGCAAGTTATGCAGCAAATCACATACATTTATACAAACTACATGGCCTGCATTACACATTACAAAGTCAAGCATTTAAATAAATCAGTATTTTATTATACACACCAGACACACCACATTAACGCCACAACAGACTTACATGCATAGGACAACATATATCATCATGAATGGAACACCGTATGGCATAATATAAAATGTATAATTCTATAATATATAACTGAAAAATAAGTGCCAGGATGGCCTGGGCTCTTCTGGCCTCATAAACAAAGCATACATTCTCATAAAATTATGCCAACGCACTCATTAACATATGCAGCCACTGCTGCTTCGAATCTACCCCTCATAACTATTCGCATCTCCATCTTGTGCTAATGCACAGAATATCATCTCCAGTGCACCTCACCACAAGCTCCAGTTGTGCTAATGCACATAATATCATGAAATATCTCTAATGCACCTCCCCACAAGCTCCAGTTGTGCTAATGCACTTAAATAACGAAATATCTCCAATCCACCTCCCCACAAGCTCCAGTTGTGCTAATGCACTGAAATAACGAAATATCTCCAGTCCACCTCCCCACAAACTCCATTGGCTAATACACTCAGTTATCGCACAGCTGCCTCCGTGCCCCCTCAGACTATCGAATCACCGGTGCCATGCACCTCATTTATTGCGCGGCCGATGCTGACGGGTTTTGGGCATCTCAAGATCCCATTCCAATAATAAAAAAACAAGACAGGAATACACACGATGGACCTTGGTGTGCCCATCAATACGACAAGACTTGACAGAATTATCGACACTCTCCACGAACGATGACAGTTAGATATTCCACAGCACAGATATGATTTCCATAACATCATATAGGAATAATTTCCATGACACAATATATATCAACAGTTTGAATCGGCTGGGCTGAGTATATCACGATACATGGCAGACGACACGATTCAGCCGCCATTGATTCTAAACTCTCTCTGTCCCGTGTTAGCAACCTTCCTCCTGTATATAGCATTCAGCACACTAGTTTGCACTGCGTCATCATCGGCCCCCTGTACTCCCAGTGGAGCATTAAGGCATCAACAAAAGTTCTCCAGCCTGTCTTGTCTTGAGCAAGTCCGGATACCTCAAACCTGGAATTTCCTACTTCCTTTAGATCTTCCTGTACTTTGCGTATCCTTGTCGTCAATGTCTGCCCATCTTTCTTTTCCCTTGATGTGTCCAAGTCAGAGCAGTATGTGTCTTTTTTTTTCCCCTATTTGTAGTTTGTAGCATTTCCATATTCGTCTTTTGATCTTTTTAGTAATGTTCTCAGTGCCGGTTCGTTTGGTTATTTCCTGGTTGTGCACTGCATGCACGGTTGTCATTGAATGAAGGAAAATTAAAAAGTTATCTCCTTGAAAAAAAAAGAAATGTCTTGTGCTGGAAGTCTGTATCTAAAAAGTGTAAAAAGTCTTGTGCCAATGTAGCCAGCGTTTGTTTGGTTTAAAAACGTTTGTTGACGATTGGATCAGTACTTAACGAAGGTAATAGCAGATTACGGTCCTGAGAGGTGATCAGAAAAGAAGCATAAACGTGCATGGATCGGTTTGTCTTTGAATAGATCGTCCATTCTTCCGAGTGCTTCATCTTACATTAGTTTTTGTAGCACGGGCTTTACTGACAAGCCGCTGTTGACATTTCGGGTGTTGTGTTTTTCATTAACATTTACCACCCACCAGACTTTTGCCCGTCAGCGACCTCGCTGTCCGGTTACAGGGATTGTATCTGGGAGCGACAAAGAAGTGCTTGTGATAATTACCAAAGAAACACATTTGTCTTGAATCACTTTGTTCTTTTTTTTTTTTTTGACATAGTTTACTCCCAAAGGCTTGTCTCGACGTATATAGTCTGTGTTGTCAGGATTGACCGACTTTCCCATCTTTCAGACCCCGGATTGGAGGTGGTTTAAAGAAAATATAAGACGGTAGAATTGAGTTGAAAGTCTCCCCCCCCCCCCCCGTGTCATTTTTACGTTCTATAAATAGTCTGTTGTTTTACATAATTTTCATTCATACTCGATTTTTTCATTCCCCCCCCCCCCCCCCCCCACCACCACCACTACCACCAAATCCGAACTAGTACATGTGCGCACTAATGTAGACCCACTCCCCAGCCAAACTAGTACATGTGCGCACTAATGTAGACCCACTCCCCACCCAAACTAGTACATGTGCGCACTAATGTAGACCCACTCCCCACCCAAACTAGTACATGTGCGCACTAATGTAGACCCACTCCCCACCCAAACTAGTACATGTACGCTTCTTTTCATTTAAGTCAAAAATACAGGAGTTAGTTTGGGGCCGCGGGGGGGGGGGGGGAAGCGGACGAAGGAAGGAGGGATATAGATTAAGCATTTGCTTTTCTGTTTTCCCGCTGCTTCCACTTTTCTCGGAGCTATGGGTTTTTTTAAAAATTAAAATGACAATCTAGCATAACCAGCGTAATGATTTAGATTTTAACTGGTGGCCCATTTAGCTGTGTGCCGTGTTATAAAGGATATATGTATTAGTTAATTACTGTTACTGCTTGTTATAAACGCTGTCTTTTATTATCATAACTAGTGTATTATTAAGCTGATGCCTAACCACAACATACCAACACAGAATACCGACATTTAATCCAAAATGAGTCGGTATATATTGACCTGATCAGCTCAGTTAAAAAAAAAAAAGACCATCCTAAGCATGGCACTCTTCAAGATTCCATGCTAAGAAATACAGGGTTTAGTTTAAAGAAGTATGTATGGAACTAGTCTGTCAAGATATGAACAGAAAGTAAAAACAGAGCACTGGTCTGGTCACATGCCTGTGATAGGGCTTATTTTATAGCCAAGAGGCTTATCAGCTGTGGTTCCGACTATCTATCTCCAGCCACAGCCTGCACGAGATCTTTATCCAAGATCACTGACCCTTGTATATTGCGGTCACTGGGGTAGGTCACATTCCCGTGTGTCGTTGATGGCATTTTTCGTGTGCCGTGCTCCTTATCTCATATTGCAAAGAAAAAAAAGGCATTGAACAGCATGGATATTTTTCTCTGGGGGAGTTGCAGGCGTGGTCCATTCGTAACTACCTTTGTAGTCGTTGAAATGTGTGTATATATATATGGGCGTCTGAGTGGCGAAGTGGTTAGTGCACTGGTCTCTCATGGCGAAGGTCGGGGGTTCGAATCCGGCCAGAGGTGCCCCAGTCACCCAGCTGTAGAAACGGGTACCCGACTTCTTCTGGAGTTGGGGAAGGAAAGGCAGCCAGGCGTGATACTGACCGTATCACCCTCTAGTGTGCTGACAGGTCAATGAAAATGCGGGGACTAACATCATATCCCTATGTGCCTCTAAGGCATGAGAGGATTACCTTTATATAATGGATTTCTGTGTTGTTGGCCAAATAACACTATTTTACGTGCCTTTTAAAAAAACTCTTTCAAACGGTCTACCTCTCTGTTTTGTGAGCGTTATGGTTTATACATGTTTGTTAGATGATGTAATTGAAACAATAAAAATAGTAGTGACCCAAATTTGAGGCGGGGGAAGGAGGTCTGAGGTAGGTCGCGAGATGATGTTACGAAACATGAAAAAAAGGGGGGGGGGGTAAAATTAATAGGTTAAAATGGGTAGTAATATAGTCATATAATAATAGCTTATAACTGTCTTGTAATAGTAGTACAGTCATAGTAATATGCTAAAATGTTATAATCTACTAGCATTATAGTTATATATCTTATATCCTTCCAGTGCCGTTAAACGTCACATAGGTTTCGCAAAGTAGTTCGCCAATTTTTCCTGTCTTCGGCGAGTCTTTCAACCTCATCAAATGATTTTATGCCCGTTAATTTGGCCTCTCTTAACAATGTCCTCTTCAGAGTTTCACGCGGTCTGCCTCTTTTTCTTCGGCCTGTTGTGTTCCACTTGATAGCTAGTTTTGAGATTCTCTGATCATTTCTTCTCATCAAGTGACCAACATATGTCCATCTCCTTTTCCTGATCACCCATGAGACTGGTTGTTGTTCAGTCATCTGTCTTATCTCTGCATTGTTCTTGAATTCGTTCCACAGTTATATAGTAATAGGTTAAAATATGTTATAATCTACTATTATATAGTTATATAGTAATAGGCTAAAATATGTTATAATCTTTTAGTATATATAGATATTACTATGTACTAGTAGATTATAATATATTTTAGCCTATTACTATGTAACTATGCCTGTGAGACCTGGACACTTAACAAAACAGCTGAGAAACACATAAATGCCGTTGAATGTAAATGCTACAGAAGAGTTCTCCAAATATCGTGGACACAAAAAAGAACAAATATATCTATACTACAAGAGCTTAATATTGAAGAAGGCTGGCTAGTGAAGAGGATTAAAGAGAGAAAACTGAAATATTTTGGACACATTAAACGTCATGATAATTTAGAGAAGACCGTATTGGAAGGATACATAATGGGAAAAAGAAAAAGAGGAAGACCAAGACGAAGATGGCTGCAAGACATCGTTGACGATCTGGAAATGGATGCAACAGCAGCAGGCCATCTTGCTCACAACCGAGAGGCCTACAGGAGTGCTGTTTGGGAGGCAAAGTTCCGCAAGGGACATGCAAATGAATGAATGACTATGTAACTTGTATATAGTTACATAGTAATAGGCTAAAATATATTATAATCTACTAGTACATAGTAATGTAGTTGTATAGTAATAGATTAAAATTTTAAAAAACATGATTTTAGAAAAAACACTTATAAAATATAAATATTATAAAATATTTAGAAAATAATTGCTAAGGTTGCCTTTTTGGTATTTTAACAATGATTCATTTTTTCCATTTAGAAGGGACCTTTTCTTCTTTCAAAACTTCATTAAACATTCTATGTAGTTGGTTCATGTTGTCACTGTTAATAGCTTTTAACATTTCGTCTGTTATTTCATCTTCACCTGCAGCTTTGTTGTTAGCCATTAGATTCCCTGCTGTTTCAGTTTCATGCAGTATAATTTCATCTAGGCTGAAATTTAGTTGTGGGATTGGTAAGTCAGTTTCAAGGTCTATAGATTCGTTTGGATGTGGTCGATTAAGTATTTCTTGGAAATGTTCAGCCCATCTTTGCTTTTGGTCTTTACTTGATGTTAATAGTGAACAGATGTTTACTTGATGTTAATAGTGTGCCAGCTTTGCTAAGGATTGGTATTTCTGCAAATATGCTGTAGTACCTGTTAACCTCTTTTGTATGTTATATAGAGTTTTGCTGCCTTCTCTGCTTCTTTAGTCATATTGTCCATGTAATCTCTTATATCCCTTCTAGCTGAACTTTTTACTTTATTGTCTAGTTCTTTGTATGTTGCTTTTGCATGTGTCTCCTAGCAAGCTCATATTTCACTTTGGGAAAAAAAAAGCCTGTATAATAAAACTTAAAACTGCGGTCAATTTTTTTAAAAAGAAAATATTGAATATAGACAATATAGGGTGTATAAACGTACTTTGAAATGCTAAAAATATATAGCTGGCTGCACGAGAGTCCAGTATTAAGAACACAGGTGAGCCGCGACAGGAATGTCTGTTACCAAGTATGCCCCGGTCTGAAAAAGTTTGGGAACAGTTGGCGTAGATGATGGCTAGTGAAAATCCAGCGGCGACAGTCTACTTTTCCTACGTTGTTTTGCTAAGACATCGACACCAATCTCCCTCACAAATACGACAGTTCCTGTATGATTCATCGTCTCCATACAGCTTTTGTTGTAGAGAGATGAGCTCTGGCCAACTCCTTAGCCTAAATGGATTGTGTAGCTAGCATCTCTTGGGGGAATATGATGCGCTTTGAGCGTCTCTTCGCTGGGTGCACATGGATATTGTTGAGCCAATTTTCAGTTAGTGGTCTAGATGGAAGACAAATCTTGAAAGCTAGTATGAGATCGGGTTAGGGGATGGCTTCGATAGCTTTCACAAATTCCAGAAGCTAACAGACAGCAAGATACATCTATTCTACATTAGACTGACAGAATCATCGGAATTGGTCTTTTATTTTATCCTCTGGGAAGAAACAAGGTTATATCTCAGAGAGCAGTGGCTTGCTAGCTCTGTTCAACGACTCATTAAAACTAAGCTTTCAGCCTAAATAAGCTTTGTTTATTGTTGTTAATTAGCAGACATAATATTGCTTTAGTAGTTATATAAATGAATTTTATTTATCTTTTTTTTTCTCACTTTATTTGAACGGTTCCTGGCGAGTTACACAAACTATGTTCAGAGGACCTGAGGCGCCATCTCAGTTTGTCGTTAAAAGCGGGATTTTGTTGTTGCTGCAGAAGACACATGTGATAAACCACCGCAGCCAGCACGTCTTGTTCGCTGGACTCAACCAGGTCTTTATTGTCAGACAGAATAAACTCCTGCGGGCGGGGAAGATGAGCACGAAGTGAATAGAAGATCGTTTCCTTTGACGGCCAGAATGGCTGTAGTGTGTGTATATACACAAAAGAGCTCTTGCTGCAAGATTTGAATGTTCGATAATCTTAGATGTGTGGTATTTTAAATGCAGCTTCTTAGATGAAGTAAGACGTTGAGGTTGTAGACGTCGAAATTATAATTAGCTTTTGTAAGTAGAACACCTGCAGATAAAATGAGGGTTGTGTTTACTATACCCCCGTGAAAGGTTGCCAGCTGACAGATATACCTTGTGGCTCAGGCACACCCTACCCAGAACCTCAACTTTTGTTTTTGTTTTTTTCTTTCTGTTGTATTTCGTAATGTTATCTCGCTGTATGAGAAAGAAATAAATTAACCAACCAGATTAGACCCAGAAACGTCTCGTTAGAAAGTGATATATACATATATGCATACAGAGCACTTTTATACGTTCTGTTACTTTACGAAAGCCTCGTTGTTTCATATTTGTAGAAATTTGTATATCAAGTTATACAGTGTCCGGCATAAAGCATAGCTGGATTTAACTGACGTAGTGCGCAGAAACTGAATACGTGTGGAAAAAAAAAAAACATGAGGTCAGAGATAAAGCAGACAAACGGTCATTTTTAACAATGGCTTCTTGGCACACACAACATCGCGCATTCACTGTTGAAGTTTATTTTAAAAGTGGAGAAGCGTCTATTACTGTATAACGAAAGTTTCGTCGCCATTTTGAGTTGCATCCCCGTGATAATGTTCCCGATAGGAGGACAAAACAATTTTGAGATGGGTCAAAAATTTTAAGGAAACCGCTAATTGCCTTAATAACAAGTCTACTGCTCGTTCAAGAACTCAGCAGACACCTGAACGAATTCAAGAAGTCCGCAACGCATTGCTGAGTAGCCCTTGGCGATCAGCTGTTAGGAACGCTTTGGCACCTGGCATCCTCTTACTGTTAATAGTGATCTTTATATGCAGATTCTAACTGAATACTTCATTCCAGACTGGCCAATAGAAATAAGAGACTAATATGGTTTCAACAAGATGGAGCAGCTGCCCACAGAGACCGTCAGTCCATGGCCATACTGCGACAAGCATTTTCTAATCGTCTTATTTGCAGATTTGGGGATATTCATTGGCCGGCAAGGTCACTGGATTTATCGGCCGCAGACTTCTTTTTGTGGGGGTATCTCAAAACGCGGTGTATGCTAGGTGACCACAGTCAATTGCAGACTTAAGAGATCGAATCCGACACTGCATTCGAAATATCCCTTTGAACATGTTCAATGGTGTTATGCAGATTTTCCAGACGCCTGGCTGAATGTATCAGATGTAATGGCGGTCATCTAACCGGCATAATTTTCAAAACCTAAATATGATTGTCAGTAATAATAAAAATACCCACTTTTCTGAGTTTCATTTGATTTTTTTTTTTTTTTAGCCAAAAACATGTATAGCGCTTATTTATTTTCCATTTTTAAAATCCAGCCATGCTTTATGCCGGACCCTGTACAAAGCTTTAGTTGATGACGTTAGAGTTCCTTCCCATCTTCCGAATTCTGGGCTGAAGGTGTGAACAAAACATGTTAACGACGCAAGCGCACGTGTGTCGGAAGCGCTGGTTTCCAGTTGCAGCTTGTTTCTACATAATTAGTCAGATTCTGCTGTCGGGTCCAGCTGTTTCGTCTACTCTCACATTCTCACCGTATCCACTTGCGTCTAAAATGTGAGTGCCATGTATTGTTGTTTAAGCATTTGCTGGATTCTTTTACGAGATCAACTGATGTATGTTAGGACCGTTTCCTCTCTTTGCCATGACCAGTGAGATTCGTTCTTTACATCCATTGCTCGTCCTTCCAGTTCATCTGGTTTGATATCAAGTAGTTTTGATGGGAAAGTTTAATGTGAAATCAAAGATGTCTGTAACATGTCGATCAGGGTGGACCTTCGTCATCTCAGCTCCTTGTCAGTTTTACACAGTTCCGCGGGGTTTTGATATAGTTTCATAGCTCTTGCTTCATGCCCAGTCCATCAGACAAGATCTTAATACCTGTTCAAAAACAGGAGACCCGTAATAATATACACTAGAGTTTGGATCCTGCTGTCCGATAGTAGTTAATTTACTAAAGAGAACCGGCGAATACTGTGACAAGACATTAAACGAAACTAGATAAGTCGTACATCTTACATCCTTCCTGTGCCGTTAAACGTCAATAGGGCTTGCATAGCTGTTTGCCAAGATTTCCTGTTCTCGGCCAGTCTTTCAACTTCATCAAGGGATGTTATGCCCACCAAACTGGCTTCTCTTAACAATGTCCTCTTTAGAGTTTCACGTGGTCGACCTCTTTTTCTTCGGCCTGATGTGCTCCACTTGATAGCTTGCTTTTTGTATTCTCTGATTGTTTCTTCTCATCACATGACCTACATACGTCCGTCTTCTTTTTCTGATCGCCCAAGAGACAGGTTGTTGTTTGCTCGTATGTCTTATCTCTGCGTTGTTCTTGAATTCATTCCACTTTATACCAAGTATTTTCCTTAGGTATTTGTTTTCAAAAGAGTCTGATTTCTTTAGTTTATTTCCAGCTTTCGCATGTATAAATTAGGGTGGATATTACATTTGAATAGGATAATCTTAACTTTGTTTTTGTGCTTATAACTTTTGAGTTCCGTATGTTCTCAGGGTTTTTGAAGGACAATGCTGCTTTTGCAATTATAATTCTAAATTCCTTCCTGGTGTCACCATCCTGGTCTATGTAGCTGCCAAGGTATGCAAATTGGTTTACTTCATCACCAACTGTTCCTTCTACGTATATTTTTCCTTCGTGATTAATGAGAAGTTTCATTATTTTTGTTTTGTCTTTGTTAATTTCAAGACCTGTTTTGCTAGCCGAGGAAGACAGGGAATCTGTTTTTTCCTGCATCGATTTCATATTGTCACTGATAAGAGTTGTATCATCTGCAAAATCAAGATCTTCTATTTGGGTCCCATGTAGCCATTCAGTGCCGGTTTTACCTGTACAGCACCTTTTCATTATAAAGTTATGGCAATTCCAAAAAGCAGTGGGGATAATATGCATCCATGTTTCACGCCTGTTTCAATCTGAAACCATTCGCTCATCCCTTCTAGATGTCTGCTAGTGCCTTATTGACTGGTGCATTAAATCGGGCCTGTCTTTTTTTTCTGCTGCCATATTATCACTGTATACCATCTGTTTCTTCTACTGTCAGATTCTCACTAAGTACTCATATGTTTCTTCTACTGTCAGATTCTCACTAAGTACTCATATGTTTCTTCTACTGTCAGATTCTCACTAAGTACTCATATGTTTCTTCTATTGTCAGATTCTCACTAAGTACTCATATGTTTCTTCTACTGTCAGATTCTCACTAAGTACTCATATGTTTCTTCTATTGTCAGATTCTCACTAAGTACTCATATGTTTCTTCTATTGTCAGATTCTCACTAAGTACTCATATGTTTCTTCTATTGTCAGATTCTCACTAAGTACTCATATGTTTCTTCTATTGTCAGATTCTCACTAAGTACTCATATGTTTCTTCTATTGTCAGATTCTCACTAAGTACTCATATGTTTCTTCTATTGTCAGAGTACCCATATGTTTCTTCTATTGTCAGATTCTCACTAAGTACTCATATGTTTCTTCTATTGTCAGAGTACCCATATGTTTCTTCTATTGTCAGATTCTCACTAAGTACTCATATGTTTCTTCTATTGTCAGATTCTCACTAAGTACTCATATGTTTCTTCTATTGTCAGAGTACCCATATGTTTCTTCCACTGTAAGGTTCTTGCTACTAAGTACCGATGTGTTTCTTCCACTGTCAGATTCACAGTGTTTATATTTAGTACTAGCAATTTGGATACCCCCACCCCCTCCGGGGTCCCCCTAAACTGTATAAATGCGTTTGGAAAAAAAATATAGTAATAATAATTTTAACTTGTGTTCCATGCACAAATGTTAATCTGATAGATGCAGGTTTTCATTGTGAGATTTTCATGGAAGCGATGTAGGCTTTGTCTGCTTACCTCCGCCTTGTGTAACGGTGCCAGATGCTGCCAATGTTCTGGTCACGAGACCTTATCGATTCCATTTCTACACCCTCTTCTACTTGGCCCACATGATGTCATCGCCTCCACTTCTGCTGACCGCGTTTCATCGACATCAGAACGGAGGCTTCTGGGTTTTTGGTTTTTTTTTTCTTTCTGTCAACTCCGACGGCTCCTGCCCTCCTTCCCTCCCTCTCTTGTCAGTTCTCATTCCCCCACTGTCCTCGTCACTCTCCTGTCCGTGTCCTGATTTCTCTGCACAGAGCATGATCAGATGTTGCCACAGGGGCATGTGTTTGGAGCTTCAATTTGTAACCAGCACGGCCACCTTCGTAAACTGGATTAGCGCAGGGGGTAAGTATGGTCTATGCTGTGCCCAGATCTGTAGCTGCTAGCTTAACTTTAGGCAACAGTGACAATCTTGAACGTTTTTTTTCCCATTAAGCAAGGATGCGTTTTACCCTCCAGTTATTGTTTTATCGATTAGTGAGTCAGGGTGCCATGTGTTTATTTGGCCGTGCAGTCTGTTTACCACAGCTCTAGCTTGATTTTGCAAGTTTCATTACTTAATACACAATCTAGACACTTTTAATCCTGTGTTGTTGGCACCTTCCCTCCACTTTTAAATCCTGTTGTTTCTGTAGACCTGTCGCTCGGGGTAACGCGAGGCTTCCTCTTTTTTTTTTTTTTAAATCGAGCTGGATAGTTTGGTCCGTCTGTCATGGCAGGGCTGTCCTTTGGTCCACAAAGTGCTGTACCGACTGAAGCGATTACTGTTAAGTATCAGAATGGAGAGCATAGCAAGTCATCTGTTATGTGGTCTTGACATTTCAACAAGATTTTTTTTTTCTTGAGACCTGTGTTCAGCTTGAGTATCATGTGATGTCAGTTAGTGCCCGTGGCCCTGTTTTAGCAGAGAGAAAGAGAGATAGAGAGAGAGAAACTTCACGTGAGCCGACCGAACATAAGCCAAAGTCTGATGTTACTGCAGTGTGGCATATGTTTTCTGCCATGGACTGATGTCTTGCTGCTTGATTTGTGTTATATATGTCTCTTTTTTTACGCCTGGTAATGTCAGAAATGATCTGCTGTGTACACGAAATGAGATTCTCTGCTACATGCCCATATACAGGAGCAAATGTTTGTTTGCTGTTAGGCTGGTTACAAATGTTTAGCGGTAGTACACAGTGTTGTATGGTTAGACCTCGAAAATGTTCTGTTGCTTTAATTGTGCGAAAGCCTCGTTGTTTCCTATTTGTAAACATTTTGTTACTAATGTTTACCGCCATTTAGGTTCATTTTGACCCGGGGAGGGGTGGCTTTTTTTTTAAAATGAGTTTTCAGTGTTTCTTGTATTTGGGCTGAATGTTTATTGCCTTTTTTAGTTAGCAAAGAGAGCTTCTTGCTAATAATATATATTTTAAAGTAAATGAGTTAATGTTTGTTGTTGGTTTTTGAACTCGCGTTTACTGGTAATGGAAGCAAGCTTACTACTTTGTCGTCACGCTGCCGGGTAAGCATGGGTTTTCCAGCAACATTGTGTACTTGAAATATTTTCTGGTTTTCTGTGTAATATTTCTTCATCGAAAAGTTACAGGGGGTGATGTTTTGCAGCTGTTTGGGATAGTTAATGGGTTTGTTTGCTGTTTGGGATCGTAATTGATGTTTACTGCTGCAAGAACTCGTTATTTATGCTTTATCGGTTGATGTGCAGTGATATGTGGGGACATATATTTTCGTCCGCAATATCGGCCTGTATCGGCACTGTGTTACTAAATAGCATCAAGAATATTTCCAAGAAATAACCCCACCACCAAGTGCTTTATCTCTATTTGTCGTTGAAGAAAGGACTAAAGGACTATCAAGACGCTGTAAAATTTTAATTTAAAACTCATAATTTGGTATGAAATAATTCTGAGGGGGAGGGGGGGGGTGAAGGAAAGTCCATGGATTGTAGGATTGTAAGGAATGTGGGATAATGCAAGGGTGCAGTGTAAACTACTGTTTATTTGTTTTGTTTTTAAGCTGTATTTTGGTGACTTAGATTTTGATCTAAATGTTACATCGAGCCAATTTTGGTTTGTGTGTGTGAAGCATGGTCTATGAATAAGAGAGTACAGCGAGAAATGGAGGCCAAAGAAATGTGATTTATAAGAAGAATGCTGAAGGTACCATGGACAGCCAAGAAAACCAATGAAGAAGTCTTAAGAGTTAAAAAGCAAATTTATAACAAAGATCAGAGGCAGACAAGCCAGATTTATAGGACATTTCCTGAGAAGAGGAAAATTGGAACACACTGTGGGAACTGGAAAAATTGAGGGAAGAAGAGACAGAGGAAGACAGAGAGAGAGAGAGAGAAGTTACTGGATGGGCTGTTAATGTGGCTAGGAAGAAAGTCACCGGCGGATCTCATAATCACTGCAGAAGACAGGGAATTGTGAGAGAAATGATCACCTACGCCACGCGGCACGGCACTTAGATTAGATCTTGATATCAGAGGCGGTACTGTTACCAAAGCCAGTAGCGAAAGCTGGCAAAGACTTTGAATTTTCTGTACGTCTTTCTACAAGTATTATGTTAAATCATAGGCTAGCAGTGCTTTTTAGTAGTTAACATGGGTCGGGAATGGGGGGGGGGGGTGGAAGACCAAGGTTAGATTGTCTGTCTCTTAAGTTTGCATCAGGAAGAAGGACGTCCTATTAATTTACGATCCAGAACAGTAACGATCTTGCATGATCAACACCGACGACTGCCAGCCCTTTTCAAACCGAGCGAACAGAAAAAAAAAAGCGAAAACAATTACCAGAGTACACAGTCAGTGCTGTATTTATTATTTAAGACTGAGTGAAACCCCATTATTTTCCATCGTCCGCCAGACTGCTGCGTCATGCCTGCAGACACCTCCCAGCACACAGGTTGACAATTTACTTCCCACCACATTTCACTGTGATAGATTATGCACAATAGCGCGCGGACAGAAAGAAAACGCAATCAACGAAATGAATACAAATTGAAATTGAGCACAGTCTCATGTCGGTTATCTTGCATAACTTAAGCTGCGGTATATGTCAATGCTTTTAGTGTCAGCAAGTTCCCTTCATGATATAGTGATTAACCTGAACATCATCATACGACCACGAGGACTTGCAAATAAGGTCCTTCTTGTGTGTATCCATATAGTAACTGAAGCAGATGCTGGCTCTACACGCACACACGGTACTCGTTAGCATTACTGATGACCGACAAGGGGAGTCGGGAGCAGTGTTAACGGACTAAGGAGGATGAAAAAAAGCTAAACAAATTTCTGACCAAGCGGCTACAAAGCCTTCGTGTAATGTAACAACTGTTTGATCAGTGGGTTTGCTACGTGTACTGAATTCAGTGCCTCCCTTTTTCTCTCTACCCTCTCTTGGCACTGTTAGTTCGCTGTATTTTAGTCATTTTCCTATAGAAATGTCTGGTCGTTGATGTTAAGAACTGCGAGGTTATATGTATAGAGTCCGGAATGGGTGTCTGTTGTTACTTGTGGAAGTTGTTTGGGAGTGTTGCCCGTGCCATGTTAGACTTTCTTCGTGATATGGCCTGTAATCATTTGGGAGAGGAGGAAGGAATGGGGCACACTTTTTTTTCTACGTGGGCGTTACAGCTATATTTTCTTGTTTTCCCTCCGTAGAGTCACATAACCAGGCCACACAGGGTGACAAAATGAACGTCTCCACGCCCAACATTCAGTGCAAGCCGAGGAAAGCAAAAACGTCATTATCTCTTGGTTTTGCATTCATCATCGGATCAGATAGATAAATAGGGGACTTTGTATTCTCTGTAGCTTTTACCCTGAAAGTCTCCAAGCACAAACACCGTATCGGGTAAAGAAGTGATTTACAATGTGGGTCATAGGCATCTGTCGGGTGGGGAAGTGGCTTAGATTGGCTAGCGTAAGTGTCACAGAAACACCCCACCCACCTTTCTCCCCCCCCCCCCAAATTTGCTGGCTGCCATTTGATTCTGGGCCGTCACGCAGATGCTTGAAACCGCAGAAAATACTGATCCCTGTGTCAAATACATTTTAAACATATATGCGTACCTATGATATAGTTTCATTTTAAAGTTATAGACATTAAAACAAGAACACAAATAACTTGCACAGAAGTAGACACAGTGTAGTAATGGAAAAGGCAGGACAGTATTAGTTGTAGTAGTAGTAGTAGTAGTAGTAGTAGAGAGGCACATTCGCTATCTACGTACTCAAATCTGTATGAGCAAATAAGTATGTGAGTGTGTTCTCATTATGGACGTAACTTGGGAACTTTTGGGAGCACAGTTAGGACTGTCTCTGGGTCCCCTTCCACCACCCTCCCCGTTTTTTTTTTGTGCTATTTGATGATTATTCGTTTTTATTGAACATTCGACTAGTTGGCAAACATTGTGAGTGTGGTTGGTTGGCTGGCTGGTTGGTTGGTTGGTTGGTTGGCTGGCTGAATGATTGGTTGGCTGGCTGGTTGGTTGTTTGGCTGACTGGCTGGTTGTTTGGCTGGCTGGTTGGTTGGTTGTTTGGCTGATTGGTTGGCTGACTGGCTGGTTGGTTGGCTGACTGGCTGGTTGGTTGGCTGGCTGGTTGGTTGGTTTCCTGTACTAAATCATTTTCATTTTGTAACAAAGGAGGCACTTCACAGCATCTCTTAGGCTTGGTAGAACTGCCACCGCCATTAACTTTACGCTTTTTGGGGCCATTTCAAACCAGATGTTTAATTAATGGTTCACAGCAGCAGAACCAAGAGCGTAAACTGATGCTTTCAGTGTGACAGAAGTCATGTGGGGCTGACTGAGGCATGTTAGACGAGGACATTGCTGACATAGAGATAACTTCGTGGCGACTCTTGCAGTGGTGGGACGAGTGAAATTTATCAGTTAAACTTTGTTTGTTTGTGTGTGTGTGTATATATATATATATATATATGTGCACACACACACATGAGGGTCATACCGAAATTCGTGAGCAAAAATTGTTTAAAAATCAGAATTTATAGATAGAGAAAATATAAATGTATTACATTAAACTGCATTTCTCTGCACGCATTTTCCCCCATCGCTCTGCAGGTTTGAAAATAACCTCCCGGTAGAATTTCGTTCCAGCTGACCGGCGCCACAAATGCACTTCTTTCTGGACGTTCTCTTCTGTGGGACCCAGCTGGCACAAACTTTTCTGTAGCCTAGGGTTTCAATCATTTCCTATACTGCATTATGTCCTATTCCAAAATTTACAGCGATTTCAGATACTGTGACACATCTGTCTTCTTTAATGATGTAGTCAACCCTTCCCACGTTGCGTTCAGTGGAGGCAGTTCGAGGGCGACCGCTGCGGGGTATATCTTGGATGCTCGTGTTTCCATCTTTGAAATGTTTCTCCTAACACTGCAAGAACCCGTACACACATCTCCATACGCAAGCTGAAGTCTTTGGTGAATTTCAGCAGCAGGGATTTCCTTTTTAACGAGGAACTCAATAACAGCACGTTGACGAAACGAAACTTCAGCATCAGCCATTTTGTTTCTGCTCTGTGTGGTCACGTGATACATGATGGTGACGCCATGTGACCTCTACGTGAAGTGCAAAGGATACAAGTTAAGGTGATACATTTATATTTTCTCTATCTATAAATTCTGATTTAAAAAATTTTTTTTGCTCACGACTTTTTCTATGACTCTCTCTCTCTCTCTCTATATATATATATATACTTTTCAAACCGCCTGTGGTGATCCCGCTGGGATGGGGAAAAGTCACTCAACCAAATCGAGCCATCGTCCGTTTTCCATGCTGCGAGAGCTCAGCAGCAGCGCATTTACCGGTTTGGTTAGAATTTTGTGCAGTTTTGGTTCATAAATACCCCAGTCCGCTGCGTCGTTTCTAGTCTCATGGTAAAATTAGGACATGCGTCTTTGTTCCTGCACCTATCGCCCACGCGGTTGACATTTCTTTACCTGGCTTGGCTGGTTATTATGTTGTGGTGCTTATGCACGCATATTTTGGAGGTGTGAACCAAGAAGCAGTAGCCAGTTCAGCTTTTTTTGTTATTTCACGGGGTCTTTGAATTCTTTCATGATATTCAGTTAAGATGGGGGTCACGTGAGTTTATGCTGCGCATTTTGTGCCGGATTCCATGTGTCGTGTGAGCCGAAGTGAACTTCCGCGTCCACCAGTGATATGCCTGTTTGTTTTAAAATAATTATAATTCTCTTATCCTCGTTTATGCCAGTTGTAACAGTTTGTTTATACAACGAGACTAGTCTCCAGTACAAAAACGAAGGGGCGGGGCCAATACACGGCTGAAGATCTGATAGAAATTGGACTAAATAATTGGTCAGAGAAAGCCAGAAACAGAGAGATTGATTGGAAACAGATTGTATCTGCACCGACTGTTGTAACAGCAACAAAGTATTCTGTCCAACAACATTCGGAATAAGGTAATGTGGATATGAGTGTTACTTAAAAATAAAAAAAACGCCCAGCAGAACTTGCCACTGTTATTTTTCTATGGTAATTAAATAGAACAATAAGACATAAGAGACAGTAGGAAATTTCAGCACTTCAGTTATTACACCTTTTTAAAAAAGGCCCTTGTGCAGGCGCCTCACAGACAAAGGGATTTGTCCTAGAGACAGCTAACAATTCATTAATTAGCTGCAGGTAATGAATGGACGTAATCTTGGGTAACGGAAATGTTGCGTGACCTTTTGTGAAGGGGCTGACATCCAGGGGGGAAAAAAAACGCGCTTGTATTTGCAACGTGGAAGTAGAGAGAGAGAGAGAATGATGGCTACCACTGGACGAGCTTAGGTAAGATGTTCTTGGAGTGAGAAGTTGAACCAGGTGTTTTCTTTCTCAGAATATATGTACTTTTTTGTCGTTTTCTTTTGCCAGCAGCACTTTATGTAAGAGTCGAGTCTTAGAATAATATTTAAGCTATGGCGAAATGTTTTTTTTTCTTTTTTCCTCTATCCGTGGTATGTGACCGATTGATTATGCGCAAAAACAGATGATGAATGCTAGAAACTCAAGAAATGACCAAATGACAATCTTCCGACTGAGAACAGGACTTTGCAGGCCGAGACACCATCTATACCAGAAGATGATAATTGGCCCAACAGCAGAGAGCAACACTGCGCGTCATGTCCTCCAGAGTTTGCCAGCTATACAGCCCACTCAGGCAAAGGACCTGGCCAGACCCCAGCCACTTACAAAGAAAAAAAAGCTCTAGGGCGATGCTGAAAACCTCAGAGACGAACTGCCACATTTGTGAGAGTGATTGACGTAGATGTCTGAGCCAACAACCAAGAACAATAAATTTAAGCGTTATTTCCAGTCATCCTATTGATCATGCTTCTCTAATTTGAGGATTCCTTGATGTTTCCAGTTAGTTCTGTTGATCATGCTTCTCTAATTTGAGCATTCCTTGATGTTTCCAGTTAGTTCTATTGATCATGCTTCTCTAATTTGAGCATTCCTTGATGTTTCCAGTTAGTTCTGTTGATCATGCTTCTCTAATTTGAGCATTCCTTGTTGTTTCCAGTTAGTTCTATTGATCATGCTTCTCTAATTTGAGCATTCCTTAATGTTTCCAGTTAGTTCTATTGATCATGCTTCTCTAATTTGAGCTTCCTTGATGTTTCCAGTTAGTTTTATTGATCATACTTCTATAATTTGAGCATTTCTTGATGTTTCCAGTTAGTTCTGTTGATAATGCTTTTATAATCTGCACGTTCCTTAATGTTTCCAATCAATTCTTTTGGTCATGCTTCTTTTATCATAACATTCCTTTGTGTTTCCTTGATATTTTCTCTCTCTCTTCCCCCCCCCCCCCGATTGATTTCTTCAATGGCTTAACAAATTTTCTAGCACCTGCTTTCTCGTGTAATCTTCTCATCACCGTCATATGAAGTATAAAATACTGTATCCATGTCCCAGTGGTCCCGTGGTCAACAGTTTCTTCATGACGAAAGTACTGGTCAACACAGCCGTTCTAACGGTGGGTTGTAAACAGCATGTGTAGCTAAAGAACTGCCATAAATTTATGATCATTGGAGAATACGTGTTTTCATTTCTTTGTCGATCTACGTGCAGTAGAGCTTGGTATTTGGAAGGGGCCGCTCTCTGAAGGTTTGTCGCGTTTGAATTTCAGTGTTTTCATAGACTGCTCAACTGCTTTGATATAGATCCTAAAACATAGACATTGAGTCGTTTGGAAAGCGAACTGCAGTGCTTGACTGAACTTCTTGTATCCGAGAAGCAAGTTTTTTAACAGACTCTGTCGCAGTGGGGATACATGCTGAAGAAGCTCCGCAGGCTTCTACCAGGATAACTAAAACATGAAGATATACGGTATATGCCAGCTTTCTCTCTCTCTATCTCTCCCTCCCTCCCTCTACCTCTACCTCTCTGTTTGGGGTGGAGGTTGTTTTTTGGCGTCTTTTTAATAATTTCCCACAGCTGGCTAACATGAACTACTACTCCGATCATTCTCAGACGTTGACTTGTATACTAACATGAACAGTTACATACTTTAAGAAATATAGAGAGGGAACGGACTATGTTTTCAAAGAATTTAGAATGGAGGTCACATGCCCGCCTGACATTTCGTGAGAGAAAATGTTATGCAGATGCTATGATAGGAGAGTCGTGGGTAGGCATTTTCAGAAATGGACTGAACGTGCTGCATCATCTGTTCGGATTTTTGACGATCGCCGCAGTAAACTGATTTTAAAAAAAACACACACACAACAACACAGGGGCAGCAGTCCTACCACCCATCAGCCCATGATAGAAGCCATATTGAAGTATTCTGTGCATGTTCTCATACTCCACCTGCGTCCATGTTTAAGAAGTTCAGCAAGAACGTGAGAATAAGAGCAGAATCAGACAGCGAGTCTTCTATCCTCTCTTCGCTCTCTCTCTCTTCTCCTACCCCCCCCCCTTTCCCAAAAAGATTAAAAAACAATTGGTAAGTTCAGTACGTTGGTGGCTGAGAATATACCATAATTTTTCACCCACCTAGAAGAGAGGTAGTTGTTGTTCTGCTAACGGCGTTTGATTTACCTGGGAAATTGTAAGCTATCACTTGGCACTTGTCATGGAACAAGTCATGCGACAGTCCGCTTATCCCACTGACTTATGAAAGGATAAAAGATGTATCATTTTGAGTTCAGTATGTACATCTGAAAATGGGAAATTATTTGAAAATGTTAACAGAGGTCACTCTAGTGTAAGGATTACATTTACAAATAAATATAAATATAACGAAACGGGAACTTAATATTTTAACAGGCTGGTTCAAAATGTGGGATTTTCCAAGTTATAACAAACAGAAGCAAAGTAACAGAGGACATACAAGTCAAGTAGACTTGTATGAAATGTGGAAAACTCACTTGATTGGATGGTAATGGAACAGTGTCAGAGACCGTTCAGTGTAGCGTGCATATGTAAAAGGTCAAATTTCCGTTTCCATGCCATTATAGGCATATTGTGGATATGATATCAGGCCCGTATTTCCACCATCGTCGGCACATGAAAGTATGATGTGGTCGGTATCACGCCAGGCCGCATTTACCTTCCAAGATTTCTCTGGTACCCATTTCTAGAGGCTGGAGTGATCCTCGGCACCTTTTTTAGTGTGTACCATAATGTGGAAAACTCAAACGTTTAGAGAACGATATAACAATTTCTGAACCCACCTAGTATATCCGACAGGTTTAAAATGTGGGAAAATTGTAAATGATCAGAGATGAATGTAATAGTCTAAGAAGCTCATTTAGTCTAGGTTTAAAATGTGGGAAAATTGTAAATGATCAGAGGTGAATGTAATAGTCTAAGAAGCTCATTTAGTCTAGGTTTAAAATGCTTCGGGAAAACTCAAAACTGGTCACGATTAATGAAACATTGTCAGGGGATCATGCTGGCGTAACTTAATCGGAAGTGACAAATTAGAAATCTGTTTAGAAAAAAAATATAGATTTAATTTGTGAAAAAGACTGCGACGGTGATGTCATTCGCTATAACAGGCAGGTTAGGAATGTGGAAATGTAAAGTTATGACACAAAAAAAAGACAGTGACATGAAAAAAACAGAGAGAGAGAGAGACTCACACACACGCGCGTTTTTTTTTCTTATGTCGCACAAAGGAATGTCTGTAAAATGATGATCAGCGTGGCTCACTCAGTACATGAGATAAGTGTAGCACTGTATGCGCTCACACACGTGATGACTTTGTGGACATTTTCATGAGAACAGTCAGACGGCTTGGTGATCACTGGAAAACTCAAAGTAAACCAAGGAAAAAAAAAATGTAACGCCTTGAGGAAAAATATCTTTACTAGTTGGACAAGTGGCGCGGGGGAAATAAAGACAGGTGTGTTGACTGGAAACACGAAAGGGCCACAGATCATCGACGCTGTACCTGAAGAATGAATGGATATAGTAGTTCCCCCCCCCCCCCCCCCCCGTGTCTGCGGCAATTTTGTTGCGAGTCTTACCGCAGATAATACCAAACACTATATAATATACGTTTTTAAACAAACAACGCACACACCTGTAGTGCAGTTAGCTTTAACAATTGTACGCGCTAAGGCTTCTCATAGGCTGTACTGTAGCTATAGTGATAGCGCAGGCGTGGGTATTGTTTACACCGTGCATTCTGTAGAGTAACTGTGGGCGGGAGACGGGGAAAGGCAGGATTGCGGGCTAGCGCCAAATGTATGAACTCAGAGTGAGAAATTTTTTTTTTTTTTTAAATTTTCAGCCCTCATGTAACTGAAACCGTGTCTGATAAAACCTCAGGTACGGGATAACTACTGTATAAGACTTTTTTGGTCGTATCATTCAGTATCCCATCTCATACTCATTCTCAGTCACAAATGTTAAATGGTCGTACTTGTTTCCTGCATGAGGGTACATTGTTTAGCACTGGTCTTTGTTCTCATTCACTGAGTTTGGTACTGAAGGCACCGCAGTGTATGCTCATTAAGGCGTCATTACATGGACAGTCTGTATACTCAATGTTAAATGTGCGCACTTATTTGTGGCTTTTCCGACACACAGTGACGACCTATTCCTTTCTAGACATTTCATTGTCGATAGTGGTGCCAGTGGTCCATCTATTTTTTAGCTGTGAGCTAACTGGTCTTGGCAGCTGATGTCCTAGTCTTGACAGCTGATGTCCTAGTCTTGGCAGCTGATGTCCTAGTCTTGGCAGCTGATGTCCTAGTCTTGACAGCTAATGTCCTAGTGAAGAACTTGGTTATCTTTTTGTAGTTCTTCAGCCTTGGAAAATTGGCTGATTTGAATTGTTGGGTATCTTAAAAGCAGTTTTATTTGTAGTTTCATCTAGTTTGGAACATAAGATCTTCATTACTAGTTCAAGCATAATAACAAACAACTCTCTCCGAACCCTCAGAAAGTACATGAGATGGGTTTTTGTATCCTTATTTGCAGCTGCTAAGTCTAGGAGGAGAAATCAGATTTCACTGTGGTGTTAGGATCTTGTTGTAGTTTATCATTCGCTTATTGCCTCTTTCATCATCATTAGTATGTGCCACGCCGATAGCGTTTGCGATCATGCTTTTTCATCGTGTGCGGTCCTTGGTATTTTCGATTAATTCAGGTGCTCTTCTTTTTTTTTTCCATGCCACTTGGTCAGTCCACTGAGATATTTTTCTCTAGGTCTTCCACTCTTCCATTTCCCCTAGGAATTTCCCCACTCATTACTAGGTTCTTCAGCTTCTGTCTCCTCGTGACATGTTCAAGAAACGTCGATTTACCTTTTTTCTGTTCATTTTAACTTGTTTTGGTTTTTCTGATAATTCTTTGAGGACCTCTTCGTTTTTTTTTCTGTCTGTCCAGGGTAAGTGCTGCCTGCATCTTTCTCCAAAACCCACATCTCCGTGTGCCTCTGGCTACCTAAAACCCGGCTGTGGTTAGGCACATTTGGTAGAAAGAATGGACAACTTGAGAAAAAAAAAAAGGTGCTTTTCCTTCACACAACAGGTAGAGTATCCTTGCCGTTACCAAGACAAGAAGGCTAAAATAGGTTTATGACAAGCGCATCTCCCTCTCTCATTTCTTTCTCAACAACAGGAAACTTACTCGTAATGGCATATATTAAGTCCACGGCATGTGTTTTTCTTTATGCTTATGTAACCTTTATGAAGGAAACAAATGCTCGCAAGTGTCAGAGGAATGAAAATGGGAGCGCAGTTAATAGCCTCATTTATGTAATCTAGAACAATGTATCCTATAGTCTTGTAAAAGCAATGGCTAATAGTTTAGGCGGGGAATTATTTTTTTTTAAAAAGAGGGAAAACATAGACGTTATGATAATTAACACGACAGAACAAAAAACCATTAGCATATAACAACATTAATGGTTATGAATTGGAACACGTCCAAAAGGTTCATTAATCTTGTGCAAATGATAACAGATCGTGGACAGTGTGAAATGAAAATCAACAGAATATTGATGGTCAAAAGCACTTTGGACAGAATGGGAAGGAAACTAACACAGTAATTTAAATGGTGTTTGGAGTTGTCAATTACTTTACAGTAACTTGCAAAAAATATGGACGTGTAAACACGATGATGGAAAAGATCGTGTTAGATGATGGAAAAGATAAGGAGGAAAAAAAGTGACAGTACACTTCGTTTGCGTTTAATGAGTGGAAAAAAGAAGAAAGCTGAACAAGAAAAAAGTAAGAACAATGGCAGAGAGGTGAGAAGTATACGAGGAAAATGAGAACAAAACAGGTACAGGTGAAGTATTTTGGCGTTATGTCATTGGTATTACAGGGGGAGAATGCTGGCAAACAAAGAATTGACGCAGGAGACAATCAAGAAAATAGCAAAGGACCGACAAAAGTGGAAATCTCTTGCTGCCAACAGCCCCATGCGTCATGGGCACTGAAAGGGGGGGGGGGGGAGAGAGAGAGAGAGAGATTAATGGAGGAGCTAGTCCTCCAGCCAAGTGCGTCCACCGGGTGGCGGATGGTGAAGCGACCTCTGATCTAGAGGTCAGTAGCGGATATTTGAATAAACAGCAGCAGACCGAAACTGATACCCTGTTGCCATGCAGGTTAGTCTTTGTAGACCATTGGTCCCCCTGTACGCGAAAGAAGTGGAACCTGTTTTTACAAGAATGTTTCGATTAACGAAGCCAAGCCAGACCAGAGCTACCGGTTAAAGGCCGACTCTAATCCTGGAGGCAGCTATCAGCCGTCGTACTGGCGACAGAGCTCCATATTTCTCGTGATTTACAGCTTGAACGCTCTGAAAACTGTGGCTGCAAATTGTAGCTGTTCGCAGCCAGCATAGTGTGAAAATATCGGGTCGCTGACATTTTCATAAGTTTGAATTTGTAAGTGGGCGGAATTGAGGAAGAGGAGAGCGGAAGTTCATGCATCTCCCATATCTGTGAGTAAAATATGACAGAAGGGAAATTTCGGACTCGGCAAGCTTTTTTTCTTTCTACATCCCCCCAGGCGAGGAGAAGGCAATTTAATGAAACAGTCGTTCCAACCTTCTACTCAAATTTTGCCGCCCCACCCCCCACCCCGCAACGCGATGTGAGATAATAGCAGGGGTGTTATGACTGGGTTGGCTGGACATTGCCGAGGTACTCTTATCCGAAATGACCGTGGGGTAAGCAACATCTGGAATTAGGGTGTAGTTTGTCGAGCAACTGTTTAACTGTGATTTGCGACGGTTGGCCGCCTCTTCGTGATTAGTGTTTATTGGGGGCAGTGAGTTGCAGAGTCTCTACGTGCTGCACACAAAGAGGCAGACTTTTAATGCAATGTTGGTAATTCAGCGGTGAAAGGCGGTATCAATATTGAACTACTTCTGCTTGACAGTAAAGTAAATTTATGCGCGCAAATAAGTATAATCATTCGATCATTCTGGTGTTCTCAGCCCAGAGCTGTTACCATCTTCCTACATTTTCCGTTTGGAGCTTGTGTCTGTGGCGCACAACATGAACGCTCCTTCAACAGATCAAGATTTATTCAGGAAAAAAAAACAACAAAAAACGCGTTTACGCCCGCGTGAGGCGAATGATACCACGGTAAATGATGCAGATAGTTCGCACCACCTGGCTGAGATGTTTTACCGTGCTACTGGCGCAGAATAATGTACCGAACACCCGGAGAGAATATAGAGAGCATTTCAAACGACGGCGTCGCAGAAATCACCTTCCAGGCTAAAGAACACGCGCCATTAGTTCAGTGAAAGACAGTCAACGGACACGAGCGGCATATGGTGGTGGTGGTGCACAGAACGGGAAAGGGCGGGTGGATACCAAACATGCTTTGGGGTGGGGGGGGGGACTGGGAGAGGGACATACTTATAATTTTAGGCAACAGAACTGCACTGAGAGGTCGTGGAGTCTGGACGTTAATGTATACTGTCCACAAAAAAAAAAAAATCGTATAACTACTGATGATCCAGTTTTAGCTGTACCTATAGCTTTTTAAATTCAATGAATAAAACTTTCACATTGCACACAATAATACCTAAGGGTTTAATCACTCACTTGACAGTTTCTTGCATCTGTGTGACGAGAATTTGTTAGTCCCAGGGGTTCTCAAGTTAGTATGGTGTGGCCTCCGCTTGCATCTATCAGCGACTGGCATCTCCTGGGCATAGATGAGATCAGATGTCTGATGTGCGTCTGTAGGATGGATGCCCACTCTTCCTGAAATGCCTGCCACAGATCACGACGATTGGCTGGAGAAACGTTTCGGCGACAAACACGTCTTTGCAGCTCGTCCCATATGTCCTCGATCGTATTCATGTCTGGAGACAGGGATGGCCAGGAAAGGGTGAGAATGTTGTTGGCAGTCAGGAACTATGTGGTGAACCGTGCAGAATGGGTCTGGCGTTGTCCTGTTGAAACACACACCTTTGCGCAGCCAAAAATGGAAGGACATGGAGTCGAAGAATTTCATTGACGTATCGTTGCGCATTCAAGCCTCCTTCAGTCTGCACCAATGGACTCCTTCCATTGAAATTGATCATTCCCCATACCATTACATCTCCACCTCCGTGCGGCGGAGCTTCATCAACGCAATTTTGGGCAAAACGTTCATTTGGCCTACGGTGCAACAAAAAAGGAAGATTCATCACTAAACCAGACATGTCTCCATTGATTGTCAGTTGTCCAGGGACGATGCTGGTTGGCCCAAACAAGTCGATTTGGGCGATGGCGTCTCGTTAGAACAGGACCTCTGTGAGGTTGTTGTGCCACTAGTCCAGCTTCATGCAGTCTGTTCCATACAGTTTGATCAGACACACGACATCTTGCAAGCAGTGACTGGACACTTGAAGAAGCTGTTGTAAACCTGTTTCTGAGGTGGTGAACCAGAATAAAGCGATCATCAGCTGCTGTTGTCATTCTTTGGTCGTCCACTGCGGTGCCGGTATTCAGCTGAGCCAGTGACTTGGAAACGGTGCCAAAGTCGACTGATGGTACTCTGCTGCATGTTTAAATGCCTGGCAGTCTGAATTTTGACTTTCGCCTGCTTGCAGGCAACCAATAGACACACCATAATTATCTGCTTGAAAATTAACTGAATTTGTTTGTGTAACCTCATCCTTTTATAGAGTTTCATTTGCGTGGGAAGTGAGTTGTGCTCACCACCAAAAAAAAAAAAAAAAATCACGACTTTTCTAAAAACGCAACGTGAGTTATGGTAAAAAAAATGCGTGATTAGCAAGGGCAGCTGCTGTGTTCTGTCTATACACGAGTATAGCAAAATTCACGCTAAATCATGAACCTGATATCTTGGTGACAATTTTTGGTTTGCTTTGAGGTACCTGCGTTAAAAAAATTGTCGTAATTAAAAATGAAGCTTATAACCAGATTATGGTGTATGTTAAAATAAAGTTTGAATATTAATTTGAAAAAAAAAATTTATTTTGTGAATATTAATCCCAGATTAAAACCAGATTATAGTGTACGTTAAAATAAACTCTGAATATTAATGTATAACCAGATTATAGTGTACGTTAAAATAAAGCTCAGATGTCACTGTAATGCCTGAATTAATATAATATATTCTACGCACTGAAAGTAAAGTTTGAAAAGCATTCCCATGGTAAAGTCCTCCAGAGTCAAGGACCCAACTAACTGCACTCAGACCCAAACATGAATGTGCAATTTATGAAACCCCAAACCTATTGTTGCTTACGCAACTGAAACAAAAACGCGTTTAAAGGCCATTGTTACAGTTTTGGGGTTAATCGACGGTTCCGCCTCATTCCCCCCCCCCCCCCAAAAAAAAAAAAAACCCCGATTGTGTCCATCTCGGAAATTGCAGTATTAATGAGAGGATTGGTCCGACCGGCATTTTCATCAAGGGTGAGTGTGTTCACGTGAGACCCTGCTGCTCCATCTGTGGCGGTCGTAAGCTACATGTTCTACCGCAAATGTTTCCTCGGTGCAGAAAGTGAGTTGTCTGATGTATTTTGCGACACCTCTCTCTCTCCCTCCCTCCCCCCCCCCCCCCCCAACTGGTGTTAACTGAGTTTTGTTTGGGTTTTCTTTTTCTTCTTCTCTCGCTATCCGAGAAGACGAGGTTTGTCTGAAATATTGTGTGCATTCTTCATACAAGAAATTCTTGTCAAAATGAAGAGTCAGATTGTACAGTTTCACTTTTCACTTTGACAAAACCACCTTATTACCTGCCCATAGAAGAGGATTGTGTTTTCTGTGTGTATGTTTGTGTGTGAGAGAGAGAGAGACGGAACAAACAGGCTTTATTTTCAAAGGGTTAAGAATTGGGCACGCAGGCCCGTCGACCATTCTGCCCTTTATCGTACAGCTTTCATTCAATCACAGATATTCAGCATTTGCATGAAAAAGCAAGAAATGAATAAATAAATAAATAATAAACTTTTTCTTTCCGTTCACTCCTCTCTTACACTCATTGTAAACAAACAAATTTTTGGAACAGCTATAAAATAGATACAACAATCAAGCCATATGTTAGATTAAATTACTTTAGACTCTGATAGTACATACACCTATACTTTTCATAAGCAAATACATAGATGCATATATTCACACACACATATACCACATATATACAAAGAGATCCACACGTGTATATATACACATACATTCACAGACATGTGCTTACACACATATGTATGTACACATACATTTATATACACACATATATACATACCAATATATATATGTATACACATGCACATATAAATATATACACACACATATACATACCTGCACCAAAATGCACAAACGCAAATACATATTAGGGAGGCATATAGTCCATCTCAAACAGATATTGGCAGTTTTAAGTTATAAGAATGAGTATTAGTTATAAATTTTACATGATTTGGTATGGTATTTGAAAGATGGGCAGCTGAGTAAGAGAATCTTTTTTTTTTAAATGTCAAGCTTTGGTTTTGGGAGAGTACAATTGCTCAAGTGTTGACTGTGTTTTGGGTTGTGTTTGAACATGACCACAAATAGGGTGGAGCATTATGTGATATAATTATATGAATTAACTTGGCCTTGTTGAATAGAAATCTCTTCTTGATGGATAGAATGTCAAGATGTTTGCTCTTATCTGTAATATGTGCTATATTTTTGTTGTTTGTAAGCTGCTCTGTTCGTTTTTGGAGTGAGTAAAGTCTTTTCCTGTTTGATATGGAGCAACCACCCTAGAGAGAGAGAGTATGTGTGTGTGTGAGTGAGAGAGAAAGAATGTTTTAATTAAAGATGGATCGAGATATCAAAGGTGGGAGAAATAAAAATACCAAAAATAGATATAACATTTTGAAGTGTCTGGGAAAAGTGCTTTTGGCAATTCGTAATGAGGTCTACTTCCTTTAACCATCTTTTGGCATACGAAGTAACTGTTCTACGTGTAGATTTCCCGACTTACAGACCTCGTCCGTTCTATGAAACTGATCGTCATAATCGAGAGAAGGGGAGTAAATACAACAAGGATATGGCACTTTCTATGTGTGTAAACTTCTGGGGCCAAGCAGGAAGTACACTTTAACGCAAGCGCAAAGAAACTTCACTGCATCAAACTGTAATGTCTAAGGTATTTTTTTTTTTGGTTTTGTTTTTTTAAATAACCACTTTGTGTGTGTGTGTGTGTGTGTTTTCCCCTGGTATGAAAACGCCATTTATTTTTGTACTTTAGTCATTACAATATGCACTTCTCAAATCTATAACATACGAGTATGTGCTACTGTATTGCCAATATTTTAGTACGGTCTATAAACATTATGTGGAGTTAAAGACGAATAACTAGTAATGGAGAAAGTATATGTGCACACAGAGAGAGAGAGAGAGAGAGAGAGAGAGAGAGATGCTTTCTTTTCAGTGAATACCCCAAACTAAAAAAAAAAAACGGGTCCAGTGAATTTGTATATGTATATTTTTTAAAATGACCTTGGACCAGCAGACGCGTTGCGATCTCCATTGCGTCCTATTTATGATTTGCAAGTGTTGCTGATCCACGGCTATGTGACCGTGTTCTGAAAGTGCAGAGCTCCAGGGAGCAGATACTTCCTGCGGGCGGTTAGCACTTTCACTATTTTAAGATTTAAGACGACTAGACATCTGTGAGCCCGAAATACTACGTTCCAGTTTTTTGTGGTTGTTGGGACCGCTCTGTGGCCTTGCTTCGCCTGGTTACACATTTTATGGGCTTCGTTTATGCGCGGATTGAAGAAAAGAGTCCGTCTTTTAATATGTTTCAGCGCCGGAGATTTGCTTGAGGGTTGGGGGGGGGGGGGGAACGGGGGGATCTGTAGATCGTAAATGTCTGTGGCTTACTTCTTCTAACGTCACGAGTTGAGATGCATTATTGTTCCATTACGAAATTCATGTTCATTCGCCCGTGGCTGGAATTGAAAGGTCTCTTTTCTGCACCATTAAAGTTCTGTGTATGTTCATGTGAATGTGTGAACATTAGAGCTCTCTTTGCTGTTGTTCTTCTTATTATTATGTTTGGATATTCATTTGATAGCCCCCCCCCCCTCAGTCCCCATATTGCATAGGGTTTAGTGTTCTTTTTACTGACATTTGCATTACATGATCTCATGTTATTGCCTTGTCACTGGCATATTGGAGAATGGAGATGATGCCATCTTGTTTGGTATTTTTACCAGCAGGCATAAAATAATGTCCCACACGACCTTCGCTGGCAGCGCTTATGTCTATACATTGAGTGGAAGTGCCATAATAATCGTGGATTTTGTTAGACCATTGCTCCCACATAACTGACAGCAACGGCATCAGTTTTGTGGTTATGTAAGAGAGGCTACAGGTATGAGAGGTTTTCCAGATGTGTCATGCACGTATATTTGACACTCATGTAATGCATATTACATTTTATTAAGTGTATTAATGAACACCAAAACAAGCTATCAAGTGGACCACAACAGGCCAAAGAAAAAGAGGTGACCGCGTGAAACTCTAAAGAGGACAATGTAAAGATAAGCCAGTTTAGTGGGCATAACATCCCTTGATGAAGTTGAAAAACTCACCGAAAACAGGAAAACTTGGCAAACAACTATGCGGGCCCTAACGGCACAGGAAGGATGTAAGATGTAAGTGAATACTTAACATTCTCTTCTTCTTCATCATCGTCTTTTGTCGTGTTGCAATTATGCACTTGATGGCCCAGCACATCTTACTTCGCCTGGATGCATCCTAAAACTATCCTCTCTCCATGAGGGATTCACATGCGAGTTCTAGAATGTGATATATGCCATTAGGTGCACGATAACTTATATTGGTGAAACTAGTCTCAGTTTAGGTGACAGCATGCAGAAACATCTGTATGATATTACCTAGCTTTCCTCGAAACCAGTCCTTAATCATTCAGTGACCCAAACCACAGAGACAAATCTGATTTTTTGGTAACAGCCATCAAAACAGTGTCACGCTGCTGACAGAAGCCGCCTAGCGCTTGACCCGCTACATTCGGAATATGGGACGCTGGAACCACATGGTTTGAACTCGCAATTCAGCTACACTTAACATTCCCCTCTTCCACAGTCATACACCCTGTGCACTAAGTTCCACCCCTTTCTCACTTGTAATACATAGTTCAGAACCTCCTCAGCTTACAACCACTGTTCCCTCTAAGCTGCGCGGCCGAAAAAAAATCATACCGCGCACAAAACTTTTGGAGCCGCAAAAAAAAAAATAAATAAATAAATAAAAATCAAATTGCTATTTTTATTTTCCAGTTTCCAGATGTTACTCCATGCTGTAATTGCGGTCAAGAAAAATACAGTGATGGTGCATTATTTTCCTTTACAGTTTCTTCCTTGTTAAGATATGACTTTTGGATCGAATGTTTCAATTGGTATTTTATCGCATAGTTCCGGTAATACTGTACCGGAATCACTGAATAAGTAAACAAAGAAATCATCGTTGCAATTAACTAAATACCGGTAACTGAAAAGAAAACCAGGTTTGTCCTGTTATTAAATGTACAGGCCTTTACGGTGTCTGTGTGTGTACATGCGTGCATATATATATATATATTACTTAGCACATTTGCGCACACAATATTTTTTTGCACATGAGCTAACATTTTGCACACAGATCGCAGACCCTTAGAGGGAACATTGCACAACCTCTCTACCCCAGATACCAGATATAATCACCTATTCCACCTTCTCCCGGCTAGATTACCATTGTGTATACCATTGTATCTCTCCCTCCCCTTTCTGCGATTTTCCCCTCCCCCTTCATTTACGACCCACCTATTACACATCACATGTCTCCATTTAAACATTATCTACACCCCACCATGCACACTTCTGAACATAGCCTCTTACAAGTCACAGCATCTTCCAAGTCACAGCTAAGTGCTCCATTTATTTTATTTTATTCTGGTTTTTTTCCCAATCCTGTTTTTTCCTTAGCATTCATATGAATTTATATTTTATCGTGTCTCTCTGTTTCTTCGTCCTATATGTTTTTGTATGATTAAGGTTCGCACCGAAACATCACAACTGTTTGCTCGTTAATTAATAAAACTGCTGCCTAGTTTTTTCCCCCTGTTTTATACACTGTATTGTCACAGCTTTACCGCAGTGGCTTCGTGTGTAGTTACATACTTAGTTTTATGTATTTATACACTAATTATTCTTGCAATTGTAGAACCGGGTTCGTCTTTCCATTGCCATGCCTGTTCTCTTGGCCAGACTGCTGTTTCCAGGACCACCAGCATGACACAAGGCAGTCAGCTGTGCGTCCGCTGACCGCAGTCTCATTCAACTTTAGTGCGTTTTCGCCCTCCCAGAGGAGAGAAAACAATTGTATTTTTGAGACTTAAAGCTGTAATCAGAATCTGTGATCTCATTGCTGTAAGCGCTATCCATACAAATACTGCAGTGGTACAGTGGCTGGACCGGTGTGTCGGTATCGAGCCGCGTGCATCATAGCAGCAGTGATATAATCAGCGGGCAGAGAAAACTAAAGAAAGTAACCTTACTTGTGGAATGTGGATAGGTATGGAAAAAAAACAGCGCGTCCTTGACCTCTTTGTCTTACGTGATCGGCCTGGATTCTTAATTTCCGTCACGTTAGATATTCAACTTGATATATGTCCGTGGTTTGGATTTCAGATGGCGATGAATTTCTTGAGCTAAACGCCAGATATAGAAAGATATGTCAAGATTGCCCTTCAAATGACCATAAGACGACACAGAGAGAGAGAGAGAGAGAGAGAGAGAGAGAGAGATTAACGATAAAAAAGGTTTGCTTAGTAACAGTTGTGATGTGATATAATGTCATTACTGTTTTATTATATTCAGACATGTTTACAGCAGTCACTGGACCTTGAAAAAGAGGGGGGGGGGGGCGGCGCAGACTGCGAGAATGAAAGAAAACCGCAGCAGGAGTCCATTCACAGCCTGATATGATGCTTTTGTTACATCTCTACAGCGGCGCATGCTGCCACAGTATCAGCAACAGCTGTCATATCAGTCATAATATGCTCGTGGTTATGCTGGATCGGTGATCTCGTTAACAAAGAAACGGAACTCTTTGGATGTCATCAGCTACCCGGAAAGGACTGTATTATGAAACACTTAGTAAAAGTCAGCCAACGAAATCGGTTGGATGATAATCGGACCAATACACCGATAATGTTCAGTTGTCATGGAGGAGAATCGGCCAGGTTCGACTTCGGTTCAGCATGTGAGAATTTCGTAAAGATTAAATCTTCCTGCAAACAGGGCACGGAGAAGAAAAAAAAAATCACTCGAACATTTAATTCCCACTGTGTTTACTGATTTCCGAATGACTGACAACTCACTACCAAAAATAGCACTAAGATGGACACCACAGGGGAACAGAAGTAAGGGTAGGCCAAAAGAGACATGGAGAAGGACAACAGAAAGGATGTTGAGCAATAGAGAGCTCACCTGGGCAAGAGCAGAAAAAAAGGCAAAGGGCAGGCATTTGTGGAAAACCCTTGCGGAAGCCCCATGTACCCTAGGCACTTAAGGTTCAGAGAGAGAGAGAGAGAGAGAGATGTGTTTACAGTGTTTAATTTACATTAAAAGATAAAGTATAACGTGCCGAATGTTGTATTGATAAAACAAGTATTTCAAGAAGTACTTCGTGCACGGTCAAAGATAGGGACAGTTGTACCAGTTTCAAAAAAAAAATACACTGCTATATCAGGCACATTGTAACATGTAATATAGAAATAAATCATTTCCGTTATTGAAAATATATTTCTTCTGAAGTATTTTGAGTTTGTGGTTAATTTACACAGACCGACTCAGGTAGAAGCCTCCTTCGTGTCTGCCCATGATAAATATTTCCTTGCCAGACAGTCATTTACTCCTCGTTGTTGATGATTTGGTCGTTGCAGTGTATTATTCCTCGTCGACAGTTAATGAGAGTGTGGTGAAGAGTAACGCCTTTTTTTTTCTACATTTGGAAGCTCCTGAAGATATTTAAGATAAACTCCTTTGAGGGAGTTTATTATTCACTGTTACCCTGTCACTTCTTCCTTGGACACTTCTGTCGGTGCTTCAGTAGCATTGTAGCATAGTCGTAACAGATTTGCTCAAACTGATGATGGGGCCACAGCTTCCCTCTTTATCTGTATAGTATCGTTCGAATTGAAAGTTATGCCCTCCGAGGTATTTCTTCAGCCTAGAAAACAGACGGAAGATGGGGCGAAACTATGTCGGTCATTAATCGACTGCGAGATAGCTAAGTCTCTGATCTACATCGTCGTTTTGTTCTCTTGTCTGGCCTGAGGTCGATCGTTGTCATACTAAAGTATGGACTGCACCATTTGAAATGGGAGATTTTCCAAGTAATGCTTTTAAGAGATTTACAGTATCTCCAGAATTATTGTTATACGGGTGGTACTGAACTCTAAATCAACCACATTTTAACATCACGGACATATATAAGAGAGATTGTGTTTATTGTTTTCGCAGTCTTGCATTTATTTCTAAATGTTACTTGCTTAAAGAATGTCTCTTGTTTTCTGACAATTCACTCAGCATAGATCTCCAATGACAGTAGTGGCCAACAGTACTTCACCTTCACAGTCCAGTGGAACGTTTTGTTTTGTCCCCATCTGGGTGTTTATCTGTCAGGGCACCCATCAGTAACAGTTTATTATTTTTGCCTTAAGAATGATCTTGGCTGCCTTGTGCCGCAGATGTGCGCCTTGCGGCTTCACGCATCGGACTTCGGCTCGGCTTATTTTTTACTTCCAGATTCGTCTTGCCATTGCGATAACCGTTCACTTGACCAGACTACTCTACTGTTTCCAAAGGCGCAACTGGGAGGTGGAGTAGGGTCATGGTGGGCTCTTGTTCAGCTCGATGCAAGCATTCATATATGGATCTCTAACTGCTGTCACATTCATTTGGAGTACTGCGTCTTCGCCTTTGGTATCTTCTGATGGCGCTCAAGATTTTTCTTCTGCTTGCACACGCCGACGTACCTCGGTTCATATTCCTGCATTTTTAAAAAATGACATTACTTTTCAGCACACCTTTATCCAGACACAGACTTTTTTTTTTTTTTTAGTGACACATGGGCGTGATTATGAATTTAAGTCATGCGTGGCAAATCAACAATAGTTACATACAAAAGTGCTGGAACGTTGCAAATGGATAGAAAGGTGAATGAATGAATGAACGAATGATCTTTATTTTCAAAGGGTAAAGAATTGGGCACTCGCTCCGTCTTACAATTTGCCCTTCATCACTCCATCTTTCATTCTTCCGACACACTCGATTTAATACAAGTATACAAATTGCATGAGGGAAAAAAACATCGAAAGAGTGAAAGAGCTCTTTTGTGGTTAATTTACACAGACCAGCTCACGTAGGAGCCTCCTTTTTGCCTGCCCGTGATAAATATTTCTTTGCCGGACAGTCATTTACGTCTCGTTATTGACGATCTGGTCAGCAGTTTTTTTTTTTTTCACCAACGTTTTGGTGAAGTGTGAAAGAGCTTGGGGAAAAGCCACTTCTTACATCTTACATCCTTCCTGTTCTCGGTGAGTCGTTCTACGTCACCAAGGGATGTTATGTCCACTAAACTGGCTTCCCTTAACAATGTCCTCTTTAGAGTTTCACGTGGTCGACCTATTTTTCTTCGGCCTGTTGTGGTCCACGTGATAGCTTGTTTTAGTATTCTCTGATTGTGTCTTCTCATGTAAAAAGTAATGTCATTATATATATATATATATAAATACTCCGGCATACTTGCGTATGAGTCTTGTGCGTCGCCACACATGGTAAAACGGGAGTTGGGCATGAGGCCAACAACCTCATCCTGATACCCATCTAGAGCCGACTCTAGATGGGGGAAAACCCTGCCGTTATGGAATATCTCAACAGTTGAAAGCCACCGGAGGACGCTAAAACAAGCACAGTTAACTGATACATCATTTATTTTTCATTTGTAAATGTAGGATACTGTCTGCTAAGTCATTGTAACACCTGGCTGCAAGTTTAGAAATTTAGATCAGTAATAGTGATAATAGTCTGCATTTTTATTTTTATCAGTGTTTTTTTTTTTTTAGTGAATGAATGCGGGGTCGTTTATAGGTTATCTTGTGTAGATCGAAAGTCCACTTTATCTTTATTATGATGGTAACACTTACAGATTGGTCAGTTGTAAATGGAATATACGTATATAAAAGACTTTGAACAAGGAAAAAAAAAAACGTCGCTAAAAGCAGGATCGATGTCTCATTTGGTCGACCTTTAGGTGGTGTTTACTTCGGTGTCCATTTCAGCTCAGTTTTGTGGTAACGAGTTACCAGCCTTCTGGAGTACATGCCCTTGCCATCGCTAGCGTCTTAGTCTAAGTCTGTGGCTTCATCAGCATTTCTGCCAGCAAGGTGTTATTTCTTATGGTGTCTGGCCAGGATCAGTGCTGATCGTGGGCCAGTTTCCTAGCAGCGCTGTCTTATAAGAAACGTGCGGGTTTTTTTTTTAATGTCTCCTCACATGGAAGCATTCTGTTACAGCTTATTGGAAGGGACATTGTCCTGACGCCCCGAGAGATTAAGAAAGGTGTCTGTCGTCACTATTATCATCATTTGTTGGAAGTAGAGCAGAGAGCTGAGTTTAGTACCATCGTTTATTCCGCACGATGTTGTTGTTTGCTACATTGTCGTTGCGGAGTCGTTTAGAGAAGTCTCCGACAGGATACGGGCTCCCACTTGAAGTCAGCCCCTGTATAGGACTAACTGATAATAAGAACTAAACGCAAGGTTTTTCCTTCAACAAACTTAAACTAAAACTCTTTTAAAAATGCCACGATGTTTATTCTATACTTTTATTGCAAGTACTTAAGGAGGGTACGAAGATATTTTTTTTTAAACTCCACCCAGAAAGTTTCGTTTTTTTTTATTTTTTATCTTGACTCCACCCAGATATGCGTCCATTGACATAACCGAAGCGTTTACGACAGTCACAGTTTTCTGTCCCATATCTCTCGTGTGTTGTCACAAAGTCCCAGTGTGACTCTTGCACTAAAAAACTATCTCACTTGTCTGACAAATTGTGTCCTTGAAAAAAAAAAAGCTGATGTGGACATTATTTTTCAGTAAACCTACTGCAGGTTCACAAAGTAAAGAATGCGATTGAGCATCGTCATCATCATTAGGTCCCTATTTGACAGGTACAGGCGATCGAAGTTTTTCAGTTCATGCAAACTGTGGTGGCAGAATCAGCCGCCAAGATACCCAGGACATTGTGGGCAAGTAACAGTGCGTCATTTTCTTCACCTTGTCGGTGTACGGCTTAGAGAAGTGCTCCTTTTTTTGGCAGGTTTTTCACGATTACAGGTTTTCTATCATGTTGTATTAAGGTTTGTTGTAAGAAGTGTACACGCACAGACTCCCTAATAGCCTGTCTGTGTTTTTGAGAAATAGTGGCATGCTTTATCAAGGTTGTAAATAACCATTTGTGGGATAAACTGCTGTTTCATCTTATGACTTTGGGTTTTTCATTTGGTAAGAAACTATAAGGGAAAAAGATACGAAATACAACGGACATTGTGGAACCAACTGGGAGATCTTGACTGTGCAGACGATGTGGCACTTCTGGCACGCAGCCACCACAAATGCAAGAGGAACTTCAGATCCTACGCAGGAATTCAGCTAAACTGGGACTGTATATTAACAGACCAAAAAAAAAAAAGTATCAGCACAAGTAATAATCCCATGTTAATCGAGGGATTTCCAGCTGAGGTAGTGGATTGTATCACATATTTAGACATCATAGTTGATAAATCCGGATGTTAAATCTAGAATAACAAAGGCCAAGACGGCATTTATCTAGTTTAACAAAATATGGGCATCAAAGAACAACAAAACATGAACCAAACTTAGGCTCTTTAATTACAAACATATCGTAAAGATTGCCCTACTACATTGTTCGGAGACCCGGATGATGACTAAGACAGTACAGTGGATGATACAAACATTCATGAGCAGCTGCTTGAGGATGATTTGAAACATTACATGGCAGGATAAGATCAGGGATGAGATGTTTTGGGAAATAGCAGGGAACAATTCAAAGAACAGGGACAACTGGAGAGCCTATGCTCTCAAGGGAGTGAAAAGCGATGATGGTGGTGATGATGTAATGAGTGGTTTTCCGTTGTATTTTTAAAAAAGCGAAAAAACAAACAGTGTTTTGTACCGGAAGGAAGATAGATGTGAGTGCCCTACTTGGAGCAGGAAAGAGCAAATCGACTGGAAGGGCATAGTCACATGTCTGCGCATTGAACGATTCTCCACAGCCTTGTATAGAAGGGGATGAAAGTCACCTTCCTGGATGAACGTTCTCATGAATACTTAATAGCCTTGGCGAAATAGGAGGCGCACCCACTAATGAAATGTCACTAGCACCAATCAGATCGTGTTTCTTCACAATCTCTGCAAGTCCTTGAATCTCTTGGATCACCAGTATTGGTTGTCAGTAAGCGCTGAAATCCGCGCGCGCGCACATACGCACGCACGCACGCACACAAAAGGTTCCAAACTTATGTTCTGACATCACAGTAATACTTCAGTTTGTGTTCTGCATTTGACATAATTGAGATTATTTATGTTCTTCGGCCATGAGAGTTTGTTGTTTCACTTTTCTGAAAATGTCTTTATTCTCCATGGATTAGTTTATTCTCCATGGATAGTTTTGTGAACTTTTTTTTTATGGGGGGGGGGGGGGGGGGGAGAGAAGAGAAAACATTATTGAGATTTTGATTGTGAAAAACAAAAGTTTCATACTAGTAAATTAAAGCAGACTTTTCTTGTTCTTACCATGTAAGCTGAACATTTTTCTTTTAATCTTGCGCGCCCGCGCGAGCACACACATAACAAACACATGCCACGTAGATTCAAGTAAATTCTCACGGCAGTAATTTTATTTGTGCCTGTAGTTCTGTTTTTATAAGAGTTCACACGAGAATCCATGTTTTTGTAAGAGCTTTCACAAGAGAATCCATGTTTTTATAAGAGCTTTCACAAGAGAATCCGTGGATGTGTTCTCTGAGATTCTTGGTGGAGACAGAAAGAAAATAAAAACTGGAAATAATGCAATAGAATATCTCTTAATGTAACAGTGTAGATGTAACCAGTGGTCGATAGCTGCATTTTGCAATCACTATACAAGTTAAGTGATCCAAGACTGTGCAAGGGAGGGAAAGTTCCCCCCCCCCCTCCTCTCCCAACAAACCCCCCCCCCCCCCAAAAAAAAAAAACACTTCGAACTGAAATTAAACATCTCGCTGTATAACAATGTCATTGTGTGAATCATATTCTTGATGACTGAAGACGTTAGTGGTCTTTGGTTCACTGATCATAACACATCGATGTTTCACAAATATTGCACTTCACTAAATCAGATCGAGTCCGATGTAATGCAGAATTTATTTAATATTGAGAAATAAGATATTACGACTTAGAATCCGCAACATCAATTGTACTAAGATATGCAATATGACGTAATCTTCGTTAGTTTCGAAGCTGAAGCACACCAATATCAAACTATCATATTCTACATGCAGCATTTCTCAATGTTCTCCTATTTCACAATATTCTACATATTTGATAAGAGGACAGTTCTAATTTCACAATATTCTATATATTTGATAAGAGGACAATTCTAAACTATACTATATTCGATCTACAACATATGGTCAATCAGTTACACGACTAAATCACTGTACTCGAAGTTTCAAAGTAACAAATATTCATAATCACTTGAAACACAGATTCAACCTGTCCTAAAACTACTTCTGCAAGACTGCTTTTCCCGAGTATCTATTGCTTTAATTGTCCATCTGTTCCAACTGTCGTTACCTGCGTCTTCTTTCTCTCTCCTATCTTCTCTGGTGTGTGTTCTGCTTCTGCTGTTCTTCTCTTGTCTGGACCGGACTCAGTTCACTGACCGTCCTTGTTCCTCCGTCTTCGGGGCTCCGTCCTCTGTCTCTTCTTCTTCCTCGTTCCCCCCCCCCCGTACTTGGTTCTTGTTCGTTCTCTCCGCTCACCTTCTTATCTTCAAGTGTAGCTTGATGGATTAACCAGTAAGTATTTTGGCTCCACCCTTCAGATGTCCACTGGTTCCCATGAGCGTTCAGATTGTCCGTCATTCAAACTGCCCCGTGACTTGTATGTCGTAAGTCAGTTGTCCAATAGGCCACGCCTCTAAATATTTAATTGGTCAGCTGGCCCAGTTGGTCACTCCTTTATTTAAAAACCATGTGCGGTCGCGTCACCTAACAGGTGTCAAGTGTCAACTCCGTCTGTACAATTGTTATTTACCTAAGTCATTATCTTGCTATTTCTTGTCGAGGTTTATTGTGTCCTCGCTTTTCATTGTGTCTGCCTTTTCTATTTTATCAAGTGTCAACTCCGTCTATACAATTGTTATTGACCTAAGTCATTTTCTTGCTATTTCATGTCGGAGGTTTATTGTGTCCTCGCTTTTCATTGTTTCTACCTTTTCTGTTTTTCTTTTCTGTTTTGTTTACTCGTGTCAACGTCCAGGCACTGCTTTGTTATCACTAGACCATCCTACTTTCTGGCGTCCTTTCTTTGTTTTCCATCAGAGTCAGCGTCACTGAGTCTTCTCTTTTTCTATTCACTGTTTCCACTGTTTACTTTTGTCCGCGTCTTGTTCTAGTGTCATGGAAGTTTTATATCTTTCTCTTCCTTTCCTCTCCATTTTTCTCTGTCGCTATTCGATGTTATTATTTTCTTTACAGTATATTTTCATAATCATATTCATTAATAATAATAATAATAATAATAATAATAACAGCACTATTCGTTACTTACAAGGACATGCTTCAGCTATTGTTAAATGTAGTTGGGGGGTGGGGGGAGAACAGTTTGTGATGAAATACTTTTTGTTGTATTTGATAGCTTCTTTAAATCTGAAATTATTATAGAGTGAAAATAAAATGCTTTAGTTTTGTGAAGAAATTTTCTTTGTGTAAATGCCAGTGAGAAGCGTGACTTCCATTTGACTGGGGGAGTGCTGCCATTTTTTCTTTCGGTTTTTTTTTTCTGGATCGCCGAAGCTGCGTAGATTCAGGCGGGTTACCTTGCCAATATGTTCCCTCATTTAAAATATAGAGAGGAGTATCCTTCCCGTATCTGCGGCCATTTGGTTGCAAAGTCTTAGCTTGGGTGCTTGAAACTGCGGGTACTACCGAACCCGTGTACTTTGTTTTCTAACCATAACTACATGCCTGTGATGCCATTCAGTTTTCTTTTTTCTTAAATTGCGCTATTGTCAACTGAACCAGACTTTCTGTTCATGTCTTCCAACCAGAAATGTAATGTGCCTTTTCCTTCTTCACTAAATACGCATCACGTACTAAAGGACGTTACTTTAAAAGTTTCACCATCTCAAACGACGCTGGCATGATTTTTTTTTCCTCTGCTTTACCACTTCACTACTAGCGGATTTGTTTTTTGTGTATATTCAGGCAACTTAGCATACCACTTGTCTTTTTTTTTTCTTTCTTCTTCTTTCAGTATAAAGTCAAGAATTTTAATCTTGTCACATGGAGGACTTCACAGCTTCTCTTTTGTCTGCCAGAATTGTCACCGTAGCTACTTTGTGTGCGCGTGCGTGCGCGCGCGCTGTCGGGGCATGTTAAGACATGTAAATTACAGCAAATCTTCTTGTAAAGAAATTATAGCCATACCGCCAGCTTAGATATTGTTTACGCCGTGAATTCTGTAGCGTAACCGAGAGAGAGAGAGAGAGAGAGAGAGAGAGAGAGAGAGAGAGAGAGAGAGAGAGAGAGAAGTTAAGGCATGAAGGCAGGCGCGCGTGAAATGTATGAATTTAAATTGATGAATTTATACTTGGTGGGAGGGGGCGGGCACGGATTTAAGGTAATATTTTCAAACCGCGGTTCCGAATGAGACAGCATGTGCGTGTGCCAGGCTGCGGAAAATGGACTGCCAACTTCACAATATGAGAGCCCAGGTACTAACACTTAAGTGTTAAGCAGCCTTTCTCAAACTTTTTGCGCACACGAACCCTTGTAATATATTTTGTAAAAAGTTCCTATGGAGCGTCTGTGTTAAAGTGGATATAGCCGCTCATTTTTAGCTTCATGTGTTTTTTTTAATCCCCCCCCCCCCTGCACCGACACACAAAAAGAGCTATCGCCGCTAACACGCTCTTCCCTTTCTTCTTACCCCTCATCCACTTCAAAAACAAAAGTTCCAATAAAGTCATTAATGTATACAGAAAAAAGGGTGGTTTTTTGCTTTCACTTTATCTGGTGGGTGACCGTCGAAAAGAATAATAATACATTTATACTAAATGTTCATCAGGTATGGCTTGTGTGTAAAAAAAAAAAGGGGGGGGGGGTTCATGTGTAGAACTAAAAATTACTTGGGCAAGAACAAAAGCTAAATACTAGAGTTCCCAGAGAGTTGTTTGAGAGGGATTTTTCAGTCACGGAACCCCTTGCAGGTCCCGTCGCGGAAGCCTGGTTGAGAAGCCCTGTGTTAAACGAAGACCATCCTGCCTGGAAAGCACTTGTAGTGAATAGGCTGGGTCTCCAATATGGGCGCGGCAGACGCTTGTGTTTGAATGTGTGCGAAAGTTTTATTGAGTTTGTTGCACGGGCTTTATCTCCAAATACGACCAATTCGGGCCAGATTGCTGGCTGAACTTTCAATGAAAACGGGCCTTCGGCGGAAGTTCCCCCGCGTTCCAAACAGCCAATCACAGGCGTCGTTTTTATTTCAAGGGTCAGGGTTATCGGCGTCTTCCCAGGGTCATGGTAGCTTGAGCCAGTGTTCAAGCCTGCCCTACTTATAGAAGTGCTGGTAGGTCTACTATCATTTGCGAACAGCAGACTGTTGATTGCGTAAGTACGCCAAGTGTAAGGCATGGTGTGTTTTAAAATATTAAGCAGGTGTGTTTAGAAAGAGGCCACATTCACCGTTTAGAGACGTAAAAGGCACGTGCTTTCTGCACCAGCATTCTTTGTTCACGTTACGCGCTCTTAGTGGTAGCCTCTGTGGGAAAACCTGTGCTTCCTTAGATTGTTCTTGTGGATAAGTGCAGATTGTTCATTTAAGTTGCACTGTGTGTGAGATACCTGCTGTTTTGGAGTCAGGTGAGTAAACTAGTTCACGTGTTATAACTAATATACGTGTGTGCGCGTGTGTTCTCGATGCAAGCACTGCCCCGACTTTGACATTATAAGATAACAAAAAAGCAGCAACTCTTTTAGATTTTCCTTTATCATGTTTCTTACTCTCAGAAAGAAGGGGATTCCCCCCACCCCACCTCCATCCAAAATCCTGTTTGTTGCATGGGGTTTATCGCTCAAATTTTATAATGCGATATACGGGCGTGAACGCTTTTAATGTTTTCTCTTGTTGTTTGTTGTTGTTATTGTTGTTGTTACCGGTGTAACAGTCACGAATCTCTTCAAGCGGGAGCGATTTCAGAATCGTTCCGAGACACGGTTCCACTCCCAGAGTCATTGCTGTCTTAGGCACGGTTCCACTCCCAGAGTCATTGCTGTCTTAGGCACGGTTCCACTCCCAGAGTCATTGCTGTCTTAGGCACGGTTCCACTCCCAGAGTCATTGCTGTTTTAGGCACGGTTTCACTCCCAGAGTCATTGCTGTCTTAGGCACGGTTCCACTCCTTGAGTCATTGCTGTCTTAGGCACGGTTTCACTCCTTGAATCATTGCTGTCTTAGGCACGGTTCCACTCCTTGAATCATTGCTGTCTTAGGCACGGTTCCACTCCTTGAGTCATTGCTGGCTTAGGCACGGTTCCACTGCTTGAGTCATTGCTGTCTTAGGCACGGTTCCACTTCTTGAGTCATTGCTGTCTTAGGCACGGTTCCACTCCTTGAGTCATTGCTGGCTTAGGCACGGTTCCACTCCTTGAGTTATTGCTGTCTGCTGGCACCCATGCACTCCTCCTCTCGGACAGGAAACACTCCCCTACTTGTTGCATTTAAAACTTGTGGATAAAAGATAAAAGAAATGTGATTTTTGTATCAGAGTTGATGTATTTATTTTACTAAAACTTCTTTCACACGCAGCTGATTTGACGGGGGCAAGGTTGGTTGTCAGACCCCTCAGAGCGACCTATTCATTTGACAGGGTATTCTGAAGATTATTTATTTTAAGACTGATTAATTAAGGGATATGATTTCGTCCAATTATTTTTGTTTATGCTAGTAAACTGGACATGGTTTCATCGAATTCTTATTTCCGTTTATGCTAGTAAACTGGTAGGGGGTGGCATAAGAGAGAGAGTGTGTGTGTTTATGAGAGAGAGTGTTTGTGTGTGTGAGAGAGAGAGAGAGAGAGAGAGAGAAAAGACCGAGACCAGCCCAAAGCTGTGTCGTGACATCCTGGCCCCCACCCTCTGCAGCACTATTCTGCTAGATCAAATGATTTGTTTGTTTCCTCTCTCACACTTTTCGCCGTTTCTTTGTGTATATAAGCAGCGTGTATCTGGTCTGTTGGACTCACATCCACAGAATCGTTTAGCGAGCAGTGCAGATTACAAACGTTCACAAGTTTCAAAAGATAGTCTTTACTCCTTAGAACAGACATTGCTGCTTGCCCGAAGATTTTCGTGAATCTGCTCGGAATGATTTACTTTCTGCTTGCTTCAAAGTAAACAGCCGAAAGCCTTTCCTACTCATTGACCTCTTTACTTCAACCCATATAGCGTGAACAAATCACACTTTAAATTACATCGATATTCATAATAACTAGATTGAGAACAAAGAGGTTTACGCGGAGTAATAATTATGGAACAAGGTTTGAATGAATAGTCCAGAAAAAGTGTAGACAAATCACAGTAGACGTGAGAAACAGAAAAATTCGCGAGACGGTGGGTGTGGTTAGAGCCACGGACACAGGTGAACGAGCAGCTTCAAGACCACGAGAGGGCAGTACACTGTCAGCTAGACCAGGAAGCACCCCAAACATAATAAACGCTCTTTTTGGCATTACTGGTTTGGTGACGTCGCTACCTTCTCAAGTTCAGTCAGTCGCTTATTTTGTCGCCTGGTATCTAGACCGCAGCATAAGGCGGGGGTGTTAGGGTGGTCTGCAAGGCACACCTTTGGCTTCATTTTACTTTCCAACTTCTAATGTATAGACTTTATTGTATCTGTTGTACCCCCTTCTAGTTTGGATTTTCAGCCTCTCTGTACTGTAGAACTTCTTATTAAGATATTATAGGTTGACACAAAGCCTGTACACATTGATTGAAATTTGTTACACCATGCAAAAAGTGATCATATATATTTATAACGTAACACTGTATTAGTATTTTTTTTTCTACATTTAAATGTAGATGAAGTGTTTCGTGTCTAGACATACACGTCGAGGTTTTCCGGTGAGAAAGTCCAACTCTGGCCTGGGTGGGCTATCGCCTCTCACCCAGCGGGGATGCACTGATATCCTAAACACGTCGAGGTCTTCCGGTGAGAAAGTCCAACCCTAGACTAAACTGGTGCAATGAAAACCACGGTGTCACGCAATCCCGCTTCCGAGACCCACCAAGAATACAGGCTAAAGCACTGTGATACTCTGAACCCCTTGTGGTCCTTTCGTGGATCTCGTGTGGTTTATTTTGGACCACACAGGGGACCATGGGACCTAACGAGGACCACAGGCGTGAATTCAGTAGGATCACAGTGCGGTTTTTTGTGGTAGAAGTGAACGAAGAAGAAGAAGTGTCTAGACATCGATGACCCCAGAGTACTTCCAGCCCAAGAGGAGTGTATGGGGTGGCTGGGCAGGAATGACTGGAGTGATCCGTGCTTTAGGCAGAGCTGACTCCTGAGTCACTCCTGTTTGATTAGTGCTTATATAAAGACAAATGGATAAAACAACACCCCAGAGCACGAATACGAGAGAGAGAGAGAGAGAGAGAGATTTTAGATTGACTGAAATTAAGAAAAAAAAAAGAAAAACATACGAACATTAGTTGAACTATTTTCGATATACCAAGAGGCATAATTCTGTAATGAAAACCATACTCATTGGAAAAGTTGAAGGGAAAAAAAAGAGAGAGAGAGAGATTGATGAATGATATTATTCTGCAACCTCTGAAACTTTGTTAGGTTTTCAGAGGTTTGTACCCTGTCATACCTCTGAGCTGATTGGCAGAGTCACCCGGGAGGAAAGTGCAACATAGGCGAAGCACCTTTCCCCTGACCAGTTGTCCGGGAGAAGCAGGATATATCAGACTGCGTCATTGCTCTGCTGGAAGCCACGACTGATGCCTGCCTGCTTCAAATACCTGGATTGATAGGGGATGATTAGGACATGAGACGTTGAGAGTCACTGTTCCGCACAAAGTCTGCATCATTCAGTATATGTTACAGTGTAAGAAACATATGTGTGTCCTTACTACAGTGCATGTGTCGCGTTATGAGAGACTTGTCACTTCTCGGGATCCATACGGAGTGACGGTGTCCCCAGTCTGGACGCAGTTTTTCTATATGAGGTTAGCAGGAGATGGCTATAGATTTCAGGATTTGTTTATTTATTCTCTGGGCTGCTTCATATCAACACATCCAGCGGTTTCATTGATCTCATTCATTTATTCTGCTGTATTTATCAGCATCTGAATTTTGATTCCTTCATTTATACACCAGGATCTTCACTGTCTGAATGCATTTCATCATTGTATTTGAAAGCAGACCCCCTCTGCCTGAAGTGCCACAAAGAGATTATTTCAGTTGCTTTTTGCCCCATTTGTGTACAGGAACGCAACGTTTCATATTAAACCAGAGAGAGAGAGTACGTAAGGTTAAACAGTAGTAAGGGAGACGCCCACATTTTCAGCTTAGCATGCACAGTGAATAGACGGGCTATAGAAAAGTGTAGATAGGTGGGTTAATAATGCCAGAAATTGATTTGGCTTAGGGTCCTAAAAGATTTCTAGCTTAGCAACAGCATAACACTTCTGTTTCCTATCAGCATAACACTTCTAATGTTTCCTATATACGCAGATTAGGCTTTTATATATCGGCATGTAAGCCATAAAATATACGTAGAAGGAACAGCTGTTGGAAGTAGTACACCACTTTGCATACCTCAACAACTACACAGACCAGGACGGTGACACCAGAAAAGAAGTAAGAGCTGGAAATGCAAAAAGCAGCATTGACCTCATCTTGAGAACATATGGCACTCAAAAGTTATAAACACAGAAACCAAGTTAAAACTAAACCTGGCTAGTTTTCACGACAAGCAGCTGTTAATATACTCTCTCGTGTGAAGAGGTCTGCAGCACCCTGGTTGAAGGCTGTAACCCACAACCAACATTTAATAGTTGAACGCTGGAATGTATACAATTGTGAGTAGAGATGAAGAAAACCTGAAGTGATATTGTGGGAAGATGACAAGTCCCAGCGGTGTAGTAGCATTAGTAGTAATCCCTGAAGATATGAGAAAAGTATAAGATCATCATCATCATCATGTGCCGTGCCGACTGGCTATTATGCTTCTCCAGAGTACACGATCCTTCATGCAGGCCATCAGCTCAGCTGGTGATCTCCTCTCACACCATCCCGTCAGACTGTCCAGTATCATTTCTCTTGGTCTTCCTCTTGATCTTCTTCCTTCTATTTTTCCTGTTGTTATAATATTTTCAATGCCCCCTCTTCTCATTGCATGTCCTATGAAAGTACATTGTCTCTCTCTTATCTTTTTGACAAGGTTTTTTGTCTCTCCAGCTCTTCTCCTACACTCTTCATTAGTTATTTTTGCTGTCCAGGGGATTCGCAACATTCTTCTAATAAACCACATTTCTGCTGCTTCCAATGATTTTTTGTGCAGACTTGCCTATTGTCCATGATTCACTTCCATATAACAAGATAGGTTCAATATAGCATTTTAGGACTCGTTTTCTAACATTCATTGATAAGGATGTGTTGGTCAATATGTTTCTCATTCTCTGAAATGCAGTCTTTGCTTGGCCTATTCTGTTCCTAATTTCTGTTCTGCATTTCCCATCTGAAGTTATTACTGCTCCAAGGTATTTGAATTTCTGCACCTGCTTTAGAACAGTTCTGTTTAATTTTATACTGCATGCTGGTGGATTCTGTTTCTTAGATATAACCATAGTCTCTGTCTTTTTGATGTTCAAAGTAAGGCCTTTCTGTTCACTTTCTTTGGCAACTTTATTCAAGAGATTTTGCAGGTCTTGTTGGTTCTCAGCTATCAGTACTGTGTCGTCAGCATACCGAAGGTTGTTAATATTGTATCCTCCAATTTTTATGCCTGGTTCTGTGATGATTGTTCTTAGAATATTCTCGCTATACAGAGAAAAAAGGTCTGGAGATAGTACACATCCTTGTCGCACCCCTTGTTTTATAGGTTGATATTTTCCAATTCTATTTTCAACTCGAACTGCTGCTTCTTGCTGCCAGTATAGATGTTTTACAATCCTCAGGTCTTTGCCGTCTATATTGATGTCTTCAAGCATTTTAATAATTTCATTATGTTTCACCTTGTCAAATGCCTTGGTGTAATCAATGAAGCATAAGTAGAGATCTTTCTTTACTTCTAAAGCTCTTTCTGTTAGTGTTCGTAAAGCATAAATGGCATCCCTTTCCTTCAACAAATCCAAACTGTTCATCTGCTATTTCCAGAAGAGCAGTGTACATAATATTGCGTGCAGTTGCTCAAATCCCTGTTAAAAACTATTACTTTTCATAGCTCATCCTCCCGTCTCTCATGTTTTTGGGGCGATCTCTTCCCAGACCGACCCAGCCGAAGGCCAATTTATGAGTTTATTGTGTGCCGTGATAAACAAAAGTTGTTTGTCACCGCACACTTCACTTTGTTGCTTGTCTGAATTACCGCCATTGGGTTATTTACTGAGGATAGTCGCGCAGGATTAGTTCTGTAGAGTGATTATGTCGTGTCTCATTTACTAATCTGCTTTAGTTTCATCCTGGTTTATGTGTAGTTTTCGGAGAAAATACTTTCACTGAGAACAAGTACATACTTCCTCGCTCATGAGAAGATAACTTATCTTATCATAGCCAATCCTAATACGTGATTTCCCGCTGCTGCGTCGTTGGGATGATTGTCTGATAGATTGACTTGCACGTTTTCTGTGTGTGTATGCCACAGACAGACGTAGTAAATAACTGTATAAACTAGCGAAAAAAATAGGAACAGCTTTATTATAATATAGCTAATAAAGTAGTTCCTATTTTTTCCCACTTTATACATTTTGTTATCACAGTTTTACTGCAATGGCTTCGTGTAAAATAGTCCGATTTTGATTATGGGGTTAGTAAGGGTATAACATATGATGAGTCGCTGGTCTCTGATGACGAGGCCAAGGGTTCAAGTCCAACCGAGGCACCCCGGAAACCCAGCTGTAGAAATGATTACCTGGCTTCTTTTTTTTTTTTTTTGAGCTGACGAGGTAAAGATTTCCAGGCGTGACGCTGACCACACCACCCTTTAAGTTGTGTCCTCATGCGAAAGGGGAAAACGGGCACTACTATAGTAACCTCAGGTGCTATCATTGGCATAATAGGATTGTATTGTTTTAAAATAAACATTCATAATGATGTTGAGGGTGAATAACTTTGTGATTAGAGGCGTCGTTTGTCTTTGTAGTTTACATTGGGCTGATGTGGGAAATGTGTGCTCTAGAGGCCAGATTAACACAGTATTTGTCTTAAAATTAAGAATGTTCGGGTTAAGATTAGTTCACGATATTAGAATGCTATTTATTGTTAAGTCTGCACCGCTCCATCTATTTCTGAACATAATTCCCATCACACACGACACTAGTATCAGTAAGACATACATGTAAGTAGCGATGTAATTAACAAACTCGTGACATTACACAATGAAACGAAATCAACGTTAACGTGGAGATACGCTGCTGAGTTACGATGAGAGGTGTTTTCCAGCCCCTGTCAAGATAACGTGTGCTGCTTTATACAGATGGACATGTTAAGAGACACATTGATTGAATATATTGCAATATTTTTCTCTCACTGAAACTTCCCCGGTTGAAGTTTTTTTTTTTTTAAAGGTATTCAGGATTCAGGAATGGAGTATCCCTGTGTATCAGAAAAACGTTCTTTTATTAGAAAGTGACCAAAGAGAGAGAGAGAGAGAGAGAGACACACACACACACACACGGAGGAGGACTAAAATAATATTTGTCTCCTGCGAATTCGAGGTAATAAATATATTCAAAGCTTACAGTCTCTCCTTTTTGTTGTATTATCTGACACAAATCTTTGAAAATAGAATCTTGAGAAGAATTTTTGGGCCGATTAGAGATACTATACAACAAGAATGGAAAATTAGAAATACAAAGAAATAACACACGCTGTTCCAGTCTCCACTTATGAAGAGGGCGGACGAGATTAGACAGACAAATAAACAGAGACAGACCAAGACAACGTTGGCATGACTGCGTAGAAGACTTACGAGCCCTCGGAGTCAAACACTTGGCATGAGAATAAGAAGTACAGAGAGGAATGGAGACAAGTCTTGTCTGCGGCAACGAGTCCCAGAGGCTTGGAAAGCCGAATGAATCTGACACAATGCTTAGCCATAAATTATTTCAGTGTTTTCACATCACAAGTATGGGACGACTCACTGAAACGTGATTGGCAGTTTCGTATGGATAACGTTTGTATGTTGTCCACAGTTTGTGTAGCGGAAGTTCTGAGTATCGACACAGTGACTTTTGTGTGTGTGGATTCTTGGTTGTTGGCGAGATCTCCTAGTGTTGATGATCTGTTGAACTACACTGGTTGTCAAGATCAGTGTGTCTGCAGTATTGTCAGCGATAGTGAACTGAAGCGAGATATAACCTTGTCGGATCTCTGCACTGTGCTCTAGAAACAGGCTGTTGTTATGCTGTGAAGCTGGACCAGCCGGTGGGGGGGGGGGGTGGGATTTCAGCATGCTTCTCATGGTGGCGGGTGCCTGAGTAGCGAAGTGGATCGTGCACTCGCCTTTCATGGAAGAGGTCGATGGTTCGAATTTAGGCGTAAGCTCCCCCTGTCACCCCAGCAGTAGAATAAGAAACATGGTCACTCCAGGAGTTGAGGACGGAAACATAGCCAGGAGTGATCACCTTTTAGTGTGCCGCCGCCAAGTCAAGGAAGATATGGGCATAAACACCATATGTTTCCTGCGTATAGTTTCATGTCAACCGCCTAACTTTGGTGGAGCGTGAATCGAGGGATGTCATGATAATGCTTTCCAAATCCTGATCCAATGCCTTTTTATTTTAAATTTCATATTTCATCATTATGGTAAAGCTGCTTTCCCCCTCCCCTAAAAAATCCACTTATATAGTTTAAAAAAATGGGGGGGGGGGGAATTTACTATATTAATAGTCTATTCAGACATCTTTACCGATTTGTACCTGCATACACACACACACAGACAGAGAGAAAAATGGGGAAAGGAATGAGTGATATCGAGAGACTAAGCGTTTTTTTTTCCGTGCGTACTTCAAGCTTACCTGTAAAGACGTATGTTCTGTTCCGTGAGGTTATCTTTTTAAGCTTCAAAAAATTAATTCAGCTTTCCTCATCCCCCCCCCCCCCCCCCCCCCCCCCCCCAGGCGAGACCGACTTTGTCACTTCACGTTTCCTACTCCCAGACCAGAATACCTCCATATCCAGAAACACAGTGTGTCAGATTTGATGCACACATGACATACCATTGTCACACACTTCTAGGTACTGCTACGTGCGCTTGGGTGGGCACTGGCTTTGCGAGATGAAGCAGGCATACTCAACATAGCAAAGCTGGGGATACCATAGGTTTGGCCTTCTTGTTGTGGACAGTGGCTGTTGTCAGGCGCTCAGTGTGTGTGTGCGTTCACTCAAGCTCAGCATGTGTATATTCACTCAACGGATTGGACGTGTGTGTGTTTAATTCCAGTAATTCCAAGAAACTATTCGCTAGATCGCAGGTAGAAATCCGGTCATAGAGATCCATCAACTGCAAGATGATGTTTATTTATTGGATCGTAGATAAATCTTACTGCAAGATGTTTAATTATTAGATCGTAGAGACATCTTACTGCAAGATAATGTGTATTAGATCGTAGATAAAAAAGTTTGCTAACTACAAGATGATGTTTATTAGATTAAAGAGTTCAGGTAACTGAAAGATGATGTTTATTATATCGTAGATAAAGAATTAGCTAATTGCAGTATGTTGTTTATTATTTCGTAGAGAAAGAGTTAGCAGACTGTAATCTGATGTTTATTAGATTGTAGATAAAGAGTTAGCTAACTGCAAGATGATGTTTATTATATCGTAGAGAAAGAGTTAGCTGACTGCAAGATGATGTTTATTATATTGTAGAGAAAGAGTTAGCTGACTGCAAGATGATGTTTATTATATCATAGAGAAAGAGTTAGCTAACTGCAAGATGATGTTTATTATATCATAGATAAAGAGTTAGCTAACTGCAAGATGATGTTTATTAGACGGTAACTATAGCTCTGGTAAAAGCTAGCAAAACTTCATCTAAACGATGGCAGTCTTCTTCGGTTTTTATTTTTAGTAAGGAGAAAGGCAAGTGTTGTTTAACACCCTCACCTCTCTCTCTCTCTCTCTCTCTCCAGCCTCTTGTTTTATGAGTCAACGGATAGTAAACTGCATTTCTTTCTGGTTCTTATTAAGTGGATCTGGTCAGTGCCACTTTAGCGTTTGTTTTGATATTTCTATATTGAATATAGCCCCAAGATAGTTCTGTACCTTTTTTTTTAATTTTTATTTTAAAGTGGTCTTGCTATGACTTCTTTACACCTCTCAGCGCTGGCCTCAAGGATAAGAAAAATGGTTTACAACGCTTTGTATTTGCTTTTAGTCGTGGTTGTAAACAGATATTTTTGTGTTTTGTTTGTTGTCCATGATAAAAACATATTGCCGAAATATATATTTTTTATTTTAAAAAACTGTTTATCACTTCTGCATTATCATCTCTTTGCTTTTTTTTTCCCCTTTCGCTCTTAACTTTTTGTCCCTAAATAATTCCCCCGTACACTTATGATTGCCTCTACTCTATTAGAACTAGTTTGACCCTAACCCTAAGCTTATCTGTAAGGAATGTGTCTGTAACATACAGGCTGTTTTATGTCGGTTTAAGAGTTATTTTAAATCCAAGCTGACACTGACGATTTTATGGCACCTGCCAGTGGCTCGATTTATGACAGAATAAGAAAAGTCTCTCGGCAAAAGGTACCCAGATCATGAAGGCAGAAATCTGTTGCCAGACTTTCCATTCTCCCCTTTAATGCTCGTGCGTTATATGGATAGTGATTAGTCATAGCTTTCTTCAAATATCAGAGTGGGCGCAATAGACATATCTTTCGAATGATTCCGTAACAGCGGTGACCACGTCAGATCCTACAACACCCACCCACCCCCCCCTTTTTTTTTTCCCTTCGAGAATGAAATAAAGTAAAACAAAGTACGTGAGCCTGTTACTAGAGCATACTACGATCAGGTAGGATGAAGCATTCCTGGACGGCCGTGAAAACAGAGCCATCCCTGTTGTAAACTCTACATTGCTCCCATAGGATTGTGTAAATGTAGAGCGTTTTACCCGCGAGAACACAGGAAAGTAAAAATGTGGCTGCAGCTGTTGAAGTCTGTAAATTGAATTTAGGCTAGTACCCCGACGTGTAATGCCTGGCAATAAGTTGTCGGCCAGTGCTTGCCACAGAATTTCATGACCCACATAATTGCCTAGCATGACTAAGCCAAAAACTCCGACTAAAGTAATCACTAACTTTGTTGCGGTTACCCAGTTTTGGTTCCCGAAATTGAATGCTGTAATAAGACTCCAGGTCTGTGAGGTCAATTACTGGAAACTGCTCATACCGCACAAAGAACACGAGTACCCATATGACCTGCTTGTTTGCATAAAATATATACTGCTTGTCATCCTGTTTACTATTTATTGATTTATGAGAAGTTGGTTTTTAATATCTGATATGGCTCCTCGCCATATGTTGTTGTAAGCGGTGTATCCCAGTAAGCATTGCTTGTTGACATTTGACCACCTGTGGAACAATCTTCCTCCTCGTTAGTTTCCAACTAAAATTCTAACGAGGCACTAGGCTGTCGGCCCTCTGTGAGGCAAGGACATAAAACCGTATTTGTTTTAAGTTCAAGTTGTGGTTCCCTTTATATGCGGATCTGATACCTGACAGAGGTGTGCACAGCGATGTGCGTGTGCTGGCAGTTATTTCAACATTATTCTTCCAGTTTCACACCGATAGCCAGCGTTAGGATGTTTATGAGCTTTTTTGTGGAAACTGAACGCATGATCTGCTGCCAGTAGCTGGACGCCTTGCTTGCTCTCGGAGGTACTCGGACTCTTGTTTAGCGTGTTTTGGAGTAAGTGCACCTGGAGTTGTACTGGAAGACAGATAAACCTTAAGAGGCTTAAAGCATGAGCATCAAAAGACCCCAAAGTTTATTCATTCATTAATTCATTCATTTGCATGTCCCTTGCGGAACTTTGCCTCCCAACAGCACTCCTGTCGGCCTCTCGGTTGTGAGCAAGATGGCCTGCTTCTGATGCATCCCATTTGCAAATCATCAACGATGTCTTGCAGCCGTCTTCGCCTTGGTCTATCCGGGCACTAAATATAGGTGTCCGAGGCTAGAATCACGAAGCGCAGAAGAAGGAATGTCCCTGACTCACTCTGATTCGCATTGCTAGTCTCTGTAGCTGTGTTCCACTGGGGATATTCATGAAGTTCTCGTGTGCATTCATTTTGGAGCTGTCTTTTCTCTGCTTGTTGTTGCATGGATACCTGAATTCACAAGTGAATGTGAAGGTCACCTTGCTAGCGGTAATGTCGATAATACAGCTGTGTATGTGAAGTTCTTGTGTTGTAGCTTTGCCCACTGACATCTTAATATTCAGACATTCTCTGCGGTGGTGACTTGTGAGATCAGGTCCGCGGTCCAAACTGAGCTCAGTCGTGGCTGAGTCGGAGACAGGCTGGCCAGAATGTGTGAAATATGTATGTAAAATATAAAATATGGAACATTTATTGACAGGATTTTAAGGAAATCTTGTTTTTAAACCTAAACCTGAATATTAAAGTAACAACCTCCACACTCGTTACTGTTCACAGAAAAAACGTTTCTTTTTCCTGTTTCAGTATTTTTCAAACATATTTTTTATGGTTGCGGGTTTAGGGTCACGCTTTAAAAAAAAAAAAAGGAAGATTGGTAACTGCCGAACTGCGATCACCATAAATGTGAATGTTAGTCTTCTGTGATGAAGAAGTTAGTTTGTAGCAAATCGAAGAATTAGCGCGAAATAATAATAATATAATAATAAAAAACCCTTATTCAATAGTAGTACATACCGCGGCCGTCTCAGTGACTTGGTGTAATCAGGGGAAATGAAAGCAAATCCTAGTTGTGCGCTAGAACACCAGCAGTTTTCAGTCAGCATAGTAGTGGCATTATATCAGCCAAAACATTAAAGGACATCCTGATGTCAAATGCTGAGCACTTACTAGCATGTCCCGAGTGTAATGAAGCAGATCTCATAGGCCAGCAACAGAGCTCGGTCGTGTCCAGTATCTGGAGAGGTATCAGCTTGAATGCTGAGATGGTGAAGTAGTAGTGGCTAAAATCTTACCCAGCTTCTCCCTGGGTGAAGGCTGTAACAGGCAGGCTGTCTAACGTTGTACAGACTGTCGTGGTCGTGGTCCAACTTCCTGGGGAGATGTCTTCGTGCTTCTCTTGTAGAGCGTCGAGCCATCTTGCATAGGATTCTTGAAATGAATACAACAATGGCAGTTTCCCTCCTTATCTTCGCCCACCACCAGGATCATCATATTAGTCATCATTAAGGAAAATAGCAAATCGTTTCGTTCATATCACACAGTAAGAGAACTAGTACATAGAGCTCATAAAACAAAAAATGTATGTTGCCCAATCGTTTTTTTTTTCATCTGATGACAATGAGAGGAAACAAGAACATGCGCCGTCAAAAGACTTATGCTTCTGGCGATTCTAAAAGTACTTTTAGCTTGCAGGCGAACAGCTTGGTAGTTCTTTCTATTGCGAAGTAACCTTTCAATTGTGGTTCATGAAAAATATACCCTGGTTGAGAAGACACATGAAACATTCGAAGATGGCGCAAAATCTTGTATGTATATCATGTTGCTCTTTGTCCTTGTTAGGTGACGTCATCGATTTCCCCCAGGACAGTTTGCGCGTGCTGCATCGATCCGTGTTCTATATTTATCGTTTCTTAACTCACGTACAAACGGGTTATCTCTCGCACGCGGCCTGCGTTCGTCCATGCAGCACTGACACCACTATAAATGCGACCGTAGTCTCACTATATGTCCTGCGGCGGATTTGTGGGCGGCCGTCGCATTCTATATGTAATTGTTGGTGAGTCACAGTCTTTGTCATATTAGTGTAAAGATGCGCGTCTTGCTTTAACCTGCTGTTTAGTATCAGTTTTGCCTGTTGTAATTAATGAGAACTTAATGACAGTATTCAGGATATCTCGTATTTAGTCATTCTGATTTTCCATTTACTTGGAGTTTCCCTTAGCCACATGATCCAGTGCTGTTTGTGAGTGGTCCAGTCATATAAATATGCAAAATTACTGTCTTGTTGATAGGTAATAATTTTAAACAGATTATGTACAGTTTCAATCAGTTATAAAGTTTGGGTAGCGGAGAAAATGGGGCAAAAGTGAATAAAATGACCGTGGCGATCTAATATTGTGGAATATTTGTCTTTGATTTAAGTTTTATCAAAGGGTCTTTTTGTTCTGTTTGTCCGTGCACATTTGTCCGGCAGTTGTTATGTTTTCTGTACATAGTTTAGAACTCGGACATATCGCGGGACCAACATGGCTCTTATACATAGACGATTTGTTTCTTTTTGTTTTATTCTTCCCGCACTCAGCCTAACCATTTTTTTTTTTTGGACTGCTTGTTTCCTCAGTGTCTGACATTAGAACTGCTTAGTTCAGTCAGTGTAGGAGAATAAATAAATATAATGTATTTTACATGTAAGGTGAAGAATGAGGACATATTTTTAAAAGGTATATTAGTAGACGGAAAAGTAAGAGAACACAGTTTTGTAGGATTATACCTCGAAAAAATCGTAGACAAAGCACTTTAGTGAGACGTGAGAGAAAGAGAAATCACAAGAGAATCACCTGGGATTCGAACCACTGACTCCGGTAGGACGAGCAGCCGTCTAGCTACGAGAGAACAGCGTACTAATCAACTTAGCCAACTAACACTCCCCTAAAAAGGTGTTTAGTGGCGTAGTCATTAGTAACTGTTCAGTAGACACGAAGGATCGTGACACCCAGAAAGAAACGAGATCGTGACACAGAAAAGTGCTTTGTCTCTCACGGTGCTTTGTCTACGATTTTTTCCCAGGTCTAATCCTACAAAACTGTGTTCTCTTACTTTACTGTACGAAAGCCTCGTAGTTTCCTATTTATTAAAAAAATTAGTAGACGGAATGTTTTATATTTATCGTTGTAATCCTTTTCTTCTTATGCTTTTCAGGATTGCCACTAGCTGCTGCAGTACGGAGTATCATTTTGTAAAGCCCAGCTATGATAAAACTGCGGGTGATGTAGGTAGAGCCTGAGGAACATTAATACTACTTTAAATTATCTGTGGTGTTTTCCGCCATCATGAGAAAACTGCAAGAAAGCGGCAAGGTAGATGTGAAAAGAGAAGTGGTAAGCGCCTCAAACAGTCTGGAGGTCATTAGCCAAGAGAGTTTCGTCAAGCGATTGGAAGGAATGAGCTCCGCTTGTCACAATTGTCAGAGAGAACGGACTCGGTCCCAGCGGAACAAAACTGGCCGAAAGGGAAAACCGGGCCGCCGTAAGCAGCAGTCCAAGTCAAACACGCCTATTGTGGTTTATCTGAAAGACACTCTCCGTTCTGCGGGGAAGCAGAGACAGTCTAGCCTTGACGGTGATTCTGACGTGTCTGCTAGATCAACGGACGAAGAGCAGGGCGGGCCGAGTTCGCGTCGAACAGCCTTTGGCAACAGGAATTTTAAACTAGGACATCAGTTTTCTTCGGTATTCAGAGATGTCTCATCAATACCAGAGTTTATCCCACGACACAGGGGCCATCACTTTCACCAGGGCTGGTCACAGACATTGTACAATCACGCCTCACAGACCATCCCGACTCTCTTTCACTCTTCTGCCAACCATATTTCGCCTTACCACTCATTTCATTCAAATGTCCAGAGGGACACGGAGAAGTCTCGAAAGAACCTGACGGCACTGATTTCTGTCATTGAGAAGGCTCACATGAAGGAGCCGAAAGATATCGAACCAAACCTCAGTCACAACTCCACAGATCGCAAGCTGTGCGATATCCTGAATAATTCCTCGCGGTCAACCCAAAACGATTCAGAAGTGAAGCGGAAGAACATGGCAGACTGCGAAAATGTTGAGCTGATTTGCAACGACTTATCCAACAACGCTGGCAAACTGGCAGAGAGTACTGATGAATCCGACAGCAGTGACAAAGCGTCCGTTTTGTCCAGCTCCGACACCCTGTCTGATGACGTAACAGATCTTCCAGTATTGGACGAGATTAGAGGTCACGAGTTCACAGCAGACGAACTCGAGCAGCTAGCTCAGTACACGACAGGGGTACCTCTCATACGGTACGATTGCCCGCCCCTCCAGTGTCCCGAATGTGTCAGTGCCTTTAGCACCTATCAGTATTTCCAGTACGAGGGTTATAACATGTTCACGGCTGCGCGGCCTTCGTTACATCACAGCAGCGCACAGCCTTACATTTACGCCTGCGCGAAACAACAGCAGCAACAGCATCCGAAGCATCAATCAGCCGGCCGATCCGAGCGACGGCAACAAAAAACCACCACCCACAGATTATCAACATCCTCCGAATCTGACGCCTTATCAGATATAGACCGTAGCTCCACCGTTAGCAGCTCTTCTTCCCTCAGCACTTCCTCCTCGTCGTCATCAGCTGGTGATATTCAGACAGCCCGCGGCAGCGGCTTGCCCAACATTGGAACAGAGACGTCGAAAAAATCCAGAAATGCAGACCAACCCAGTGAAGAAATCCCACACAAACGACCCGTTAAAAGAGCAACAGCAAGCTGGAAGGTCTCCCCGCGTAAGTGGGACGGTGATGAGAAGCGGGCCTCGCAAAAACTAGCTCACAAGCAAGACGACTTCCCGGACAGCGTCTATGTAGACCTGACAGGCCTGGACGTGTCCATTTCGGTAGTGTATTACTCCGAGTCTGCGCATGACAACCTCGTGTGGTTTCACCCGACTCACTCGATCCACCAGAACTTGTACTCGCCGCCTCGTTCAGCTCTAAATTCGAGCCTTAACTTCCGGTTCAACAACAACCAGATGATCTACTCGGACATGATCCCTGCCCACGAGTTCACGAAATGTAAGTCTGTCCATGCTGTCTTCCTCCGCCTTTTCATTATACAGGAACCACAGACTTCGCTTAGAAACTTCTTACCAATATACGTAGGAATCTTATCATTGACTTAACTCAGAATGTTGTCTCTGTTCTCTTCTTTACCACTCCGCCCGTTTGCCGTTTTTAAACATGCTACAGGAGGCCAGAAAGATGGAGGAGAATAATGAACATATCAGAATTGATAGAGATAAATGAATGATCGAAGAAGTGAAAAATGAGACACGCTGTATAAGTTGTTAGCATTTATATAATGTTGTGATACAGTTTTGGGATAAGCTGGGGAGAAGAGATTTTAACGTAAGGGAAATGATCAGATTGCGCACGATGCATATGAAAAGCGACATAGACAGCACAACAAGAATTGCAAGTATTTGTAAACAATTGCCCGAGAAGGATCCTTAAAATTGAATTTCAGAACAAGATTATAATTGAGGAGATTTGGAACATAACAAATCAGTGTACGGGTAGCAGCAAGAAAATGAGGTGGACTCGACACCATCTGACCACCAGGGAGGCCAACATAGCAAGGCAGGCACAAGCAGGGAACTCTCGAAAACAAGGAAGACCAAAGAATACGTGGGAAAAAAATGGATACGATGAAGGTTCTGAAAGCGGAGAAACTCACTCACATGGAGTGAGTTGGAGGACAGGGTCAGAGACAAAAATGAATGGATAGTCTTTGTCTGTGGCTTATGCTCAGAGAAAGTGCTTAAGAGCATTGATTGATTGATTGATTGTTTGAGATGCCAGTCAGTCTTAGTTGCCTTTAGTTGGTTAGTGAGCATTTCAGATAATTAGTGTTCTCATGGTTTCCTCAGTGGGCTCCTATTACCAGCACGAGGGGGGAAAGGAGTGGGACAAGACATGGAAGCTGTTTCTTTCTGCCTTGCTTCCTGTCGGGCTTAGCTACTTCTGCACGCGTGCTACCAACCAGTGGGTGGGTTGGTGAGACTACCTGCTCAGGTGGGCTTTACCCACTTTCCTGCCGATTGCAGACTTCCTTCCACGTGGCAGAAAATGATGGACGCCTTACTATTTGTCATTTAATTTGAGAGTAATGTCACGAACCCGTGGGGTTGTTACACTGTCTCTGAGAGTGGAGCTGTACTCGAGATGTCATTATCATCTCTGGTATATGAATCCGCTACAATTAAGAACCTACTTTCAGCATCACACGTCATTATATCTGCATCGAACCGGTCACGAGTTATGCTGCTTTAGATTATAACTTTTCTGAATTCTTTCTTGCGTTTTTTTTTTTAGGTTCTTTTTTTCCCCTCTTTCGTTTGAATGTATTCACTTATATTTATAGTATATAGGATACGCCATTGATTTTTGATAGCCTTTTGCATGTACTTACCTTTTTTCTCGTATAGATTTTTCTAAACTTTTTTTTTATTTAATCGCGATATGGCTGCCCTCTATTCAAAAGAGTTTTTAAGCGTATAGAGCGAGATATTTTCTTAAGATGTATTAGCCGTGCACTAAGCCATAAAAATGCGTCAAATCGCAGTTGTTTAAAAAATAATGCAGTAGCTAGTCTTAGCGTGTATGAATAGAGTTGGGTCCAGAAATGTGTGGATAAAGAAGGTTTGAACAAATGTACAGTAAAAATGAGAAAGAGGAAACGGAAACGAGAAATCGGTGAGAAATAGAAAAAAAAAGCGGATGGAAATAAAGAGAGAGAGACATTAATGCCATATCAAATGAAGCATTTTGGGGCAGCGAATATTAAATAGTTCTCTTTGCAAGGATTAGAATTCTGAGCCGCAAGTGGCCCTATTTTCATTATCCATCTGCTCCTCAGTACAAATTCACGGGAGAGGAGGGGGGGGGGGAAAGAAGAAATAAAGAAATGACAAGCCAGTCAGCAGCTTTTATGAGTAAAAGTGCAAAAAATAAACTCAGAAAGCTTTTGCGAGTCTCAGTAAAGATTAAGAACAGGATTTCTCGCATGGAACTGCTCGTTCTTCAACGTGACATCATGCATAAAGGAGAGGTCAACTTTGGAGGCCAGCGACTTGTGTTATTTCGCATCGAATCATCCACCGTATGACCCGGACCTGGGTTTGGCAGAACTTAACCAGCTTCTGCTCTCTAAGCTCCAGCACCGGCTCAGAGGACGTTGATTCAGTGTCGAGAGGACCGAAGTGATACTGCCGTTCTATAACCAACTTAAAAGGTATCATTAAACCCACAGACGATAATGGCGGTGGTGATGCAGGAAACTATCTACTGTAGAGAGCGGAACAACAACACAACTCCTTCGGATCATCAGAGGAAGTACACCCCCCCCCCTCAGACAAGTGTTTCGGCCCTATTAAACTCCTGACACTCTAAAAAAAAAAAGGGGGGGGGGGTGAGCCCCTCTGGGTCATGACTCCCAGAGGTCTTGTGAGTTGTTGCTTTTTTTTGTCCCCGGATTGAGTTGGCACTGCACTTTTGAAGTGCGTCTTTAGCGTTTTAGCCACGAGGGACTGGGATTGGTTGTGGTAAGTGAAATTATTAATGTTCTCAATGCTTGTTTCGCATACTCCACAGCCAGCATGAGGCCTTTTTTGCTGTTTCTGAAAGGCTTTTCAATGTCCTTGCTCTTGCTTGTCCCTTTATGCCCATTTGCTTACACAGGTCGTATACTGATGTTGCGACGAATCCTCTCGCTCCCACTTCTACAGCTATCACTTTTGGCCTGACTCCTGCCCCTTGCCTCAGTTGCTTGACCAGATCATTGTACTTCTCACATGTGAATAGATGTTGCTCCTCTATTCTTGTTTTGTACGGAACCGTAAGCTCGATCATTATTAGTTCTTGTTTTTCTGTGGAGTACATTGTCTAGTCGCATTCCTGTGTTCTTAATGGCAGTCGGGTATTCTCTTCTTCCTGGTAGGTCCGCTATCACATCCCAGTCATTTCCACCATCTAGCAGTGATGGTAAGGGAATATCCCTGATTTCGATATTCGATGTCGTACCAGCGCCTATGAAGTATTTAGGTGGGACCTAGTTCCTGCAGCACTCTGTTGTGCCGCCAGGTGTAGCGTCCGTGACCTAATGATACTCTGCATGCTGACAGCACATGTTCCAGTGTTTGCCTTTCTTTGCAGAGAGGGCACTTTGTGTCTTCTGATAAACCCCATTTGTATAGGTTGGAGCCTGTAGGCAGAAGGTCATAAGTAGCTCTGATGATGAAACTGAGTCTCAAGGGTGCCATTTTCCAAATGCCAATCCATGTTAGTGACCTCTGCAGGACTTCCTCCCATGTTGTCCACTGACCTTGCTGTGCCTGTTGGACTGCCTTCTGGACCCGCTTATCATCCTCTGAATTCCTTACTTCGCTGATGATCATAATCTCTTCTTTCCTTACAGGAGGCCTTTGACCACCATTTGATTTCATCATGACCAAATCCCCTTCTGTTGGTCTGGGTGTATCCTATTACTTCTTTCAGCTCCTGTGTTTCCCTGGCTGCGGTCACTTCCTCACTTACTCACCATTTTCGTTCAATTTTAAGTGTTGGCTGCACTTCTCGTACTACTGGATCTGTAGATTCTTGTAGCATCATTGTAAGCCTTGTCTTTCCTACCTTGTATTCTTCGACCACAGATCTGAATGGTAGCTGCAGTTTGCTCTTCTTCTAGTACAGTACCACATCAGTTAATCCTAGTGGTACGCCCAGCCACATTCTTATGGATTTATTTATCTTTCTTTCGACTGCCTCTACTGTGCTGGTACTTACTTCGTAAATGAGTAGTGGCCACATCAATTTTGGAATCAGCATGAACTGGAGGCACCATATTTTGAACTTCTCCAGTAGCTTGCTGTGTCAGTGATGTTCAGTCTATTCTGTGCCATTTCTATGACCTACTTCACCGCGTTTGAGTCTTTCAGGGAAGCATCATATACTCTGCCAAGGCTCTTTATTGGCTCTTCCTCTACAGTTGGGATTATTTGATTTGCCACTGTGTACGATCTTTCTATCACTTTCCCCTTTCTGAGTGACAGACTTCTTGACTTCAAGCTCATGCGGCACCATATGATAAGGCTATCCAAACACTCTTAACATCTTTCGTGCTTCACTGGTTGTTATTATTGTTGTGTCATCCATGAATGGTTTTAATGGTGGCATCTGGCATCCATTTCTGAACCTTGGACCTTCTGCTGCTTTCAAGATTACTTGCATGGCTAGTACGAACAGTATGGGATATATTGTACAGCCCACTGCAGTTCCTACCTGGAGCTCAATTCATCTTGTAATATATCCTGATGTTCCAAATCTCACGATGAACCCTGTGAAGTACATTTTCAGCATCTTCGTGATTTCTTTTGGCACATAATACATGTCTAGTGCTAGCCAATATCATCTGGTGTGGTACTGAGCCATACGCATTGGCTAGGTCAAGCCATGTTACCTGTAGATCTTGCTTTCCACCGGCGGTGATAGTTTACCTGCGACTGCGTTTGTGTGGAGAAGTAATCGTCGTAGGCGGAGAATAAGTGCATAAAGATAGAACTGCTGTGACGTATTTTCCTTGCCCTGTCTGCCCAATGGAAGGTGATGTGGTCTGCATCATGCCTGGTCGCCTTTCCATTTTCAGCTTCAAGAGTGACCCAGTTGCCTATTTAGCACAGCTAAATGACAAGAGAGCATCCCGTCCGGATTCGAACGATTAACCTTCGCCATGAGAGATGCTCGTAGGTGAATTACCCACTTTGAGGTTTTGTAGGTTTTATTTTAATATTTAAATACTGCCACCTGTTTCCTTTTTTTCCCATAGGAAAAAAAAAACCTAGGCATTACTTTTCAGTACGCTTTCTTGCTTTTCAGATCAGAATGCGGTGACGTATCGTATACATACTGGTATGTGTGGTTTCTCAGCCATATATAAATAGTATGACAGCCACACAACGGACTGCTACTGCTGATTGAAAATGCTTCAACATCTGTCGTTAACATCAGTCTGGGACAGCATTAGTCACATTTGAACTAACGCCCCCCCCCCAAAACAGGTCAGGTTAACCCAGTATTAAAAGCGCCATGCTGATGCGTATAGGTCTACCAGCTGCCTCTTTGGGAAGAGAGGGGGTCTGTGGCATTTAAATTTTAGGTAGAAATGATGTCTGTTTGCATGTCTGCGCATGAGCGTCAGAGAGGTTGGCGGATCCTGTTTAATTGAGGATTTGGCCAAAGACGGGGGGATTTTTATGTCTCTTCGCTAGTGTTTGTATGAACTACTGTGTGTCTGTCACCCCCCCCCCCCATATGACTGTTTTTCCTGTTAATTTTAAGTCTTTGCTGAAGTTGTCATGTCTCAGTGCACATGGCTCGAGATATTTTTGAAATAAAGGTTTATGAGACCATGAGAACAATTCTGGAGCTGAAAGACAGTTATACATGCTTTAGAAATGACGAACAGTGCAGGATTGTTTTTTTTTTTAAACCGGTTATTTTAATGGTCGGGTGTCGGTTGAGTTGTAGAGAAGAAAGCTCGAGTAACCCAAAACCAGCACATCGGTGATGATTTTATAGTCGTGGGTGAAGTAGCAGAGCAGGAAGTTCTAGTTTATTACGTGATTATCAGCACGGGTTTATCTGTAGAGATTATTGAGTTGTATACACAAGTAACGGATTTGCAAAACGGTTCTAATGCACTACGCTTTGCTAGACTTAGGTTTATCTGTAGAGGTTGTTCAGTTGTAGTACACCAGTGGAGTAGTGGCCTCTACATACAAGAAAATATGCTAGATCTCACTTAGTCCTGGATAGCCGAACGAAAAGTTCAAATCTTATTCATCATTATACATGTCCATCTATATATACTGTTCGAAAAAAAAAAAGAAACGCACAGGTTATATAAGCTTCATAAAATTGTCACCAAGATATCATGTCCATGATTTAGCGTAAATTTTGCTATTCTCGTGTATAGTTAGATCGCAGTAGCTGCCTTTGCTAATCACGCATTTTTAAAAGCTCATGTTGCGTTATTAGAAAAGTCGTGATTTTTGTGGTGAGCACAACTCACTTTCCACGCTAGTGAAACTCTATAAATGGATGAGGTTACACAAACAAATTCAGTTAATTTTCAAGCAGACAATTATGGCGTGTCTGTCGCAAAATTTACGAAACCTTGCTATTAGTCGCCTGCAAGCAGGCGAAGTCAGAGTCAGGTTGCCAGGCATTTAAGCGTGCAGCAGAGTACCATCAATAGATTTTCGCACCGTTTCAACGCCACTGGCTCGGCTGAACACCGGCACCGCACTGGACGACCCAAGGTGACAACAGCAGCTGATGATCGCTTTATTCTGGTTCCTCACCTCAGAAACAGGTTTACAACAGTTTCCTTAAGTGCCCAGTCATTGCTTTCAGGACGTCGTGTGTCTGATCAAACTGTCCGGAATAGGCATCGGCCCTGGACAATTGACAATCAGTGGAGACGTGTCTGGTTTAGTGACGAATCTTCCTTTTTGTTGCACCGCCATGATATGCGGAGAAGGGTCTACCGTAGGCCAAATGAACGTTTTGCCCAAAATTGCGTTGACGAGGCTCCACCGCGCGGTGGTGGAGGTGTAATGGTATGGGGAATGATCAATATCCACGGCGGGAGTCCATTGGTGCAGATTGAAGGAAGCTTGAATGCGCAACGATACGTCAGTGAAATTCATCGACCCCATGTCCTTCCATTTTTGGGTGCACAAAGGTCTGTGTTTCAGCAGGACAACGCCAGACCCCTATTCTGCACGGTTCACCACACAGTTCCTGACTGCCAACAACATTCTCACCCTTTCCTAGCCATCACTGTCTCCAGACATGACTACGATCGAGCACCTGTGGGATGAACGCAAAGATGTGTTTGTCGCCGAAACGTTTCTCCAGCCAATCGTCGTGATCTGTGGCAGGCATTTCAGGAAGAGTGGGCAGCCATCCCACAGGCGCACATCATAACATCTGATCGCGTCTATGCCCAAGAGCTGCCAGCCACTGATAGATGCAAGTGGAGGCCACACATCATTAACATGAAAACCCCTAGGACTAACAAATTCTCATCACACATATGCAGTAAACTGTCAAGTGAGTGTTTAAACCCATAGGTATTATTGTGTGGAATTTGAAAAATGTATTCATTCAGTTTAAAAGGCTGTAGAATATCAAAGTTATGGCTAAAATTGGGTCATCAGTAGTTATGCGTTTATTTTTTGGACAATATATATATAATATGTATGTATGTATGTATGTTCCAGCATAACTCTGGAACAATTTCAACCAAGCTTGGTACACATATGACTTAAGTCTGGAGAAAAGTACCGTGGGGGTATAACACCGCAAGCACCTGTGGGGTGCGGGTGGGAAGGGGTGACATTTTTTTTCATAAACTCAAGGAGGAAAAAAGGTCTAGGGGAGATAATCGTGAAATAGAGCGGTACTGGTCTGAGCAGCATTTGTAGCCTCCCATGGCAACTCCAAATAATTTTGATGGTCTCTTTATGCTTTATATTTCTAAAAATAATTTTAACTTTGTTTTCTCCTTATGTTTATATTAGCTTTTTATTGTATTCTATAGTAGATTTCATTGCTCAGTGAGTGTGCCTTTTTCTTATTTTTTTTCAAATTAGCTTTTCAAATTCGGGAGAGAGAGAGAGAGAGGGTGAGAGAGCGAGGGAGAGGGACAGATAGGGACAGGGAGAGAGATAGAGTTAGAAATCACCATGTTTCTCCCACGGACAACTTTATGCTGCTTGCTCAAGGGTCACCCAAGAATTTATTTAATCTTCCTCCTGGAGGTGAAACTTAAAATGTTGTTTATAATCAAGTTTTGAATTTAATCAATATTATAGTGAATTTGTAAAAGACTTTACTTTATGTATACTGTAGTTATACTTAAATACCTAATAAAATTGCTTCGATTTTACACTATAGATAGAATTAATTCCGTTTCCTGTCAAATAGATTTTGGGGTAAATAAATACCCAGGCAACGCCTGGTACTCAGTCAGTGTTCCATAAAAGCCACTATCGATTTTGTAGTTATTTTTGGACATTCACTTTAGAGGCTTGAAAAATTCACAAGAAAAATGCACTGACCCCCAGAATCTGTCTTTTACTTTAGTTTGCTATCACTACACTTTTTACTGGCTTGTTAGTGAAAATAACAACATTCGGTTTGCTGACGACAGTAAAAATAACAACATTCGGTTTGCTGACGACAAGTAAAAATAACAACATTCGGTTTGCTGACGACAAGTAAAAATAACAACATTCGGTTTGCTGACGACAAGTAAAAATGACAACATTCGGTTTGCTGACGACAAGTAAAAATGACAACATTCGGTTTGCTGACGACAAGTAAAAATGACAACATTCGGTTTGCTGACGACAAGTAAAAATGACAACATTCGGTTTGCTGACGACAAGTAAAAATAACAACATTCGGTTTGCTGACGACACAGTACTGATAGCTGAGAACCAACAAGACCTGCAAAATCCCTTAGATAAAGTCACCAAAGAAAGTGAACAGAAAGGCCTTACTTTGAACATCAAAAAGACGGAGACTATGTTTATATCTAAGAAACAGAATCCGCCAAAATACGAGTACAATATAAAATTAAACGGAACTATTCTAAAGCAGGAGAAATTTAAATAAATTGGAACAGTAATAACTTCAGATGGGAAATGCAGAACAGAAATTAGTCCAAGCAAAGACTGCATTTCAGAGAATGAGAAACATATTATGCAACACATCCTTATCACCGAATGTTAGAAAACGAGTCCTAAAATGCTATATTGAACTTATCTTGTTATATGGAAGTGAATCCTGGGTAATAGGCAGGTCTGCACAAAAGTCATTGGAAGCAACAGAAATGTGGTTTATTAGAAGAATGTTGCGAATTCCTTGGACAGCAAAAATAACTAACGGAGATTGTTTGAGGAGAGTTGGAGATAAAAAAAAAATCGTGTAAAAAAATGAGAGAGACAATGAACTTTCATAGGACATGCAATGAGAAGAGGGGGCATTGAAAATATTATAACAACAGGAAAAACAGAGGGAAGAAGAGTCAAGGGAAGACCAAGAGAAATGATACTGGGCAGTCTGACCAGATGGTGTGAGAGGAGATCACCAACTGAGCTAATGGCCTGCATGAAGGATCGGGTACTCTGGAAAAGCATAATAGCCAACGCCAGTCGGCACGGCACATCATGATGATGATGATAGTAAAAATTGTGCCACCATCATAAGATTTATCGTCAAGGCTACATGCAACCAAGGATCTACTGTAGGGAGTAATCTTCGTTCATAATGAGATCTATGCGCAAGCAGTATGGTGATAATACAATACGGCTCATAGAAGAAAGCACACTCTAGTTTGTTAGTGACTGCGTTCACGTGCTTTTGGGGGGTGTGGGGGTCCGGAGCTCGTTTAGGTTCTACTTGTCTTTGCTAAACGCTGCCTCTACGTAAGAAGGGAGGTGTATGGCCACTTATTTCATTGAGTCTTGTTCATCAGTTACCATAGGATATATTGTACTGTAATTAGTTTTTGCGGATTTTTGCTGTGTAATTTACGCCTAGCGTGACGTACGTATCTCCACGAAGATTCCCACAGTGAAGGCAGAACTGCATTGTGCAGAATAACAAAATCTGTATTGGCGATTGTGCATGTGCAAGACAGGGGGCAAACAAGACACACACCGCACATGTATGGCTTTGATGGTGCATTCAGACAGGCTATGTCCTGTCCATTCTTGCATGTTGTCATCTCGTCTACATCTCTGCCTGCCTGTTTCTCCTTTTTCCTGCCACTTTTCCTTCTAGTATGGTCTTCAGCACTGTTCCCTCTAAGCTGCGCGGTCGAGCACAGAAAAAAAATCATACAGCGCACAAAACTTTTGGAGCCGCGCAAAAGAAAAAATAAAAATGAAACTTGTACTTTTATTTCCCACCTTCCAGATGTTACTCCGTGCTATCATTGCGATCAAGAAAATTACAATGATGGTACGTGTTTTTCTTTTACTTTTTCTTTCTTGTTGAGAAATGACTTTCGGATCAGATGTTTCAACTGGTCTTTTATCGCGTAGTTTCGGTAGTACTGTAGCAGAATAGTGACAAGGCAAGTAAGCACACACAGAATAGAGGGTAAGTAAAATATAAGGGCGGATGAATTTCCACTGCGTCGTGGGAAAGTATGTCCATTGAGCTGCTCAGGTATGCAAATTGATCTTGGTATCTAACACCAGACGTCGTGACCACCAACATTAGAGCCGTCCTGTTTTGTTTTTTTTTAATATCAGTAGATTTATTGATTTATTGTGTGTACGCGCGCGCGTGCGTACATTACTACGCACATGTGCACGCACAAGATATATATATATATTTTTTTTTTTTTTTTGCAAACGAGCTGAACGTTTTCCACACAGACCGCAAACCCCTTAGACATTGGTCTTCAGTATATTGTTATGACTTGATATGGCCAAAGTATTTTGTTTTCTTCATCTTTATTTCTTTGAGAAGTTCACATTGCACTTGGAGCTTTTCTAGAACTTGTGCATTTGTTCTTTTCATTCTCCATGTTGCGTGACCTAGTTTTCTGTAGAGCCACATTTCTGCTGCATTAATCTAGCGTTTTGCCTAAAGAGTCAGGGTTTTGCTGCATGCAGTAAAACAAGTTGACTTAACTGTTCGCAAGAACCATGTCCCTGTGATTAAGAATCGGGTTGCAGCATACGTCTTGATATCTTTTGCACAAGTGTTTTTGTTATCTTCCAAAAGTACAGAAGAACATGACAGTATGCCAGGCAGTAAGATAGAGAGAGAGAGAGGACACTGGCTCCCGATTTTCACGTTTAAAATGTCATTCCTTTGTTCGTTGTTCAGCTAGAGTCCAGACCCCAGTAACAGGGCTGAAAGAAAAATTCATGTGGCATGCCGTTGTTGTGATGCCACCTCGAACATATTAAAATCATCTCCCTCCAGCCAACGACCAGCATTTTATTCTCGTTGAGCGCCAGATGCAAAACTCCCGCTAATTGGGGGGGGGGGGGGTGTGCGGTGTGGGGCAACCGCCAGACAGTTCTGGCTGACTTCCAACTTCCTGCCTGTCTTTCTCTTTCAGCCAGGGGCTCTTCCTGACACAGGCGATTGTTGTCTGCTGTTAAATTGTCGACTTCCGTCCGTTCATAATGTCAGCCTGAGCGAATCGGCCCATATTCATTGCTTTCACTGCGGGCTCGGCCCCTAGGTGTTCTCTCTCCACCTACCCACCCCACCCCTATTTGGTTTTTTTTTAAAACGGGTATTGTATTGCAAAGGTAGGTCATGGAAGAAACTTTTGTCAGCAGCAAATCTGGTCTCGCTGTGCACCATTGCAGGGGTTTTTTTTTTGGGGGGGGGGGCGGGAGGAGACATGGTGTAGGGGACATGAACTTCATCTGAAGAAGTGACCTGGTGCAAATTGAAGGACGCCTGAATGCCCAACGATACGTCGCTGAATGTCTTTTTTTACTGGCGAACTAGCTTGCGAGAGCCCTATGTGGCTTTCTGTGTGCCGGGAAGGATATAAGATATGAGAAGAAGTGTGGTGACGGATACCACTACTGTAGTTGTGATGGGAATGGAAACAGATCGAGCAAAAATGGATGAGGATTAGACACTTTAAATTGTCAGGTCACATTGTATTCTCATTCAGTGGCTTCCCTATATCATTTATCACAGATTTCTGTTGATTTTTTTTTTTTTTTTGTGCTAGAGATTTTCCAGCTGTCATGAAGATGACCTTCATGTATTTAGTAACTAAACCAGCCAAAATCTGGATAGGATTTGGAGCAGTAGAATAACAGTTAACCTGTCTATTTCCTGATAGTTTTAAGTCGGGCGGTGTGCTGCACATATTTACGTGAACTAACAGTTTTTGCAGAAAACATGTAGGTTGCAGTAGGAATCAGGTCAGTCACACAAAGATGCTAGCCAAAAGGAAAAAAAGGGAAGATCTGGACAGATAGAAAGATGAGCGCTACGCCTAGAACTGCGTGGATAAGGCTCCTCCACATGGTGGTGGAGGTGTGCTGGTGTGGGGGACATGAACTTCACGGGAAGAAGTGACCTGAATGCCCAACGATACGTCGCTGAAATTCTTCGTCCTCACGTCCTTCCACTTCTGGCTGCACCAGGGTCGATTTTTCAGCAGGATAACGCTCGACCTCTTGTAGCACAACTCACCACCCAGTTCCTCGCTGACAACGTCTAGACCGTTCCGTGGCCATCCATGTCATCAGGCATGAACCACAATAGAACACTTATGGGATGAACTCAACAGACAAGTCCGCCAGCCAGACGTGGCACCAACCAATCTTCGACAGTTGTCTCTTGCACTGCGGAGTGAGTGGGCAGCCATCCCACAGCAACAGATCCAACGGCTAATCGGATCCATGTCAAGGAGATGTCGTTCTCTGATACAGACGAGAGGAGGCCATTCACCTTACTGAAACGCAGGCCTCAGTCGCAAAGAATAAAAGTGCAAACCAATTTAATGAACATCATTTCATTCTTAAAGTCTCTCCATGCAAACATTAATTCCGTAAAATAAAATGTTGATACAGGTTTGAAATTTGGTGTCCATTACGACTACAGTAATGTTGCGTTTTTTTTAAACAGTATATGAGGACAAAATGATCATCTGAAAAAAAAGAATGAACAAGAACCGTCTATAGCCATTTTACAGAGATACTAAACTGGGGAGGAAAAAAAACATCTGCGCTTTTCATTATCTGGAGCACGGAAAGTGTTTGAAAGCTCATGAATATGGTGTTTGGAGAATCATATCTATCCTTCCCGTGCCGTTAAACGACACATAGGGCTCGCAACGCAAATTTTTCCTGTTTTCGGCGAGCTTTTCAGCCTCATCAAGGGCCTATTAAGCTGGCTTCTCTTAACAGTGTCTTCTTTAGAGTTTCACGTGGTCGACCACTTTTTCTTTGGCCTTTTGTGTTCCACTTGATATCTTGTTTTTGGGATTCTCTGATCGTTTCTTCTCATCACGTGACCGATATATGTCCACCTCCTTTTCCTGATCACCCATGAGATTGGTTGTTGTTCAGTCATCTGCCGTATCTCTGCGTTGTTCTTGAATTCGTTCCACCTTATGCCGGATATTTTCCTTAGGCATTTGTTTTCAAACGTGCCTAGTTTCTTGTCTATTTTTTAGTTGTTTTCCAGCTTTTGCATGCACAAATGAGAGTGGATATTACATTTTAATTGAATAGTCTTAACGTGGTTTTTGTGCTTATATCTGAGTGCCATATGTTCTCAAGGTTCTTGAAGGCCGATGGTGCCTTTTGCAATTCTAACTTCCTTTCTGTAGTTTTCTAAACGCTAATGATCGTGGTGTGTGGAATAATAATAATTAAACAAACAAACAAAAAATCGTGGAATATCCTGTCAGTTAGGTAGCTCTGTTGCTGCAGATTGTTAATATCTGAAATGGAAACTTATTAGCACTGAAAGATCTCAAGACTGGATCACAAAGCCTGTGTAAGAAATGACAAGTTGCTGTTGAGTATCCTCGCGATTATGGTTGTGATGCAAGAAAGAGGGAGCAGCTGTGTACACTTAAATGATAGTAGTACATGATGGTGATGGTTAGGCGGGGGGGGGGGGGGGGGGGCGCGGAGCTGCTACAAACGACCTCGGGCCAAACTGATAAGAAGTTGACGTCTATATACACACCCATCTGCCCAAGTCAAAGGAAGTCAAGGAAGATTAATGGGTAGGTGTGAAAACAGTACGCTAATTGAGCTGAAAGATGTCTACTGTCAAATTTAATAGGCTTCGTCGGAAATAAAGAATGCATAATAACTGAAGGCAAAGAAGGCATAGAGAGAGGTAGATAAGACGCCTGAAGGTAAGTTGTGAGAGATCGTTTGAAAATTTGTGTTGGAGTCGGTGATCAATGAGGAATGTAGGAAAATAATCAGAAAGTCGTGATTACTCTCGTGTTTAGATTTGCATCCACGGAAATCCCAAAAGAGCAGATTTTCCCGCACAACATAGAGATCATCGTTGTTGATGGAATGGGCGGGGGTTTTTTCTTTAAAAAAAAAAAGGATAACTTGACAAGAGGGTAACAGCTTGATATTTTTGTTGAAATGACCATCGTACACGTTGCGTAGCAACAAAATAGAAATGGGTGGTGGAGCGATTTATGAAGCTATGAAGCATAGCAACTCATCTTCACTTAAGGTGGAAGCCTGTAAATCTCTGAAAGTTGTGACGGGGGGGGGGGGGGTTGGAGGGAGATTTCTCTGAAAAAACACATCAGACGTTGAATGACCTTGAATTGTAAGAGGCCCGCACACATAGTAATGGAAAACCATAAACTTACACCTGCTTTATATATGTGTCCTGGTTGGTGGAGGGGAGATATAAGAAAAACAGTGTTAAGTAGCATATAAGTTTGATGAAGGCAATCAAAGACGACAAGAAAATACTACTAAAATACAGTGTCACGCACAAGCGGGGCTCGCAAGCTTGGGAGCAGTAAAGGTCGTTTTATCAGATTACAGGGAGGATGGGAAGGGAAGAGCTGTTGGTAAATTCTCACTGACATTGCCAAGATCTGAGTTGGCAGAGGTTAAAACTTGTTACCTGATTTCCCGTAGACTTTGAGATTGTTTTCACGAGAACATGAGAGTAAGGGACATTTTTGAGAAAAGGTAATGCTAGTTAAAACTATATTTTTCGCCTGTCTTTTTTTTTTTTTATGAATTATTACTTCTTTATTTATTCCAAGTGTTTAATCTTATGGTGACCAATATATTAAATTACTCCACTCATTATGTCAAATTGTTTATTCATTTCTACTTTCATCCACCCTTCCCCCAAAGCACATCTGTCAGATCTTGCAGTAGTCCATCAGTGACTATCCCTATCTGAAAACGAATAAATCACTTTGTTCAAATTTCCCTATTAGATTTATATAGATGAGTGATTCCAAACTTTTGTCAGATCATGAACGCTGAAGCTAACGATGAGTCGACGCCACCATCCACTCCAGTCACGTGCTGTTAAATTTAGGACCTTTGAGGAAGCCTGGTTAGCTGAGTGGTTAGGCGCTCGGTTTATTAATCTGGGATTTTTTTTTTTTCTGGTACACACCAAAAAAGGTCCCAAGGTCCGCCCAGCCTCTAAAAAGTGTATACCAGAGAAGTCTGAGGAGGTAAATTCGACCAGTCGTGAAACTGGTCGATCTTCCGATGGTCTTGGAAATACTGGTCTAACACCGTATCCACAGTATGGCCTTAATGGCATGGAAACGGGGAACTTACAGATTTCTAGTATTCAGCGTATTCTCCACCTGCTGCTGCGGCCCATCATGTGACTTGTCGCGGGCTTCAGATTGGGGAATAGATTATACTTGTATAAGTGAATTTGACAAAGAACAAAGTATATTGTTATAGTGATTTGGCAACGTGTACTTCAGTGCTGGTCACTGAGCAAAGCATATGGCAAGTGTAAGGAATGGGGGTAAATGTTAAATGTGCTCAAAACGAAATGAGTGGGTCGGAGAAGAGGCTGTGTCCAGTTTTCCACGTCCCGCGAAGAAGTGGTTAAAAAAAAAAAAGGTAAAGGTAACCCTCTCATGCTTTAGAGGCACATAGGGATATGGTGTTAGTGCCCATATTTTCCTTGACCTGTCAGCACACTAGAGGGTGATATGGTCAGTATCACGCCTGGCCGCCTTTCCTTCCCCAACTCCAGAAGAAGTCGGGTACCCATTTCTACAGCTGGGTGACTGGAGTGCCTCCGGCCGGATTCGAACCCCAGACCTTCGCCATGAGAGACTAATGCACTAACCAGTGCATCATTAATATCATAAGATAAGCTATCTGAAGACATGGCAGGATTGCGTCAGAATATGTATGTCATAAACATGAGGCCGCTGCCTTATCATTCCCAGCATGCCTAATTATGTTATAGTTGTGACTCAGCTATTTGTGCCCGGGGTCAAATCGTGCCAGCGAGGCTTCCTAGTTTAATGGGTTTTTTTTTTTTGGGTCTTCTCTTGTTTCCTTGTCTGCTCAGTTTTCTGGACAGCCGTCATTCTGAGTCTATGATGAAACGCACGCCGGAAATACGTCATATCACTTCAGTTCTCAAGATGTGGCTATTCCCCTTTGGAGGCACGCAGTCATAAATTGGCTCTTCAGATTCGTAGTTGTCTGTCATTATATTACCAATCTCAGCCACTCTGTCTCATAAATTAAATCAAAGCAGAGATGGGGAGATGTCGTGCAAGAAGACCTAAGATATTTTGGAGTAAACATCATTGGAGAGAAAGCTAGGAACAGAAATGAAAGGAGACAGGTTGTATCAGTGTCAGCGAACCTTAAGACTTGGCCGGTTGGAGAGATTCCACTTCAGATACACCTTACATTTTTTTTTCTTCAAGCATTACAATTTTCTCAGTGGCTTCCTTCACACTGCGGAATAAACGGAAATGAAAAAGCAGGTGCCCTTTTCAAGCCATGAAGCAAAATGGAACAGATTAAATACCCAGTAACATATCAAAAAGCAAAAACCGTCATCCACAACAAACTAAACACCAACTGGAAAACCAACATGAAAATAGAATCAAAACAATACCACATTCGTCAACTACAGAGATACCGGCAAACCAAGATCTTTCTACTAAGAACGGGACACTGCAGACTTCTAAGCCACCTCTATCCACTCAAAATATCACACACGCATGAGTGTTCCTGTGACTTAGCGATCCAGACACCAGAAATACATCCTGCAAACCTCTCCAGCCCACTCAAAACCTCCGAGCACAGATCTGGCCCCAGGGAGAGGAACTGAAAAAAAGCTGTGGGGCTCACACTCAGAACCTCCGAACACAGATCTGGCCCCAGGGAGAGGAACTGAAAAAAAGCTGTGGGGCTCACACTCAGAACGTCCGAGCACAGATCTGGCCCCAGGGAGAGGAACTGAAAGAAAGGCTGCGGGGCTCACACTCAGAACCACCGAGCACAGATCTGGCCCGAGGGAGAGGAACTGAAAGAAAGGCTGCGGGGCTCACACTCAGAACCTCCGAGCACAGATCTGGCCCGAGGGAGAGGAACTGAAAGAGAGGCTGTGGGGCTCACACCCAAGCCTGGAGAAAATGGCGGACTTCGTCAGGGCGACAGGGTTTGCTGCTTCAGCGTGACAAACCTTTCTCGAACTCTGAAGAAGGAAGAGTTAAAAATTTCTGTCCTACCTTCCTCCATCTCCAGCACTACATCAGCTCCCTTCGCTGTAGTAAAGCACTATCCCCAGAAACTCGGAATGCCTCTCTGTGGGTGCTTTGTACGGGACCCTACTGAGAAATCCTAGATTGTGGCCCCGTCGTGGTGGGCTTAAACAGAGGAGCATTATTCAGTTTTCTGTGTACATAGCAAGCAGTGAGGAAAGCCAGAGATGTGTAAGGACAGAGAAGGAAGGATGAGGAGATGCATCAATAAAGACTAGAACAAGCATGGTGTTGTCCTCAAAACATTTCATCGAGGACATTACAAAACACAGAACGTCGCTGAAATCCCCGTAAAACAACATTTAAATACTAATAGAATATGTGCTTTTCTTTGGTGAAGGCATTGATATTTTGATAGAAATATAAATAAATATTACTGCGCCATGTGTAATGAAAAGATCAGATTCAGAGTCCCCCGTGTGTGTCTCGGGGATGTGCCCGCTTCTTGCCAGAATTACATGCTGCTGTCAGTACTTGCTCATAGAACTTGCTCAGACTTGCCATCATGTTTCATGATTGTCACTTGCAGCAGCCTCAGCCAGAAAAAAAAGTTGTAAGTTTTGATCGTCAAAACAGCTTTTGGTAAAATGATAAGCTAGAACGGGCCAGCAGAGAAACTTTTGTTGTTTTTTTTTTTGGGGGGGGGGTGATATAGTGCCATTTTCCTTGCTCTTTATCGAAGATTTCCTGGTCATTTCTGTTTTAAGCGTTCAGTACCCGGTGCCAAATGGCGCAGATCAAAATAATAATTTATCATTCATTGCACACAAAAACTCCTTCAAGATTAAAAAAAATATATATATATATGTGTGTGTGTGTGTATGTGAGTATTTTTTAAAATGAATTTCACATAGCAGCGACAGTACTTAATACAAATACAGAAATGTCAATGGGAACGATACAAAGACAAAGTAAGTTATAAATAAATTGAACTACAGAGAAGTTTTGAATTTAATTCGTTCGTTCTTTCGTTCATTCATTCATTACCATGTCCCTTGCGGAACTTTGCCTCCCTAACAGCTCTCTTGAGGTCCTCTCGGTTGTAAGCAAGATGCCCTGCTGCATGTGCATCCATTCGCAAATCGTCAACTATATATTGCTGTCTTCTTCACCTTGGTCTTGTTTTTCTTATTATGCATCCTTCCAAGACCGTCTTCTTCAGACTATCATGGCCTTTAATGTGTCCGAAATACTTCAGTTTTCTATGTTTAATCTTCTTTACTAATCTTCTTCAGTATTAAATCTTTTTAGAAAGGATGTATTTGTTCCACGTTGTGCCAGTGATATATGGAGGACTCTTCTGTAGCATTTAGTACATTCAAAGGCACTTGTGTGCATTTATTAAATGGTAGAAAAGAGTTGAGGTATAATACAGGCCATCAATACCAGTAACATTTAATTATTAAACTAATGATAAATCAGACATTTAAAGTCAGACATTTCAGTTAATCAGTGTTAATGTTCTGGCACAGTGTTAAATGTTCTGACAAAGTATTAACTTTTATCCGATAAAAACGCTGGTCCGAGATTTTTTAAAACAATTTTTTAAAAAAAAACTTCAGTACGTGCAGACTAGAATCCTCATGTCAAATTCAGTTAGATGTGACCGTTAGTTTTAATACTAACTAGTTATGTTGACTGAGCCGTGAGCAGTAGAGGAGAAAAGTGAATGAGACGCAACGTCAGTCCATTTTCCCGTCTCACCGAAACACACGCAACACAGGCAAACGAAAGAACTAATGCCTGGACAAGCAGACATCACATTATACAGTGGTGAGTTCGAGTTTGGTCCCATTTACACGAGAGAACATCTGTTTAACACTTTATTCACCGTATATCTTCATTTTGTCAGACCATGCAAATGTTATGTACACTTGGCGGTCTCTTGCGCGAATTTATGGCTTATGTGTTAGATAGGGTTAATATGTGGTTGAGCTTTCCCTGCCTCATATTTTAAACTGACTTGCAAAGCACTTGAACAAGCCACTTATGCCATGAATACAGACAGAGAAGTATAAACCAGTGCTTGCGACACGTATAATCATAATCATGTACTTTGTGTAGTTATGAAGTCATATCTTCCTCTCGGGGATACGTCGAGGGTAAAACGTTTTCACGAGGGCACTCCCCCGGTACATTAAAGTTGTTGTCCTTTTATCTGTTCTTGTCGAGTCAGCTTAATGAACATTTTGCTCCACCCTGCTGTGAGTTTGCTGTGCAAAGTGTAGACAGGTACATCACGGTTCTTTAGGTGCAGTATGAAATTTGGCAGATTTCTGTGGCGACGAAAAAAAGTATTTCTGTATGTACTGATTTGTATTGTCAGTTCGGACTAACTTTGGACGTAAACCAAGTACCTCTAATGTATTCGGCCAAACCCACAATAACATGACTACTTCTTATATTGCCATCTGCATTTTGGGTCCAAGAATTCGGTTTTGAAGCAGGCAGAGGTGAGCTTTTGTGAAGCATCATCATCTTACTGAATCGCTTTTCTCAAGGCTGACTTTCCTATGCCGGAGTTGCATAATCGGCCACTGTAACAGCAAGCAGTGTTCGTGTTGCGAGATAAGTTTCCTTGCGCGTAGGTTTCCTACACCAAGAAGATCTTGAAATACTAGTCGTAGGTTAGCAGAAATCTCACCTCCATCGGGCTTGGCGTCATGTACGAGGAGGTCAGCTGTGGCAGTCCTTGGGTAGACATTGTGTTATTAGCCTTCTTTGTCAATCATGTAACGTAAATTAAAACATTGTTTACAGCCACCATCCTTATCGTATTCCAGGGCATAATAGCAAATTTCTTGATCATATTGGCAGTCACTAGAAAAGAAAGAAAATATATCAAGATTGAAAAATAGAGCAGTTAATCTAAATGATCATTCAGGGTACATGGTTTGAGGTATCCCAACTTGCTCAGTGCAGGATTGGCTGGTGAACCGTTGTTGATTGCCTTATGTTGCACAGGGGGTACAGAGGAGGGGTGCTGGTGGTGGTGGTGGTGGCGGCGGCGGAGCAAAACAGCACTAGAACAAAATGAAGGTCACCGGAAAGCGAAGCATAACACATCAGAAGTGTTTGATAGAGAGGATCATGTAGAGGCGCCTGTTTGAAAGAGAGGATCATGTACAGACGCCATTAAGTAAATATATGACGCTTTTTTTTAATGCTTGGTACAGACAGCAATGTTGGGACGGACGAGTGCTAGGGAAACGTGTGCCCTGAAACAAAGTTACAATATTTGTGGTTATGTCCACACACGTGTCATGTATGCATGTGGGTATTTTCACCCCTTTTTTACTTTGGGTAACATGGCTGCCAAATATATATATATATATATATATATATATATTATATATATATATATATATATATTATATATATATATATATATATATATATATATATATCCTTAAGTAAAATTAGCCATGTTCATTGCAAATGTTTATGCTACTGCATTTCTAGACGAGTGAGGATGTGTTAGGTTCTTAAATACCACTGTTTTATTTCTTTTCCCTGATATGCACGAAAGGTAGGCAGCTGTTACGAATGGAGAGAAAAATACCACGCATGGGTGATTAAAAATTATGAACATTTAATTACCATATTGCTTTGCTACTATCAGTAATGTTGTGTATAACATGGACGCGGGAACACTTAGGAAATTAAAACTCTGTCGATACAACGCTCAGAACTTGATATTAATGCCTGACATTTGTTGGTTTGTATTTTTTTACACGCCCTGTGTACTCTTTTTCTTTTATTTAATGATTTCAAAATTTATCTGAGTGTATGTGCCTTGGTCGTCAAGATCGCATGCCCAAAACATTAAAAAAAGATAACAGCAGTGTGAGAAGGCCACAGAATAACATCTTTCCTTGGTCGGCAATCAGTTAAGCAATCACTCCCAGGGGAGCAACAAATTCTCTCCATCTCTCACGGTCTGCGGCCAGCCTTTGTATTGTGTCCCAGCTGTGCTGCATACTACTCATTTCTGCTTCTACAGTTCTCCGCCAGGTAGTCTTTGGTCAGCCTCTCTTTCCTCTTTCTGGAATTCTCGGGCTGTTTTAGCGATGTCACTAGAGTTTCTTCGAAGCATATGACCAGTCCATTTCTAGCGTTTTGCTTTTTTTTTTGTTAATATGGCATTTGTATCTTCTAGTTCACACTGGGCAAGTATGGTCTCTATTATTTTCCGTGGCCAGTAAATATTTTAAATCTTTTGAGGTAGGTCGTGTGGAATGAGGATAATTTCCCCATTTCCTTTTCAGTTCTCCAACATTCTGACTCCATAGAGGAGTATGGATAGCACACAACTTTGGTAGTTTTATTTCGGTTCTAGTACTGTACTGGTAGGACTTCCCAGGTTAATGAAAGCTGTTACCCGCGCTTTGTTTATTCTCTTTGTCTTTCTTCATTTCTTCATCAGATGTTGGTATGCTGCCAAAGTATGTGAAGGTATCTGTTTCTGTTAAGTTTTGGTCATTAATTTTAATTGCTGCTTGATTTACAGAATAAGAAACGGTTTTAAAAAGAAGAAGGTAATTCTATCATGCCTTAGAGGCACATAGGGATATGGTATTAGTGCCCATATTTTCCTTGACCTATCAGCACACTAGAGGGTGATATGGTCAGTATCACGCCTGGCCGCCTTTCCTTCCCCAACTTCAGAAGAAGGTGGGTGTCCATTTCTACAGCTAGGTGACTGGGGTGTCTCCGGTCGGATTCGAACCCTTGACCCCTGCCATGAGATACCAGTTCACTAACCACACTCAGTAATAACGAGAACCATAAAAATGCAAGTACACAGAGGTTAAGTATATCAGAGGCAGGTTACAATAGGAGAGAAATGCACATGGAAAGTGATATAAACCTTGATCAATAGAGTACTTAATGATTAACTATAGACATGTCTGGTGTAAAGACTTCTGCAGTAAATCACGCCCACTACATCGTGCACTTAAGAGATCGTCCTGAAGGTTGTGGGATCATTCGTGGCAGTAAATACAGTGGCTTTAAATCTTTGTATTTATTACTTCACATACATCGTGACATAGGATTCTTTGCATTTGTCATGTAATTATTGATGACTGCTGTTATGTGCCGTGCCGTATAGCTTTGGCGGTCGTGCTCCTCCATCGTGTACGGTCCTGGGTGTTTTCCATTCATTTGGACGCTTTTTTTTTCATGCCAAATGGTCAGTCCACTGAGATATTTTTTCTTGCTCTCTCTCTCTCTCTCTCTCTCTCTCTCTCTCTCTCTCTCTCTCTCTCTCTCTCTCTCTGCCATTTCCCCTTGAATTTTTTCACCAACTTCTGTCTTCTCATGACGTGTCCATGAAACTGTGACTTGTCTTTATAAGTTTGATGAACCTATCCAGAAAATTTCTGTCCATGCAGTAACTGTTTTCAGAAAGAAAATGCTTTTTGTAGTTACCTGAATTTCACGAACGTTTCATTCACAGAACGACCAGTTTGAACGATTTCAGTTTATCTGGAATGAGATTTTAATAACGTTGGTATTTTTTTTTCGTCTCAGAAGACGGTTTTGAAGCGGGCGGATGTTTGTTGTGCGTTTTGCCGAGTATTGTTGTGCATTTTGCCGAGTATTGTTGCGCGTTTTGCCGAGTGTTGTTGCGCGTTTTGCTGAGTATTGTTGCGCGTTTTGCCGAGTATTGTTGCGCGTTTTGCCGAGTATTGTTGCGCGTTTTGCCGAGTATTGTTGCGCGTTTTGCCGAGTATTGTTGCGCGTTTTGCTGAGTGTTGTTGTGCGTTTTGCCGAGTATTGTTGCGCTGAACAGTAGCTCTGAGGTTCAGTATCCGAGCTCGCCGCACAAACAGAGACCGGTATCCTCATGGAATACATAACCTTGCTTCCCCGGACAGCAGGTATGGAGAAATTCCTTGGCAGTGTTGCATTTTCCCTATGCCGACTCTACCGGTCATCTCCAAGGGAACGATAAATGAGACTGGGCAGAAGAGATCGTGATGTTTCTACGGATTTTTCTTTAATCCCTGTACGAATGGAATTTAAAAAATGTCCGCAGGTATATCCCAAGAGTGCGCAGTACCGTCCAAGGGATATTGGATGTGAGATAGAATTTAAGGAGGCTTGGGCATGTGGCAGAAGTTATGAGATAGATAGTTTGGACTTGAAGCACATTTTATGAAGTGGAAGGTTGAAAATGAGACAAGTTATGGTGCAGTGTATTCGAACATGAGACACAAATATGTAGGCCAGAATGTTTGAATGAGTGTATAATAGAGGCCGCATGGCGTGAGAGGGGGAAAAAAAAGAGCAGCAAATTTCGTGCCTCAATTAGGACTTCAAAGTGATCTTCATTCAAAACTGGAACGGAGAAGTCCATCTTGTGCAAATGCCATCCGTGAATTACTGTTGCTGGTAGGTTCCCCCCTCTCTCTCTCTCTCTCTCTCTCTCTCTCTCTCTCTCTCTCTCTCTCCCCCCCCCCCCTTTCGTTTTAACAAATGTGCTGTTTTGAAAACACGCGTTCGTCACATATAATGATCCAGCGAGCAACTTCGTAGTTTTCTTATGTTTATTCCGAGATCTCCTCCTGTGACAGTGATACTGTTGCCTTCAGATGTATTGTTTTGTTTCTCTTCCACAGATGAGATGTCAGTGCCACCCAGCAGACCATGGATAACGGCAGGAGTCCCCGATAAAGGCGTCCCCGCTGGTGAGTAACCTAAGCTAGTCAGATCATAAGATACCGTTCATTTTAACTTAAACGAGTGCTTGAAATTATTTTCCTCTACAATAAGTTGATCGCAATATGAGAGAAATGTCCAGCTCGTCGGGGGACATGATGCAGCATGAAACCCGTGCTTGATGTGAAAATTGGAAGAAAAATAAGAGGACAGGATAAAACGGTGGACTATTTGGTTTACCTTGTCCATGTGTGCCCTGTATGAAGAATGGACAAAGCAAGGCGAAGAGCCATCCGTTCCTGGGAGATGACACAGGAGCTGGATGATGATATTTTTGAGTCACGAGCCATGGACATGGCTACAGATGTAACAATGTAAATGTGTGTCGCGTACGAAACAGCTTTTGTCGGTGCTGAAACTCTGACCACGGGGGCATTCTCCATGTTTATACTGCGACCCAAGAGCTTCTACCTCGCGTCCGATCCTTCAAGGCGTGTTCAGCTGCCTGGTTATGATATTGCTGGGCATTCTTGTGGAATATGTTCAAGAGATGAGCTTTTCTTCATCGTTGTGTGTGGTCTTTACTGATTCTGTCATGTCGGAGCAAAATTTCCATGTCACTAGCCGAGTAGGAAGAATTGTTATGGGGAATCAGCTCTGTTGGGTGTGTGAAATACATGGAAGACAGCGGGATGAACCAGTGCACGGAATATCGTGTGATCGGGTCATCGCTTGCTTTTGTTTTCATTGTCTGCTGAGGAGAAGATGGACAGTGCGCTTCGTACCGGTGAAGTGATTAAAGCCAGACCCTCCACATGAATACAAGAGACTCTGAAGTTCAAAGGGGGGGGGGGGGAGGAGAGGAGAATTAAGCACAAGATCTGTACGTAAAACACTAGAGCTGTGCGTAACTAGTGCCAGCTTAGCACTGGCTTACAACGAGAAATCACCTCTGATGCTGCTGTACTCAGTAGAAACAACGAGGAAGATACCGGACAAATGGAAAAACAGAAAGGATATCATGATAGAATAATAGAAGTACTGGAAAAACAGAAAGGATATCATGATAGAATAATAGAAGTACTGGAAAAACAGAAAGGATATCATGATAGAATAATAGAAGTACTGGAAAAACAGAAAGGATATCATGATAGAATAATAGAAGTACTGGAAAAACAGAAAGGATATCATGATAGAATAATAGAAGTACTGGAAAAACAGAAAGGATATCATGATAGAATAATAGAAGTACTGGAAAAACAGAAAGGATATCATGATAGAATAATAGAAGTACTGGAAAAACAGAAAGGATATCATGATAGAATAATAGAAGTACTGGAAAAACAGAAAGGATATCATGATAGAATAATAGAAGTACTGGAAAAACAGAAAGGATACCATGATAGAATAATAGAAGTACTGGAAAAACAGAAAGGATATCATGATAGAATAATAGAAGTACTGGAAAAACAGAAAGGATATCATGATAGAATAATAGAAGTACTGGAAAAACAGAAAGGATATCATGATAGAATACTAGAAGTACAATGGTTTCTGGAACATAGACTGAACAGTGTCCCTGGCCGCAGAACAAATGCACGTGTTTTTTTTGTCCTCCCTTTTTCTAAGCCAGTGTCTATCCTGCAGTGATAAATATTTTGCTGCCTGCTATCAAGAGCCGTTTACTTGTGGCATGCTACAAGGCCAGCATCCTGTGTTTGAAAACTTCCATATTGTCTTTTAATTTGCTTCAGATCGACATTCGAACCACTTAGCCATCTGTTTGCCCAGGTAATTAAAAATAAACAGAAGACTTCCCATGGCCTGGTTGTAATCTGAAACTTTGATCTAAATTTGGCTCGGATACTTTGTTTTTCAAATAATCTCAGGTCTGAGGAATAATATCTAATGGGGTTTTTCCCCCCATGTCTGTGGGTGTTCATCATCATCTTGTGCCTTCTCCCCGTGAAAGACTGCCTGCAATTGTCCTCCGCTTTGTCCTGTCCTTCGTTTTTCATAGTGCATCTGGCCAGCGTTGTCCACCAATCTATATCGCTGTCATCCTCGTACTCTTTTACCGTATACTTTTCCCAGCGGGTTTTTTTCCCAGTATTGTATTATGTTTAATATGATCAAAATATTTTTAAGTCTTTGGTTCTAATGGTTTTCATTATTTCTGTTTTTTTTTTTCAATTTCCATTAATCTAGTAGTACTTTATTTTGTTTTCTGTCCATGAAAATTGTCATATTCTTCTGTATATCCACACTATCTGATTACCAGGCGTTGCTCGGGAATTTATTAGTTATTCATACTGCGGACTGGATTTGAGGTCGTCGTGTTTCTCCCATGGACAACCTATGTTGCTTGCTCACTGTACCAAAGAAATTATTTATTCTTGTTCCTGGAGGTTAAACTGAAAATGTTGTATATAATCAAGTTTTGAGTTAAATTAATATTATAGTGAATTTGTGAAAGACTTTACTCTATAATGTGTAGACTGCCCCTGTGACTTGTTGATCGTGATCGAGAACGCAAGTCTCGCTCGAAATTGCAATGTCTTAAAGTTAAAAGACTCTCCGTGTACAGTTAAAATAGTCGTTTCAACTACATTGCCCAGCATCCTCTTTATACAGCCTTGTGCCGTTGCAAAATTTTGGCGGGTCGAGGTACCGTAGTAAAATAATTGGAGATCCCACCCTAATTTTCACCCCCCCCCCTCCAACCCTCCACCCCCCACATGCGGATTGGGGCTGAACTTGGACGTAAACTGCATCGGGAGTGTCACTTTTCATCCCAGCGACCCCGAAAACTATGGACTGGACACTAATGTCGGTCGTTTTCGATTACTTTTACATGTCACCCCCATCCCACCCGCACCCCCAGGCCCCCTCTGTGGGGTGCTAGGGATGTGTCACCCCACCGTACTTTTCTCCAGATTGTAAGTCATATGTGTACCAAGTTTGGTTGAAATTGTTCCAAGCGTTTCAGAGTTATGCTGGAACATACAGACACACATCCATTTTTACATATATACTACTGGACAAAAGTTAAGGGATGGTCATTAATTTCAAGCATATGTTTATTTTGATTGCCGTAATAATTTGCATTAAATTAAATTGCATTCTCAGGCAGTCCTCTATGCAGGAGGGGCATAAACAACACCAACTGTTCATCACAACAAGTGTAAAAATCACGTGCAGTAGCATCGTCCTAGACAAAATGGTAGGGCATTTTTAAAAGCACGACCTACTAGGTAATTAAATCGTGCTGATTTGTGCTGCACGTGCAAGAAGCATCCTTAGTGAACACTTCTCACCTTCCAATCATTTTTTTATTAAAGCGGTTTAGGGGTATTTTTGTCATTTGAAAAACCCCATGCCACCACGAAGGCGTTTTAGCACCTTTGAGCGTCATCGGGTCATAGCCTTGGTTGAAAGCGGTCTATCTGGCCGTGAAATTGCGCGGCGTTCGGGGATGTCCTATTCTGCCATCCAGAGGTATTTGGAGCGATTTCGCGCAACCGAGGAGTAGAAGACAGGCCGACCTCGTTGCACGAGTAAACAAGATGACAGACACCTGCAGCTGTCAAAACTTCGCATGCGGACAGTAACGTCTTCCACCGTCAGAAACCAGCTAATGAATACGGCAAACATCAGTGTAAGCGCAGGACAATTCACAGGCGTTTAAGAGAATCTAGGCTGGCTTCTCGACGACCAGCAATAAGAATACCTCTTACTTCAGCTCACCGCAGAGCTAGAGTTGCCTGGTGCCGGCAGAACATCCGTTGGACGAGGTGCCAGTGGGGTGAAATTCTTTTCACGGACGAATCCCGTTTCAGTATGTCCTTCAGTGATGGCAGAATCCGTGTTTGGAGAAGGCCAGGAGAACGGTTCCATGACGCTACTATCCAAGAGGTGGATCGTTACTGAGGGGGATCAATCTTGGTCTGGGGTGGCATCAGCAGGCACGGCAGGACTCCCCTCCATGTCATTCATGGCACCATAACCGCCCAGCGATACCTGAATGAAATTCTGTAACCAATTGTCCAGCGTACCTTGCAAGCGATGGGTGCAGGGGCAATTCTACAAGACGATAACGCAAGACCACGTCGGGGTCGTGTCTTGGGAGATTTTCTTCAGCAGCAAAGGATCATTAGAATCGATTGGCCAGCTCGGTCGCCCGATCTGTCGCACAGTGAGCACATTTGGGATGTCCTAGGCAGACGAGTTTCGTTTCGACAAAACATCCTTCACCTGTTGATGTCACCCAGCTGACACTTTTCCTTTAACAAGAGTGGCAGGCCATTCCACAGAATGTTCTAACAACCCTGGTTAACTCGATGAAGCAACGGTGCGTTGAATGTCTGGCAGCGAGCGGTGGCCACACGCGATACTGACATTTTTGTTGTTTGAAGACCATTGGACGAGGGGTGAATGATTTCGCCAGCTTGCTGTATTCAGCAGTATTCCTGTTCCGATTTGGAAATGAAATGACTGAATGTGTTCAGTGTTAAGTGATGTTTTCTTTGGTACTAATGGCTTGTTTGTTAATCAGGTGATTTCGTTTTTGTAAGAATTGAAAAAAAAAACCGGCCCTTAACTTCTGTCCAGTAGTGTAGATTTTAAGCTCCTCGATTTTCCTTTTTTTCCATTTTCTTGTTTAATGACCATGCCTATACAGTATAAAGGAGTGTGGAATATATTTAACATTTGATGATTCTTATCTTCAGTTATAGGGGTATATGTTTAGAGATAAACGAGAACAACTGGCAAAATACTTATATTTGGGACACAAGATAACAGAAGGTGGAGAAATGTGAAAAGGAAATTAACAGAACAGGGATTGCCAAAATCTACATTCAACAAAACGAGAAAGTGCATATGTCAATTTATTTTTATGTTTACAGTTGGTTTTAGTTCTTCCCTGCTGCGTGCCACGATCTTTATCTTTCTAATGTTTTTTTTTCTCCCTAGTCCTTGTTCTTTATTTATGCCATGTGATTCTGTAGGTCATCTAGATTCCTTTTGACAGCACTGTGCTAGTACGGCGGTTTTCAGATATTTTTATTTTGTGCAGTCCGTTCCTGTTGGTGATTCTCTGTCACTAATGATATACGGATATATAACTGTGATACAACACACCTGGGTTCCACAGACCAGCGAATGGATTGGCTCAATTAAAAAAAAACAAGCTTTAAGCATCATCTGGGTTCTATTAAGTGTTTTATTGTTAATTAGGAGGTCCACAGCTGTTCTGAAGCTGGAAATGGAGTCTTCGACCGTTTTCAAGTCGGAAAGGGAGTCCACAGCTGTTCTCAGGCGGGAAAAGGAGGTCCACCGCCATAGAGAACCATTGTATTAGAAGAATGTCACAGTCCGCAAACCAGAATTGCCCCAAACCCTAATTACCTCCCTAGAGTTTTACAGTGTTTATACCACTGTGTTACCTCAGTCCAGCATTACAATAGGCTGCTGACGTGATATTCATGATAGCGGAGACGGGAGTTCTTGGGATGTTTCAGAAGTGATTCAGAGTAGACCATTTCTTGTGGCTTCTGTCGTAGAGAACTCAAAAGTTCACATTTACTAACCCATCATCCTTGTCATTGTAGGGCTACAACACTTACTCTCCACTCTTCATCTTGTGAAGTCAGCCTTTACTAACCCATCGTCCTTGTCATTGTATGGCTACAACACGTACTCTCCACTCTTCATCTTGTGAAGTCAGCCTTTACTAACCCATCGTCCTTGTCATTGTATGGCTACAACACGTACTCTCCACTCTTCATCTTGTGAAGTCAGCCTTTGCATTGGTGCCTCAGCAGTGTGGGATCATGTTGTTTCCAGCTTTTGTCAGACTGTCTTTAGTCGGATTGTCTGTTCTCTTTCCTTCAGGTGTCTTAGCGCTTGGCTGTTTTTAAAGGCGGTGTTGAGGTCTCCTCAGTGTATAACACCAGTCTCTTGTTGTTGTTGTTGTTTTTATTATTGTTGTTGTTATCGGAGGCGGCTGGCCAGCTACATCGTCAGTCCCGTCGCCATGGCGAAATGTGCCGTCTTGTATAGTTGTGATTGCCTTCTTATTAAGACAACGTTGATGATCTGCGAATGGACCCTTCAGCAGCAGGGCATCTTGCTTACAGCCGAGAGGCCTATAGGAGAGCTGTTAGGGAGACAAAGTTCCGCAAGGGACATGCAAATGACTGACTGACTTCTTATTTGCATAGGAAGAGAGGCTCCGTTAGTAATCGCTGGATGATAATCACCTCGGAAGTCGATTTTGTAGCAGATTCATGTTTGGGGAAAATTGTCTATCATCATTTTGCTGAGCAGCTTCGCTCACGACTAATTTCATCAATATTTGCTTCACGTAACCGCCCATAGTAGCAATAAAACTGTTTTATCTTACATTGTCTAGTCTCTTTACGCTTATGATTTCTGTTTTCGACTTTGACTTTTTTTTTCATCCTGGAATGATGCAGCGCCCTCTCTCTCTCTCTCTCTCTTTCTCTCTCTCTCTTTCCCCCCCCCCCCCCCCAAAAAAAAAACTCAGACTTGTTCTTCATATTGCAAGAACTTTCCGCCAGTTCCAAGTCTTCAGAATATCTGAACCTTATGTGGTCAGTGCACATGGGGGGTTCGACAACGTTTTCCACAAACGCCTGTCCTTTTCCCTTTTCACTGTTGCCCGGGTGAACCCTCCTTTGCTCAACATCCTCTCTGTCTTCGATATTCGTGAATGCCTGATAAATATTCTTGTACTTCGGTAGTTTTTTTTTTTTCAGTCTAATGCTTCTTTCCTGCTGTAAGTTCGCCATGGACTTGGGAGATTTCATTGCTTTCTCTTAATACATGCTAGACGTGGCAGATTTCCATTATCTTCATGTAGTACAGCGTGCTGCAGCTAGACGTTATGTCTTGTATTCATGCTTACCACTTCACCAGAACGTGAAAAATACACTCCCATGTACTAATGGTAAGGGTCAACTTCTGTTTTGACCTCAACAATATAGGGTTTATAGCTTTTGGAGGACCAGAAAAAAAAAAGTTAAATTTTAGAGTCCTTGTCTTTATCATGTTTTATGATAGAGACGGATAGAGAGTTAGGGATTGATAATAAGCTGTATAATGTTTTGTTTTTTTAACAAAAGACACATGACAGACACAAGCCTGTTGAAGAATGATTAAATGTTCTTCATAAGAAAAAATAGAAACAAAAGGCAAAAAAAAACTATACAACATTCCAAAAGCCAGTAACGTGTTGATAGTGTACGACAGCTTGAAAACCGTCGTACGAGCTAACAAGCAGCTGTTTTATGCATGAATTACGAAATAATTAAGAATTATAATGATGTGTGTTTTTTCCGTACCCCTTTTAAGTTTATTCTGGGAAACTATGTTAATCATATAACAGGCTTGATAAGAGGAGACGTGCTAAGACTGAGACACGATGTCTTTCCGCGACTGTCAAAGCTTTGACCTTTGTGAAGCATGCAGACTGTCGCTAATAACGTTCTTTGAGCAAACAATAGCTTATGTATTGAGCCACGTCATGTGCTCCACAAGTACTGTATCTAACAAGACTAAGCAATTAAAGTGTTTGCGCAAGTTAATTGGTCTACAGCACCAGAAAACAGGTGACCTGGTTTCATTGTTCTGCGGGTAATGTATTAGTTCGGGGTGTTTTCTTCCAGTAAATGCTAGTGGGGGTTTATATTGGGGGGGGGGGGGGTCTTCTAAGAACCGTTTTTTCCCTCCTGTGTACACCTACCATAATTTGTGTCTGCTCATTTTTATATTATATCAGTCCTGTCTTGTCTTCTGTCTCCCCGTGTAAGGGGAACGAATAAAGATGTGGAGTGACTTCGAACGACTGGCGGGAAGTATGACGTCATAGGTTACAGAGAGAGAGAGAGATAAAAGAAAAATCCGGGGTGGCCATGAGAAGCTTGTGTCAGTTGGACAAGCTGAGGCCAGACCTGTGGTATTAGGTATTCCTCAACGAATTCTCGAGAAGGTTATTGATAACAAGTGCTGAAGATTGTTTAGCAAAATACAAAAAAGCTGAAGATTGTTTAGCAAAATACGATTGACCAACTTGAGGCTCAGGTCGGCGGGAAGACGCCTGCAATAAGTTTTAGTTTGAACAAAGATGGCGACAGGCAGTCCAAGTTAAGACGAGTCGCAGTGAACAGTCAGTTGTATGTTTTATTTTTTTTTTAGTCGGGGGTATTAGTTTAACACGGAAGGCCTGCATTATATACATTTTTCTATTTAATGACTATTGAAGGGAATCAAGATTATTTGCAGGCTGATTAGTAGAACTTGTGAAGATCGAGGGAGCTAGGACAGTGTGTTCTCTTGAATGTTTTGTGTTCGGTACTGGAGTGAATTAAACTGACTGAGGTTTGACTGAAGAGTCAGTTTTTTTTGTTTTGTTTTGTTTTTGTTTTAACAAACTACATGTGTATACCCTGCTGAGAATCTCCCCACACCTATAACATACAATAATTAATGTGTAGGTATATAACTATACATGAGTCCACTGTAGTAAATCTGTAATACCAAATGTAAACACTAGGAAAAAAGGTAGGAACAGGTTTATTAACTAGTACATATACTCGTTAAGTTATAAAGCTGTTCCTAACTTTTCCCTAGTTTGTACACCTGGAACTGCGAGCTGCAGGCCAGCATCGTGTTAGTTTGGGAACCGGTTATGGGCGGTTTTTTTCCGTCCTTGAGTGCAGCTACAAAGCAAGGATACTTCTTCAGCACACTCCACCGCCATGGGGACTGACGATCCCTGCCCCGTTAGCCAGACTAGGCCTGCTACTGGAGGTACCAACGGAGAAGGGGGACAAGGTCTTGGTCAGCTGTGGTTCGTCAGGCCTGGGGCTAGCGTATCAGTTGTGGGTCGCTGATTGCCAAAACGGACGGCGTCTTCGGTAAATCCTTCCTTTCTCTCCCCCCCCCCCCCACACACACACACAAAGCTGGACATCCCGCCGAGTTTAATTGAGATGATACTGCTTGTAAACACCAAACTGTTTGTTTTTTTTTTGGGGGGGGGGGGGAGGTGGTAATACTGACTGCAAACTGCTTGGGGGTGAGGGGAGGTAATACTGACTGTAAAAATCTGACTGCAGTTTCTTTTACAATCAGCGACTTCGACTTGCGGTTCCACTAGAATAGTCTTCTTTTGTGGCAGTGCGAGGAATAAGCTGGACAACAAAGGAAATGACAAGCAGGCAGTAATAATAAACCTGCACGGGTCTTACGTTGTTAGCAGTGGGAGGAAACACAAAACTGAACACAAAGAAAAATGAAAACCAGGTTAAAGTATGGAACCATTAAACGGCTGATACAGAAATTGTAATTTGGACCACATGGGTTGTTCACCAAGCAGAATGTTCAGCCACGCCCTTAAATATAGTACTGACATGGACATACAACACTACCAACATTTCGTGTTTGCCCCACCACAGATATTGACATACAGGCATTGATTCATTAACCAATATGCCAGCAGCTTGTATTATTTGTGACCGATTCTTTCCTTCTCGCTCTCTACTCTCTCTCTCTCTAACAAACATACATCCCCAGCAAAGTATTTCGGCTTCTGAATGCTGTTTTGTCGATGTCACCACTGAGCAGTTATTGTGTATATATATATATATATATATATATATATATATATATATATATATATATATATATATATGTACTTGGCTTTGATTATAATCATCTTTTATTATACTCTTTTATATACTTTAATCGATGCTTTAGATTTGTACAGACAGTCAGGACTGCGTGCTCAATTCTGCTAGATTCAGCGACTTTGGCACCATCACCCAACATGCACTACGAACAACAGTGAGGCTACAGGCCGAGCGCATGTGGGAGTGCCCTAGGTGCCGGTGAAAGGAGGGCCCATCTCTAGGCCAGCAGCAGAGCATGGCGATTTTCAGGTTGTGCGCCCCTTAAAAATAAAGCTCTTTCGCCCCGTCGCGTTCTCTTCTTCGTTCTCCCACCCCTGCCCTCAACAAAAAAAAAAGAAAAGAAAAAAGCCACGAAATGAACGATTGCATGCGTTGCATAATATTTAACAAACAGAACAAATGTACGTTTGAAGATAGAAAATGTTACATTAGTATGCAATTCCGCGTGGATGAAACTGCAAGAAATAAAATTGAAAAAAAACTATACTCGATCGTATTGCGCAAATTCCATTGTTTTATACCGGTTACTTCCCAAGTAATTGTTTTATTTATTAACACATATTACCAGCTTGGTCCAGGGTCGCTCCATTATCACTTAACATCGCTGGTTGTAGATTTCCCCAGTTGGTGTTAGGTTCAGGCAGGTCCCGTCTGTTGGAGACTAATTTCGTCTACGTGGGAAGAACAGCATGCAACTAAAGTATACAGCTCAGTTATGTTGATGTGGATCACTTGTGTCCCGGCCGCAGATCCACATACACGAGTATTCTGCGCATGTTATTGTCATAGGGGAAATGTGATGCTTTTATTGTCCAATGCGTGCCAACTGTGCGCCCAGCGCTGACCTTTCTTTCTTGTGTTTATCTGATCGAGTTAGCCAAACGTAGTCCAGACGTTCGTCCTGGCGCACGGTGCTTCCCTTGGGTCTGGTGGTGTTCTGCTGGATGAAAGTTAAATGTGTAAGATGTGAATATGGAAAAGGGGGGGGGGGATTTTATTGTAAGGAGAGCTGTGAAGAATAAAGGCGATCACAATACATAGCACATCTGTTCGTCTGCCAGGCTGTATAGCTGTAGTGTCAGTTAATATTCTTTCTGTATCCTGGGCATTCTGTAATTTGAAAAAAAAGGGGGGAGGGTATTGCATGATTGAGAGCGCAACAACAAACACTAATCACGAGTTTGATATTCAGCGTTATCATGTCACACCTTCACACAGTCCGTTTTCCTCATGGTCTCCCTGCATTCTACCGAGCCGTATAGTTTCATTTTCCGCCCGGTTTCCTGTTTCAGCTGACTTTCCACCAGATCTTGCCTCGAGCTTGTACACCTGTGCAGAAACTTTCATCCTCTAGAGTTAATGTTGCGGTGTTGCAGGGCGATCTCTGAAGGATGCTCTCTGCAAACTCCTTAATAGTATCTGATCTCATGGTCTGGTCTGAAAGTGTTAAATGCCGAGTCAGTTTATTGCAGTTTTATCAGGGACTTGCGGTTCCCTTTGTTTATTGATCCCTTTCTTTGGTATCCAGCTTTTCACTGACGGCAGCCGTCGCTGCTCTTTGTGACTATTACTAGACTTATCGTAAGGTAGGGAAAATTTCATTGGTAGAACTTTGCCGTTCTGACAGCTTTATTATTTATTACCTTGTGCTGTGTTTTCTTTATGTGAATTTTACACAGCTGCTGAAAGCACTGTACGATTTTCTCTTCCTTCAGACCTGATAAGAAACATCATTTATGAATGGCGAATCTAGCTTAAGGCGAGAGACTGATGCTTCTTATTATTTCCCAGCATTTTACTCGGGATAATGTCTGTAAGCGGCACCACAGGTTCCTGTCAAGCCCGCTGCCTTGTGGGTAGCTCGGGAGAGTCGAGGGCTGCGGGAGTAAACCGTGAAAGAGTAAGGGCCATAAGGCAGTTGGCGTTGATGTTCTTTAGCCTATCCGTCTTCTGACGTCCCATGCAGCAGTGCTAGATTTTTCTGACATTTGGACGGTGTCCTTCCTCTTGCCTTGAACTTAGGGAAAGGGGAGGGGAGGAGGAGAGAAAGCGCAGCAGTGGCAATACACTTTCTCCATACCATTTGTCCAGCCGAAGCAGAATAAGAGACTGGCCGGCTATGCAAATTCAACATTAAAAGCCATGAAAGTAGCCACTCAGAAAGTTACTGCATCCATCCGGGGGGGGGGGGGGGGGGGCTTTAAGAGGTCGATGAGTTTTTCTCCAGTAATAAAAATTTTCACAGGAATCTGCCTTTTTAAAAATGTTGATGTGCACCTTATGAAATCGCACGAGTCTTCAGCCGGAACAGCATACACGAAAAGGTAGAAAGTACTTTTTTTTACGTAAATCATTCAGCTTAGGTTGCTTTTGTTCACATTTCAGCTGTGTTTTCCGTGATGTGCTACAATGTCCTGTGTGACAAGCTCTGCACCAAGTCTATGTACGCCTATTGCCCTACGTGGGCGCTTAACTGGGACTACAGGAAGAAGGGCATCATGAGCGATATCTTGAGAGGCAACGCTGATATTATCACACTGCAGGTTAGTGCACCTTTTTTTTTTTTAGTGTTATATCGGTCAATAAGCTTGAGACGAAAACATTTATCTTGTCTTCAGTTTTGTTCTGTCACATTATTCCAGAAGTCGAACGTCTACAGTTTGACCCGCTTTGCTGGCATATACATGTGGGGAAAAAAAGTATAATTCCCGTATACCACATATTGGGGATACAGTGTTAGGCTCGTATTTCCAAGACCATAGTCACATGAAAGTGTGATGTGGTCACTATCACGGCTGGCCGCATTTACCATCCCAGATTTCTCTGGTACCCATTTTTATAGACTGGGTCGACCACTGGGTCCCGTGTGTGTGAGTGAGTGTTAGAGTGAGTGAGAGTGTGTTAGAGTGAGTGTGTGAGAACGAGTGTGTGTGTGAGTGAGTGAGTGTGAGGTGTGTGTATGTGAGAGAGAGAGAGAGAGCTAGCTAATGAAACTGTCGTAGCATCCTTTGTTACCAGTCTGGATGAATTCGGCCGCCATTTATTGTGAAACGAACAATATTTTAATGTGTCAGTTGACCCAGTGACTTATTTTGAAGAAAAACATGCACTGTGTAAAGCAGACCAGCTGGGCTTTCAGAATGTCAAGTTATCTGTTGTTTTGTTCTCAGAAAATATTAGCATTTGCCAGGAAAGCTGTCTATTTTAATTTGTTTAACATTTGACTTAAATAAGAAAATAAGGGGTGCTGTTGTGTTCACGGTGCAGTGTTGGATGACCCGTTTTCATTTGTTTGAAAATTGAATTTGAATTTGATCTTGCACTGGCATTATGGCGCACTGTTTCAGATAAAAACAGATTCGAACTCTTTAAAACAAAATGTTTTCATCCAAAGTTGTATGAAATGATAATCAGACCAAGTATATTTGTTCACAGTAATGGCCGTTAACTCTGAGCTGTTTTCTTTTTTATTCTTTTTTTTTTCCCGCTGCGCCTTTATGATCGCCTTGTCCTGTGGTTATTCGTCACGTCCCCCCGATTATCTGCCATTCGAAATTCCCCATGCCCCTCGATTATTCGCCACACATAGACTTTTTTTTTAAGAGCTGGGCACGGTGTCCCGGATGTGACTTTGATGGCGGTTTTTCATGTGAACGGCGGTGCACCGTATAATAAGCATGAACCTTCCTACTCTCAGCAGTCGTTTTCGTCTCGTACTGCTCACTTTGCTATTCGTGAATGGAGTTTTTTTAATCACTCTCGCTGGCCACTAGTGAATTCAGCGAGTCGCACACACACCGAACTGAACGTCGCTGCCAAGCTCAGAGAAACTGTCAGAACAGGACTTGATGAAAAGAAGGTCGCTGTTACTGACGATATTGCTGTCGTGCTTTTGAAAACAGGGGTCTTCCAAAACACTGCCTCCGTTACGCGCACTCTTCGTATGATTGTGTTTAAAGGGTCTCGAGGTGTAGTGGATGAGCTGATCCGAAAAATATCGCCGGTTGGTCGGTCACTTTAAATACAGCCCTCAAGCAGCCAGAAATCTTTGGACAACTGGCGAATCATACTGGAGTTACCAGAGCATCGGCTTTATCGAGACGTCATAGCTAAATGGAATTTGTGTATTGGAATATTAGAGAGCCTTGTGTAACAAAAGTTGGTGATCACTGGTGTTTGGGAGGTTTGGGGGGGGGGTGGCGAAGGCTGTCCGTGTTGGCAGTCCGTGACTCATAGCTGGCATGCCAGTGTCAGGTTTGTTGATGACATCTTCGTTGGTACTCCTAGTAGCAGGCCTAGCCTGGCTAACTGGGAGGGATCGCCAGAGTTCCCATGGAGGTGGAGCCTGCTAAGAAGTATTACACTCCAGGGGTTTTAAAAAAAAGCTGCTATAACCCACTCCCACGCCAATACAATGCTGTGGCTCAGCACCTTTATAACATTGCCTGCACAAGAACACCAACTTATACATTTCCAGGAAGATAGAAATGACAAGGCAAGGACAGCCCGTCTGTTTACCGGCAGTCGTAAAAATGCGAGAATGTTCTGTGAAATAGTTTTCACAAGTTACATAAAAACGATATCAAGTTGAAAGCTTACTGGATCCTCTTTTGATGTATCAAGTTGAAAGCTTACTGGATCCTCTTTTGATATATCAAGTTGAAAGCTTACTGGATCCTCTTTTGATGTTTGCAGCAAATTCTGGATCTCATATTTTAAAGAACGTGTTTTCCTGGCTGAAGGGCAAAAGAAAGCCACAGTTGAAAGTTTCCAATGAAGAAGCTAAAAGGAGTTTGCTAAATGAGGGCATTGAGATCAAGAGGCCTTCTTTCAAACGAATAAAAACAAATTCACACTATTTTCCATCGCAACCCATATCTAGTCTCGATAAATAGTTACCTCGTTGTCTGTTGGTACCTGTATATGGAATACACAGCTCTCCTGTCTGGTTAAATACAAATGTTCTAGGCATAAGAGATTAAATGTAGTCACATAACAGTATTTGTCTTTTCTAGCCACAAGTGTGTCAAGTAAGAGTTGTTGACAGCATTTGGAAACATGTTATGGCTATATGCACACTATCAGAAAGCTGATACTGTTGAGTTACTGGCTTTATTTAAACAGTTGGCGACAGTTGATAAAATCGATGAGCTTAATGTATATATTTGGTTAACTTTATATTTGGATGTGTGTGTGTGGTGCGCGAGCGCGCGCGCACACACACATAAATATAATCATCAGGTGCCGTGCCAACTGGCTCTGGCTATTATGCTTCTTCAGAGTACACGATCCTTCATGCAGGCTATTAGCTCAGTTGGTGATCTCCTCTCACACCATCTCGTCATTTCTCTTGGTCTTCCCCTTGCTCTTCTTCCCCCTATTTTTCCTGTTGTTATAATATTTTCAGTACCCCCCCCCCTCTTCTCACTGTATGTCCTATGAAAGTACATTGTCTCTCTCTTATTTTTTGTGTACAAGATTTTTTATCTCCAACTATGTATACATATAAAGAAATATATATATATATATATATATATATATATATATATATATGTTTCTTTATCTGGATTTTTTGCAGATGCACCGGTGCACAAAGCACACAGCTATGATATTTTTACATGATGATATCTGTGTCTTATAGACAGATCAGGAGAAGACAGGAGTAGACATCTTCCTCCTATCTATCTATCTATCTGTCTGTCTATCTATCTATCTATATATCTATCTATCTGTCTGTCTGTCTGTCTGTCTGTCTATCTGTCTATCTATCTATCTCCCCCACCCCCACATACACATACACGCACACACACACACCCCCTTCCATACCTTGTAGATCAGAGATCTTCAGATTCTTCAACTCATAGACCTCTACGGGAGTTTCAGATTGTTCATCGACTTTGCTTGGGGCAAAAGCTTTGGGGCTCCTATCAGAATCTGGAGAGGACCTGCAGGCTTTGCCGTGTCGACAGGGATCGGGATCTGGTATGACCAACAACCTCGAACGCAGAAGAAGAAGAAGAATCGATTCCCAGCGTTTATTATATGAAAGTAATTTTATAAACAGTGCTGTAGCTAATAGATCTACAAACAAGAATAAGAACTTCATTTTAACAAAAAACAATGATGGACCCTCAGTGTGGAAACCCTACTGAAGATGAATGTCTCCACAGACTGAATTCCTAGACATAAACAAGCCGCTTTTGGGTGGGAAAACCCTGCGGTTGTTTTGAGAAAGTTACTAGTAACTCTACACTGTCCGCTTTCTGACTACCTGTGTTTAGCCGTCACACGTATTTCAACATGCCTAGAGTTAGGTTCAGAATGATTCTGTTTCTCATCCCTGTCAGTTTCACTTTAGCCCATGAGTCACCAGTTTTTTTGTTTGTTTTTCTCAGGAAGTAGAAACAGAACAGTATTACAGCATGTTTCTGGCAGAGCTAGCCCAACAAGGCTATGATGGGGTCTTCCTGCCCAAGTCCAGAGTCAGGACCATGAGCTCTGACAAGGAGAAGAAGTCGGTAGACGGCTGTGCCATATTCTTTAAAAAGAGCAAGTGAGTAGCCAGGGATCATTGATGAACGTTGTCTGTGTGGCATCCTATTTTTCGTCGTGTTCTGGCAACTGTGTGTATAGTGTACATGAGAGTGCGTGCCAGAAGTGGATATTTTCCGTTATCAGAGATAATGTGTCTGCTCAAAATCCAGTTTTAATGGTAAAAAAAAAATTGTTATTCGTCTTTCATAGCTAGAGGGCAGAATGTACAGATTAAAAGATACATAGTTCAGAACTCAGTGTCTGAATTGGGCCAGTTCACATCTCTTAAGCAGTAAAAACTGCAGCATTGAAAATAAGGGAACATTAAAAGCACGCTGAGTGTCGTAGTATTTTTCACAAGCAGTGAAACACCAAAAAGATTAAAGACCTGGACAGCTTGACAGAAATCCTGTCACTAGCAAGTACAGTGTTCATTCAATAAAGCAGCCATACACTGGATACCTGCCCACAGTAGCATCCAAGGAAATGAAGAGGCAGACTGCCTGGCAATAGAGGGAGGAATAATGCATCAGATTTAAAAAAGTGCAATGGATGAACAGACAGAAAATAGACTAAAAGCTAGATATACAGACAAATGGAAAAAAAACCCGCAAAAAAAAAACAAGATGATGAATACCATAAATTCTCAAGAAATTACCAAGTGATAATCTTCCAGCTGAAAACAGGTCATTGCAGGCTGAGACATCGTCTATACCAGAAGCTGAAAATTGGCACAATAGGCCTATGCGCCTGCGGCAAAGAGCAGCAAACATTACACCAGGTGCTCCAGGGTTGCCAGCTGTACAACCCACTCAGACAAAGGACCTAGCCAGACCCCAGCCACCTACAAGAGAAGCTCTGTGGAGATGCTGAGACAGACTGCCGCATTTGTGAGAGTGATTGGCGTCAGTGTCTGAATGAATTATCAAGAATAAGAAGAATATCTCTTGAGGCAGCAGGACTTGTTAACTAGGAGTGCTACATAGTGGGGATATGTGAACTCTCTCTGAACAGTTTGATCTGCGAAAAATGTTATTAGATTAGAATTTTTTTTTTTCAGCTTTCCTGTCACTATCTGTGTTCAAAGGTTCAAAATTCGGACTCCAGCTTCACTGCATTGAGGACAACCACATATATGCTCCGCTGCTTGCCGCATCATTCATCCAAGAGTATGTTTGCTAATAGTTCCTGTCAAATATTGGTTGTTTACGATGCGTTTTCTGCCACACAGTTCGGATTTCCTGCCACCACCTTTAATTTGTCCTAGCTCCAACAGTCTCTTCAGATCAGCATTGTTCTTCCATTCCTGCTCTTCATTTTTCCTGCAGCCTGTCCAATACAGCTTTAGCATTGTCCTCCATGTCCACTGTCAGTCTGCCATTTATTTTAGCTTGTTCAGCTAGTCTGTGCCACATCACTGCCATGTACTCCCTCATGTCCTGGACAGTAAAGCCACGTTAGGCTTGTTACAGTCGACTGGCTTAACAGATGAACCCAGTCTTTTCGAAGCAATTTCTTTTCAATCTCATGTGAATCCGTCACAGTGACACCATTAGCTACACCATGAGCAACTAGCCATTCCACTGCCGCCGACGTGGCCTCAATTTCCATTCGCGTCCTTGAAGTGGTGACTTCAAAGGGTCCTGAACCTTTTGCCACTGGTCTTCCATTTCGGTAGACAACAAAACTCCAACCACTTATCCTGTTCCGAGTCACCGAGCCATCTGTATATGTTACGGTACGGGAAGAGCCACAGTGATGCTGGGTGAGATCTTGAACCCAGAGTTCAGCCGCTCTCTGTGCCCAATCTCTACTTTCACGGCCCGTATCTTTGTTAGCTGAGCTCGGTCCTGTACACGTAACCAATCATCACCTTTAGGCACTTCATCTAGATTGCGAATTCACTTTATTGTATCCTCGGCCTCAGCCATCCAGGATCTGCCTCGTTTGATAGTCTTCCCTTTAAGAACCCCAGCTCCTTATGGAGAGGATGGTCCTTCATGCCAGCAACCCTGATGTATGCTTTTACCTGAGCATGCTTGTGTTAGACGTGACTGTCAGCATATCAAGCAGAAAGGGCATGACCACCAATGGAGCATCCCTGGTGCAACCCAAGACCACCCTCATTGCCTGGTTCTGTGCACGCTCTAGTCTGTTCAGCTGTGCATTGGACAGGGTGAGCAGGCCAAGACCATATTCCAGTAGTAACAGTACCAGCGCATGCATCAGCAAGGATAGAGTGCGCTGTGGAAAGCCCGCTGCGGTCGTTAACCTAACCGCTCCCCAAAGCTTTCCTGGCATTTTGTATCGCATTGTCCACAAGGTGTGCAAAGGGCAATAAACGATCATGAGCATGGGAGGTGTAGAGAGGAATTAACCTCAAGGGTGCAGAGCAGGGTGGATCAGATAACAAGATGGTGTGAGGATAACAATGCGATGATAAACCCAGAAAAAGTCAGCACTCTGTGGTGCTCATTAAATAATAGAATTGTTGGATCTGAAGTTCCGATTGTGAAGTGTCAAGGTCAGTATATTAAGAGAACACATTTCATGTAGTATCTGAGTAAAAAAACAAGATGCAGTGCTGGTATATTTTGAAACAGTACTTGTACCTAATAGAACTCGTAATAAAAAATGATTTCAGCCATCTCACAGAGTATGGATTCATACTGGACAATCTACTGAAAGTCTGTAAAAAGGTTCAGAAGCCCTGCCTCAAGTTGTCAAAGCAAGGGCGGTCTGGAGGATGTTCTTTGCAGTCATGGGTTTACCACCATCAAGCAAACCATGAAAAAAATTAGCAAAAATGTTTTGTGGTGTGTTGAGCAGCACACGACACATTGTTTCAGGGTTTTTGATGTTTATGGCGTAATTAGCAGGATGTTTCATGTTTTATTCTGTGGTATAATCACTGACATGTGCCTACGGACTTTGTTTCATGGGTGTGATATAAATACAAGCTTTTTCTTGTTCTATCTCCCCGGATCTGTGATTAGATGTTATCAATCATAAGCATCCGTCTTTACACTAGTTTCAGGCATTGTTTTGTAGTATTGTCACCAATATATGGCCCATACATTTATTTCAGGTTTGCGAAGGTAAATGAGTACCACATCGAGTTCAGCCAGCTGGCCACAAAGGATGGGGCATCCAACACAGATACTGACATGATCAATAGGGTCAGCACCAAAGACAACATTGCTTTAGTGGTCCTGCTGAGGACAAAACCTGCAGCTTACGACAATAGTGAGTATTATGTATTGTTGGGAATCACCTTGGGGCCCCCTTTTGCTACAGATGATTTCAGTACACCCCAAAAGACAGCATCTCTTGCTTTGAGCAGAAGAGCAAAGAGTGGAATGTGGTGATGTTAATGGCACAGGAATAACTAAATCAACAAAGAACTGGTGTCAGCAGTGACTATACGCTGAAGGATATAGTGAGGAGGAAGATCAAGACAGCTGTGGGCTTGTTCAGAGAGCAAGGTTTGATGAACCTGAGTAAATGACCATGTCTTGTGTTACAGTGAAGGTCTTGTGGTTAATGCTGCTGTAATGAATAAAGAAACAAGACAACAAATTAGACCCTTTTGAAAACAACCTGCCTGGGGAAAATACTCGGTATAAAGTGGAACGAATTCCAGAACAGCTCAGAGATAAGGCAGATGAGCGAACAACAACCTGTCTCCAGGTCTCATGGGTGATCAGAAAACGGAGATGGATATATGTTGGTCTTGTGATGAGAGGAAACAGTCATAGAATCCCTATCAAGACATTCAGGCTATAATGACATGGCTGTTCCACGATGACTGGGGAACATTAGAATCCCTATCAAGACATTCAGGCTGTAATGCCATGGCTGGCTGTTTTACTGAAAGTTCATTCATTCATTCATTCATTTGCATGTCCCTTGCGGAACTTTGCCACCCTAACAGCACTCCTGTAGGCCTCTCGGTTGTGAGCAAGATGGCCTGCTGCTGATGCATCCATTTGCAGATCACCAACGATGAAAGTACCATCAGAAAATAGGATAGTATCTTGTCCAGAGTTCATTGTTCCATACAATAGTTCCATTCAGTCTAACATTTGTGTGATGGCTCTCATTCTCTCGCGTCTTGCAGTCTCCTCCTCTCCGACATTATAATTGTTTACATGTAAGCTTTCCGTTCCTGAATTGTTTGTACGACTGTTGTATGTGTTCTGTCGTTAAACTCTCTCTCTCCCTCTCTCTTTGCTGTCTCCAAAAGCGAGCAGTAAAGCTCATTAGTGACAAAGATCAAGCACAAACAACTAATCATCACAAACGTATCAAAATACTACCTCTTAAGAACAGGTTCCTCTTCAACAAAGCCAAGTTAGTACATCAGATTCTTTCACGGCATGCCCCGCCTTATCTATGGAACCTGTTTAAATTTAGCCCAAAGTGCAGCCAACGCTTGAACAACATATGTCTTCCAAAACCTAGACTTGATCTTTACAAGAAAAGCTTTAGTTATTCTGCTGCTCATCTTTGGAATACCCTCCCATCCTATATAAAAAATATAAATTATACTCCTTCCTACAGCTACAAGCTTTCCCAGTATCTATTTGATGTCGACTGCATGCCTCCATGAATTATAAAACTTAAAAGTTATCTTAAGCTGCTCTTACAGACACCGAATACAATTAATTGTTTTCTGTATAGTCCCGAAAATTTTGTTTAGTAGATCTTATATCTTATATCTTATATCCTTCCCGTGCCGTTAGACGTCACATAGGGCTCGCAAAGTAGTTCGCCAATTTTTCCTGTCTTCGGCGAGTCTTTCAACCTCATCAAAGGATTTTATGCCTGTTAACTTGGCCTCTCTTAATAATGTTCTCTTCAGAGTTTCACGCGGTCTGCCCCTTTTTCTTCGGCCTGTTGTGTTCCACTTGATAGCTTGTTTTGGGATTCTCTGCTCATTTTCGGAGTTGGCATCCCTGATGCTCGGTTGGTTTCTCTGCGAGTTTCCATAACGATATCTTTTTTTCCTATCTGGAGTTGCCTCTAGATAGGTCTCAGGATAAGGTTGTTAGCCTTATGCCCAACTCCCGGTACATGATATGTAACAGATCAAGCGGAATTCCGCTGATTTCTGCATGCCGGCGAGAGCGTTTTAAAAACGACCGCCATCTTGCACGTCACGCCGGAAGTTTAGTAGATAGTCATTTATAATGTATATAGTTACTTCTATACTGAGTGAATGTTTAAGAGTGAAACGTAAATGTTATATTTTATTTTATGTCTCTCAGCTTCAATGTTAGTTATGTTTGTTATATGAACAGCATATTTGTAGAATGTCTGGAATAGAGTGAAAGATGTATGATAAAGGGCAGAATGTCAGACGGGCCTGCGTGCCCAATTCTTAACCCTTTTGAAATAAAGATCAATCAATCAATCAATCTCTCTCCCTCTCTGTCTGTGTGTGTGGGGGGGGGGGGGGTATAGTTAACGCTGCCTCCCAGTTGTTACCCGTTTATATATGCATTGTTTTCCAATTGTGCTTTGTTGCCCAGTCATATACGTATTGTTTCCCAAATATAATGGCAGTAGTTAACAATCTTTTAAAACCATAAGAATTACAAGAAAGGCAAGTTTTCTCGTCTGTATGTGTGTGCGCGCGCGAGAGAGAGATAGAGAGTTTTATTTTGTGGTAAATTTACATTGCAGTTCATTATGAATACCTCATGTAACTCTTAAACAGATCTTGCCTGTCGTCGATCTCCTGCCAGTTTACCTCGGGGGGGGGGGGGGGGGAGGGGGGGGGAACGGGACACTTTACTCCACATCAGAAAATCCTTTCTTTCCATTCTTGCGCTGTTTACTTTCTGACCACCAGACTTGTTATTTTCAAGAAAGCTCGAGAATAGTTTCAAGGGAGTGAAAATCAAGTGAGCGAGAAGGCCAACGACTCTGTTCCTCATAACCAGTATATCCAGCGGGAAAGTTTTTATATGAGAAGTCAGGGAAGAAATAAGCATGGGCGTGGCATCATTCTTTTTAAAGCTGTAGAAGTGGGTACCGGGGCTTCGTCTTCTAATACAGATTTTCCAGATAAGGAAACCAGGCTTTTATACAGTGATGTGATAGAGCATAGTGTTGTAGGCTAGCATTTGAGGAAAGAGCATAGTGTTATAGGTTAGCATTTGAGGAAAGAGCATAGTGTTGTAGGCTAGCATTTGAGGAAAGAGCATAGTGTTATAGGCTAGCATTTGAGGAAAGAGCATAGTGCTGTAGGTTAACCTTTGAGTACAAGAGCATAGTGTTGTAGGTTAACCTTTGAAGACAAGAGCATAGTGTTATAGGTTAGCCTTTAAGGAAAGAGCATAGTGTTGTAGGTTAGCCTTTAAGGAAAGAGCATAGTGTTGTAGGTTAGCCTTTGCGTACAAGAGCATAGTGTTGTATGTTGGCCTTTAAGGAAAGAGCATAGTGTTGTAGGTTAGCCTTTGAGTACAAGAGCATAGTGTTGTGGGTTAGCCTTTGAAGACAAGAGCATAGTGTTGTAGGCTAGCCTTTGAGTACAAGAGCATAGTGTTGTGGGTTAGCCTTTGAAGACAAGAGCATAGTGTTGTAGGCTAGCCTTTGAGGACAGTAGCATAGTGTTGTAGGTTAGCCTTTGAGGATCTAAAGACGTGAGAGAAAGAAAAATGACAAGAGAACGACTGGGACCATGGAGTTCAGTAGGACCAACAATCTGCTTAGCCACATGAGTGCGGTGAATTGTCCCATTCGGTAGGTGTTACAGCTGAGTTGCCGAGTGAATAAGAGCGCTGTACTCTCGTGGTTAAGCGACAGCACGGCCTACCGAAGCCCGTGGTTTGAGTCACAGTCGTTCTCGTGTCATTTTTCTTTCTGTCATGTCTAGAAACACTTCATCTACTACTTGTCGAAGGTGCAACTTCTTCTGCTGTATCGCCTGATCAAGGAAAATACCCTAAAGTGCTACCATAGCGTTATTGACATGAATTTGAGAAACAAGCATTTCATTGTCTTTCTTTACCTTTTTTTCTGTCACTGCGTCCCTTGTTATATTTTCTAGAAGGTTTCACCACCCACCAAATATTTCTTCTTCTTTCCTGTCTCTCTCTCTCTCCCTCCCCTTATAATTGGTATTCTTGCTTCAAATCGGTAATCTTTTTTTTTTTTTACTTGTCACTCGTCACTTCCTCGTCGTGGGTGTTTTCAGCGCGTGATGTCCAACTTTTGTTCATTGTTTTCATTTCATGTCACGCCACTACTTGACATTCAGATAATGGCCAAGATGAACTTTGATGTTTTTACTGTGATAGTGCTGTTGGTTGAGGTCCTCCAGCACGCGATGTGAGCAGAGTGCATTCCTTGATTTGCAATTTTTGTTTGAGAGGGGAAAGGGGGGGGGGGACAGTATTCCAGATAATCATCGTGCGTCCAGCTATTTTGTAGGTACGGTCAAAGAGAGCAAGTAGAAGGTCGCGGTGATTGGAGAATTATCAACGCTCATCTGAGGTAAAGAGATTACTCCGCCAGACTGCACCGCGCCAAGTGATGGTGCAGTGGGATAGCAAGTGTAGACATGGAATTTGCAGTAAATTGTCCCCTCTTTTCTCTCCTTCTCTTCCTCTCCCGTGTTATCACTCTTATACCTTTCTCGCCTATCTTCTATGGACCCCCCCCCCCAAAAAAAAAATATGTGACCTAGTTTCAAGGGCCCATTTAAAACCAAGAACCCCCTCCCCCCCCCCCAAAAAAAAAAAAAACCCTCAAAGCTATCTCTTTTGTCAAGAAAGATAGAAAACATGCTCGGTGCTATAACTGGATTAAAACAAACAGCTTGTAGATTGCTCGGAGGAGATAGATGGATCCTCACCAATAAATGAGTTTGCTTAGTGGATCCTTCCACGTGTATCCGGTGCACAGGCCTTTTTTTTAAAATTCTCATAGATAATATTAAACATTGTCATCTTCTGTCATCCACAAACAACTCTGTTATGAAGACTAAAATCTCTCTCTGTCTCTGTCTCTCTCTGTCTGAACTTTAAGTGTCCAAGCCACATGGGGCTTCCGCAAGGGTTTTCCACAAATGCCTGTCCTTTCCCTTCCTTTCCGCTCTTGCCCAGGTGAGCCCTCTATTGGTCAACATCCTCTTTGTCGTTCTTCTCCATGTCTCCTTTGATCTACCCTTATTTCTGTTCCCCTGTGGTGTCCATCTTAGTGATATTTATGATAATGAGTCGTCAGTCATCCGGAGCACATGTCCAAACCTTCGCCAGCGGAAGATCAAAATAGATTATATTAAACATTGTGCATTCCTCATCCTCAAACAACTTTATCATGAAGACCAAAGTAGATATTTTAAACAGTTTCTTCTTTCTCCATACACAAAATAGGTTTATCAGAAAACACCGGATGTTACTTTACTACATTGTTAATGATCTCCTCTTCTGCTCTCTCTCTCTCTCTCTCTCACACACACACACACACACACACCACACACAAAACGCATGCATAACGTTTCCTTAACATCCAAGCAATTGACAAGATCCAATAGATTTATATATGTATCTGTTGTAGATCTTGTGATTTTTTTTTCTTTTTGCCTTAATTGATTAGATGGCGACTGAGTAATCTTCCCATTAATATGTAGTAATTTTGGAGAATTTTATATTCCTTTATAAATGTTGTTTAAACTAGTAAGATAAATGTTATTTAAACTAGTAAGATAACTGTTATTTAAACTAGTAAGTATCTTAAAGTTAATACTGATAGTCACATGGTCTTAAATTTATGGTTTATCAAGTATAACTCTCAACGTATGAACAAGAGAGTATAGCTCTGAAAGTATGAACAAGAGAGTATAAAGTATAGCTCAGAAAGTATGTACGAGAGAGTATGGAGTATAGCTCTGAAAGTTTATACGAGAGAATATGGAGTATAGCTCTGAAAGTTTATATGAGAGAATATGGAGTATAGCTCTGAAAATTTTTAGAGAGAGTATGGAGTATAGCTCTAAATGTTTGAAGAAAAGTGTATAAAGCATAGCTCTAAAAGTCTGAAGAAAAGAGAAGTTGAATTTAGTGCATAATATTTGCCACATTTTCCAGCAGTTGGCTTCATTATACGCCATAGCGATAACTGCAAATGAGAAACTGAACCTAAATCCTGCTGCAGAGCTAATCGTGTAAAGTGGTTCTTTTTTTTTTTTTCATGCGAGAAGCAGGTAGATGACAGCTGTTTGTGATGGTCGTCTAACATTTTACTGGGCAGTTTCTCCTCTTTCAGCTGACATCGTCCATGTTAACAGAAAGCCATGTTTATGCTACAAGCTCCAGTCTCCTTGCGCATGCGCCGGCCGCCTAAAAAGTTTGGCCGTCTACATTTTTAAAATGATTTATCGCCTCTACGAGCAGTCGCATCCGCACGGCAATCTTTCGCTTCCTTTTACCGGTCCTGATAGAAATGAATGCTTTACAGAATAGTCTCACTCTTGGTTTACCTCCTCTTATAAGTTCAACTGAAGGAACTAAATCACTTGTGACATCCATATTTGCTTTAAAAGCCCGCCTTAGCACCCAAATCCCAGGTCGCGTACAGTTAAGCCGTCCGTCAAAGTTAGGCACGGGAGTAATGCATTAAATTAAATATTTAAGCTGATGTGCAAAAGAAGCTCCCAGGGGAGTATATCCATTTAGTCGGAACTCATCACTTTCCTAACTCATCACCAAAATATGCATCACCAATCAGTTATGTATGACTGTAGTGTAGATGGTTTGTCAGAATTTTCTGTAGTGTAGATGGTTTGTCAGAATTGCTGTAGTGTAGATGGTTTGTCAGAATTGCTGTAGTGTAGATGGTTTGTCAGAATTGCTGTAGTGTAGATAGTTTGTCAGAATTGCTGTAGTGTAGATGGTTTGATGGTTTGTCAGAATTTGCTGTAGTGTAGATGGTTTGTCAGAATTGCTGTAGTGTAGATGATTGTTAGAATTGCTATAGTGTAGATGATTGTTGGAATTGCTGTAGTGTAGATGATTGTTGGAATTGCTGTAGTGTAGATGGTTGTCAGAATTGCTGTAGTGTAGATGATTGTTAGAATTGCTGTAGTGTAGATGATTGTTAGAATTGCTGTAGTGTAGATGATTGTTAGAATTGCTGTAGTGTAGATGATTGTTAGAATTGCTGTAGTGTAGATGATTGTTAGAATTGCTGTGGTGCAGATGATTGTTAGAATTGCTGTAGTGTAGATGATTGTTAGAATTGCTGTAGTGTAGATGATTGTTAGAATGCAGATGATTGTTAGAATAATTTATCTCGCCTTTTTGCTGCATGCTCGTAGCAGCAGTTACTGCCTTTTGACGCGCATAACGACTCCCGGCAACATAAATGTTTAGCACCGCACAGTTTACTTAGAGGGGCGCAAGAAAGGAAACGCGTGTAATGTCTCGGCTTTCAGTTGTGTTATTAGAGAAGTTGTTGGTGGACACTTGTGAATGTGAATACTGGAAGCTGAGACTCCTTGTAGATGTGGTACTTCACTCTTCTTATATAACGCACGCGTTTGCTGTGGGTCCTCCCACTGTTGAATTACAGAAAGATAACCTACCCTCCATTCCGTGTTGCATTGGTTGCTTTATTCTGGCTTTATCAAGTATCTCTGCAGTAATTTATTTATTTACTCAATAATGAAGACTACTATTGTTGATCTTCGATATATTATCAGCGCGAAATTCTACTCGATTTTAGTTTCCGAGTTTCTTTTTTCGCAAGTTCCTCCTTTTTTTTTTTTGTTGTTGCAAGGACAACAGCACGTGGCCAAATTTCCTCGGTTTTAGGAGTCGTCGTTTAAATGCAGACTTTCAGTCATCGCTCAAAACTAGCTGCAGAGTTTCTTTCACTACAAGACCTGTGAGACTGGTGGGTCAGTGGCGTGTTAGAAATTCCTAGCTTTGCCTGCGCCTGTCTGCTCTATATGATACCCGCTACTGTAATGTAAACATGCTAGACGTCCGCGAGGCAAAAATAAAGAAATTGTTTATTCAAATTAGATACAGCCGACAGCAGACACTTCAGTGACGTTATTGAAGCATTCTTTGTCTTAATATATCACGATATGGTGCAACTGTCTGGTCGATTGACCTGAAAAAAATTCGAATCGCGCGTCTTATCCAGGTTGGTATTCTCCATATTCAGGTCAAGTCGCGCTAGATTTGAGTCACCGTGTCTGTCACGTGAATTACGTGCCATCACGGCCGTTACACTTGGTCAGTACAGATAACTTTTACCTCGATTCGTGTTGTGTGTGTTTGTTTTTTGGAATGTGAAAACCGTTGTACCACAGTTTTTTTTCTTCAGATTTTGTGCTTGCGCGTTCGCTTCAGTTGAGCTGATGTCAGTATACTGCCACTGGGAGGTAGGCAGGTCTGCCCAGGACAGAAGATGACTTCCCTCAACCCGGAGGCGACGTGTGTACCTTGAGCAGAGCATAGGCCATCTGGACCTTTCTTCCCACCCCCCCCCCCCCAAACCCGTCAGTTGATGGATGAAAGTGTCGCGTGTGGCCTTGTAGCTGGGAGTGATTGGACAGCTCATCGCAGGTGATTTTTAGTGCCGTCGGATGAGAGGTTGGGGGGGGGGGGACGACTCCCCGATGATTGACCAGTCGCGTGGAGATGAGACCCGCTCGTAGATTGATAACTTGCAGTGTGAAAGATGCTGGGAAATGTTTATGCTTAAAAGGTCGCTTGGTTTGTGACCAAGGAGAAGAGACTTTACTGCTCGGGGATGCTCATATGAAATAAGATGGTTGTGTGGGTTGTTGTGCGGGGGGGGGGGGCCATGCTTCGCCTGTTCGTGGGTGCCTCAGGCAACAGGGTTTGTTGGTCTCCTGCAGACAGGCACGATGATGTGCTTCAAGATCAGTGTACTGTTGTCTCATGTACATGGCACGATGCTGTGCTTCAATATCAGTGTACTGTTGTCTCTTGTACATGGCACGATGATGTGCTTCAAGATCAGTATACTGTTGTCTCTTGTACATGGCACGATGATGTGCTTCAAGATCAGTATACTGTTGTCTCTTGTACATGGCACGATGCTGTGCTTCAAGATCAGTATACTGTTGTCTCTTGTACATGGCACAATGCTGTGCTTCAAGATCAGTATACTGTTGTCTCTTGTACATGGCACAATGCTGTGCTTCAAGATCAGTATACTGTTGTCTCATGTACATGGCACAATGCTGTGCTTCAATATCAGTATACTGTTGTCTCGTGTACATGGCACGATGCTGTGCTTCAAGATCAGTATGCTGTTGTCTCATGTACATGGCACGATGCTGTGCTTCAAGATCAGTATGCTGTTGTCGCATGTACAAAGCAGGCGTTGATGTTTCCAGAGAAATTTACAAGAGTCAGTCGCCAGAACGTTGTACAGTGTCAAGTCTAACCCACATTGTGTACGCTCAGACCTGTACAGTCAGTTTACAAGAGTCGAGCACATGTGTACTAGGTACACAGATGTCGGGCAAAGGGAGGGGCGGGGGATTGTTTGGCACACTTGACACTTGTGACCATGAATTAGTATTAGGCAAGAAAGACTACACAGTGGTTGCAAGCAAGTCACAAAAACTTTATGACGAGCCAGTAACTTGACCTACTTACACAAGCACAACCTCCAGTACAAAGATTATCAAGAGCTACAGTAATACCACCCAAGATTAGCCATAATATATAGTGGGTGGCACAGAGTATTGCCTTCGAGTTTTTTTTTGTTTTTTTTTCTCTTTAAAAAAGTGGTATTCTGTACGGGGTTGGGGGGGGGGGGGGGGCACACGCTGTAGAAGCCCGGATATCACATAAGAAAATGTAAGAGAAGTGATCCATGAAGTGTGGATGTACAGAGAAGAAAACAAATAAATACAAAATCAGTTGAAATAGATATGAGAATTAATGAATAAAAAAACGCAGGAATCAAACAGATAAAATATTTCGGTCATATCAGAAGTGGTAATAATCTACTGAAAACCATAAAGGTAAAGGTAACCCTGTCATACCTTAGAGGCAGGTAGGAATATGGTGTTAGTGCCCGTATTTTCTGTGACATCTCGGTGCACTGGAGGGTCATGTGGTCAGCATCATACCTGGCCGCCTTTCCTTTCCCAACTCTAGAACTCAGGTACCTATTTCTACAGTTGAGCGATTGAGGCACCTCCAGCTGGATTCAAACCCCCGACATTTGGTATAAGAGACCAGCGCACCGACCACTGAGAACCATACTCAAGGGGGGAAAAAGCAAGAGAACGACGATACAGATGAGGTGAACAACATAAAGAGATGGACGAGGTTCAGCATGAAACCATTTGACAGTACGGAGATTCTTGACATGTTAGCCTTTCCTGTGGAGATGGCACATGATGATGGTTTTATATCAGGCTCAGTTGCATGCACAGAGGGGTTTCATTGGTTTGATTGATTTGCCTGAGGACGTGAGCTGGTGTGGCCCAGACAAGACTGATTGGAGTTCATCTGCATACCAGCTGTCGGGCCTTGAAGCCATAAAGCATATTGATTTCATCATTCTTTCTTTCTGGTTTCTTTCCATCTTTTTCTTCTTACCTTTTTTTTTTCCTTTCTTACTTTTATCAGTTCTATTTTCTTACTTCCACATTTTTCTTTCTGTCTTTCTTTCTCTTCTATTTCTTGCATTTTTTTTTTTTAATTTCAGTCTTTTCAATTTGTCCCCATTCTCTTCCAGTCCTTGAGTGAAGTTGTGTAGAGTAGATCTTTCATTCATTTGTCATGGTTTGCTGCTGCTTGGTTGAGTTGTCTGACAGAGATGGGAGAGTTTCTGGACGCATATTTTATTTTTGTTAGTGTTTTAAGGTAGGCGAGAGTGTATGCTTGAGTTTTGAGATGCATAGAGTGAGAAAAGTTGGGTAGAGGCAAGAGAGACAGAGAGTTAGACGAGCACGTACCAACAATCCAGTATTTTGGCAGGTGCTTTTTTTTAGGATTACATACAGGAACAATACAACAGATACTTTTTTTTTTAAATAGATGAAAAATTATCGTGTTATTGGGCTGTTGAGTGTTTGTGATGTTACTGAGTTGTTCATGGTGTGATGTTATTGAGTTGTTAGTATAAGACTGAGTTGTTGGTGTTGTGATATTATTATGTTGCTAGTATAAAACCAAAAATATCACTAAGATGGGACACCACAGGGGAAAAGAAGTAAGGGTAGACCAAAAGAGACATGGAGAAGAACAACAGAGAGGATGTTGAGCAATAGAGGGTTCACCTGGGCAGGAGCAGAAAAAGAGGCAAAGGACAGGCATTTGTGGAAAACCCTTGCGGAAGCCCAATGTGCCCTGGGCACTTAAGGTTCAGAGAGAGAAGGAGAGTGTAAGACTGAATTGTTAGTGTTGTGATATTATTGTGTTGCTAGTATAAGACTGAGTTGTTGGTGACACAATAATTGGTGTATAAGTATACAACTATACACTAAACACTGCAGTAAAGCTGTGATACTAGAATGTATAAAATTGGAAAAAAGTAGGAGCAGCTTTATTACTTAAAGATTACAAAGTTGTGACGTTTCGGCGTGAGCCTTAATCATACAAAAACATACAGGACGAAGAAATAGGGAGAGGAGATAAAGTATAGATTTACATGAATACTGTAAAAAAAAAAGTACTTAGCTGTAAATAAGGTGTGGCTTGTCTGGCGGTGTGTGTCAGGAATGGATCTGGTAGGACGTGGAAATTGTTTAAATAGAGACCTGTGACATGTGGTCGGTGGGTTGTAACTGGGAGTGGTGGATGGGGAACCGGGGAGGGGAGAGAGAGTGACGCACTACTGGCCTAGCTAGGAGAATTTGAAACAGGTGATTGGGGAAGAGATGTTGCAGAGAAGAGGGGTTGCTGAGAAAATAGCGGGGTTGCAGAGTGATGCTGTGAGGAAGTTTGAAAAGTAAAAAGGGGTGGATTTAGTGAAGAGGTACTATAATGATTGAAGAATGATGTTACGTGTAACTAAACAGCGAGTTTAACCCATGTGGTTCCAGCGTCCCATAATTTTGAATGCACCGGTTCTCAAGTGCCAGGCGGCTTGTGTCATCTGCGTGACATTGTTTAATGGCTGTTACCAGAAAATCAGATTTGCCTCTGTGGTTGGGGCCATTGAAATGATTTGGGACTGGTTTCGAAGCATGCTGGGTGATGTCGTATAGATGTTTTTGCATGCGGTCCCCTAATCTGAGGCCAGTCTCACCGATATATGTTATCCTGCATCTTTTGCACACGATGACATGTATCACATTTCGGGACTCGCATGTGAATCCCTCATGAAGAGTGAGGATAGTTTTGGGAAAGGTGATTGTTTTCGTTTCCCAAACTACAGGGCAGGTAACGCAGCGGGGGCGGTTACATTTTCTGGTGCCAACATACTTAAGGCTCTGCTTCAAGTGGCTGTGGACGAGGATGTCCTTAAGGTTTGGCTCACGTTTGTATGCCAATAGGGGTGCTTCAGAGAAAATGTTACGAGTGTCGGAGTCGAGTTGGATTATCGGCAGATGACGATAAAGGATTTTCTTAACCATCTGACCGTGTGGGTGGAAAGGCAGTACTAACTTAACTCTGTCAGATGGAGTAACAGGCTTTTTCCTGAATACTTCTTTGCGGCTCACTAGTTGGATACGGTTGAAGGCTTTACGAAGGACCTTTTCTGGGTAGTGGCGATGACGGAAAAATTCTAATAACTTGTTGGACTGATCTAAAAAGTCCAAATTATCCTGACATATGCGGCGAAGACGGAGGAGTTGGGAATATGGGATGGAGTTCTTACAGGCCTCAGGATGGGAGGAGGTGTAAAGCAAATAGGTGTGGCTATCGGTGGGCTTGTAAAATACAGAGGTAACAAGCCTGTTTGTGCCAATAGAAATTTTAATGTCTAAAAAATTAACAGACTTGTCAGAGATTTCATAAGTGAATTTTATGTTCTTATTGAGTGTATTAGCGAATTCAATAAATTTTTCAAGGTCTTCAGGTGGCATACTTGTAATTCCAATGCCATCATCGATGTACCTTTTATAGAATTCTGGAAATCTGCCAGTGTAGGTTTCCCATAATTTGACTTCCAGAAAGCCCATAAATAGACATGCATAACTGGGACCCATTTTCGTTCCCATAGCAACACCACTGATTTGCTCGAAGTATTCGCCGTTGAATTCGAAAGAATTTTGGTTTAGTACTAGCTCTGTAAGTCTAATTATGGTGTCAGTGTTAGTTGTGGGGTGAGGGTCTTTGTCGAGAAAATGGCGGAGTGCTAAGAGTCCATCCTTATGTGGGATAGAAGTGTAAAGAGAGCAGACATCAAGGAGAAAGATGTGATAGGTGTGGTGTTGAGAGAGTGTGATTGTATCAAAAATTGTTAATGCGTGGTTGGTGTCTTTCAAAAAGGAGGGTAGTCTTTGTACAAGAGGCTGGAAAATGCTATCTAAAAAATCAGAAATGTGCTCAGTGGGGCATGAACACGCTGATACAATGGGGCGTCCAGGGTTACCTGGTTTGTGGATTTTAGGAAGAAGATAGAAAGTGGGTGTGTTGTTGGTGTTGTGATATTATTGTGTTGCTAGTATAAGACTGAGTTGTTGGTGTTGTGATATTATTGTGTTGCCAGTATAAGACTGAGTTGTTGGTGTTGTGATATTATTGTGTTGCTAGTATAAGACTGAGTTGTTGGTGTTGTGATATTATTGTGTTGCTAGTATAAGACTGAGTTGTTGGTGTTGTGATATTATGGTGTTGCTAGTATAAGACTGAGTTGTTAGCGCTGTGATGTGATTGAGTTGTTGTAACTAACGCGATGAGGGAGATTGCCAGCAAATTTTCCCTGGGGTCCAGAGAGCTATTTAAAGACAGACCAAAGACAGAATGTGGAATAAAGCAAGAAACCATTCTTGTACAATCTTATAAAAATTCCTCTCGCCGGGCCCTGGTTGTTAGCGTTGCAGTATCATGAGTTGCTAGAGCTGCAGTAGTATTCAGTCTGCCCAGAATAGATCTTTACTTTTAGAGCTTCTAAATGGCCACCTGAAAGAGCAGCTAGGGAGCATCTTACCATCTGTTTGTTTAGATCAGTCCATTCATTCGCATGTCCCTTGCGGAACTTTGCCTCCCTAACAGCTCTCCTGTAGGCTTCTCACTTGTGAGCAAGATGCCCTGCTGCTAGATGTCTTGCAGCCATCTTCACCTTGGTCTTCCTCTCTTTCTTTTTTTCCAGTTATGTACCCTTCCAAAACGGTCTTCTCTAGATTATCGCGACGTTTAATGTGTCTAAAATATTTAAGTTTTCTCTCTTTAATCCTCTTTACTAGCCAGCCTCCTTCAGTATTAAGTTCTTGTAGTATGGATATATTTGTTCTTTTTTGTGTCCATGATATTTGAAGAACTCTTCTGTAGCATTTACATTCAAAGGCATTTATGTGTTTCTGAGCTGTTTTGTTAAGTGTCCAGGTCTCACAGGCATATGTTGCGATGGGAAAGATGCATGGCCTTAAAAATCTTATCTTTCCCAGTTTGTTGAATTTATACTTCTATAGCATTGTTGTTTTCGATCCCAGCAAACGAGAGAACTGGGTCTAGAATTTGGTCAAGTGATAAGTATCATGTTTCTTTGTTTTATACTGGGTCATATGTCACAGAGAGTTCAAATCTGTGGAAAACTGCACAGTTGTTGATCCTTGTTTATTTCCTTCAGTTAAAAACATATTAGAAATTTTTTTTGTTTTGGCTTATAAAGTTGTACTTTTTTAAAAAAAAATCATCACCAAGTGAATTTACATTTGATCTTTTCTCTCTATTTCTTCATCCTGTGTGTTTTTGTATGATTAAGGTGCAAACTGAAATATCACAATTGCGTGCCTATTAATGAATAAAGCTATTGCTGCTTTTTTCCTAGTTTATATTTTTTGTCATCACAGCTTTAATGCAGTGGCTTTGTGTATAGTTATATTCTTAGTTTTATATACTTATACACTAATTATTCATGCCTTACAGGTGATCTTTTTACACATTCCTTAACCTTCTGCACAGTTTCTGTAACTTTCTGCAATATCAAACTGATTCCTGATTTCTCTGCTTCTGTAGGCCCAGTGACACCACCAAAAGGCCTGAGTCAGATGCTGATGGTGTCCACCGCCCACATCCACTGGGACCCCCAGTCCCCAGATGTCAAACTTGTCCAGACAATGATGCTGATTGAGGAGCTGCAGAAGTATGTCAGGGAAGCCTCGCTCAAGTTTCGACCAAATGCGCCTCCTCCTGCTCTGGATGCAGACTTGTGTAACAGCATGCCTCTCATTCTTTGTGGAGACTTCAATTCTTTACCTGACTCAGGTGAGTTAGAAGATGCCTGTCAGAAAGGAAAGCAGCATGAAAACAAAAACATGGACAATGAAGAGGCAGAAACAGAGGAAGAAAACTTGTAGGAAATATAGAAATAGTTTCAGAAAATAATCATGATCTGAAGGCTAGGAAGTTGGTGAATTTTTTAATTTAAAATTTTCTTCATTTATTGTTTATATTGTTTTTCAGAGTAATAAAATGTTGTTTTGTAGCTCTCAGACTGAAAGCAGTGAGATCTAATCCAGCTGCCAGTTCCCAATAATTGATAGATTCATAACATGGTGGGGAGCACATGCACATGTGCTGACATTTTCCTTCAAAGGAAAAAAGATTGTTGGAGCTGTAGACTTTTGTGGAGTGCAGTGATGAGGCTCCAAACACACAAAACAGAAGCTTCTGACTAGATATTTTGACATACCCTAACAAGGGAGCTTTCCCCTGGTTTAGAATGTATTTAAGAAATTTTGCACAGTGACAGGAACAGCAGCCATTTTCCAGTGTTGTTGGAGGGTTTGGTTATTTTAAGCTACAAGTTTACTAGAGAAGAGATGGCTGGTGAAGCAAGCAGTTAGTAAAATGATGAAGGTAGAGACTACAAAACGTTACTACGCTTTCTCTTCATGAGAGAAATGAGGGCTTTATAATTGTGATGATGAAGAGTAGTGCAGCAAAGAGCGCATTCACTGGGTGAGGGGATGTGAGAATGTGCAGGATTCTGTAAATGTAATCTGAACCAGCCTGCCCACCTTGCTCTGTCTGTACATAATATAATGAAATAAACAGCAACACTAGTTGTCTTTTATCCCAAGATCTGAAAGTCTGAGAAACAGGATGGAACTTATACATTTTGTTAAAACATGTTCATACTGAAGTCAAATGAGGGATGTGTGGAGGGGGGAAGAAACTCTTAACTAAAAAAAAAGTTGACATGTACTTCACCATGTTATGCCCCACATGTGCCCCCACAACATTAGCTTCTTAAACAGCTGTATTTCTTCTGTTAGGAAATATCATCTTTCCCCTGCTCTGCAGTCATATCTCTCAAATTTCCTACACAGAGCAGCAAGCAAGCATTATCTCCAGTTTTCAGACTGTCCTTCAGCAGATTTCTCACAGATATGTAAATAGTTTGACACGAGAAATACATCTTACAAGAAACAGATTTCCTTATGAACAGCGCTGAATAGAAAATGTCTTTTTATCCACACCAGATGCATCATAGCATTGGTTTACGGGAGAGCATTTTTTCAGACAGAGGTGGCGCTAAACTGCAGCAGGTTTTGGTTAGCCTGCACACACTGAGTGAATTATATTTTTCAGCCTTGGAGAGTACTGTTACTTAGGGCATCATGCTATAAACCTGTTTGTTCCAGTCTCATTGCTGCGGTGTTCATTTGTGACTTGGCCTGTTCATGTAACTTGATGCTGGCAGTCAAACTTGTTTAAACAAGTTCCAGCCAGCACATATAATATGACTTTATAAATGGGCAAAACTGTGTTACATTTTGCTGTTTATGATTTTTTTTCTTTAAATAGAAGTGTTATTGTAATGGGTTTTTTTTCCAAATTGTGAATTTAGAGTGAAGTTTACAACCATGTGACCTCGTGTGTGGGTGTGCGTGCGCTACTGTTGTAAGTGAAGATGTGTGTAGGGGTTTGCTGTGTATGTATATGGGATTTTTGTGAATGCGAGTGTTGTCCTTGACATTGAGTGCATGGGTTGTGCTTTTGCAGTTTTTTACCATGACACTGGGTGTGTGGGTTGTACAACTGTGAGTGTAGATCTTGACATTGGGTGTCAGAGTTGTACAACTGTGAGTGTAGATCTTGACATTGGGTGTCAGAGTTGTACAACTGTGAGTGTAGGTCTTGACATTGGTTGTCAGAGTTGTACAACTGTGAGTGTAGGTCTTGACATTGGGTGTCAGAGTTGTACAACTGTGAGTGTAGATCTTGACATTGGGTGTCAGAGTTGTACAACTGTGAGTGTAGGTCTTGACATTGGGTGTCAGAGTTGTACAACTGTGAGTGTAGATCTTGACATTGGGTGTCAGAGTTGTACAACTGTGAGTGTAGATCTTGACATTGGGTGTCAGAGTTGTACAACTGTGAGTGTTAATTTTGACACTGAGTGTGAGGGTTGTACAAGTGTTGATCTTGACACTGAGTGTGAGGGTTGTACAAGTGTTGATCTTGACACTGAGTATGAAGGTTGTACAAGTGTTGATCTTGACACTGAGTGTGAGGGTTGTACAAGTGTTGATCTTGACACTGAGTGTGAGGGTTGTACAAGTGTTGATCTTGACACTGAGTGTGAGGGTTGTACAAGTGTTGATCTTGACACTGAGTGTGAAGGTTGTACAGCAGCAAGTTGATCCTGACACTGGATGTGTGGGTTGTGTAATACAGCAAGTGGTAATCTAGACACTGGATGTGTGGATTGTACAGTGGCAAGTGTTGATCTTGACACTTGATATGTGGATTGTTTTGCTAACAGAATGTAACATACATGTGGGTTATATCGTTGCAGGTGTATATGAATACCTCTCAAAAGGAAAACTTTATACAAGCCACAAAGATTTTGAGGGTCAGAACTACCAGGTCTTCATGAAGGACCGAAATGACAATGGCATTATTTCTCACAACTTTAAGCTGACCAGCGCCTACAAGGATGTTATACCTTTCACCAACTATACGTAAGTGCATCTTTTCTTCATCAGTATTTATTCTTTTTTTTTTTTTTCCTCACTCTTTAGTGTTACTAATGTACTTTCTCTAGAAATCACACTGACAACTATCAGAGGTTTGATAGACCTCATAGTTTTCTGACTTGATTGATGAAGTGAGTGATTTTCAAGTTCTAAAGGTCCCCTAGCAGCATATGGTCTGAACATGTGCAAGGTGCCCTAAAGCTGAGCTAATGCTGTGGTAACCTTACTTGATGTCCACAAACTAGAATTGATTCCATGTGGCATGATTTGATTATAGCTTATTGTTTCTTTTGGTGAAGTTTTATTAGACATCCCAAGTTTGCAAGCACAGCGTGCTCCTTGACTTAACCAGTGATTAGACTGTTTTCAATCTTGAATATGTAGAATATGTACTAACAGCGTGCTCCTTGGCTTAATCAGTGATTAGACTGTTTTCAATCTTGAATATGTAGAATGTGTACTAACAGCGTCCTCCTTGACTTAATCAGTGATTAGACTGTTTTCAATCTTGAATATGTAGATTGTGTACTAACAGCATGCTCCTTGACTTAATTGGTGATTAGGCTGTTTTCAATCTTGAATATGTAGAATGGTGTACTAACAGCGTGCTCCTTGACTTAACCAGTGATTAGACTGTTTTCAATCTTGAATATGTAGAATATGTACTAACAGCGTGCTCCTTGGCTTAATCAGTGATTAGACTGTTTTCAGTCTTGAATATGTAGAATGTGTACTAACAGCATCCTTCTTGATTTAATCAGTGATTAGACTGTTTTCAATCTTGAATATGTAGAATGTGTACTTCTTCTTCTTCTTCGTTCACTTCTACCACCAAAAACCGCACTGTGAACCTACTGAATTCATGCCTGTGGTCCTTGTTAGGTCCCGTGGTCCCCTGTGTGGTCCAAAATAGACCACACGAGATCCACGAAAGGACCACAAGGGGTTCAGAGTATCACAGTGCTTTATCCTGTATTCTTGGTGGGTCTCGGAAGCAGGATTGCGTGACACCGTGGTTTTCATTGCACCAGTTTAGTCTAGGGTTGGACTTTCTCACCGGAAGACCTCGACGTGTTTAGGATATCAGTGCATCCCCGCTGGGTGAGAGGCGGTAGCCCACCCAGGCCAGAGTTGGACTTTCTCACCGGAAAACCTCGATGTGTTTTGAGATACCCGTGTATCATGCCGGGTGAGAGGTGTTTTGCCCATCCAGTCCAGGGTTGGACTTTCTCACCGGAGAACCTCAGCATGATTAGGATACGCAGACATCCCCGCCGGGTGAGAGGTGGTTGCCTATCTAGACTTCCCTGGTCCAGTGTCTCCGACTTCAGCATTTTGCGGTCATGGCCGCTACCCTTCCTAGTTGTGACCAGGATGGAGCTTTTGTCCAGGAGGACGAATCCTCGCCACTAGTGACTTCTACCCCTGGGTTGAGCCGGTTTACGCATTATCCCAATATGGGCGTGTTTGGGACGGGACCGACCTCTAGAGCAGAGGTACTGTGACATGCATAGCCTTCAAGATTCACCCCTGGTATGAGCCGGTTTAGGCAAAATTCACCAGTATGGGTGTTTATCAGGCGTTACCAACCTCTAGAGTGGAGGTAGCATGACATGTCTAGCCATCAAGTTCCACCCCTGGTGTGTGCCGGTTTAGGCATATTTCACCAGTGTAGGTGTATTTCGGACGTGGGCGGCCTCTAGAGCAGAGGTACTGTGACATGCATAGCCTTCAAGATTCAACCCTGGTATGAGCCGGTTTAGGCAAAATTCACCAGTATGGGTGTTTATCAGGCGTTACCAACCTCTAGAGTGGAGGTAGCATGACATGTCTAGCCATCAAGTTCCACCCCTGGTGTGTGCCGGTTTAGGCATATTTCACCAGTGTAGGTGTATTTCGGACGTGGGCGGCCTCTAGAGCAGAGGTGCCGTGGTATAGCTCTCGTAGCGATACTACTGGACATACCGGTTAAACTTCACTTTCCACCACCTTTTCCCATCGGCTCCGCACAGCAACCTTTATTTCTTTTCTGCATTTACTTCCTTAACCGGGAGGAGCTTCACTTCACGCACGGCATTGGAAGAGTCTCGCCAGCAGTGTCTTAACCTCTGGGACAAGCCGGTTCATGCATTTCACCCGACATGACTGCACTCAGGACGTGGCCGATCTCCAGACCAGAGGTGCCGTGATTTGACTGTTTGCTTCGCTTTATCCTTTCTACCACCCTTTCCGCAGTGATGCTGCGCGGCAACCTCATTTGCAAATTTCTTCATTGGCCGGGAGGAGCACCGCTCCATGCACGGCAGCTGAAGATCTCGCCAACAGCATAGAGAGAATGTGTACTGAGTCAGAACATGTTTTGATTATTTCTTTTCAAATATCCTTCCCCCACTCCTTTTGTTTTCATTCAGTTGAAGGCCAGATTTTATCCCAGTTCTGTCACAAAAATTTTCCATTAGCATTAGGTTTTTAACTGTAATTTTTCACAAAATTTAGGGTTTTTTTAAAATACTTTAAATGTTTATCACTGGTATTATTTTATTAAATGATGTTTTTTTAAATTACTTTTGTGTAATATTTGCTACCAGTGTTTGTTTTTTTGCATTACTTTTGTGTAATGTTTGCTACCGATATTTGTTTTTAGTATTACTTTTGTGTAATGTTTTACTAGGAGTATTTGTTATGGAGATATTGTATTCAGTTTGTGCTGTTTTTTTCCTGAACCGGTGACTGAACCACTGATGTGTAGTGTAAATTAGTTATGTGGTTACATCATCATAAAATGATTATTTGAGACCATCTGTGAAGGATCATTATTTATTGCAAGTTTTTCATTATAATATGTCTCTCCCACAAAGTAGTTATCATTACTTGAATACAGAATATAAAATTAGTGTTTATTATGTTGTAGTCTGTCTCATTTTGTATTCTAGTTTGTCCCCATCACCTGGTTGTCTGATCTTTAAATTAGATCTTTTTGTTTTGTTTTGTTTTTTTTCAGTTTTGACTTCAAAGGCATCATTGACTACATCTTCTACTCAGACAAACAGCTCCGTCTGCATGGGGTCATGGGCCTGCAAGATGAGGAGTGGTTCAGGGTCAACAAGATTGTGGGATGCCCCCACCCATTTGTCCCGTCAGATCATTTCCCACTATTTGCAGAATTTTCTTTGCCAGCCCCACCCCAGCGACCGAGATAATAGCAGGCTGTTCCCATCATCCCTCCGTCCCGTTTCCAGCACTCTCCGCCAAGTGGTTTTTGTGTTCCAACTTTCTTATTCTCATTGATAGCATTATTTTATTGCTGTTGCCTTGATTTTCTTACAGGTTTTCTTGTCATTGTCTCCCCTGTCCCTCTCTGACCCATAAAAGTCATGGTCGGTACAGATACTTGACATTCACTTCCTGAGACATCACATTTACTGCCAACACAGCTTATCAGAGATCATCTCACATCACGTTCCACAAATTATGAAGCATCATCCATATTGTTGCTAGATTCCAGTTAACATTTAAGATTACAGAAGAGAAGATTACCTTTTTCATGAAATGCCTTATTTTGATGATAACAACAGAGCATGTGATTTTGAATTTAAGAGGTCATCCAAACATTTGAAAGTAGAGAAAAGGTGCAATACGTGTACACTTTTATATGATTTTAATTGATGTCAGTAGTCCAGACTTTGGAAATAAAATATCAGCGAATGAATTTGTAAAATAACATTTGTCTTAGCATTTTTATATTTGAGTTTTACATTTTGTATACAGCTGTCAATAGTATTTTAAAAGACTTAGCCTTCGGAGTGTACAGTCATGTCTTCCTGGTGTTTGTCTCAGTTTAGTCGGAAGCTTTACTTGTTTTCCGTTGTATATTCATTCAAACTTTTTTTTGTCTGTGGACTTTTTTTTTAAGAAATAAATTATAAAATTACCTTTCTTTTTGTATTTATTTTTGATTTCAGTGGAGATGGGATGATTGAAATGATTGACTATTCCAGTGATGCTATGAATGAGTTTTGCAACTATTTCTGTTACATTATAAAATGAGTTTTCCAACAGTTTGGTTTATATGTATAAATAAGTTTTGCTTTGATTTGAGTAGTTTCATGTATTTGTTGCTCTTTCGATAGCTCTAATCCAGATTTAAAAAATTTTTTTTAAACAGAAGACATTGTTATACCAGGCAACATTAATCATCATCATCTTGTGTCCATTGTAGCTGTGGAATGTGATGATGCTCTTTGCTGTATTTAACTCCAGTGTGCCCACAGTGTGAACATACATGTAGCTACAATATTATGACATTGTTAAAGTAATATATGGTAGAGTGCATCAGGTGCATGATGTTGCTGTCAGATTGATAACATGCATATATTAAAGAGTTTACAGGGCTGAGGTTAATAATGTGCATATATTAAGTTTTACAGGACTGTAATATGGGTATATTAAGGGTTTTACAGGGCTGGGATTGATAATGTGGATATATTAAGGGTTTTACAGGGCTAGGATTGATAATGTGGATATATTAAGGGTTTTACAGGACTGAGGTTGATAATATGGATATATTAAGGGTTTTACAGGACTGAGGTTGATAATATGGATATATTAATGGTTTTACAGGACTGGGATTGATGACATGCATATATTAAGGGTTTTACAGGACTGGGATTGATAACATGCATATACTAAGGGTTTTACAGGGCTGGGATTGATAACATGCATATATTAAGGGTTTTATAGGACTGGGATTGATGACATGCATATATTAAGGGTTTTATAGGACTGGGATTTATGACATGCATATACTAAGGGTTTTACAGGACTGGGATTGATAACATGCATATACTAAGGGTTTTACAGGACTGGGATTGATGACATGCATATATTAAGGGTTTTATAGGACTGGGATTTATGACATGCATATATTAAGGGTTTTACAGGACTGGGATTGATAACATGCATATACTAAGGGTTTTACAGGGCTGGGATTGATAATGTGCACATATTAAGGATTTTACAGGACCGAGTCACATACTCTAATGATCCAGATTTGGCATTCAAATAAAACTTTGGCCTGTCCCCACAATTTTGGGTGCATTTTTGTTTTCTCCTTGGCAGCCACACATGGGTTTTTATATTCTGTTGACTTGAATCAGATTCAGAATGACTGATTTTTTTTTTTTGACTGACTTGAACCAGAATGACAGATATCTTTGATTTTTTAATTGACTTGAACCGTAACAACTGATATCTTTGACTTGAACCGTAACAACTGATATCTTTGACTTGAACTGTAACAACTGATATCTTTGACTTGAACCTTAATGACTGATATCTTTGACTTGAACCATAACAACTGATGTCTTTCTTTTTTTTTTTTTAATTGACTTTGAGCCATAATGACAGATAACCTTGACTTTCAGAGCAGTTCTGTCATTTTGTTGTTTTATAACACGTCAGGATTTCTAAGTTGCACTTTGAAGGTCTCCACTCTGCTATAGCTGTTACTGTTTATACATGTGAGAAAAAGCTTAGAAGTGCATGTATGGTGTTTTAAATGGGCGTGTGGCAGTTTCTGATATTGCACAGGTCTGTGTCCATCTACTGTCAGGGTTTAGGTCAGTATTCACAGCTGCTTAAAAAGTCATATCACTGGCCTGTATGTGCATTTACAGACCATTTCAGTATTCATAAATACATGTGTCAAGATCAGTATACACGTTTCCATATGCAGTTCCGTATCAACATTTGCATGCATTATTATTGAAAGATCAGTGTTGTGCATCTGCTTTGGATTATGTCAGTTTCTGTATCTAATGTCACAGTGACAAATAATCACAATAATGTCAGTGTTGGTCAGTATCCACATCTGTCCCACAGTGTCCCAAACTACATTGGTCATTGCCCAGGTTCATTCATTCCTTTACTTATGTAACATTGTCAGTGTCAAGGCCTGCTTCTGTCCCAGAAATGTATAGATCTTTGTCTGAATCTATTCATGTTTAAAGCAGTGTGATTCTGTTCATGTCTAAAGCAATGTTTATCGGTGTCCACATGTTGTCATACAAGTTTCGGTCCTGAAACCTCTTTTCTTAGAAATAAAAGAAATTTCTTTCCATGGCCTTAAATCATATTTAAGCACAGAATCAGTGATCATCATCATCTTTACATGCCTGCAGTAGTGGAATCCAGTGTAGATACCCAGTTGACCGTGGGCATGTCTTCTAGACAGTTTTAAGCCAAGCATTGTGATAAATCAGGCAGCTGCGTGTATTTTATAAATGCATGTTCTACAGTTTACAGTGATCACCTTTTACGTTGTCTTGTTTCATGCCAGCTTGGATTTGTCCTAAATTTAATTCTCATTTGTTTTTTTTAAATCATTCAAGCCTTAAGATTATGATGAGCTTAATATGTAATAGTTTGTTTGTTACTGAAAGTATGTGGTCATTTTCCTTTTTAAAACTATATTTTGTTGTTTCGTTATCTCCTGAAGTCATTTTGTAGGCTATGGCATGTTCTTTTGAAACTGATAATAAAGGTTGAAAAATCCCAGTAATTTTTTTGGTAAACTATGAACTGTCACATGATCTATTATTATTAGTATGGATAAACATACTCAAAGTTTTCTTTCTTTTCTGCAACTAAACTTGGTTGTGGTTTTTAACTTTTGAGTTCATTAATGAGCAAGGAATTTTAATTTTGTGGAATAAAGTTTTAATCTGAAATATTTTATCCTCTTTACCATTTATTTTAGCATTGAGAGTAGTACAATTATTAGATCGTAGACATGTTTGGCTGTCATTTCACTTAGACATTTTCCACAAAGGGGTTTTTTTTTTTTGTTTTTTGTTTTTTTTGCAGGGGGGGAGGAGGAAAGCTGTTGGTTCATTTATCTGTCACTTCAGAAATTGCACAAGTATTGCTAAAAGACAAAAATTGTTCACTTTCTAAAAGGAATAATTGCTATAGGTAAAGAATGATAACGCGCAACATGAGATTTGTAAAGCCCATTTCAACTGTTAACAAGAGACTGGGTCCTCTGTGACTTAGTTTTATCAGTAGTAAATCACCAACAAAAAAGGTACAAAATCAAAGCAAGCAGTAGCAGGGTTTCTAAGTACACTGTTAATTATTAAATTGTAAAAGAATGTAACTGGGTAGATCAGTTTTGTGAATGATTTATTTTCCTTCCATCTATAAAATGTCTTATTTTGTGACAGACTTTCAGGTAGATCCATTCCTTCTGTGTTCAGTTCGGTGAACTTTTTTGTTGTGTGAATATTTTTTTTTGGTCCAGAATTGACAATACCGTCGATGGAGACTATTTTTCTTCACAGAAACCATCTTCTCTGAAAGAACATAATACAGTAAAAGCAAATAAGAAAATTATACAAAGTGTAATCTGTATTTTGACTATGCAGAGGGATGTGAAATTACCAGAGGAGAAAAGTTTGGATTTTAAACTGGATAATGCAGAACTTTTTGTTTTTTTTAAAGATTTTTAAAAATAGAATTCACAAGCTGTAGAGTGGTAGCTAGCATGTGTCACGAAAGTGATTGTGCCGTAGAGACATGTCACGAAAGTGATTGTGCTACTCAAAGATAGATAATGCAGAACTTTTTGTTTTTTTTAAAGATTTTTAAAAATAGAATTCACAAGTTATAGAGTGGTATCTAGCACGTGTCATGAAAGTGATTGTGCTGTAGAGACATGTCACGAAAGTGATTGTGCTGTAGAGAATGTACTCAAAGATAGTGTCTTACAGAATAACATCAGGGATCATGAAACATTCCTTGTAAACCCATTGCTGCACTGTAGCCTGAGTCTTAATGAAGTGCAGATGTTGATGTAATATTCTGTCATTACTTCTTCATGTCTTATGAAGTGTTTTTTAGTGCATTGTCCATTAGGAATCTTGAATGATGTGCAAATTACATAAAACTGTACATACAACATTTAATGTTTGTTTCCTCCTCGATTAATCAGTGTTTGATGTGTGTAGATAACCCATTTAGGGGAATCTGCAAAATGACAGCATAAAAAAAAATGGCGGGAAATATATCTGTTGTTGAAAATTTTATCAAAATATGACACTGGAATTAGGAGATTTCAATTTGCAGCTGAGCAAACGTCGATTTATCAAGTAAATCATGTTTATAGCACGAGGTCATTTATGTTTTAGCCTTATTTTTATCATAATTTCATACCAGAACTTTAATTTCTTTGACTGTGTGACACAAGACAGATACAGGGTGTATTATATGAGATGTTTTACTTCATCAAGATTCTTAACTGTTTCAGTTTGTCATCTGCAGCTTTTTTTTTTTTTTTTGTATTTTGAAAGTTTATGTTGAATTGTATTATGCTGTCCTTATGTTAATCTTTGTTGTTGTTAAATACAAAAATACTCGCACCAAGGGTCTGTAAAATATCTCAAGATGTAACCCAAAAAAATCCAATGAACCCAAGTTAGAAAATGCCCACATGAAGAACTCCCAAGTAATCCTCACCTAAACTGATGATAGAATGGTAGAAGATTTAAGCTGTTCCAAAGGCAATCTGAATGTAATGCAGTGAACAAATGTCACCATTTTAAAAAAAATAAATCATGATGTCAAGAATTTATAAATCCTTAGTCACATTTAAAAAGAAACATTTAGTAAGTGTGGTTTGTATTGAGTTTCTTATTCTGATATTGTGTGGCACAGCTGCTGTAGTGTCTACCGTAGCTGGGATATTGTTATCTGCTGTAGCTGGAATATTATCTACTGTAGCTGAGATGTCTACCGTAGCTGGGATATTATCTGCTGTAGCTGGAATATTATCTACTGTAGCTGAGATGTCTACTGTAGCTGGGACATTATCTGCTGTAGCTGGAATATTATCTACTGTAGCTGGGATATAGTTATCTACTATAGCTGAGATCTGTATTGTAGCTGGGATATTGTTACCTATTGTAACCATCTGCTGGGTGTAGAAATGAAGAAAGCAGATTTATTTCAGTGCTGGCAGCTGTGTCATGAAGGAGCCAGTTGTTTCTTGTTACTGGGATACACATTTTGTAGAGTCATAGTCTGATTTATAGAGCTGTTGAGTATTTGTGGAACAGAATAGCTATGTGCAGCCTACAGAGTGACTTATCTATAAGAGATGTAGAGTATTTGAGTCGTGTCAGTGTTTTTTTTATATTACATAGATTATTGAGCGATACAGATAGTTTAAAAGAACTAGCGTTTCAGTAAAATATGTATGAACAATCAGATCCAGTCACAGGCCGTTTCATGCAGTCAGTTTCAGCATTTTTGGTTGTGTAATGCCTCCCCTTCATGCGGCAGCTTACGAGATTATTTCATGTATGTTCCATGGCCGTGTTTCTGCCTGGAGTTGCTTGATCTGATGATAGTTTCCATACAAGCACACATTTGTCACTGTCTGTATCACTTTGTGTGTCATTGATTTTACAGCATATATGTTCAGTGATCACAACTCATTCCAGACTGTTTTTAGTATTGGGAACAAAACTATTTGAATATGCTGACAGTACGTGTTGTCTATCACAGCCTTTGTAATGTGTCCATTGTCAGGTATTCAGCAGTTTATCACTTGGAGTATAAAGTATGGCTTGTAATTTTGTTTTGTTTTTTGGTCTCTTGCTCCACATTAATGTATTTCTCTTTGTGTAATTGCTACTTTCCGAGTACTATTTTAATAATAAAATATCTGGTAACATTTTCAAATTGTTTAGAATTTATTTGCATATGGTTTGTGTTGCTTAATTTGTAAACACAAAAGAGAGAGAGAGCACATTCATCAAATCTTTTTTTTTTCCTTTTACAAGCTATGGGATTATATTCTGCCAAGGAGACAGTGTCTTGGCTCTCATTTATTAGGGCATAAAGGAATGTGATGTCTTGGCAAGCTGCAGCTCCAAGCTTGTTTGTTAAGATCTGTCCCAACAGGAATAGGTTGACCAGGTCTGCTGGGTCTTCAGAAACTGAGTTTGGTCACATCTTTGTAGTCAGCAGACATTGCTCATATGTGGAGTCAAGAGAAACTAAGGCTGGTCACATCTTTGTAGTCAGCAGATGTTGCTCATATGTGGAGTCAAGAGAAACTAAGGCTGGTCACATCTTTGTAGTCAGCAGACACTGCTCATATGTGGAGTCGAGAGAAACTAAGGCTGGTCACATCTTGGGGTCAGCATAAACTAAGGTTTGTCACATCCATGAAGATGGACCTTGTGGCAAGACGGTGGTGGAGTTAATGCATATTTTATTTACAACAGCATTATGACGTTTTTAGCTGGCAGTGCAAGAATGATCAAGACGGTACAGGTGGTACAAAGACATGCATAAAATTCCAGTCAGTGATGCCTGGCCACATTTACCTACCTAGATTTCTCTGGTACCCATTTTTAGAGGCTGAGTTTAGAGGGCCTTTTTGGTGTGGTGGTACTTGAACTCAGTACCACTGCATTAGTACACCTTAACCTCTCAGCCAAACAGGCCGCCTTTGACTGCATTATACTTGGTAAATATGGCCAATATGAAGTGGAAGCAAAATCAGTTAACACAGAGGTTCTAAGGACTGTTGTAGCAGGAGGTGGGGTGGGGGATACGCTCTCCACTCCAAAGAAATGTCTCCAAGACGCACATCTCAAATAGCCTCTGACAGTCAAGTCCGGCTCCTAGCCTTCTCATGGCAGAACTGTTCAAACTGACAGGAGAAGGGGTGAAAGCAAATATCTGGCACCTGAAAACCAGACATTTCGAGTAGATGAGAGTCATGTTTGGTAGCTCATCTACCGCTACTGGCGAGATTCTTCAGCTGCCGTGCGTGGAGTAGAGGCTCCTCCCGGCCAGTGAAGAAAGGTGCAAATGGGGTTGCCGCGGGCACCACTGTGGAAAAGGTGAAAGAAAGGATTAAGTGGAGTAATCAGTAGTCTCGAGGTCAGGACTGCTCAAATCACAGCACCTCTGCTCTGGAGGTCAGCCACGTCCTATGTACACTCATACCAGGCTTAACCAAGGGGTTAAGACACTGCTGCCGAGATTCTTCAGATGCAGCGCATGGAGTGAAACTCCTCCCAGCCAGTGAAGAAAATGCGAAAAAGCAATTAGGGTTGCCATGCGGCGCCAATGTGAAAAGGTGATGGAAAGGATAGAGTGAAGCTTAATTGGTATGTCCAGTAGCCTCGCGGCAAGAGCTACTCATACCACGGCACCTCTGCTCTAGAGGTTGGCCACATCCGATATACACCCATACTGGTGAAATATGCTTAAACCAGGGGTGAAACTTGATGGCTACTCATGTCATGGTATCTCCGCTCAAGAGGTCAGTCACATCCTAAATACCCACATACTGGGATAATATGACTAAACCGGCTCAATCCAGGGGTGAAACTTATTAGTGGTGAGGATTCATCCTCCTGGACAAAAGTTCGTCCTGGTCACAACTAGGAAAGAGAGTGGCCATGCTGAAGTTGGAGACACTGGACCAGTGCAATCTAGATAGGCAACCACCTCTCAACCGGCGGGGATATATGCGTATCCTAATCACGCTGAGGTTTTCCAGTGAGAAAGTTCAGCGCTGGACTGGATGGGCAACCACCTCTCACCCGGTGGGGATACAAGGGTATCTCAAAACACGTTGAGGTTTTCTGGTGAGAAAGTCCAACTCTAAGCTGGCTGGGCAACCACCTCTCACCCACCGGGGATATACTGATATCCAAAACATATCGAAGTTTTCCGGTGAGAAAGTCCAACTCTAGATTAAACTGGTGCAATGAAAACCAGTGTCATGCATTCCCGCTTCTGAGACCCACCGAGAATACAGGCTCAAGCCCTGCAATACTCTGAACCTCTTGTGGTCCTCTCAGGGATCTCGTGTGGTCTTTTCGGGGACCTATCGAGGACCACAGGAGTAAATTCAGTAGGATCATGGGGCGGTCTTGGTGGCAGAAGCAAATGAAGACAAAGAAGAGTTAACACAGAAAAAAAAAAAAAAATCAGTGATCTGTTAAAGAGTAAATGAACATAAAAACAATGATCTATAAAAATATGTTAGTGACCCATTAACTCTGCCATACAGCACAGGAGAAAGTCTGATGAGTACTTTCAGCATGGAAGAAATTTATGTGACGGTGAATGCACCCAGCAATAGCATCTGAACATGATATATTTTATCACATGATAGTGATAAGGCTGAATCTGAGATGTTCTAAGAATTTTAATATTATATATATTCATCTAATCAGTTACACAACAATACATATACACACTGCATGGCAATTACTCAAATGATATGACTTAATAAGGATATACTGCCAGGTCTAAAATAACAGATAAACAAAAGCTTTATGCTACAAAATAACAATACATAGTTAATTAAAGCAATTTTCTCATACAGTAAAAGGTTAATGAATTCATATTTATGTGGCAGCCGAGTACAAATTCACATATGAACACATAACTTGGCCACCTCTGAATAAAACAAATCCCAAGCACATGGACAGAGATTCAGCTCCGTCTGTTAGCTCAGACCTACCAAACATCCATGACGCACAAATATTTTTTAGAATCACTTCTTATATCTATATCTTTCCAATGCCGTTAAACACCACATAGGGCTCACAAGGTAATTTTTTTTCTATTTCTTTAGTTGTTTTCCAGCTTTCACATGCATAAATGCGGGTAGATATTACATCTGAATTGAATTAGAATCACTACCACAACATTTTACCAGCAAATGGCACACTGTTTTTTTTAGTTTGTGGTAGTTTAAAATTATGAACTATCAACTTTAGAACAAACCATATGACTATAGTTGTTTTATTTTTAATTTTAAAAAAAAAGAAGCCATTTAAACAGTTCATGGTAGGTTAAAAGGTTAACAGCACCAAGCACAAAATATGTGCTCATAATTGTAGAATACTGAAAGTAAAGAAAAAAAAAACAAAAGACTGCCTCTGGCAGCCATTAGTTTCTGTATTAATAAATTTGAATTTATGTATTAAGTCTATAGCGAAGATTCTCAAGAAAATATATGAGAATGGAAAACATACTAAACTTTTTAAACAGGAAAAATGCTAAATTCTAAATCTTGTTAAAAAGAAGGGAAAATTCGTCTAAATTCTAAATCTTGTCATAGTGGGGTCCAAATTGGGCACAATTCTAAATCCTGTGATACTGGTGGCATCAGTTAGTCATTTGCATGTCTCTTGCAGAACATTGCTTCCCTAACGGCTCTCCTGTAGGCCTCTCAGCTGTAAGCATGATGCCCTGTTTCTGGTGCATCCATTCGCAGATCATCAACATTGTCTTGTAGCCATCTTCGCCTTGGTCTTCCTCTTTCTTTTTCCACATATGTAACCTTCCAACACTGTCTTTTATAAATTCTCATGTTTAATATGTCCAAAATATTTAAGTTTTCTCTATTTAATCCTCTTTACTAGTCAACCTTCTTCAATATTAAGTTCTTGTAGTATGGATATATTTGAAGGGCTCTTCTGTAGCATTTACATTCAAAGGCATTTATGTGTTTCTCAGCTGTTTTGTTAAGTGTCCAGGTGGCATATTTGAGCTAAATTGTAAATCCTGTGATATTTGGACCATTTCTGAGCTAAATTCTATATCCTGTGATATGAAGGTCATCTTACATCCTTCCTGTGCCATTAAACATCACATAGGGCTTGAATGGTAGTTCACCAAGTTTTCAGCAAGCTTTTCAACCTCATCATGGGATTTTATGCCTACTAATTTGGCCTCTCTTAACCATGTCCTCTTTAAAGTTTTTTTGTGGACAACCTCTTTTTCTTCAGCCTGTTGTGTTCCAATTGATAGCTTGTTTTGAGATTATCTGACTGTTTCTTCTCATCACATGACCAACATGTCCATCTCCTTTTTTCTGATCACCCATGAGACAGGTAAGGTCATACATGAATTAAATTATAAATCCAGTTATAACAGGGTCATATTTCAGCTAAATCATGTGCAACTTGTGACTTAGGTAGAAACAGGTGCAACATGCTCTTAATTTACATGACTCCAAATTCCCAATCAAAGGCCACAATGTTCTAAATCACTCACAAATGTTTGACTGATCGCTTCTGACATTTGCTAGCAATCACTGCAGTCAACAGCGATAAATCCAATACAGTGCAATTCCTTTAATCAATGCAATCAATAAATGGTTACCTGACACTTGGTGTTTGGGATCAAAGTCAGGGAGACTAGTTTGAAGTTGAGAGTTGGGGGGGGGGGGGGGGAGAAATGATTTCTCTTATATTTCAATACTCTATGGCAAATGGTGAGGCCTACACTGGTTAGGGTGGCAAAGTTCCGCAAGGGACATGCAAATGAATGAATGAATGGCAAATGGTTACTGTATAACTTAAAACAGCAGCAGCTGTGATCCCAGTTGCCAAAGGATTACTAATGACATGTTTGTCACCTTTCAGTGCATTCTCATTTAACAAAAGATAACACCACTTCAGCATGAGTAATGTTGAGAAGTTGAACCTGGTACAGGTCTTTGTTCCTGGTAGGTTCTCTGTGGGTAATTTTATCTCAATCTTTGTTTACTCATTAACAGATAATATACATCAGTAAATTTAGGGGTGAAGACGCCCGATAAGGCAATCAGTGACCCACAGCTGATATGCTAGTGTCAGGGTTAGCGACCCATAGCTGATATGCTAGTGTCAGAGTTAGCGACCCATAGCTGACCAAGACCCTGTCCCACCTCTCCGTGGTACCCCCACCCCCAGTAACAGGTCTAGCCTGGCTAACAGGGCAGGGTTCGCCATAGTGGAGTCTGCTAAGGAAGCACTGCGCGCCCCCTTCTTTTTAGCCGTACTCCGGGACTGAAAAAATAGCTGCCATAACCTGCTCCCACACCGATACGATGCTGTGCCTCAAAATCTCTACGGCATCGGCTGCAAAGAACACCAGCTCGCAGTTACAGGGAGTTCGTACAAGTAAGTACATCAGTAAATTTAAACTTAAGATGAATAACTGTTGACCCCTCATAAAGCAGGCATGAATATAGATCTCACAGACTACAGAGATAAGAGAACTGGTGGAAAGACAGACATATATATGGTTGAAAATGCCCTTCAAAATTTATCAAGCTACACTAACTTCACACAGTTCACCAAAACCGTACATCTAACATGTACAGAAAATATTGTTTTGTCCCAACTTTACTTATACATGTATATGTAAATCAAGAATTCAGTGTGTATTTATGTAACAGATGTAATATGACACATTCTATTCCTTTGAGCTACAAATGCTTTTATGTCAACAGCTGGATATGACTGTATCTACTTTTTCAGAGGATGCTGCATATATCTGCTTCATTTCTGATATACAAAATATGTCCTTTAATTAGATCTTTAATTAGATCAACTTTTTGTATTGTAGCACACCACAAGTAAATGTAACCAAATTGCTTCCTACAAGAACATATTTTCTCACAATTTACACTTTAAATTCTTCTTCATTCTTCTCTACTCCATGACTTTCAATTTTAAGACATAAATAACCATCAAACAAAAAGCATTTCAATAAATGAAGTGAAGTATAGTGGAAATAAATGAAGACAATATCCATGTAAATTTCTAAATTTAAAGTAGATCTTGCAGAATTTTCCTTTACACAGGGACTTAATTTAATCAATACATAGAAAAACTTCCTTTAACTATATTTTACTTTTTTCATTGAAAATGTCTCTTTCCACAATTAATTTGTGTCCTAAATTTGAAGTGGTTAGTGCACTGGTCTCTCATGGCGAAGGTTGGGGGGTTCGAATCCAGCTGAAGGCACCCCAGTCACCCAGCTATAGAAATTGGGACCCAACTTCTTCTGGAGTTGGGGAAGGAAAGACAGCCAGGCGTGATAATGATCACATCACCCTCTAGTGTGCTGATAGGTCAAGGAAAATATGGGCACTAACACGGATTAGCTTTGCCTGTTTTAGGTAAATCTGAAAGTCACGGATTACAAAAGGATGAGATGTTAAAAAAATGTTCTCCAGTAGGGCTGTTCTGGCAAATAAGCTCAAAGCATAAACACTGAGCACTGCTACATCAACATAAGCATTGTATCCTGGCAAATTTCCCTCAAAACTCTCCTGACAAATGACTCAAAACTCACCAATATTTATGCATAAAATAATATACAACATGTGTATACAAATATATCTCATATAGAAGTGGATATACATGTACATCCAACCACAAATGGCAAAACTATTTTTTAAAAAAAGCATATTACAAAAAAATCATCTATCAACTCTCAAACATTCAAGCAATAATTTGTAACAAATGCACTACATACAAACAAATAAACAAAAATTGTAGCCATAAAACTAATAAAAATTTGTTTTAATTTAAAAATAGTTTAACTTTCACAATTTCTGACTTTAAAAAGACCAAAAAAAAATTGTTGTCCCCAAACACTGGTTTCCATGTACTTAAAACATTTTGCTGCTGTTGAAATGAATTTAAATGTCCAATGAATAACTCAGCTTTCACACGGATTTTACTTTCGGTCACTCTGAAATTATTCTAAATATTCTAGAATGATTCTAAAACCATCAAAATTATAGAAGATCTAATATAACAAACTTTTCACAAGATAAAAGTATCTGTAACCAAGAGACAAAACTCAGAATGTGGATTTTAAAACATGCATAATGCATTTCTCATAAATGAAATAATCTCTTCCAACAAGCACAGATCTATAAGGCATACCCCCCCCCCCCCCCCCAAAATCAGCATTGCAAGCAGGGTCTGTTTTATGCAACGGAGGCTAAAATTTCTATCAACCAAAGTCTGCTAATCAACATTTATATAAGTACTCCATGCAAAACTTGAGGTAGATGTTATATCATTGAAGAAATGTGGCATCAGAGGTACCTTTAACAGTGCTGTGGATAATTTATCATTTCAAAGGCAGTGATGACTCGGTCCTTGACAAAGAGCAAATTACAGAGGGTATTTATCTAGCTCTGAAGATTGATGATTTTCTAGATTTTGAGAATGAAGATTAAAGCCTTTACTCAGCATGTTTTCATTCACAGATATTTTTTTAAACACACAAACTCTCTGAAAATTATTTGAGTTTTTTAACCAAAAATAAAAAAAATGTCATGAAATGGTCTGAAATTACATTTTTTTTTAAACCCAAGAATGTTCTGACGAAGAAAAAAAAAAAAAAAAGAAGGTGCATCCTATGCATCAATTTATCTTGTAGGATGACAAGTATAAAAAAAGTTACATGGCCTCTCCATCTTATTTATGGAAGTTCTGTTAGGCTTTTATCATTTTTCTCTCATTAGCATCCCTGCTTCATCGTGAAGTCCTAGTTCAGCTGGCACAGCAGGAATACCACCTGTATCAGCACTTTTATAGCTGGTTACATCCCACAATTTAACTGCTAGTAACAACTGTACAAATTTTTTGGGAAATGCTTTTGCTTAATGCAACATGGCATAATCCACAGCTAAACCAGCAAACTACAAATAATATTTTCAAACTTTTACATGTGTGCTTGAGACATTCATTTCACTTTTTTTTTTTTTCCTTTGACACAGCATTTTGTAGCATATAAACAGATTCAAGATAAGGCTTGAAATGTAACCTTTCAGTTCCAGATACTGAGACATACATGTAATACAGGAAAATAAGAACCAGATTTACACAATACAAGTTGCACTACTATGCTACATATATATTATGAGTACAAATATTTCAACCAATCAAGTGCATGGATACAAAAATGTAAATAAATTTATCAAAACTGCTGACCAAGTGCTTCAAATGGAGAAACAACTCGGCACTTGTGAAAGAGGAAATGAGCTTTCACAAACACCCAGAACATCAAACATGACTTAGGCTGAAGGAAGCATCTTTCTCAGTCAGATACGACCTCTGATGGGGGTTAGGTTGCCTGGTGATGGTGTGAAGCACCAACAGTTTAGGATGCTGAACCACATGGGCATCAACAAACACTGCGACCACTCAACAACAACAAGAAAACTCTGTATAAAAATCATGAGACTGTACACAGTTGTTAAACCAACATCACTGCCCGGCTATGTCAGTGGAAGACAAACAGATCCAAGGAGTTTTGTACATGAAAATAAATTTGTGTATAGAAAAAAACATTAGACTCGCAGACTTTTTCAGGTGTCATCAATAGTAAATTCACATCTCGGTAGAGAAGAAGTCAATATGGTCCAGATAAAAGGGATGGCGACTGCAGTAAAACTGGTTTAAATAATAAGGTAGACAGAGGTGTATGGTGCAGTTTTACAAAGTGAGGGAGGGAGTGAGTAAGGTGAGAAAAAAACGGATAGAAAGTATGAGAATGTATAAATGAAAAACCTACAACATCCGATATTTCGGCGTGAGCCTTATTCGAGGATACATACACAACAAGACAAAAACACGAAGAACTTATCTGAAATTTCTATTTTCTACTTGGAGGAAGACACATTCAGATAAGTTCTTCGTGTTTTTGTCTCGTTGTGTATGTATCCTCGAATAAGGCTCACGCCGAAATATCGGATGTTGTATGTTTTTCATTTATGCATTCTCATACTTTCTATCCGTTTTCTCACCTTACTCACTCCCTCCCTCACTTTGTAAAACTGCACCATACACCTTTGTCTACCTTATCAATATGGTCCAAGCTGGTTTTAGACAAGGAAGAGGATCAAGAGATCATATATTCAATACAAGATTAATAACAGAGAAATGCAGAGTTTAATGTGAATCTATATTTTTCCTTTACAAACTACTCAAAGGCATTTGATTGTGTACAACACCAGAAACTTTGGGAAATAATGGAAAAAATGGGATTTCCAACACATCTGATACAATTAACATCACTGCTGTATCTAGACCAACAAGCAGCAGTAAGAATTAATGGTGAAACAACAACTTGGTTTGACATAAAACAAGGGGTCCGTCAGGAGTGCATATTGTCACCTTACTTATTAAACTTGTATACTGAAAATATAATGAGGAATGTTAGAGAAGATGTAGACAAAGAATATTAAGATGCTATAACAATTGGAGGTTATGAAATACCAGAGATTCGATATGCTGATGACACAGTATTACTGTCCACAACACAAAAAGGAATGGAAAAACTAATTCAACACAAAAAGGAATGGAAAAACTAATTATGTCAGTCCGTAAGAATAGTGAAGAGCAAAATCTCTATCTTACTGCGAAGAAAACTAAATTGATGACAACTGACAAAACAAACAAGGCAGCTGATATATGTATCAATGAGGAAAAACTGGAAGAAGTGAGAGTTTTGAATATTTTGGATCACTATTAACTAATAATGGAGATACAGTGAGGGAAATTAAAAGGAGGACATCTAATGCTCTTCAGAAAGTAAAACAACTAAAGAATCTGTGGAGAGGAACAGACAGAACTACAAAAATAAAATTTTTAAGGGAATGCATCCTTCCCATCGCAACATATGCCTGTGATACCTGGACACTTAACAAAACAGCTGAGAAACACATAAATGCCTTTGAATGTAAATGCTACAGAAGAGTTCTTCAAATATCATGGACACAAAAAAGAACAAATATATCCATACTACAAGAACTTAATACTGAAAAAGGCTGGCTAGTAAAGAGTATTAAACAGAGAAAACCTGAATATTTTGGACACATTAAACGTCATGATAATCTAGACAAGACCGTTTTGGAAGGGTACATAATGGGAAAAAGAAAGAGAGGAAGACCAAGGCGAAGATGGCTGCAAGACATTGTTGATAGTCTGCAAATGGATGCATCAGCAGCAGGCCATCTTGCTCATAACCGAGAGGCCTACAGGAGTGCTGTTAGGGAGGCAAAGTTCCGCAAGGGACATGCAAATGAATGAATGAATGAATGGATGAACATCTCAATAAACTCATGATCTATAACAAAAGTTCTAAGAAAAGCCACATAGATTAAAAAAAAAAAAAAATTACATAAAATGCTGGTTAAGGAAATATGCAAAACCATCCCTGTAAAAATCACAAAGGATGTCTGATACAACATGGAAAAAGTACCAATGAAGCCATTAACTGTCCTGCCATTACCCTTCATAATCACGGACAACAGAAACTTAAATATGAACCCCGATATTCTCTGAAACAAGTCTGAAGTCTGGTGCCTTTGATTATTTTTTTTTTCAAATGGTCTATCTTAGGCAAATGCTATTATAACTCTCACTATCTTGTACGGATGCAGCGTTCCAGATAATGGAACGAACACTGCTCTCAAACAATCAGCTTCTTTTCAAATCACCAAGACTTGTGTGATCAAGTACTTCCAACACAATCCAAACAGTTCAGAAACTCTCCAGAAACTTGCTTCTCAGGTCCTATAAAGTTGACGCAGACCTCTCCCTCCATGCTGTCCTCACTGCAAGACCACCATGGCATCAGCTGGTGAGAGCTTTGAGTTCACAGCTACAACAAAACTACAAATGTCAGGATCAAATATAAATTTAGCATAACTTTCTGACCCTTGAGTTACATTTTCAAGGTGATAAATGATTCTAAAGACTGACAACAGAAATATAATGAAAATAATGAAATAAAACAGCCAAATTACAAAAATTCTTCATTGTATCTCCACCAAAAAAAATGTGTCCATAGACAGAAAATATATATTATTCAAACTTAGTCATTTGTTAACAAAAAAACACCAAAAAAAAAGAAAGAAAGAAACAGAACCAATTACATAGCACACAGTTATTAACAGCTTTGGTCAAATAATTAACAAGAATGATAACTGCTGCAGTGGTAGATCACAACAGTTCATTATTTAAACAATAAACGAACTGATGTCAACAATGCTGTTTTAAACCCACACTAATTTCTGGGATATTAAACTTACGGGTTAATTTCAACAAATCTCTGCAAGTCCTGGCTAAAAATATTTATAAGCAACTGAGGTCAAACAAAAACCGGCTTTCTTTTCTTTTTTCTTGTAAAGTGAATCTGCTTTTCAAATTAAGATCTCACCGTGAAAAAGAAAGAAAGGGCAAGTATTTTTAGAGCCTTTAAATTATTGTACACAACTTATAAGGCACACTAATAAGATATAAGAAAGGCACCATAAGTAATACTGAAATTTTTTTTTTTTTTTTCACAAAATAAAGAACTGAAAATTTACAAAAATGGAGTTTCTCCAGCAGGCAAAAATGATCTGTAACACTCCTTTACTGAAGCCTGTCAAAAACAGCTGCAGTATCGTGCGTTAACAGTAAAACTCATCCAGCCTGACTGGATCTGTGAATGTCAGATGTTACTTTTTATCCATAAACCATAGGAAACATCTACAGAAACAAGCAAATCAGTGAAACATTTAGAAATATAAGCAAAACATTTACAGAAACAAATGCTGAAATTATTTTGAGAGAAAAAAAAAAAACAGCAAAGACCAGGTAAACATTTGGAGAGAAAAAAAAGCAAAGCAGTAAAAACATTTAGAAACATAAGCTAAACATTTAGAGAAACAAGCAAACACTGAAAACATACCAAAAAAAAAAAAAAGGAAACATTTATAGACACAATAATATCAACTTAAAACAAATGCGGAAAAAGAAGAAAAAAAAAAAAACTCGAGCATTTTTAAAGAAACAAGCAGAATCACCGGGCATTCTTACAACAAATAATAGTTTGTCTCTTGCAGGATTAACTCTAGGTCAGTGGTGAGTCACTCATACATGACACATTCACAGTCTTAATAAAATAATCATGCATGAGAATTATATCTAAAGACTAAATATTTAACTGCCTGCTGGAAAAATAGTTTTTAAAAAATAATAAAGTTTAAAAAAAAAATCAAATACATTGTAATTCTTCCCCTCTCCCCCCCTCCACACACACATACACACAAAAGACATGCTTTTTTTCTCCCCAAAAAAAAAAAACTCCCTCAAACAATTACCACGAGTCCTATACCCCAATGGGTAGAGTCTGGGTAGCGGGTACTGTTACTCGACTAAACATCCACATTTTGACAGACTAGTCTCCTGATGACCCCAGTGTACAATATATATGCTTATAAATTATTAAATTATGATTACAAACCAAAATAATATCACCCCAATATAAAACCGACAGCCGGTAGCACATTGCTTGATAGCCTTTGTTGGTCTTCAGACACTTAGTGACATATCTTACTTATCTACCAAAACAGTCTGTTCATTAATTTTGTGCACGGATGAATCATCAGTTGAATATTAGAACCAAAAAACCTACACAAAATCTGCAAGATTATTTTGCTGTAAACATAAGGTGGCCATTGTTATTTTGACACTAACACCTTACACAGATGAAAAATGGCGTCATCATCGACCTCACATGTACATGAATTTTCAGCCTTAAACAGTAACAGTAAACCATGCTAAATGCTTCAAATGCCCAGATCAAGTTTAAATAAAATTCTTGGTAAATTTGTTAAGGCGACAAAGTTTTTAATCTTGAAGCTTTAACCATAATTTGTATCAAGAAACTGGCATTAGCCGATAACATTTACCATGAAACAAGTCAGCACATGAAACCTAAACTGCAAGAGGAGGTGAAACATCTCCAATCAGTTTTTGTCTACCATTCAAGCCCACAGCTCTTTGGGTTTGTTAACTGTAAAATTCTAACAGTGGAATGTTCTGAACACACAGAGAAAGATTCAGAAAGCAATATATGGTACCATAGCTGTAACTGTTCAGGAACAATTAAGTTAGTCCACACAGGTTAGCTGTGAGTGCAGAAATACCACTATTTATAAGATCAGCTGCAGTTTTTCGTTAAGAAGTTCAATAGGGAAAAATAAAAATCCAACAGCATACAATCTTTGATCAAATCTCTATAGATGGGATGGCTATGAAGTAAATGGAAAATGTGGATTTTAGGTTTTGTTCTAAAATATTACTTGCCAATTATGTCTTATTCACCAACACATCTTAAAAAATGGGAAATACAGCGATTTTTAAGCTGCCAGGTACTAGCTGTAATACAAGCCATGCAGATATGTATTTATGCAAAATGTAAAACTAAATGTCTCTCTCTGAACCTTGAATGCCCTGGGCACATGGGGCTTCCGCAAGGGTTTTTCACAAATGCCTGTCCTTTGCCTTTTTTTTCCGCTCTTGCTCAGGTGAGCCTTCTATTGCTCAACATCCTCTCTGTTGTTCTCCTCCATGTCTCTTTTGGTCTACCCTTACTTCTGTTCCCCTGTGATGTCCATCTTAGTGCTATTTTTGGTAGTGAGTTGTCAGTCATTTGGAGCACATGTCCCAACCATTGCCAGCGTCTTTCCTCAATAATTGTTGTCAGTAGCTTCATCTGCATTTCTGCCAACAAGATGTTTATTTCTTATGGTGTTTGACCAAAATATTTTTCTAATTCTTCATAAATATTTAGTCTGGAAAGAATTCAACTTGTTTTCTATGGTTTTGGTGATTTTCCAGCATCCACTTTCATAAAGTAGTACACTTAGAACATTACTCTTAAATATCCTGATTTCCATCTTCATGCTTAGTTTCTTAGATTTCCATATAGTCTGCAGCACTGCAAAAGCCTGGTTTGCTCTAGAAAGTTTGTTGCTGATGTCCTCTGTGCTGTCTCCATTTTCTACTACTCTACTGCCAAGATATCCAAATTTGTTGACCTCCTCCACTAACTTGCTGTCTACTCCGAGTACATTTCTGTTCACATTTTGCTTCATTAACTTTGTTTTTCCTACGCTGATCTTTAGTCCTATAAAACTAAATGAGCTCAACTATAAATACGAACTGTATGCTCTATTTTTTTTTTTTAAATTTGTGATAAATCACAAAGCACTTACCATTTTTGTTTCTTCTGACACATACAATTTCTTTTCCTGTCTGATTCAAATTTCTGTGATTATAATCTCCTAAGATATTAATAAAATATCTTAAAAATACGTCATAAACTCAAACTATCAACACTGCTACTGTATGCCACCAATGTACAGCAAATGAGTTATCAAACCGCTGTTAATCTCTTGTTCTTAACTCTTCAGACTGTCCATTCTCTTAGATGACTTCTTCCTCTTCTTCGTTCGCTTCTACCACCAAGACCGCCCCGTGATCCTACTGAATTTACGCCTGAGGTCCACGTTACGTCCTGTGGTCTCCGAAAGGACCACACGGGATCCCCGAGAAGACCACATGGGGTTCAGAGTATCGCAGGGCTTGAGCCTGTATTCTTGGTGGGTCTCTGAAGCGGGATTGTGTGACACCGTGGTTTTCGTTGCACCAGTTTAGTCTAGAGTTGGACTGTCTCACCGGAAGACCTCGACGTGTTTAGGATATCAGCATATCCCTGCTGGGTGAGAGGTGTTAGCCCACCTAGCCCAGAGTTGGACTTTCTCACTGGAAAACTTCGACATGTTTTAAGATACCCATGTATCATCGCCGGGTGAGAGGTGGTTGCCCATCCAGTCCAGTGTTGGACATTCTCACCAGAAAACCTCAGCGCGATTAGGATATGCATACATCCCTGCCGGGTGAGAGGTGGTTGCCTATCTAGACTGCCCTGGTCCAGTGTCTCCAACTTCAGCATTTTGTGGTCGTGGCCGCTACCCTTCCTAGTTGTGACCAGGATGGAGCTTTTGTCCAGCTCACCACTAATGACTTCCACCCCTGGGTTGAGCCGGTTTAGGCATATTATCCCAGTATGGGCGTGTTTGGGACATGACCGACCTCTAGAGAAGAGGTGCCATGGCATGCGTAGCCTTCAAGTTTCACCCTTGGAGTGAGCCGGTTTAGGCATATTTCACCAGTATGGGTGTATATCAGGCTTGACCAATCTCTAGAGCGGAGGTGGCATGACATGCCTAGCCAGCAAGTTTCACTCCTGGTGCATGCCGGTTTAGGCATACTTCACCAGTGTAGGTGCATTTTGGACATGGCCAGCCTCTAGAGCAGAGGTGCCGTGGTATGTGTGGCTCTTGCAGCGATGCTACTGGACATACCGATTAAACTTCACTTTATCTTTTTCCTTCACCTTTTCACATCGACGCCACATAGCAACCCTGATTGCTTTTCCGCATTTTCTTCCTTGGCCGGGAGGAGCTTCACTCCACGCGCAGCATCCGAAAAGTCTCGCCAGCAGTGTCTTAACCTCTAGATTAAGCCAGTTCAAAAATTTCACCCGATATGAGTACACTTAGGACGTGGCCGACCTCCAGACCAGAGGTGGTGTGATTTGAGTGTTTGCTTCACTTTATCCTTTCTACCACCTTTTCCACAGTGGTGCCGCGCGGCAACCCATTTGCACCTTTCTTCATTGGCTGGGAGGAGCACCACTCCACGCACGGCAGCTGAAGAATCTCGCCAGCAGCGCTAGATGAGCTACCAAACGTGCCACTCATCTACCCTAAGTGTCTGGTTTTCAGGCGCCAGATATTCGCCTTCGCCCCTTCTCCTGTCAGTTTAAACAGTTCTGCCACGGGAAGGCCAGGAGCTGGATTTGACTGCCAGAGGCTGTTTGAGTCGCATGCCCTTGGAGTGGAGAGCGAATTCTCCACCCCACCTCCGGCAATAACAGTCCTTAGAACCTCTTAGATGACAAAACTGCTCCTAGAAAAGGTTAACCTTTGCTTACGCTCAGCACAACTGCTGTTAATGACTACAATGTTTAATTATTAAGGTCTAAAGTTATCATTCTATACATCTGCTGACATTATATCATGCCACTGGACATTCCATGGTTTTAGGTACATCTTCCAATTACTTTATGGTAAAATTATCAGTAATTCTGTTCTATGAAATATAAACCTATAATTTGCTAAAATAAAATATAAACCTGTAATTGGCTTAAATGAAACATAAACCAGTAATTGCTAGATTGAAATATAAATCAGTAACTGCAAAACTAAAATATAAACCAGTAATTAGTTAAAATGAAATATAAACCTATAATTAGTTAAAATGAAATATAACTATAATTATATAAAATTAAATATAAACCTATAATTAGCACACACAACATATAAACCAATAATTAGTTAACATATAAACCTATAATTAGCCAAAATAACACATAAATCTTTAATTAGTTAAAATGATATATAAACTAGTAATTACCTAAAACAAAGTAGAAGCCTATAATTAGTTAAAGTGAAATATAAACCAATAATCAGCTAAACAAAATGGTGCTTGAAGAATGTTAATTAACATATCTTTCTATGAGCAACTGAAATATTAACAGAATACACAAGCACATCATGAACACATCAGGAGAGGGCTAACAGATAAAGACTGATTAAATTAAAGTCATGTGTGTATGTGGTACCAATAATACTTCTACGGTAACTTATAAGGTCAGAAAACAACATTCACGACATGCAAATTTTTGTCTAATCAAAGACCACTGATGTCATATGCTAACAGGAAATGATGCCAAGCCTATTTTTAGCATTTATAACAGTATAACATTACAAATTCCCAACTGTTGAACAAAAACCACATAACAGCTATTTCTTTAAAAAGCCATGTAAACGGCTCATGGCAAGTTAAGAGTTAACTAGTCTGATGGGCAACCATATTAACCTTGATTAATGTTCCATTCCACACTTCATTTAAAGAAGCTGCTCATGTATATTTTTTTTTTCTTTTTACCCCACAAACAATTTACAATAAAAATAAGTTGTTTTCACTTTCTGTCTTTTGCCTTCATAACATTATATTTTACAGTATCATGTCAGAAATCTTATAGTAATCTAAAAATTCACACTGGCTTGCATATATATATATGAGAAAAAGAGAGAGAGAGAGAGAGAAGGAGAAGAAGGGTGTTTTTTCCCCTTTTAATCCTTCATATTTCATGCTGATTTTTTTCATTTTCAACATTTTCAACAGGTGTCAAAAATGTTGTTCTTAGCTTTAGGAGCTGTTCTGATGCTGTCAGAAAATAAAACGATGATGACAGCCAAGTGAAATACTTCAAGAGACTCCATAGCAGGACTAGAAAAATAAGAACAACAGATCTTATTACAGGAACCAAAAGTCCAAGCAAACTGGGGAAATGCAGTTAACCATGATTGTTGTCATCTCACCTCATAGCAGTAATGATGACACAAGACTGGGTGATGACCCATTCTGTACTGTTCCCTACTTAAATTGGCACAATAAGAATATATATTATTAACATGAAAAAAAAAAATTGGAAGCATAAATAGTAAAGGAGATTCATAATAAACATAGAAAAAACATGTGGAACATAAGTGGGCCTTTTCTGAAGACTGGCATATAACGCCAACCACAATCAACTCCAGAATTCCCTGAAAGCCTGCAAACTTGGGATTTATACTTGAAGAGCCTTTCAGTTCTGCTCACATCATGACTGTGGTTATCTGTCTTGTCACTATAAGTCAAGGACTTCTGACTGGTCTGCCACAGTTGTCATAGCACTTGTTGGGCCATTTATTGGGTTCACTATGTTATCCTCCAAATCTTCTTCCCATGTGTCATCAAATCTGAAGATTAAAAAAAAAAAACAAAACCAAGTTCTTGGTGGGTACATATCTGTTCCACATGTCTTCAACAGTGACAAAGCATTCTAGTGAAAGTTTAAAATACAAATTATGCTTGTTGTCCAGGCATGGGCAGTCCCAAGTTAACGAAGGTAGCATTCAGCAAACCATAACTGACCAAGACCCTGTCCCATCTCTCAGCTCTTCCCCCCCCCCCCCCCCAGTTAACAGGAATCACTACAGTCCCAATGCCAGTGGAGTCACTTTCCTGCTTTTTTTTAGCTACACCTCAGATTCTGGATGAAAACCTATAATGTGATTGGTAAAACTCATTTAATGTTCCCTAGGGCAGTGGAGGTTGCAGAAGAGGACTGCTCTTGGAAGTTAGTGAAAGGACTTCAAGATCTTCAAAGTGACAGCTGCTGAGAGACATTACAGCAGATACAAAAACAAACTTGATTTAATGCAAGGTTGGAAGTTCTGAAACACTTGAGATTACCATCTTCCAAGGAAACAAAGATGACAGTGCTGGGGTCATCAAGCCTGGCAAACCACAGCTGACCAAGAATCTATCCAGCCTCTCTGGTGAAGCTGTCAGTTGCAGTCCAAGTCTGGCTAACAAGGCAGGGCTTCTTGTGACTTTCATTATGGTGGAGTCAGCCACAAAACTTGCTTTTTTTTATGCCTACTTTGGGTTATTCAAGCAAGTGACTATATTCCACTCCCAGCTGCCTGTTTTTGAAAATCTTCATCACATCAGCTGCTAAGAATGTCCTGTCCACTTTTTCAGGGAGACATAACAACAACCATCTTCAAAATACATTAAAAGTGGCACATGCAATTTTTTTTAAAACCAGTTTTAAATGCACTGCATAACACATCTCTTAAAATAAAAAATAAAAAAAAAGAGAAAAATAATAGAAAAAAAAAAAAGAAAGAAAGAAACCTGGAAGTCTGAAAAGTCCAAAACAATATACAATAACATTAAAATAGTTTAAACTTCAACTACAACCTTCCCCTCAAGTCCTGTACCAAATATCTAATCAACCCATTAAGTCCTACAGAAAATATCTAATCAACTCCTTAAGTCCTGTAGCAAATGTCTAATCAATCCCTTAAGTCCTAAAACAAATATCTAATCAACCCCCCCCCCCCCAACCTAAGGCCCATAACAAATATCTAATCAGTCCCTTAAGTCCCAAAGCAAATATCTAATCAATCTCTTAAGTCCTTTAGTAAATACCTAATAAAGTCAATAATCATACAAGACCACTTGCCTGTCATAAGCAGTACTCCGTACACAGCCTGCATTCTCTTCATCTCTCTTTGTTTTAAATGTTTTCAACATATAAAACACTCCAGTTATTATCAGCAGGCAACCTGAGATAAAAATGAGACTTTTATCAAGTCAACCTTAACCAGAATGAGCAAAAACTAAGAAACTCTGATGATTAAACTGGTCACCAAGTGAAGATTTAATGCAGTGGTTCCAAACCTATGATCCACCGCTGCATTATCAATTTGGTATTAAGTGCCGTCTATTGAATAAAAACAAATAAAGGCGGTGTTGCTATAGCACATGCTAGATGGTGGTCCACAAATTATAAGTACTCAGAAAAGTGGTTCCTGGGTGTAAAAAAAGGTTGGGAACCACTGATTTCTTGGACAATAAACACAAGAAATCTTGCAAAGCAGCAGATAATGCTTGAATGCCAGCAAAATGACAGGACTGGTTACTGCACCAAAACCCAGAAAAAAAAGCTAAATAAATGAGAATGTTTTCACAGAAGTATGCACAAGCTGAAGTTTGAGGTTTTTGGGCCAAAAGGTGCACCTGACACCACTCTGATGGGTGAAAACCAAAGAAGAAAAATAAGCAAATTTGCGAAAGTAAATGAGAACTTTGAGGGGAGAGGAGAGAGGAAGAGGAGCTTGGAGGAGAATACAATTTAAATGAGCCAGATCTAGACGACAATGGTGAAATGACCTAGAAGAAGATGTACACAATATTGGAATCGAAAACTGGCAAGAAAAGATCAAGAACAGAGAGAAACAGAGATGTGTTTTGTGTGCAGCAATAAGCTTCAATGGCTCAAAGAAGAAATTATACAAAGATATAATGAAAAATATTCTCTTGGTAAGTTTTATCATAACCATCTAGATCTGACATAATGGGTGCATGAGCAAAGCCAGAACCAAGAACCAGTCCAGATTGTTCTCTTACATGTCAACATTAAGTATACAGAAAGAACAAACATTCCATGAAAGGCATCAAAGTATCTTGTGCTACTGTAGGAACATGCACAATATGAGATGTAAGAAAGAACTATACTTCATGGAAAAAAATAAAGAAAAAAGTAGCATACTACGTTAAAGTAATAAATTAATACTACAATCTTAATGGATTGACAAATGAAAATAAATTTAGGCACCAGATAAACTATAATCCATTTAGCACATTTTGTACAGATGATGTTCTCCGCTTTAGGTGCTGTTTGGACTCAAAACAACAATGACAACCATGGAAAATACCTTAGAATTCCACAGAAGGGCTAGAAAAATAAGAACAACAAAACTTATTACATCTTCTTCTTCTTCGTTTGCTTCTACCACAAAGACCGCACTGTGATCCTACTGAATTTATGCCTGTGGTCTTCGTTAGGTCCCGTGGTCTCCTGTGTGTGGTCCCCAAAAGGACCACACGAGATCCCTGAGAGGACCATAAGAGAACTTATTACATGAACCAAAGTCCACGCAAAATGGGGGAAGATGTGCTCATTCATGGTTATTGTCATCCCACCTCATGGTGGGAATGATGACCCAAGATTGAGTGTCTACCCACTCTGTACGTGCTGTTCCCTACTTGATTTTAACCGTGGAAGAGCCGGAAATAAGATAACATACACTCTTCTTCTATCAAGGCCAAATGATGCACTATCTTCTTTCCCTTACAACAGAAGACAACATGACCCAGCATGCCCTATGACCTCTATCAGTAAACAAAGTATGTGGAGTTTTGAACAGAAAGGACTAACCATTCTGCCATGAACCACTTGTAAAATAGTATCAAGAAATGGGGGCTATAGTTTCACTACGTGAGAAGTTAAACAGAAGTTTGACCTACAAAGATATTACAGACAAGTCTTTATAACACAACTGCAGTTCTTAGCTTTTATCACTGACCTCAGATCATAAGGTCAACCTGACTTGTGGATTTCACCTTTCATCTGAGCCTTTTTTTCTCATTTTCTTCTGTTTTGATAAATTAACTACTGTTAACTCACAATCAAACAACAAAATTAACACGTCTGCTTCTCAAAACTGATCAGTTGTTTTCAGTTTGTTTAAACAAATATTCTAAAGATACTTTCAATATTTCAGATTACTTATGAGATTATGAGCTTAAAATCTTCAACCATCATCATCATGTGCCATCTTCAGTATAAAGTTTGGTAATAATGGAACTCCAGCATCTTCTCTTCCTTGTCTTGATGGTGCACTCAACCAGGCTGTATCCTGTCCACCATCAAATGTTATCTTTCCTGCCATCTCTTTTTCCTTCCACCTTTCCTTCTAGTATATTATTATCAGTATATTATTATCTCTTTTTAAATGACCAAAGTATTTTGTTTTCTTTATCCTTATTTCTCTGAAAAGTTCAGATTCCATTTGCAGTTGTTCTAATATTTGTACATTCGCTCTTTTCATTTTCCATGATATATGACCTACTTTCCTGTAGATCCACATCTCTGCTATCATTCTCTCAAACGTTTCTCTTACGAGTCCAGGCTTCTACTCCATACAGTAGTAGATATAACATTTTTCAAACCTCACTTCTGTTTTCAAGGACAGATTCCTGGGTAACCGCATCGTCTTCAATAAGATTTTATTCTGCAAACAGCGAGACTGTGAAAATCTTCCCCGAAATGAACATCCTGACTACAAATAAAATGCTATACAGTTGTAAAGAAAACAGAGTAATAAGAAACAGCCATGTTAGTAGCAGAACCATTAGAAAAGGATGAGGTGTGTGGAAGATTAGCAGATCATACTCAGTAGTTCCAATGAGGAAGTCAAACCTTCACCAGGCAAACACTGGTCACCTGAACCAATGCAGGCTGTTCTCCAATGTGCCAACATTAAGTAAACTGAAAGAACCAATAATACACACACAGGATTTCAGTAAAGTCAACAAAGTTCACAGCCCCTTCCTGGCGTAATACCTGCTCTACATGATCTTTGCAGAGGCATTAACAGACAAGTGCTTAAAGTCACAAGGCGATACACCAAACAGTAATAACATGTGGCAAGGGAGGGTACTCAAAATAGTCCTCAGAAGTTATTTTTAAAATGACTTAAATTCTCTCAAATCAGCTGATACAGCACAGTTTGTCAACATGGGTAACTCACCTGCGGGTATGCCCAATACAACCTCTGCAGGTTTCACAAAACATGGTGGAGCAAAGAGTATGAAGTACAGACCACCTTTCTTCCAGTCATCGAAGCTCAGTATAACACTCCACACATGCATGATTGCACTGGTTGGGCTGGGAAATGTATTGAAAAGAAAGCAATAGACAGACTAGAGAATTATGTATAAGTTGCAAAATGAGAAGTAAATCTTTTTTCAGTGCTCACCTCTGACCCCTTTGTGAACATAGAAGGGGGTGCCCTCCTCCATTAATTTCTAGACCATCATAAACACAGAAGGGCACAACTTCCTATATTTTTTATGCAGTCATTTTATGAAGCATGGAAAAACAAGCCTTCCTTTTCTATTTTTTATGTAATCATTTTATGAAGCATGGAAAAACATGCCTTCCTTTGCTATTTTTTATGTAATCATTTTATGAAGCATGGAAAAACATGCCTTCCTTTGCTATTTTTTTTTAATCATTTCATGAAGCATGGAAAAACATGCCTTCCTTCGCTATTTTTTATGTAATCATTTTATGAAGCATAGAAAAACATGCTTTCCTTTGCTGTTTTTTATGTAGTCATTTTACGAATGTCTTGAAACTGAACAGACTACGCTGGCTGGGCCATGTAGAAAGAATGGAAAAGAACAAACGAAAATGATAAATGTACAAGAGATGAAGGAAACAAGACCAAGGGGTAGACCAAGACAGAGATGGAAAGACAACACAGAAGAGGATATAAAAGAAATTGATGTCACCAACTGGAGAGAGAAGATTAGGAATAGAGAGGAATGGAGGTGAACTTTATCTGCAGTAATGAGGCTTAACAGCTCAGAAAGCTGATGAAGAAGAAGCCCAAAAAGAGTTTTGTTTTTTTTTTTAAAGACGTGAGTTTATATACTTACAATATAAACATGAAATCACCAATATCATCTCATACACACACAAATACAGGTAGTGGATCTTACCTTAAGCAGACTTCAACAACAGAATTCACAAGGAACACAACCTCAAGAAATGATGTGATAACAGCAATGACACTGAAAATATAATAACAACTTTATTATAATATGTACTGTATATCTACTGTGTGTATATGTAGATAATAAGCTTTTTAGCAAAAGCACTTGCTGATGACACAACATATATACATGAAATAACAACTAATTAGCAGATCCCACTTGTCCTACAAACTCAAACAACCCAAAATAACTACTTTTCTGCCACACCCAAAGTTCTTGGGAGACAAACAAACAAACAAAAATGAGAGAGCAGTGCAGGTTACTGAACTGGCTTCTTATGTAAATCAGAGACCTTCTATAACTGTCACTTGCTGTATGCTGGTTTAACAAATTCATATAGACACACATTGACACTTACATAAAGTAAATTCCAAAAATTATTCCATAGTATACATACTCCACACCAACACCCCACAATACTGAAATAAGAAAAAATAAATAAATGCTTGTTAAAAGACAAGAATAATAAAGAATGAAGCTAGTTAAGTAACATAAACAAAAAAATGACAGCTTGCAAATGAAACACAGTTTCAATGAAATTATTCTTTACTGAATCAATATATTAACTGATATAAAAATGTGTTGAAAATAAGGGTGTGAGCTTTAACTGTTATTATATACTGTATGTATATTATGGCCATGGGTAATCTTCATAGTCTGAAATATTCACTTCTAACAACTTAGAATTTCTGCATTTGATGTGACTCACAACCGAGTTAATACTTTTTAAAAAGCATGAAGCAAGCGCTGTAGAAGAACGTGATCACTTACGCCGTGAAATGGAAGTGGGTGACAGGAAATCGAGCGATTTTCTAAACAACGGTATCTATGGGGATGCTGAACTCTTCCTCGTGTCCAGTGGAGGCAAGATTCAACAGGTGCATTAGAACTTGTTGAACAAACTGAGATTTTATTATGTTTCTTGTTTGCACACACATTGCCTTGCATTAACAAAAATACTCCTTGTACCTACTAATACCATACGCATAAAAATATTAAAGCTTTATTTATGTCGATAAACAGCGTGAAAATAAGAGCATTTGTTGACACATTTCATCACCCGACCACGAGGTCCGAACTTTACTTCTTGGGATTTACAACCTTACCCAACGATGTTATGATTCCAAAACATCGACACGCCACAACCACACCCTTCCAACAACAGTCGCCTGGTCTATTTTCCATTTCGACGACTGGACAGGCCATCTACAGCCACATATTGGTATCTTAGAGGTATTTCAACGTACTTCCGACCCATTCATTCACCGAGTAACTGATCCACTACTAAGGGCAACATATTTGACCCGGAAGGTTTCCTGAGGTCAACGTGTGCCAGACGCCTATTGGCTTATCATAAGCCAAAAGGGCACGCCGGGGCATCGCTTAGTGCAATGTCCTGTGGTCCGCAACGCAGAATCGGGTGGCCAGAGGATACGTTATCAGTTTGGTGATCAGTTTAAGTGTCATCTATTGAATAAAGTGTTTAAGAGTTTATGCCAATGCGATATTGAATATGGTACTGATAGAATATGGTCATGATAATCTAGAGAAGACCGCCGTGGGAGGGTACATAATGTGGAAAAGAAAGAGGAAGACCAAAGCGAAGATGGCTGCAAGACATCGTTGATGATCTGCAAATAGATGCATCAGCAGCAGGGCATCTTGCTCACAACTGAGAGGCCTACATGAGAGCTGTTAGGGAAGCAAAGTTCCGCAAGAGACATGGAGATGAATGACTGATAGCCCAAAGTAAAGATAAACTGCAAGCATTGTTAGACACAATCTTAGAAAAAGGCAAGGAGAAAGGACTTCATTTAAATAAAAAAGACAGGTCATATACAGTATAAGAAACACCAGCATCAAAGTTAAAGGACAGAATTAAACCATCTGGTCAAATTAAAGTATTTGGGAACAATAATAAGACAAGACGGAAGATGCGAGGCCGAAATAAGGAGTAAAATAGCCTATGCCAAGTCAGCATTTATGAAAATGGAAAAACCCTGTGCTATCCTCTGATCATGAATACCAAAAATAAAGTTGTTTAGTGTTACATCGAACCCGAGCCCGCGCTGTTATATGGATGCGAAGCGTGGACAAGAGTACTGAAAGCAGCGGAGATATGATTCCTAAGAATAAAGATAAGACAGCCAAGAAAACAAATGAAGAGGTTCTAAGCGATGTTTAGGACAAAAAAATATAGCAAATTTTAGAACACGACAGTCCAGATTTGTAGGGCATGCTCTGAGAAGAAACAAACTGGAAGTGAAGGGACAAACGAAAACAATGAAACAAAATACTTACGGCCCACCAACATACATCTTATAAAAAGAGCAAAAGATAGATGGTTGTAGAAATCATTGGCAACCAACACCCGGCTGGCATGGGCCAGAGAGAGGGGGGGTGAATATGTGCCAGTGGTCCGCTACTTATTTGTATTTGGAAAAACGGTCCCTGAATATAAAAAGATTGAGAACCGCTGTGTTAGCGCTCCTGTCCATCCACAGATACAAGTTCTATGTAGCTGCTAATTTTTGGACCTGGCATATTGCAGGATTTTATTTATATACCCACCCTGCGGATTTTTGTTCTGATGTTAATTAATTAGAACTTCCTTATTGTCCGTGCTCCTGCAGAATGAGTAGCGTGGAGTATCTTACGCTATTCCTGTGCCGTTAAACGTCACATAGGGCTCGCTTAGTTGTTTGCCAAGTTTTCCTGTTCTCGGCGAGTCTTTCAACTTCATCAAGGGATGTTATGCCCACTAAATTGGCTTCAATGTTCTCTTTAGAGTTTCACATGGTCTATACGTAACACATAAAGATTCTCTGCTTCATTTTCTGCGCTATGTTTCAAGTCAGTGACGTACAGAGTGGACGGCCACTCCGGATGCCACGTTATGGTGGAACAGAAAGAAAGCCAAAACGGAACATTCTTTATCAGCTTTGCTACATCTTTGTAGATTGTTATAAATAAGTAATCTACATACAGAAATAGAACATGTACTTTTTTAATTCATAGGGTGGGTGGGGGTGGGGCGAATTTGCCTATCATTCATCATGCGAGCGGATACTCTTTTAACTAGCATTATCAGGTATAATGTAGCATCTAGTATCCTTTTTAGTCTTCATTTTTTAAAGTGAATATTGATTTCCCAGCGAGACCTATTTGACGTTTAACGGCACGGGAAGGATATGAGATTGATTTCCCATGGGGCAACTGTGAACAGGCTAAAGAAAATTCAGGATACCTCTCAAAGATAACAGTGGCTCGAATCCCTACAGATGTCGCTGCCAGCTTCATCGACTGACCTTCGTTTCTGTACCAGGCCATGCAGAAGTCAAGGGAGATGAAAAAGCCGATCAAATGGCCGACTCAGTGGTCATAGAGTATGGGCAGACAATGGATTAAGCAGACATCCAGACAATGGATCAGGCAGACTTCATCAGTGCTATAAAAGAAGTTGGTTGAACAAAGGACTTCACTGACAACTGTGAATCGGCGTCATTGTCAAAAATGAAGGATTTGGGGAAATGAAGTTTGGGTTTGCGAAAAATGAACGATTCATAAAGAGCTCCAGATGGATGGTCAGCCAACACAAAATGGGTGTAATTAGTTACTGTATGCTGAAGGAGATATTGAAGAAGAGATCGGAGCACTTATGAACGTGTCCAGAATGCACAGATGATGGTCTCTCCTGGCTAACTATACTTGTTTTGAAAGTGTACAGTTGTGAATTTTGTATTATAAGCAGACATTCGTCATAAAGAGAGCATTAGAATAATGTCCAGTAATTCAGGGTGGGGCAAAACACCATAAAGAAAGAATGAGCTAATGAAAATAGTTCATAACCAATGCTAAGATTTTAAGATGAAATCCTTTAATGATCGCTGAAAGACTCGGCTAGAAAATGTTATATTTTTAGAAAAAAAAACGCTTTTAAGTACAAGTTTTATTAACTATTTACATTTATTTTATAACTTCAGTACAAAAAAATAATCTTTCATTTCAATACATTCTGCAAATACATTCTGGAGTACACGTATTGATTAAAAATCCAAATACTTCAGGATTTAAAGTGATACTGATGCCCGTGGTCCAAGATTTCTGTTCTGAGATCTTTGTCTCTAACAATCTATGTATTTTGGTGTATTATAAATGTTTGTCCTAATGTTTTTATGCCAAAGCTTTTTTTAAGAAGAAAGAATATCTCTTTTTCTTTTTTGATGTTAAAAGTACATGACATACAGGTTATTTACCTTAATTTTACTTGGTAGTAAGCTGTAGGTGACAGTGAATAAGATGGATGTATGAATGTAATGATCTGTTCATCACTGGGTCATTTTCTGATGTCAGAGAATATGTAGATTACAGTAACAGTCAAATCAAATTTCTGTGTACTTATTTCAATATCACAAATTAACAAAATATTTATAACATATGAAAATGTAAAAAATTACAAACTCATGCCATAATTCTTAATGGCTCCATTATGTAAATTGTGGGAGGTTTTTAACCCATTCATCTTTATTTTGTGCAATGTTTTATGGGAAGGTCACATTAAACAGATAACATTGTGAACATTTAAACAGTAACAAAATCATACCAGAATTCAAAGAAGTAGTTATTTATATCTTAGAATAAAAGCAGAAATACACAATTTATGCTTGTCTGTCAAGAGAGACTTATCTTCGGCGAGTCTTTCAACCTCATCAAAGGATTTTATGCCTGTTAATTTGGCCTCTCTTAACAATGTCCTCTTCAGAGTTTCACGCAGTTTGCCTCTTTTTCTTCGGCCTGTTGTGTTCCACTTGATAGCTTGTTTTGGGATTCTCTGATCATTTCTTCTCATCAAGTGACCAATATATGTCCATCTCCTTTTCCTGATCACCCATGAGACTGGTTGTTGTTCAGTCATCTGTCTTATCTCTGCATTGTTAAGAGAGACTTAACCAACCCCTAAATGTCAACCTGGATGAAATTACATTGAATGAAATTGAAACAGCAGTGAATCTAATGGCTAACAACAAAGCTGCAGGTGAAGATGAAATAACACCAAAAATGTTAAAAGTTATCAATAGTGACAACATGAGACAAATACAGAGAATGTCTAATAAAGTTTGGGAAGAAGAAAAGGTCCCCTCTAAATGGAAAAAAGGAATCGTTAAAATACCCCCCGCAGAAAAAAGCATCCCTTAGCAACTGCAATAATTGCATGGGAGTAACCTTACTATCAGTTGTGTCAAAAGTATTTTACAAAATCATTCTGAATAGAATCAAAGATATGGTGGGTACTGCAATGAGAGAAGAACAAGCAGGATTTTGAAAAGGGAGAAACTGTCTCAACCAGATCTTTATTCTAAGAATAATACTTGAAGAACATATTGAAATGCAAAAACCATTAATCATGAACTTCATAGACTTTAAAAAGGCATTTGATAGCACACATAGAGATTCATTGTGGAGAATTTTAAGACTATATGAAATACCATCTAAAATTGTCAACATCATTAAGGATCTCTACAACGGATATGTTTATGCAGTCAACACAAAAGAAGGAATGAGCAAATGGTTCCAGGCTGAAACAGGCATGAAACAAGAATGTATACTATCTCCCTTGCTTTTTGGAACTGCTGTAGACTTCGTGATGAAAAAATGTTGCACAGGTAAAATGGGCATCAGTTCTTGCCATGCAGTCTCAGCACAACCATCTAATGGCAGCTATGCCATAACATAGAAACCTGTAATACACAACACAATTAAGAGAGGCCAAAAATTGGCAAACTATTATGCAAGCTAAGCCCTATGTGATGTTTAACGGCACGGGAAGGAAGTAAGATGTAAGATATCAAGAGTTACAGCTGAAATGATATGTCATAGAAGTAGATTACACAAATCAATTAAAAAAAAAATTTTTTTAAGACCAATATAAATCAGATATAAATGTAAGCGATACATGTTGATAAAATGAGATAAAAGAAATGCAATACCTTTAAAAAAATAACAAACGAGGCAAGATAATGGCTGATTAGAAGATAAAACTACACTACGGTGATCTATATTACATGTAACCATACATTATAGTTTTTCCACCTGAACTTTACTTAGAAAGTTTTAACTCTTTTACCTCTGAATTAATTTCTATGCTCTGCCAGAATAATTTTTGATGAAAAAAACCTGGTACAAAGAAGCTGAAAGGAAGTTGATCTATAACTTAAAAATATGAATTGAGATAGAAATGTGCTATTTTTCATTTTATTTAGACCTTGCCTAAATGTCACTCTGACCATTATGTATATATTGTTATTAACTTTAACATTTTAAGAATACTTTTCTTATTTTTTTTTTTTTTTGGCACTTGCTTTTAAATATGAGCATACCAGAAATACAACTTCTTTATTCTTCATTTGTTCTATTTTTAACTAATCAGCTCTTAGGCTCATGCAGGAACTTACAGAACAGTCATGCATAACAATTCAAGACAATTACCCCTACTTTAGTACTTAATTCCTGTCAGTCTTCTCAAGTTTGATTTTTGCTTTTGTAATAAAAACATGAAAATTCAGAAATGTAAAGGCATCTTTGTGAGGGCAGTGTAAAATTTCTGTAAACTTTCACCAAATGGAATTTACTCCTTTATCTTCAGAAGTGGTGACAGCTTCAGATTCTGCCTTTTCCTTGGGTTTCATATCCTGTGTGGCTGCAGTCAGCAAACTTTTTGCTGCAGCCACAAAATCCTGAGAAGCTGCTTTTGTGGAATGAGCTGCTGCTGGATGAAGTGAAGTGGTCTCTTTCTGTTGTTTGGTGGTATCTATAATAGAATCTTGTTGAGGCATGTTGTAAGGTTTGTTGGAATCATCATCAGGGTTGAGTAACAATTCTCCTGCAAATATTGGAAAATTCTCATTATTCCCATCTTTAATTCCCTCAGTATTGGCATTATTTTGTTTTCCAGATGATACCGTCTGCAGAGGTAAATTCTGTGCTTTGGCTGGGACAGGCATTAACAAAGGTGGTGATGCTGATTCAGAGACCGGGTTATCAGTTTTACTGGATGTTGTTGATGCACTTGTCAGATCAGGTGCAGAGGTTACTGAAGGAGAGGCCCCAGTCTGCTTGCTGTCTGGCTGAGCAGATGTTTCAAAAACTGGATTCAGGATACCAACATAAGGCTCTTTGTTAATACTTAGAGCCCCTGTGGCATAAGGAAGTGCTAGAGCCACAGCAGGGAATCCAGACTGAGTTATCAGAGAGGCTGGGGGATAAATATCGATATCAGAGTTACTTCTGCTCATGAGCGGTGATGAGGTTTGCAAGGCATGTAATTCTGCCTCATTATTTGCTTCTACAGATGGTGAGAATGATACTGTCTGTTCAGGCTTCATGGCTGGCCTCAAGGTAAAGTTTTCATTTTTTCCCTTCTGCTGGCCCATTTCTTTAGCTTTCAACATGGCAAATGGTAAATCAGAATTACTGGGAGCTAAATCCTGAATGTCTTGAGAATTTTTTTTATTCTTTTTAAACTTTGCAAGCGAAGATTTGATGAGGGGCACTCCATCACCTGTTGTTTTGTCTGAAAAGCTGGAGCTGTTGCTGCGAGTGTAAGAGTTATCATTAAGACTTGTGTCAAGGCTGACAGACATTTTTAAGGGTACCTCGTCTGTCTTAGGCAAGCTCCCATGTAAAATGCTCATCAATTCCTCTTGAGACTTCATCTGAGAAGAGATATCAGCAGGTGTCTGTTTTTGTGCTTCAGATGATTCTGTTTGTTCTTTTTCATTCAGTATACTCATATCATGAGATGACGGTGTGTTCTTGTCTTCTAGCTGGGCGGCCTCAGGCTGTTCTTCAGCCCTAGAAAGAACGCTGGTGCATGTTCCTAATGTTACATTTGTGTTCACCTCTTTTCCCCTTTTTAATACTGTGTTTATTTTAGCCTTATTTTGATTACCTGATTCAAGCCGTTCAGCATCTGAACTTTCAAGCTGGGCATCATGGACGGCTACATAAGGATCATCTTTATTTTCTCTGTTAGCTTTTTTTGCGTCTGACACGTAATATTTTCTGCTGAAGATCCTCAATGGACTGCTGCGACCACACTTCATTACATAACAAATAAAAATAGTCAATCCAATATTAAGGAGGAGCAAAAAGCCTACAATAAATACAATTATGTCCGAAGCACCAATTGGCAAACTTTTGACTGGAGCTGGAGAGGGTGTTGGTGTGGTGCTGGCCTTTACCCAAACAGTCATCTCAGCTTTTGTTGGTGGAAAGGTTTGAGATATGCTTCCATATTCTTGAGCCACAATCTGTGAAAATCAATATGTCATAGTAATTTTTTTAAAATTTCAGCTGAAGTCAATTATTTATTACATAACAAAGTATGACATCAGATTTCCATGTGTCTTTTTATGTCTTTCCAGTCCTCTTCCTCTGTTATGTTAAACTCTTTTTATAGGACAGTTAAATTATAATGCACATGCATGTGCCAAAAAGAAGATAAAAAGACAGTTAAAAGATAAGTTAACATTTTAAAGAGTATAATTAACCACATACTAAAACAAGATGTTCTAAATTTGCAGTGTAATTTTAATAGAAAATTGGAGATAAGAGAAAAAAAATATAAAGGGAGTAATCTAAGAAAGGAATATATATATATATATATATATATATATATATATATATATATATATATAAAGCATTAAATGACAGCAGAATAAAAATTCAGATGTAACAGTGCTGAAGATTAGAAAAGAGCATGACCATTGTTACATATTCATGCATGCTATAAAACTTGTGCCATTGGAAGATCATAATCTCATATTAAAAAGGACCCACAACCAAAAGCCTTCCATTCGGATGAAGTAATAAATAGTTTCAGCAACTAACCTGGATGCATTTGTTTCCATGGGATAGAAATATGCTGAAGAACTAAAGATGAATGCAGAAAGTATTGTGAATGGAGAAGGTATTGAATAAAGTTAACATCCTAAAGTCATATAGGCCAAGGTCCAAAGTACATATCATGTGTCTGAAAGTTTCAAACAGTAGAAGTAAATATGAGTCAAACTTAGGGCACAAGGTTAAAAACACCATTAGAATCAAAACAATAACAAATAAAGACGCAAACATAAATGAACTGGAACATATTTATATAAAATATTTCAGGTTTCTAGCCATTTTGAAACCTTAAATTTTATCTCTGACCTGAAAATGAATATGCATGTCACCAAAGTCCATAACACTCTTGTTGCTCAGCTGGATCATCACAGATGCATATGCATACTGTGACTCAATTGTGGTTTTAAAGACATCCCATGGATGTCCATTCTGTTCTATGTGCAGGGAGAAGCGATTGTTGCTTGGCTATTGGAAAAAAAAGAAATAAAGTAGTAAATGGATATGTTATCATTTCTCAATAACATACACCTGATGGACAGTTCTTAATTCATAAAATTTGGTCTTAAAGGAGTAAAATGGCAGAGCTGTCTGAAATGTTGCACAGAGACTGACAGACTGTTCTACAAATAGAAATATTTTGTTACCATTGTAATACGTTTAGCAGGAGTGGATATACCTAGTTAATACCGTTTCTGGCTACACACATATAGTTTGAAGGAGAGGACCCAAAACTTCTCATAAATCCTACCAAGCGTAAGTCAAAATGGCAGCATGTAAAGATCTGTGGTTCAGGCAACATGCTGTTGTTGAGCTGCTCACCGACACTGAGCAAATGCAGTTTTCATTGCTTCCCCATTCTTCATACAGGCTAGATCACACTCCCAGAGATTGCTACTTGTTTTTAAAGCTGAAGGAACATTCAAAGTCCACATAGTTTACAGCAGATGAAGAGAGAAGTTAGCTCCATGCCAATGATTTCAAAAACATTTTAATTTGTTAAATGATAACACTACTACTGACAGAAATGTACTGAGGCTGGAAGAGACTAAATCAAACAGTAATCACTGTATATGTCCTTATAAGTAAAAAAGGTAAATATACATTAATTTTCGTCAGTTATATCAAATGGTTGTATTTTTGATAAATATTCAGAATGAAAAAATGTTGCACAGGTAAAACGGGCATAGATTTGAACCAACTAGAAGATCTTGATTTTGTAGATGACATAACTCTTATTAGTGACAATGTGAATTCGATGCAAGAAGAAAACAGATACCTTGTCTTCACTGGCAAGCAAAATAGGACTTGAAATTAACAAGGACAAAACAAAAACATTGAAACTTCCCATTAATCAAAATGGAAAAATACACATAGAAGGGACAGATATTAAAGAAGTCAATCAATTTGCATACCTTGGCAGCTACATAGACCAGGATGGTGACACCAGAAAGCAAGTTAAAATTTGAATTGCAAAAGCACCATTGACCTTCAAGAATCTTGAGAACATATGGCACTCAAAAGTTATAAGCACAAAAACCAAGTTAAGGTCATTCAATTCAAATGTAATATCTACCCTCATTTATGCATGTGAAAGCTGAAAAAACAACTGAAGAAATGGACAACATTCTTTTCAAAACAAATGCCTAAGGAAAATACTTGGTATAAAGTGGAATGAATTCAGGAACAATGCAGAGATAAGGCAGATGAATGAAAAATAACCTGTGTCATGGGTGATCAGAAAAAGGAGATGGATATATATCGATCGTATGATGAGAGAAAATAGTCAGAGAATCCCAAAACAAGCTATCAAGTCTTCTTCTTCTTCTTCGTTCACTTCTACCACCAAAAACCGCACTGTGAACCTACTGAATTCATGCCTGTGGTCCTCGTTAGGTCCCATGGTCCCCTGTGTGGTCCAAAATAGCCCACACGAGATCCACGAAAGGACCACAAGGGGTTCAGAGTATCACAGTGCTTTAGCCTGTATTCTTGGTGGGTCTCGGAAGCGGGATTGCGTGACACCGTGGTTTTCATTGCACCAGTTTAGTCTAGGGTTGGACTTTCTCACCGGAAGACCTCGACGTGTTTAGGATATCAGTGCATCCCCGCTGGATGAGAGGCGGTAGCCCACCCAGGCCAGAATTGGACTTTCTCACCGGAAAACCTCGACGTGTTTTGAGATACCCGTGTATCACCGCCGGGTGAGAGGTGGTTGCCCATCCAGTCCAGGGTTGGACTTTCTCACCGGAAAACCTCAGCGTGATTAGGATACGCAAACATCCCTGCCGGGTGAGAGGTGGTTGCCTATCTAGACTTCCCTGGTCCAGTGTCTCCGACTTCAGCATTTTGCGGTTGTGGCCGCTACCCTTCCTAGCTGTGACCAGGATGGAGCTTTTGTCCAGGAGGACGAATCCTCGCCACTAGTGTCTTCTACCCCTGGGTTGAGCCGGTTTAGGCATTATCCCAGTATGGGCGTGTTTGGGACGGGACCGACCTCTAGAGCAGAGGTATTGTGACATGCATAGCCTTCAAGATTCACCCCTGGTATGAGCCGGTTTAGGCAAAATTCACCAGTATGGGTGTTTATCAGGCGTTACCGACCTCTAGAGCGGAGGTGGCATGACATGTCTAGCCATCAAGTTCCACCCCTGGTGTGTGCCGGATTTAGGCATATTTCACCAGTGTAGGTGTATTTCGGACGTGGGCGGCCTCTAGAGCAGAGGTGCCGTGGTATAGCTCTCGTAGCGATACTACTGGACATACCGGTTAAACTTCACTTTCCACCACCTTTTCCCATCGGCTCCGCACAGCAACCTTTATTTCTTTTCCGCATTTACTTCTTTAACCGGGAGGAGCTTCACTCCACGCACGGCGTTTGAAGAGTCTCGCCAGCAGTGTCTTAACTTCTGGGACAAGCCGGTTCATGCATTTCACCCGACATGACTGCACTCAGTACGTGGCCGACCTCCAGACCAGAGGTGCCGTGATTTGACTGTTTGCTTCGCTTTATCCTTTCTACCACCTTTTCCGCAGTGATGCTGCGCGGCAACCTCATTTGCAATTTTCTTCATTGGCCAGGAGGAGCACCGCTCCACGCACGGCACCTGAAGATCTCGCCAACAGCGGCAGATGAGCTACCAAACGTGCCACTCATCTACCCTAAGTAACTGGTTTTCAGGCGCCAGATATTCGCCCTCGCCCCTTCTCCTGTCAGTTTAAACAGTTCTGCCACGGGAAGGCCAGGAGCTGGACTTGACTGCCAGAGGCTGTTTGTGGCGCGTTTGCAGTCCTTAGAACCAAGCTATCAAGTGGAACACAACAGGCTGAAGAAAAAGAGGTTGACAATGTGAAACTCTAAAGAGGACATTGTTAAGAGAGGCCAAATTCTTACTTCTTACATCCTTCCTGTGCCGTTAGACATCACATAGGGCTTGCTTGATAGTTCATCAAGCTTTTCAATATCATCAAGGGATTTTATGCCTACTAAAGAGTCAGATTTTTTACAAAGTGTCAATGAAAGGGCTGAAGCACAATGTGCATATATGAAATTTTGCTGGAAACATGATAAAACTTGTTCAGAGGCAAATTTTAGTTGCTTTCTCAAGCATATGTGGAATTTGCTCCTTTCAGCTGATGTAGCTCCATGTCTAATGCTGATAATGGCACAGAAAAAAATGGCAGTTTATTGTCAAAACCTGCCATTAGGGGTGTTCAGTAGCTGCATCGAGCTATCTGTTATGGTTGGTTTGCTATTTACAATTTCTGGTCTTTTTTTTTTTAATGCCTGCATAAATTTCATTTTGCAGAGAAGAATTTATTTCACATTGTTTACATTAATAAATTTATAATTTATATTTTTATTATATAAAATGACAGTAGTGTCTAGTGTCCAATATGAGAACATTATTCCATGACAACTAATCAAAATTTTAAACCTTCTATACAGCCACAAAACCTGTGTAGCACATAGAATACTTACAGCTTGATCTATATCAGAGACCGATATATAGCCTCCATTTTCTATTGTGACAAGTTCACCCACTGCAGCATCCGCTCTGATGCTACCAGAGTAAGACTGAGAGTTAAACTGTGGCCTGTTATCATTAGCATCTTCAATTTGTATGAGTACCAGCACTGTGCTATTGCTCTCTCCATACTGGGGTTCCATGCTTGTGTTTAGTTCTTCAGCCTATGAGCAAATAAATAAATACTGAGAATGGACAAACATTCAACTGTATGTTCTTCAGGTAGTGATTAGTATCCTTCACTGAAATCTCCTTTTTTATATAAATGATTGTGTAAAATAGTCCTAATTCTTAAAAAAAAGTACTAAAATGGTGTGAGGCAGAACTTGGTATCTTTGGCCAAGGAAGGGTTTATCTTTCCTTAAGCCAATAACATGAAAGGAAAACTTGCCCATCATGGATGTCACATCCAGATAAGTTTAATCCACTACCATGCTGTTCTCCATACAATCTGGATTACTTTTCATTCAATTAATGATCAGGTTAAGTGATCTATACATTGCTTTATTTCACCACATGAGTAAGGATGAATCATACTGTGTCAGAGCTTTTTGAGTAGGCCCAGCACTGCAGTTTACTATCAGACCATCAATTCATCTCCTAGTGTATGCCTCGAACATTAGCTAAGCGCTGACATTCAGGTGTGATCACCATTTACCATTGCCATCTCATTTCAGGAAAAGAAACGGCTAGATTCTGCTGTATTCAGAGCAACAACATATGTGAGTTGATCAAAGTCAAAATAATTCAGCAAATCTTCAACACAAGTTCTGAGGGTCTCAACAGTTAAGAGATTAGGTATTTGTCCCTTGAGTTAAAAAAGAGTCATATCTTCAAATCCACCATATGCACCAGTATTGTTGTTATGATCTAGTGCAGTCATACCATTCTTTATCTCTTTCTTACAAAGGATGCCATCCTCAGAAAGAAGAATTTCCTCTTGCAAAGTGAGGTGCACTTGAGTATATTAGTAGACAGGTGGCAACATATTTAAGGAAAACAGGAAATTAATGTGAAAAACCAGGCCTGAGTTGTTTAAAAATAATCAGCACAAAATGGCAAGTACTAAACAACAAATTGAGTTCTTTTCAACTATCCAAGAATAGAAAAGAAAATGTTGCTTACCATAACTGTCAATACAACAAGACCATTTGTGACATTTGGATTGCTGTCAATATCCAGTTCCCTAATTGTAATTACTTCCCCTGAGCTGCTGTTAATTCCAAACATCCCCACATCACCTGCCAGAGAATAAAGGCAGATGTAGAAAGGAAACTAATTAAATCCAAAAGAAAATGACAGTCATCATTCACTGGATATATAATGTGAAGGGAGGGTTTGAAAATATCATAACAGAAAAAAAAAATAAGTAGGAAGAGATGCAAGGGAAAAACAAGAAGAAAAAAAATGATGGAGAGTCTAATGGGATAGCACAATAAAAATTCACCAACTCAGGTGATGGTAAATGTCAAGGACTGAGATGAGAGGAGAAATATGACTACCAACACCTGCCAGCATGGTATGTGATGATAATAATGACATCTCTCGAGGTTATTGCTTGTACTTCAACATTCTGTTTAGATGAGTTCTTTCTTCATGATATAACCACTGTTTCTGTTTTCTTGCTATTTAAGGTGAGTCCTGTTTTCTCACTTTAGCAATGCCAGCCAAGAAGTTCTGAGATGTTTATTTGTGTGTTCTCATATAAAATTACATGTATACAAAATGTCATAAAATCATGAATTTGGAATCAGTAGTACAAACAGGACATGCATCTTTCCCATCACAACATATGCCTGTGAGATAAATGCCTTTGAATGTAAATGCTACAGAAGAGTTCTCCAAATATTGTGGACACAAAAAAGAACTAATATATCTATACTACAAGAGCTTAATATTGAAGAAGGTTGGGTAGTAATAAGGATTAAAGAGAGAAAACTTAAATATTTTGGACATATTAAACGTCATGATAATTTAGAGAAGACCATATTGGAAGGATACATAATGGGAAAAAGAAAGAGGGGAAGACCAAAACGAAGATGGCTGCAAGACATCGTTGACGATCTGCAAATGGATGCAGCAGTGGCAGGCCATCTTGCTCACAACCGAGAGGCCTACAGGAGTGCTGTTTGGGAGGTAAAGTTCCGCAAGGGACATGCAAATGAATGAATGAAAAGTACAAACAGACCTAATGTCAAAGGGAAATGTGACAAAAGATAAGTGATGAGGTAAAAAAGGATGTAGGAGAAATGAGGTGAAAAGGAAGTAAGAGAAATGAGGTGAAAAGGATGTAAGAGAAATGAGGTGAAAAGGATGATGTAAGAGAAATGAGTTGAAAAGGAGGATGTAAGAGAAATGAGGTGAAAAGGAGGATGTAAGAGAAATGAGGTGAAAAGGATGTAAGAGAAATGATATAAAAAGGATGTAAGAGAAATGAAGTGAAAAGGATGTAAGAGAAATGAGGTGAAAAAGAGGATGTAAGAGAAATGAGGTGAATAGGATGTAAGAGAAACTGTAAATAATAAAAAAAAGCTTCAAATCCATTATGAGAAACAAAAGAAATGACTTTGGAGAATATAAAAACAGAGATAGAAACTTCTTCTTCAGCTTTCCAAGCCATTAAGGCTCATTGCCGCAGATAAAGATAGAAACTAGACAAGTGAAATAAGCAAACATATGAAGATCCTGAAAAGAAAAGGCCAAAAGTGAGTGTGTGTTTCATGAATTAAAGGGATCAAATGAAGACAGACTAGTTTTGCTTCAGACTTCCATGTGATAAATGGCTATAAAACATTCCTAAACAAATGTCTGCAGTCAGAAGTGCTGTGTCTTATAGCACTTAACACAGTTTAAAGCATGCATGTAACAATCATGTTAAGTGATTACATTTAATATACTAGGAAACTATGATATCTATGATCAAAGAGGCAAAAAAAGCTGCTGCATAATCTGATACATGAAAACTGAGACCCTTGAAACGTGGATATACAGAAGAATAGAACAAACTCTACTGACAAAAAGAAAACAAAAACATACTAAATCAAATGAAACCAAAAAGAAAGCTAATGAAAAGCATAAGAACCAGACACTGTAATATAATAATGGAAACCATACTCAAAGGAAAAGTTGGAGGAAAAAAGAATAAGAGGGCAACAATGATACAGATGGATTAGACTCAGTTTGGCCAGGTGCCTTGCTGAAACAAGGGACAGAGCAAGTTTGAGGGCCACTGCAGGCAACTTTCTGATTCAGACAGCACAGGACAATGATATACTGATTTTCCACTATAATGTTCTATGCATACAATGTGCAAAGAAATGTTATTTCAGTGTGCAAATAGATGTTATTTATAAACTCTGAAGTACTACATAATCTTAAAGTGCATGTGTAGTTCTATTTGCCTGGAATTATTTTGATTCTCTTAAAAAAATAAATAAATAAAGATGGTAGGAGTAACTTTGAGCATTAAATTCAAAATGTGAAGAGATTTATTTCACCAGAATCTGCAGTCTATAAAGCAACAACAACAAAAAAAATGCAGATTTGCATTCCGAAAGAAGGATGCATTGTAATTTATCAATCAGAAACTCATTGTATTTTATCAATCAGAAATTTTACTATGCTTCATCAGTACAAAATTTGCTTATGATACTCCAGTTTGTTTTTTTTTTTTAACCAACTTTCTCTTGAACAACAGAGACAGAGGACATATGATACCATCAAGTATGGAGTAGTGAATCTCATTAGGTCCAGTACCCTCCCACTGATCCTGGATGAACACACTGTCTCCATCAATAGCACTCACAGCAAGAACAACCTCCCCCTAAAATTGTGATAGAGTTTGCTAAGCATTTACAATAACACTTAAAGATGATTGTTAAATAAACTGTTTTTCATTTATTTTTTTACCACGTGTTTTCATGGTCCATGTGAGGCAGTAATATGTATATCAATGTCACTTACCTAATCTTACAAAGTGTATGTTAATATACTGCCAAGAGAAACCAGACTATCTTCTCTAAGTTCAAATATGGGACATTCAATCAAGTGATTGGGGGGGGGAATGATCGTGGTGGGCAGTGTGGTGTGGGTGGGTGGGTTTGGTGGGGGGTGGTTTGAGGTTAAAGTTAATGAATATTTTTTTAAAATATGTTTAAAACTACCATTTAAATTTCAACCAAAAATTTTAATCAGTAGACTAAGTTTATAATTTTACTTACAAATGTGCCAGTAAGGCCTACCTTTACTTCTCTACAGAATGAATTTTCTTCAAAACAGTACATTTTTAATATGATAATATTTTAAAATTCTGGTCATTTCCGAACATGCGGTGATCAAAGATGAGCATACAGGACAATATGAGATGTAATTTATATGAGTGGACATTTAGGGATCCTGACCAAAGCAGTATGTTACGCAGGACAAATCCTTAAAATATGGGATTGTTATCACTTTTGCCAAAGGGAGTGACAATTTAGAGACTCCACTATACAATGAGCTCAACTTTATCCTGCCTTCTTTATTCCCTAACACAAGAATCAGGTCCCTATTTCAGCTGAGTTAACTAACTGGAACATGCTGGGAACTGAGAGTGAACTCAGCTTTTTTATCTTGAGAAGTCAGCCTTTATAGATACCACTACTTGAAAACTTATAACATATCACAGTTGTATATTCAGGATGAAAGACATTGCTTCGACTACCAAATACAAAACTGTATTGCTCATTAACAAATTTAAAAGTTTTACACAGAAATTAATGTTTACATAAAGTTTGTTGTTTTATTTCATAAAAATAACACACTTTATAAATGCAATGCTACTAAAGAATTTCTGCAATATTTAGAGGCATTGTTTAATTAAACCAAAGTAAAAATTATTGGACTGGATAAGGACTCATTACTCTATGTACTTATTAATTCATTATATCTATTTATCACAGCTTAGTCTGATTATCTAGTCTCATAGAGGAAAAATAAAGTAGTCCCATAGCAAAGGCCGTAGGGGATGAATCGTTAGAGACATTATGTTGGACTATCAATGTATGAGGTAGGGTGGCCAGTTCCTTTCCTTGCTGCCTTTCCTTCCCATATTTTCTCTGGTACCCATTTTATGCTGGGTTGACCTCGGGACTATATGCAGGAAACTCTCTACTGTAGAGAGTGGAACAACAACACAACTCCTTCAGATCATTAGAGGAAGTACCCCTCCCCCCTCAGACAAGTGTTTCAGCCCTATTAAACTTCTGACACTCTGGGGGGGGGGTGGGCCCCTCTGGATCATAACTCCCAGAGGTCTTGTGAGTTGTTGCTTTTTTTGTCCCGGGATTGAACCCATGATCTTCCAATTGGCACTGCATGTTGAAGTGCATCTTTAGCGATTTAGCTACCAGGACTGGTATTGGTTGTGACAAATGTTTCAGTCAGAAAAAGAAAAAAAAATTCCACTCAGCTGGGGGTTTGAACCTTCAACCATTTGGTTGCTAGACAAGTGCCCTAACCACTACGCTAGCCAGTCCCAGTCTCAAAGAGAGTATAATTTAAAATTAGAAAATTCCACAGAGGAAGCTGGTAAAGAGAGAAGAAAGAGCTTGAATGGATTTAGACTCACTATTGCAGCTTCTTCTTTGATTCGACCATGGTACTGGAGGGCGGAAAATCTAGGTGGCGTATCTTGGATATTAATCACCTTCACCACCACTTCACATGTACTGTTCATGCCTACACTGTCCTGACAAAAATAACGACAATTTTTTAAAGTAGAGTGGAGGAGAGTATGGAAGGAAGGGATGAAAGAGTTTAATGATCTCCAATTCTTACAAATCCATGATCTTTATGGAATTTTTATTCTTCTTCTCTCTCTCTCTCTCTCTCTCTCATGCCTTCTACTGTTTTCCTTTCTTTTTTTTTCCTTATTTCTCATCATCATATGATACAATAATGATAGCTACATTCCTCCATTCTACAGTGCAAAATTGATATAATTTCTACCAAGAATAAAAAAAATTTTAAAAGGCAGTATAGCTTTTTTTTTTTTTTGCTTTTCTTTTTTTTTTTTTCAAAATCCATTCTCATCATTTATCTGGGCAATTCACACCACACTGAAAATTTCATGTTGGTATTAAACCAAAAAAAGGGGGTTAGTTCTGTAAAAATGGAGCATAGATGTAAACAAATGTGGAAAATGGATGTACATTAGTCATTCAAGAAATGAGAAGACATGGACAAGCAACTGATATCTCTGTTATTAAAAACTTTCACTGAGAACAATAGGAAAAAAAACAAAGTACTATCAATAAATATCAGGGGTAAAAATTTGTGTACATAATCAGTTTTCTTACATTTTTTTTTCTTAATGGCATGGTTGAAAAATTGACTGTTTTTCTTCTTCTCCTCCTCCTTCTCTTCTTCTTCTTATCCTTCTCCTTTTATGTGCTGCAAAAGTGAAGCCCAGAAAATAAGAGTCAATATGGAAGTTTGATATTTCATTATGGGCATTTTATGGTTTATGGTCTGGTCATCATCATTGCACTCCTGACAAGTCTATAGGTATTCAGATCCTCCCCCCTCAACATATCTATCAGTGTCCTGTGGCTGATAGCATCTGTCCTGTGTTGATTGACAAGTTGTCTCACATGTCCAGTATGCCTCTTGCTCCTGGCTGTGCCAGTCTGTAATCCCAGCCTTTTCAGTCAGAGCAGTGATGTAGATTCACGGCCCTCAAAGTCCACTCTGTCAATCTCTCTGAGCATATTAACAATAACAGCACGATTCAGAGGTTTTCCATCTGCAGTGATGTCAAAGCCAGCCAGTCTCTCATTTCCCTGAATGACTTAAACTAAGTTCCATTTTTCATTAATTTTTTCATTCTTTTATTATTCCTTTTACATAAATTTCATGCGAATCTATACTTTGTCTCCTCTGTCTGATTCTTTGTCTTGTTTGTGTTTGTATGAAGAAGGCTAGCGCTGAAATGTCAGATCGTTGTAAATGTTAAGTAATAAAGCTGTTCCTACTTTTTTCTTAGTTTACAAATCTAATTTCCCTGGATCCCCACATGCCCAGGAACATAGATGAAAGTGACTCTGTGGATCACTGATTTCCGCAATAACTGAAGCCACTGCCTGCGTACAGAACCTGCCTCGACTTTCCAGATTATACTCATTGAATCACTTAATATGCAGACATCGGTGTAGTCTTGTGACTCCAGCCATACATATGCTTTTGTTACCATCATCACCTCCATCGTCATACTGCTTGTGGTCATAGCGAAGGCACCACTGACTTCCTATGAATATCAATGCACTAATTTCTTATCATACAACAGACCATTCTGCGTATATCACAACATCTGCCTCATTGGAGTTTTCACTGCTGATGGCATTGACCTCAGCATTCACAGCAAGTGGATTCTGCTCCCTGCTTCTCTTGTCAAGCATGACAATGCAAGAGAAGGTGCCCCTGAATGCTGGAGGCACAGGTACCCATTCTTAGCTGGGGTTGATGTTGTTGGGTTCGCAGACCTGCTTGATGACATCTTCTGCACAGTGCATCAATGATTTGACCCTCTTTAGCCTGTCACCTTTTCTTGGGTGCTTTATTGAGCACTAACTGCCAGTATAATTAAAATATACTTTACCAAAGCAAAAATAACGGTGTGTAGGTGATGTTGCAAAATTAGATGGTGAAAACATTGTTTTGGCAATCAGCAACCCATAGCTGACATGCTGAAATCAAAGCTGTCAAACCATAGCTGACCAAGACCCTGTCCCATTTCTCTATTGGTATCCCCAGAAACAGGCCTGGCCTGACTAAAAAGGCAGGGATCACCATAGTCCCCATGGCAGTGGAGTCTGCTAAAGAATTATTACACACCCCTGCTTTTTGGCTGCACTTATGGAATGAAAAAATAGCTGCCATGACCAGCTCCCAATCAGACACAGTTTTGTGCCTCAACATCTCCACAGCATGGGCTGCAAAGAACACCAGCTCACAGTTTCAGGGAGGTTGGAGAAGAAAAAGTAAAGAATTATGATAAAAATGTAAATACCATCCTAACCATCACCATTCCTTCTCTGCATTTGGCTCTTTTACTCTTTGTCAACATTCACCATCACTTTTGTACATCAACCACTAACGCAGCAATCTGCAGGCTTATTCTACTTACTATGGCCATAATGGTAAAACGATGAATATGCTGTTGCTCAAAGTCAAGTGGTGAGATCAGGAAGATGTCCAAAATCTCAGGATTACTCTGAGGTCGAGCCTGGAATATTCTCTTTTGTTCATCAGAAAACTGAATGAAAAGAATCATTTAAATAAACAGTTAACTTTCTACACTTTTGTTGTGATTGTAAATGTTTAAAACTGTTAATAATATTACTCTTTCCAAATCGGCAGAACTTCCTACTGTTAAAAATTATAGACAATGATTCAGTTATAGGATTACCTACCATATACATTCTAGTGCTTACAGTAAACAAAACAAAAACTGTAACAGACATTCACAATAAAGGTCTAGGACCATAAAGTAACATGATGAAAACTGGATTTCTAAAAATAGAAACCATCCAATAAATTGAACAGTATAAAAAAAAAAAACATTCAATACCATTAACCTGGAGGTGCAGTTTGGAAATAAAATGACCGTAACTGCAGCAAAAATGAATTCCAAAACTGAAGAAAGTGGCTGAAATGTAAGCAGCATTGATAATATTAGGATTTTTTTTAAATTATCTGAAATGTTAGTTATATGGTTCCCTTAAGACAAAGCCCATTTTTAATTAATTGAATATGACAATATGTTCAGAAAACAACTGCAAACATGAATAAGAAATCATCCATTTTCATACGGATTATTTCGAGAAGAATAAAGCAGGAAAATGTGGGAAAATGCAGGTCAGATCAGACTGTAATGAGAGGTGGGGAAAATGAACACAACACTTTGTGTATGCTTTAATATGATGAAAAGACAAGAGAAAAAAAATAGGAGAGGGAAGAAAGAAATGACAGTATAAGAAAACAATTAACATAGTGAAGATAAAAATAAAAAAAACAAAACAAACCAATACCTTGCCAATAGCTTTGTCAAGGACAAAAGACTTTTTGTCCTAGGAGAAATCCATTTATCTTTTGAGGTTTAAATGTGTAACTTAAAAAAAAAGTTAATTGCTATTTCTGCATTTATGCTCTTTGCTCCACAGCTGAGTGAATGTTAAATGTATAAATATTGAGCTTTATATAAGAAACATGAAAAATGAAATGAAACAGAGAAAAAAACAAAACAAAAAAAACACAAAGACAAATGGTAACAGGAAAATCATGCTGCTAGTCTGTCGATATAATCATAAAAATGTCTAGGACAGATATTTGATTTTGCCCAAACAGAATGAAAACTTAGCTCCACAAGCATGATGTTTCTTTTCTTTTTTTTCTTAATATATACATGTCCTGTGGTTTTTGTCACCAAGTAATATGTATTGTGCACATACAAGGGGAGAAGTATGAATTTCATTTAAAACATGTGAAAGAGGAAAATTAATAATTAGGGAAAGTTATTAGCTACATTCATAGCAACGTAACAGAAAAACTTAAAACCATGGATGTGAAAGATACTGTATTTATTGCATTACCAAAAAAATACAGTAAAATGTACCTTGCAGGTACAAATCAATATCAGAAAAACTGATATGAATGAATACTAGTTAGATCTTGGAGATTTTTTTTAAAGGCTTTTTCACAAGCGGCTCCTGGTTCTTAATTCAGGCTATTGTCACCCATATTAAGTTGATTGTATTTAACTGCTGCAACTTACACTGACTTCATAGTCAACAGAATCTTGTTCATCTGGATCTTCTGCTTGTATACCAGTGATCACTGCTGCATTAATCAAGTGGTTCTGTTAAGGAAGTAAAAATACAACATTTATCACTTCATTCTAGGATTATGTAAACAGAAAGTGCAACCTAATAGACAAATAGATGATCCAGACCAGTGTTTCCCAACCTTTTTTGAATCATACCCTAAACTCCTCAAAATTTAGATGCCACCGTACACATGTCATCCCCCCTCCCCCCAACCCTTGAAAGCATAACAGTCAACCAATTTCTGAAAAAGTATGATATATATATATTCTAACTACCCCCCCCCCTTTTTAAAAAAACTTCAAATTGCCTCCCTTGTGTTGGGAAACGCAAATCTAAACCAATGATTCTCAAATGTTATTACCAACCAATTTTTTTTTTTCAGTAAGCCAAGAACAAGTATATTTATTATGAAGGAATGGAAAGGTATAAGTATGCAAATATTAGAAAAGAAAGCTGTACTGAAAGCTTAAGTCAGAATGGTGCTACATTAAGTTTCAAATAAAAGTGAACTGACTTTGCTATTTTAAACTATAATGCAGTTTTATTTTTTAGAATAAATAGGAAAAGGAAAATGGAAAAAAAAATATGCAAATGTTTGTCAAAACACTGTGCACCTGACCCTACATTGGTCATTTGCAGAGGACTGATAAATGTTATCCTGTTTACATGAAACAATCTACTTATTTAGACACAACATTTTAGCTACTTTTAAAGTGCCTCTTCATCATTTTCCCTGTATTTTAACAAATCCCACTATTCCATTTCTGTATTATTCTTATCTTATATCTTACATCTTATATCCTTCCCGTGTCGTTAAACGTCACATAGGGCTTGCAAGGTAGTTCGCCAATTTTCCCTGTCTTCGGTGAGCCTCTTTCAACCTCATCAAGGGATTTTATGCCTGTTAATTTGGCCTCTCTTAACAATGTCCTCTTTAGGGTTTCACACGGTCTGCCTCTTTTTCTTTGGCCTGTTATTTTTTTATATTTGATCTGTATTATTACAGATCATAAAATATTTGGTGAATTATTTATTAAGGATTGGTAACACAAAGCATGAAAATTAATGTTGCTGCAGAAAAGGGAAAAGAATAAATCGTCCTGAAAATAGCAAAATGAATTTTTATTTATGAAGAATGTCTTAGAGTGTTACAATGCAGTTGCCTGGACATACTATTTTTGATAGTCTGCTCACTTACCTCTGGCACACTGACACTGTATGTACTGTTTTTGAAAACAGGAGGCGTGTCCTTCAAGTCCATGACTATCACAACTATTGTAACCAGGTGTTGCTGGTACTGTTGATAATATAATTGTTGTAGGTATTGTTTAGTTTGTAAGAGAAATGATTTAGATTATTCATTCAGTACTGCACACATTTACGTTTTTCACAGTTTGTTTCTTTATCTGGTAACATTTTTCTAAATCAAAACATGAATGCATTTATTCTATAAAAAAAAAACAAACTGAGTGAGAAGTACAGATGATGAAGTAGAAAAGACAGAAAAATATTAAAAATCAAATTTGTGTGTTTAGATTACTTTTTAAGTTAGTTATATATATAAAACACATAAATGCCTTTGAATGTAAATGCTACAGAAGAGTTCTTCATATATCATGAGCACAAAAAGAACAAATATATCCATACTACAAGAACTTAATATTGAAGAAGGCTGGCTAGTAAAGAAGATTAAAGAGAGAAAACTTAAATATTTTGGACAAATTAAACCTCATGATAATCTAGAGAAAACCGTCTTGGAAGGGTACATAATGCGAAAAGAAAGAGAGGAAGACCAAGGCGAAGATGGCTGCAAGACACCATTGATGATCTGCAAATGGATGCATCAGCAGCAGGCCATCTTGCTCACAACCAATAAGCCTACAGGAGTGCTGTTAGGGAGGCAAAGTTCCGCAAGGGACATGCAAATGAATGAATGAATGAATATGTATACTGTTGACAAGTAGTTAATATCCGTGTTTGGAAAGGCTGACATTTTTGGCTGGAATCCATAAATCAAAAGATAATAAGACTTTCTCCTGATAACGAGACAGTCATGTAAACCGTTGTCATAGTTAAGGAAGATAAATAACCTTTGTCCGCTATAAAAAAATTTGTTGTAAAAATCTTCAAAAATCGAATATAGGATTTGTTTGCTTTGAGGAAAATGTTTTAGTAATTCTTAAAATGGATATTTCTTACAATTTTTTTTCCAAAAATTCCATAAATCTAATATCCACCAGTTCATATTTTTCTCAAAATAATGTAGCTACTTGATTCATTATCTACTGTCACATAGATAGTAAGACAATCTCCTGTGATTTGATATTATACTTGAGTAGTGGAAGGCATGATTCAAATGACAGCTACTGTTTATGCATTCTTTACAATTAATTCATCTACTTTGAATTGCATGTGATGATATATGTTACACTATGATTTGTAATGTTCATTTTACATGAACATATATTCATTATTTCAAAATATTTTTAAATCGTTGAACTAAACATTTTGTATCCCATAGTATGTGCTTTGCAATGTTTTAACGTAATTTTACATTTTGGGAGTAAAAAAAAAAGGTGAAAAGAGCGATAGAATTTACATACAATTTCTGCGGATATTGGAAATTTGTTTCCAACTAGATCCAAATAAATTAGTCGTTGTCAATTACATGCCTAATTAATGTTGTTAATTACGCGCCTAATATCTGAGTACACGATTACACATGACAGCTTCAACGCTAAAATATTTCATATTCTTGAGGTTCGAATATACAAAGTAAATTTTTAAAAATTACAGAGACATGATGATGATGATGATGTCTAAAATTAATCATTTGTGGCAAACTTTAGTGGAAAATGAAGCATTTCAGCGTATGTTCCCAGTGTGGGTGTGGTTCATGCTAGCGGAGAATCGAGGAATATTGTTGGAGCCATCTTTTCTCAAGTTTTCTTTAGTGGGCTACAAGTGAAATGATTATCTTTTGACACAATGTAACGTTTTATACATCTCTGTACAGTAATATTTCACAAATATTAGCTAACGCTCGAAGTAACAGCACTTATGCGTCCAAGACATATTATCAGTGATTGCACACTGCAGTTTGTTCTTGTCCAACTTATGCTGTGAGGTCTCCCATCTATGATACCCCTCCCGCCCAACGCTGAGTGCGGTAATGAGTATTAGCAAGTATGAAACAAAAAGTATGACGGGCCGTGGGCTAGACACTATAAATCACTCCAGTCATATGGTGATATTTTGTTGTGCGTATTGGTGACCCAGCATCACCTATTTTACCATCCCAGCATCAAGACCCTCGAACTAGCTGTGTGATGTGGGGATTGATTTGCGCGCCCCTGGGTTTTCAAAGTCAGTCAGACTCTGAATGAGTCTCCGAAGACCCTGATTCATCCTAACGCGACTGTGGGATATAGCTTCCTTTTTCTGTTAACACCGCATGGTGCTGCTAGATAACTGTACCCCGGTGATGTGGTGAGCGTTCTTAGATTAAAATCTTAGCTCGGACGGAAGGACCACCTTGCTGATCATGGTGCCTTCCGTGCCAGGTTGTATGAGCCAGTAGGCAATCGGATTTTCCCTACAAGGTTGAACACATACTCTATTTTTCCCCCCGAGTTGCTTATCTCTCTCTCTGAACCTTAAGTGCCCAGGGCACATGGGGCTTCCGCAAGGGTTTTCCACAAATGCCTGTCTTTCGCCTTTTTTTCTGCTCTTGCCCAGGTGAGCCCTCTATTGCTCAACATCCTTTCTGTTGTTCTTCTCCATGTCTCTTTTGGTCTACCCTTACTTCTGCTCCCCTGTGGTGTCCATCTTAGTGCTATTTTTGGTAGTGAGTTGTCAGTCATTCGGAGCACATGTCCCAACCATCGCCAGCGTCTTTCCTCAATAATTGTTGTCAGTGGTTTCATCTGCATTTCTGCCAATAAGATGTTATTTCTTATGGTGTTTGGCCAAAATATTTTTTTAATTCTACGTAAACATTTAGTCTGGAAAGAATTCAACTTGTTTTCTATGGTTTTGGTGATTTTCCAGCATTCACTTCCATAGAGTAGTACACTTAGAACATTACTCTTAAATATCCTGATTTTCATATTTATGCTTAGTTTATTTGATTTCCATATATTCTGTAGCATTGCAAAAGCCTGGTTTGCTCTAGTAAGTCTGCTGTTGATGTCCTCTGTGCTGTCTCCATTTTCTACTACTCTGCTGCCAAGGTATACAAATTCGTTGACCTCCTCCACTAACTTGTTATCTACTCTGAGTACATTTCTGTTGTTCACATTTTGCTTCATTAACTTTGTCTTTCCTACGTTGATCTTTAGTCCTATGTTGTTTGCATTCTGGTTAACTTGTTTATTTTATCTTGCATATCTTTGTGACTGCTTGATAATAGACAAATGTCGTCCGCAAAGTCAAGGTCCTCCAGCACTGTGTTAAGGGTCCATTGTAATCCTCTGCGTTTGTCTGATGTTGCCTCCTTCATTAACCAGTCTACTGCCAAGATAAATAATGTTGGTGATAATACACATCCCTGTTTCACTCCTGTTTGTACCCTAAAGCTGCTGGAGGTATATTCTCCACAGATAACTTTGCACTGAAAACCCTCGTATAGGGCTTTGATTACATTAACTATTTTATGGGGGAGTCCATGCCATCTTAGGATTTTCCACAGTGCATCTCTATTGACACTGTCAAAGGCTTTCTCAAAATCTATGAATAATGCATATGTTGTGCTATGCCATTCATTTGCCTGTTCTAATATTTGTCTAAGTACAAATATGGTCTATGCATGATCTTCCTTTCCTAAATCCTGCCTGCTCTTTCCGAAGTTTTTCCTCAAGTGTTGGTACAATTCTGTTGATGATTATTCTGCAAAATACTTTACTAGTGAGTGGCAGTAGGGTAATGCCTCTCCAGTTCCCGCAATCTCTGAGGTCACCCTTCTTTGGTAGTTTTACTATAAGACCAGTTTTCCACTCCTCTGGGGCTTTTTCTAAATCCCAAATTTGTTGTAATATCCGGCAAAGTTGTTTTGGTGTTTCTGTTTCTTCTGCTTTCAACATCTCAGCAGTCACTTCATCTTCACCTGGTGCCCTGTCTGATTTTAGCATCTTTATCGCCTCTTTACTTCATTTATTGTTATTGGTCCTGTATTGATGTTTAGTTCCGCTTTTGCTTCAGGTATATCTATTGCTTGTGCTGCCTGTGTTCTGTTTAGTAGGGTGTTAAAGTGTTCCCTCCATCTTTCAATTTTTTCTCTTTCTCCACTGACCAGTTGTCCATTTTGTGTTCTTACTGCACTTTCACATCTTGTATTGAAGTTCCCTGTCATCTGCTTTGTGATTTTATATATGGTTTTCATGTCATTTGTATATGCTGCTTTCTCTGCTGTCTCTGCTAAGTTGTCATAATACTGACGTTTATCTTGACGGCATGATTCCTTCACTTCTTTGTCTTTTTGTGCATAATTACTTAAAACTCGTTCTTTAAGCCGTTGTGATTTGGTGTTCAGTAATTTTTCCTTGATTTCTTTTCTTTGCTCTATCTTTTCCCATGTGGTCTCACTTATCCATTCCTCTTTTCTCCTTTTCCGATATCCAAGCACCTCTTTTGCTGTTTCCTGTAGTGTTTTATTGAACTCTAATATGGACATTTCTGCTTCGTCTTGTAGGACACTGAAGCGGTTCTTAAGTATTATTGAGAATTCATTTCTTGTTTGCTGGTCTATCAGTTTTCTTGTATCAAAATGTATCTTCTGTGTTCTCCGATTCTGGCTTTCCTTAATTTTAGTTTTATTTTTGCTACCAGAAGGTTGTGATCACTTCCTATATCTGCTCCTTTCCTTGCTCGCACATCTTGTAGTGACCGTTTCCACTTGTTGTTATTAGTATGTGATCGATTTGGTTTTCTGTGGTTTTATCTGGTGACCTCCAAGTCACCTTATGGATGTTTTTGTGTTGGAAAATTGTCCCTCCGATGGTCATCATGTTTTCTTCACAGAAACTGCACAGTCTTTCTCCATTTTCATTTATTTCTCCGATTCCTTCTCTTCCCATGATTCTTCTTCTATCTTCATTTCCTTCACCTACTTTTGCATTGAAGTCGCCCAAGATGAGTAGCATATCATGCTTGGGTATTGTTTCTACTGTGGCTTGGAGGCTGTTGTAAAAATCTTCTTTTAATTCCTCTTCAGCTGCTTCTGTTGGTGCATAACAAACTATAATAGACAGCTTCGTGAATCTTGAGTTGAACCGTGCATATAATAATCTCTCATTTATTGGGGTCCATTTCAGCAATGCTCTTGATGCTTCTTTTGTTATAATCAATGCTACTCCTCCTTCATGAAGATCTTCTTTACCTGACCATATTATTGTATCTTCTGTGTGCTGTGTTGTTAATTTCCTTCTGCCTTGTCCTGTCCATCTTGCTTCTTGTATTCCTAGTATGTCTAGTTTGTATCTGTGCATTTCCTTGATGGTTTGTGCTAGTTTTCCAGTCTGGTTTAGTGTTCTTACATTCCAGCTGCCTATATGCATCTTTTGTTTAGGTTCCAGGAGGTCTGCAGTCGGGCTGGGGACTTCCAGTGGCTGGCTTTCATCCACAACCTTCATGGGCTCAGTTTCCTGATACGCATTTCTCCTTCCACCTGCATTTGCTTTTTCCCTTGCTTCTGTTTCTGTAGCAGTCTGATAGTTTTTTACCAGATAGGGTTGCTGGCCCTATGCTGAACCCTCCTTAGTCGCCTTTTACGATCATGCATGGTAGGGTACAGTGGTCCTATTCTTTGCAGATCCCGGGTACCACACGGGTCCGAGTTGCTTATATATAGCAGTTTTTCTTGTGTTTTGTGTTCGTGGTTGAATTACATTGAATATATCCAAATATTTCCATTGCTACAACGTAGTCAGAACCACAAAATTTATTTCATTGTTATTGTTCTATAGCGATGATTCTTATACAGATGGATTAGCAAGAATCGTAAAGAAATGCACATTTTGATCAGCACTCTTCTATAATAATATAACAAAAATAACTATTACAACAAAAAAAAAAGAAAGCGATTACTCTTATACTGTTGTGAACTATATTCAGCTTTGTGTTTCTGGGAATATGTCAGATCTCTTCGCTATTTACATATGCTCCTTTGTTACTTTTGGTCGCTATATTAGATTAATATTTTTAAGCATTCACATATTTCTGTCCAAAATAATATGTTGCAGGAAAAAAATACAAGTTACTTTAAAAAAAATAGACAAGATAAAATTCAGGCTGACGTTATGGCGCCAAGATGTTTTCAGTATTTATACACTTTCAATACAAACAGAACACCCTTTTTCAGCGCTAACCTCTGTTCTCAGTCCATTACGTCAAAACATTGTCAATACCAACAAATGCGAACAAAACAGAAACTATACAAAATACGAAAAACTAAATTAATAAATTTTAACCAAAAACTAAAAACCTCTGGTTTCGTTAATTTATGCACCAAAAAAAGTCAAAAGTAACAATTTCCTCACAGAATCTTCATGAAAAGAAAATCAGTCATGTTAAACTATAGTACATATAACAATAACCACTAATAAAGGTCAAAGGTAAAGGAAAACAAAATGTAAGGATATATGTTAAAGGCCTGAATTTCCAAGACCATCGACACATGAAAGTGTGACGTGGTCAGTATCACACCCACACATGGCCGCATTTCTCTCTCTGAACCTTAAGTGCCCAGGGCACATGGGGCTTCCGCAAGGGTTTTCCACAAATGCCTGTCTTTCGCCTTTTTTTCTGCTCTTGCCCAGGTGAGCCCTCTATTGCTCAACATCCTTTCTGTTGTTCTTCTCCATGTCTCTTTTGGTCTACCCTTACTTCTGCTCCCCTGTGGTGTCCATCTTAGTGCTATTTTTGGTAGTGAGTTGTCAGTCATTCGGAGCACATGTCCCAACCATCGCCAGCGTCTTTCCTCAATAATTGCTGGCCGCATTTACCTTCCAAGATTTCTCTGGTACCCATTTTTAGATGCTGGAGAGACCCCACGGGTGTGACGCAGAGAACATCCCACTACTGGGGACTGAGCAGGGTACTACCGGATTAATAATCCGAGCGCCTAACCAATCAGCTGACCTTAAAATAAAAAGGATTTTATGCGATGAAAAGAATAAAAGCAACGGTCAATACTTTTATAAGTCTGTGAGGTTTTATTCATCACAGTTCTTATGTTAACATCAAACTTGTTTATATTTTACTTGCAGCATGCACTCTCTCGCTCTTACCATCGCAAGACACCTCGGGCAAGACACCTCGGTTAAAAAAAAAACAAAAACAATTCTATATTTGAAATTCGAAATTTCTAGATAAAGATGATAAAAACTGCGTAGATAAAGATTATAAAAACTGCGGAATCAAATTTCAGTTTAAGGAATCATATTAATCTTTCAAATATTTTTTTTTTCACCAGTGTTTGCAACACCTAGCAATTTTAAACACCGTCTTTATCATGATGATGACGACGACGACGATGATGATGATGATGATGACTATGACGACGACAGTGATATATGATTATGATAATAACTTTATAGTTCATCTTATGACTGTTTTTCATTAATTTATAAATTGTTGTTAATGCTATTTGAAATTAACGGCCGGACATGTGAAAGATTACTTAACATAATCGGTTTTAAAATAATAAATGTTATTTTGAGAACTGGATTAGATGGAGGAGGGTGGTGTATATCACTATAAAGAGAAGCAAAATTCCTAGGGCCGGCCTTTGTTAGGTGATTTTTTAAAAAATTATCCCATTCATTTATATGCGTCCGGAGAAAAGATAAAAGCTGTGATCAAGCGTCCGGAGAAAATGCGAAAGCTGTGATAAAGCGTCCGGTGAAAAGACGAAAGCTGTGATAAAGCGTCCGGTGAAAAGACGAAAGCTGTGATAAAGCGTCTGGAGAAAAGTCGGAAGCAGTGATTTAAAAAAGTAAAAAGGTAAAGGTAATCCTGTCATGCCTCAAAGGCACATAGGGATATGGTGTTAGTGCCTATATTTTCCTTGTGATAAAGCGTCCGAATAAAAAAAAAATGAAAGCTGTAATAAAGCGTCAGGAGAAAAGATGGAACCTGTAATAAAGCGTCTGGAGAAAAGACGGAACCTGTAATAAAGCGTCTGGAGAAAAGATGGAAGCTGTGATAAAGCCTTGCTGTGTCATCGCTAACTGTCATCAAGAACAATAATGCCATCTTCATTACTGAAAAAAAAACAATAACAAAAACAAAAACAATAACAAAAACAAAAAAAAAGCCTCTAAGAATTCGGCCACATAGCAGGAATGTCAACAAAATGAAACCTTTACAAACTGAGATTTGTTTACTTCTGCTAATACACTATAACCTCCTTAAAGCTATTGTGAGAGTATGCCTGATCATAATTTTAGTGAAGTCGCTGCCCGATTAAGCAGTCAGAGACCCACAGCTGATATGCTAGCGTCAGGGTTAGCGAACCATAGCTGACCAAGACCCTGTCCCACCTCTCAGTTGGTACTCCCAGTAACAGGCCTAGCCTGGCTAACGATCGCCATAGTTAGTCCCCATGGTAGTGGAGTCTGCTAAAGAAGTATTGAACACAGACTCCTTTTTTAAGCTTCACCCCGGGATTGAAAAAAAAAATACCGGCCATAACCCGGTCTCACGTCGATATGATGATGTGCCTCGGCACTTTCCCAGCATCGACTGCAAAGAGCATCTTCTTCTTCTTCTTCTGCGATAGAGGTTGTTAGTCACTTCAGATCCTGATCCCTGTCGACATGACAAAGCCCGCAGTCCTCTCCAGATCTTGATAGGAGCCCCAAAGCTTTTGCCCCAAGTTTATGTCCTCTGGCCATGTCTCACACCTCAGGTCTGCATGGTTTGGGCACTCTTGTAGGATATGTTCTTGAGTCTGGACTCCACTGCCACATGGACACTTGTCTGTGCGAGACATTTTGAGTCTATGCAGGTGGCTCAGTAGTCTGCAGTGGCTTGTCCTTAGGCGAAAGAGGATGGTTTGCTGATGTCTTTGTAGTTGGTGTAAAGAGCACCAGTTTGCAGTTAGAAGAAGAAGAAGAAGAAGAATTAATTACCGGATATCCACTACATACGACTTGCATAGCCAGTCTCAGGGTAAATGTTCGAATCTGCAGAACATTGAAAAGTTGAGAAATTAACACGATGTAAATAATATTTTTACTCTCTGTATACAGTTAGTTGTGACGACAATGATACACTGATAATGCACATACTAGAGCTCATTAATGATATAAGAATGAGATTACTTCACATATGAGATTCAGCGGCAGATCCACCACCACCACCCGGATCCCTAAGCTAAATTAATAAAGGCCCCGCCCCCCTCCGACCATACCGTTTATCTCCTGATGTAATTTTTTTTTTATTGCAAGACGTCGGGCCTTCTTCTCTTTCGGTCCCCTAGACTTAGTGCTGTTCAGTCTAATGGATAATCTGCCGCTGATGAGATAACTACATATGTTGATTTACACATGTACTTCTTGTTTTGGATAATACAGTCCTGATTTTGCTAAATTTTGCAACAAACGAGAAGCAAATGTAGTTAAGAAAACCCTTGGATTACAGGCAACATGTTGGTTGATGGTGGGAGTGTTATGGTGATTTACGCAGCCTTTTATATAGGGTGACCGAAAGTGCGACTTCTGAGCAAATTTCGCCAGAGTTGGGAAACATATCTATTCCAGTCCGAATGATCTGCTTGTGGTATAAAAATAGACCGTTGTCAGAAGTAGTGCGTGAGTCCGTGGTAGGGTTTATAATCATTTATGTTAAATGGTCCTGGTTTACATGTGATGGGGGTAAACACGCTGTCCGATTTGGCAGCCAGCGACCCTAACTGGCATGTTAGAATCAGGGATAGTGAGTCGTAGTTGAATAAACGCTGTTCCATCTCTTCGCTGGCACCCATCGTAACAAACCTAGTTTGTTTAGCGGGGAAGGAACCGCCATATAATACCAATGGCGGTAGAGTCTGCTAAAGAGGTATTGCACACCCCTTGCTTTTTAGTTCCATTCAGGGACCGAAAAAAATAGCCGTCATAATCTTCTCCCAAGCTGACACGTTGCTATGCTTGAATATCTTCACCGCATTGACTGCAATCGTCACCAGCTCGGAGTTCCAAGTTGAAAAAAAGTAGTAGTAGTAGTAGTAGTAGTAGTAGTAGTAGCAGCAGCAGCAGCAGTAGTAGTAGTAGTAGTAGTAGTAGAGTACAATCGCCTCTCCGATACTTGAATATGTGTTAAATATCATAATGTGAAATTAATGCCTCTCTACCACAATGCAGTATTTCTTTTCTGTGATTTTTACCCTTCTGGTGTGAATTTTTTAAACGAAGTTAACGGGACACAAGCCTACTTGAAAGCAGTATGAGTCAGATTTGAACAATGTGGATTGAAACTCCCAAGCTCTAACATTGTTCCTTGAAGACTGATGCAGAGAAATCATAAAGAAGGCAACAAAGTTTTAAGATGAGACTTAACGTGCCCAAATATTTAAAATATGCGTATAAACATATTATTACATTCGATTCTAGCGAATATATGTGCTAGAATCAACCAGATATGTGCACCCATATTGCGCTTTCTTGAACTGATTTAAAACGACACTTTAATCAAATTATTTACAAAATCTTTCCCTTTCTGTATAACACACTGAATAAACTTTCCGAAGCTAAAATTAATAAAAGGTGTTTTTCAGTCACTTACAACTGAAAATACTTGACAAATATGGCTGACGAAGCTGCAGATTGTGCCCAGTTTTCAAAACTGTAATGTTTTTTTTTTCATTACTGCGATGTGTCTGTTTTTTTTTTTGGAGGGGGGGGGGAAGAGGGGTGGGGAGACAGCCTTTTAAGAGATGGGGAGCGTTAAACAAGGGGGGAATGATTAAAAAACATTCATTTATACACATATCGTATATGTGAATGTATGTGTGCACTACTCAAGCCGAATAAGATAGTAGTCAGCGATCCGTAGCTCCCTGGTGTGTGTGCGAGTGTTTGTGTGTGTGTGTGTGCGTGTTTGTTTTGTCAGGGTTAGTAGGCTATAGCAGACCAGATTCCATTCTACCTCCAGGTGGTGCTCCTGATAACGGTGAGTAATATTGTCATAGCCAATCAAAAAATGGAAAGATAAACCCGGTCTTTAAAAAAAAAAAACAGTGGTCAGGGTCAAGTCAGTCACATGTGAAGGTCGCAGATATCACAACCTAGATGCAGACTGTGACGCGACGTAACCAACTCTAGTCTGTGAGCAAGCGCACAAGAAGAAGATGTGCGTATATACACTTATATATATATATATATATATATATATATATATATACTTATATATCTATAGTATATATGCGCTTACATACCTATATTATACATGCCTATATATCTATATTATATGTGTTTATACATCTATACTATATATGTGCTTATATATCTATACTATATATGTGCTTATATATCTATATTATTAGTGTGCTTGTATATGACGAGACATAAAAAGTAAACTCTCCCTGAACTATAAATCATGGAACTTGTGACCTGTTCGTAATCAACAGGGGTTATAAGCGTCACGCTGTACATTAAGTTCCCACCGCTGATCAGTTTACTTATGTCGATTTTTATATCAGGAACATTGCAGGTCCAGGTTATGTCCTGTAAGGTGCAAAGACTATCTGTCCATGGTGTCGTATCGTTATACAGCAAGACATCTGAAACAATAAGAAAAACTGTGTTATTAAAAAAAATCTTACTATCTGTTCATCCACTCAACCTCACATCCATTCATTATTTCAGTGAAACATCATCACTAGTGTCTACCTTCCCTGCTATCTTTCACCTTTCCGTGAGTCTCTTTTATTTGCATAGTCGTCTTTGTCTCTTTATTAATCTATTTTGTCATTATTATTATATTATTATTATAGCTGTTTTCCTGTTTGACTCTGGGAATTCTCAGCCTTAGGTCGCGACCTAAGAAAGGTTTTCACAAGTAAATAACTAGACTCTTTACTATTCATTGATATTTTTACAGGGTAGACTTTTTCATAATATTTTGAGTTTTTTATGATTCCTTGAAAAAATGTTGGATTATTGGGAAGTGATATTAAATTATCATAATTCTTTTATAATTAGTGACAAAGTTACCTCATGTTAAACCCATTAAAACCGGTATTTTTCTTGAATTTCAATATATTTTTTGTATGGGTGCCAGGTCACTTATCGTACTGCACTAGTCTGACCTTCTTTTGTTACTGTGCCGCAATGGAATTTTTTTTTCGGCATTTATACTTCACCTAACTCCCCCCCCCCCCTCCCCCCCAAAAAAAAAAAAGCTCGGACAAGAACGAGTGACCCCGAATGCTGTTGGGAGCCAGCATGTTGTAGGTCTCTAAAGTTCTTTTATGTTTTTCGGCTTGTTAGCAGATTTCTAAATGTTTTCCTTGTCAAATTTGAACTTTCTACCTTTGTGCATATTTGTTCTTGTTTATTCTTCCCTGCCCACCACGTAGTGTTGGAGCAGTAAGACTACTAAATAAAAACGGGCGGGGGTTGCACTAGCTTACAATGTTTCTGTCGGAGCCTTTGCCTACCACCAATCAAATGTTGTTCACTGTCTCCAGATTTATTGTACAGCAAATCCACTATTATTCTTTCGTTCAAGGTTTTTGGCTTAGACGCACACTGACAGGTATCTTACCGGCCATGTTCTCATAAACGTGTACTTGATTCGGTTGCTGAGCTGAAACAAAACAAATGAAATCAAAGTTCTTTTTATTTGAAGACAGAACAAGAGAAATGCAAATTAATAAAGAAAAACTAAATTTGCTTTGATAAACGAAACCCCACCCCCAATGTACAAAACCTGCCATTCTTCATAACGGGGAAATAATGGGGGAAAATCTTCACATTGACAGCAAAATCTTCACATTGACAGCAAAATATTCACATCGATAGCAAAATCTTCACATTGACAGCAAAATCTTCACATTGACAGCAAAATATTCACATCGATAGCAAAATCTTCACATTGACAGCAAAATATTCAATTTTACAAATAAAATCAATCATATCTCATGAAGTAATAAAATATATACATTGTGTTCTCTTAGATAATAAATTAACGAAATAAAATATTATATTTATTGCCAACGTACCAACAAGAAAACAAACCTGGCAAAGGTCAAGGGTTCGAATCCGGCCGGGGGCACTCCAGTCACCCAGCTGTAGAAATGGGTACCTGACTTCTTCTGGATTGGGGAAGGAAAGGCGGCCAGACGTGATACTGACCATATCACCCTCTAGTGTGCTGACAGGTCAAGGAAAATATGGGCACTAACACCATATCCCTATGTGCCTCTAAGGCATGACAGGATTACCTATATATTCCTGGTGGCAGCGTACAAGATCCGAAACGTTGGCACTTTCAGAGTTTTACTCCCTTCTATATAAATTACTCGTTTTCTTAACTTTCCTGGACTATGTGGAAAGAGGGGAGAGAAATTAACGTATACGTTAAATTTTATCAGCCAAAATGTTTGGATAAATGGGGATGAAGATATTTGATGCACTGTGTGGATACAGAAGTCGATTCAGCATCGCACGGGTTTCTCAAACTGTTTGAGAATATAAGTGTTTTACTTTACTCATATCAGTATTTTTAAAAAATTATTTATTCAAACTTTTTTCGTTTTATGTAAGTTGACTGTTCAGTCGTGCCACCAGATGTAATTGGAAAAAAACTTTATCCCGGGAATAATATTGTCCTGTTAAGGAATTCACGCGGAAACCTTGCTTGCTTCGGGAGTGACTCGAATTCTATTCAAAGTAGATTTTTTTTTCATTGTCTTTAATTATATTTTGGTACTCGCCTTCCTCCTCTGCGCCCATGATACTTATCTGTCACAGATTTTCTGTTTTGTTTGCCATTATTTTACCCTTGTAAGAACCATTTTGATGAAGTAACGCGATTTCTGTGTTGTATTTTCACCGTCGACCTTTCCATCTGGGCACTAACACCATATGTCTTCATGGTGTAATAGGGTTACCTTTAAGTTTGTTGAAGGTGTTAGTTTGCAGTTTTCTTTTTGATAGAAAATCTAGCTAAAAGTTTGGGAATAATAAAATGCATCTTCGTTTGCACATTACAACTCACCTGAACAGATCTGGCGCGATACTATGAACACAAGCCACACCACAAACCACTTCATTGTGAAATGCGTCATCGATGGCAAGTTTGGCATCAAGTTTTTCCATACAGGTCGAATGACTCTGGTTATTATCATGTGCTGGCGTGTTGAGTTCTAAATACAAAAGAAAAGTTTACAAGCTCAGAATCTCTTTCCAGCAATACCGAGGAACGAACTTACACTCTGTAAGTCTTTTCCTGTTTGACGAACTCTCCGTCAACTTATATATGTTTGCCTTCCTGTCTATTTTGTCTTATCTCTCTGTGTTTTCATCTGTTTGCCTGTTTGCCTGCTCATCGGTTTATTTGCCTATCCGACTGTATAAAGAACTGAACTCACAAGCTCCTAGGCTGGCTGAGTGGCGAAGTGGTTATTGTACTAGTCTCTCATAGCGAAAGTATGAAAGTTTGAATCCTACCGGAGGCGCCCCAGCCACCCAGCTGTAGAAATATTCTTCTAATTCTTCGTAAACATTTTGTCTGGAAAGAATTCAGCTTGTTTTCATTAGTTTTGATGAGTTTCCAGCATTCACTTCCATAGAGTAGTATGTCTATTACTTATTACTTATTCTTGAGAGACGCCAAGATGAACATATCACAAATTTCGTTGGTGCGTGTCTGTGTGTGTCTGTGTGTGTTGGGGTGTGGGGGAGGGGAAGGGGGAAGGAGGCTGTGGAGAGATTGGTAACCATTTTGGTCACAGTTGCTGTTAAAATTACAAATTTGGATGCAGATAATAATATGGAAGCAGGTATAATGACAGATAGACCGAGTCGGATAGGCAAATAAACAGACGAGCAGACAAACAGGCAAACAGATGAAAAGACAGAGAGATAAGACAAAATAGACAGGAAGGCAAACATATATAAGTTGACGAAGAGTTCGTCAAACAGGAAAAGACTTACAGAGTGTTGAATAGACAGACAGACGGACGGACGGACGGACGGATGGATGGATGGATGGATGGATGGATGGATGGATGGATGGATGGATGGATGGATGGATGGATGGATGGATGGATGGATGGATGGATGGATGGATGGATGGATGGATGGATGCCGTGGAAGATGCCTAAGCAAATTTTCTAAACAATGACACATCGGTTTCAATGATCTTCAGCTGATTCAACCTTGGTAACTGGTATGATGTGATAGACTGGCCATGTTTAGCCACAAAAGGAAGGAATCAAATAGATGATCACTTGGTTAAGCGACATGATAAGATTGGTCATGTTAAGTCACACAGGAAAGGAACTGAATAGATGGCCACTTGATTAATCGACATGATAGGCTGGTCAAGTGCAGGGTTACAATAAAAGGAGTGTGAAATCAACGTGCAGCAATTTCTACTGTAGCGAGTAGCAACTCAAACTATAATAATGATGCCTGCAGTAGTTACAGTAACATCTTACATCTTACATCCTTCGCGTGCCGTTAAACGTAACATAGGGCTCGCATGGTATTTTGCCAAGTTTTCCTGTTTTCGGCGAGCTTTTCAATCTCATCAAGGGATGTTATGCCCACTAAACTGGCCTCTGATAACAATGTCCTCTTTAAAGTTTTTCGTGGTCGACCTCTTTTTCTTCGGCCTGTTTTGTTCCATTTGATATTTTCTTTTGAGATTCCCTGACTCTTTCTTCTCATCACGTGACCGATATATGTCCATCTCCTTTTTCTGATCACCCATGAGATAGGTTGTTGTTTGCTCATCTGTCTTATCTTTGCATTGTTCATGAATTCGTTCCACTTTATAACGAGTATTTTCCTTAGGTATTTGTTTTCAAAAGATCTAATTTCTTGTCTATTTCATGGCTACAGTTAATAATTTAAGCTTTTCGTATGGTAGCTTTACACAAATAATAATAATAATAATAATAATAACCATTAGCTAGGGCTGCCGGGAATCAAGATATAAGACGAATTCATATTCTGGCTTACTAACAGAGGCAGTGTAAAGCGAGAAGGCGAGAATTGTGGGATATTAGTGTGGGTCTAACAAACTGAGCTAACAGTGAATATCATATGCCAGGAATGCTTTGTGCTGATTGCATTGTCGAAGAGTACATGCAAATATTGATTAATCAACTCAAGTTATTGCATTCAAATTATGAACACGTATCTCATTCCATTTCTGTAGCAGAAGGAATCTAGGTGCATTTCATTCTATTCAAAATTTACCTCCTTCTTTGCATGAAAGATAACGGTCGGAAAATGAACAGAATCTAAAAAAAAGCAACAAAAAAAAAAAAAACCAAACAAACAAATGAAAAAATAATTTAAAAAACAGCGAAATATTAGGGAAAATGAAAATATCAAGGCATCCCATGATCCGTCATTCATTCATTCATTCATTCTGTATCACGTCGTCGTGTGCTGACTAATATGATTCACTATTTTGAATAGTACTTAGTATTTCTAGTCAGATGAGTTCTCTTTCTTTTTTTTTTTTTCGTCTGTTGATCAGTCATTCATTTGATTATGTTTTTGTCGAAGTTTCCCAAACAGAGTAATACTGACGACCTTTCTGTTTCTGTTAATGATATATGGACCGCAAGATTTTCACTATTACAATTTATGCGCAAGATGGATGTGGTTTTTTTTTTCTTGCCTTTTTTTTCTTTTCACAGCCTTCTCCTCCTCTTCGTCTTTTTAAAGAGGATTCTGAAAGAATTTGTGGATATCTTTTCAATTAAAAGAAAATGACTGCTAAATGAATTTAGTAATATTTCACCGTGGTCTTCGACAAAACTGTCTACTGCAGTAAGAATTTATTTTTTGCCCGTGACTCTATACCTGTCAAATATCCTTGCAATCTTCTGTTCTTTGTACGATCCGGTTATCCTTTAGCTCTCTGCCGGAACCACTCCTGTACATTGTTATTTACTTACAGAGATATGCAACAGCAACGCAGCATTCCCCCCAACCCTCCCCTGCCCAGAAAGTTGAACAATTGCCAAGTGTAAGCATGGTTACTCATAATGGTTCTAAACAACACCGTGGTTGCCAAAATCTAATTTAAAAAAAATAAACTGGTGGAGTGGGGGAAAGGGGTGGGGAAGGTCTGATCAAGCATAACTGATCATTAAATACATATCTAAATAATGTTCAGGCTATATATTTTTATCTCTCTCTCTCTCTCTCTCTCTCTCAGTAGAGAAAGTTGAGTTTAAATCCTTTAGATGTAGCTGCACTCTCAAACACTGGTGTTCCCTAACTCCACTGCTATACTATGGTCCAGTGATTTTAAGACTTTTACTCTCAACGCAAAAAAAAAATCAATTGTTAAACGAGGAATGTAAGGCTATAACGTTGGTATTAGACTGCGTGGTTTCTTTTCTCTGCGCGCTCAACGCAATATACGTTTTTTTTTAAAGTCGATATCGATTACAGCCATAAATGTTGGAATATTCAGGATCTATTAACGTTTTTGTTGCCAATATATGTGGTTAATGGTGGTGCAACTTTATTTGTCATATATATACACAACTGGAGTAAACATTATAAAGTGGCATGGCGTAAATACAAAATGAACTGAACAGACAAGTGACATGGAAAGAATACATGATGTGAACACAAAATGAATTTACAGGACTGATATTTCATTAAATACAGAACAACTTTCCAACCAACAAGGCTGTGAATTAAAAATAAACAGGAAACAGAAATAGCGTACTGTGGCTTTCAAAGTGAAACATTTATCTAAAACAAAGTACCCAATTTGTATGTGTGTGTGTGTGCGTGTGTGTTTCTGTACCACTGTTAGATCCTAGACTTCTTGTCATGTCATTTACCTACCACAAAGCAATAAACTGCACAGGTAATGGAAAGGGGCAGAAAGAAGGTAGGGAGGGAAGCTTTCGCAATTTAAAAACGAAGAACGAAGTTAGAAGCATTGCACTTTGGTTCACTAGGACAGTTTCTCATCTTACTGCGCTAGCACCGCTGTAGTGATTTATTACTAGCTTCAGGAATTTGTAATCTGGAAGAAAAAAATTTGAAAACCGCTGTGCTACATTATTCGGAACAAAAACAATGCCCTATACATAACTCTGGAAACAACCCGTTGTCCTATATTATTCGGAGTAAAAATTACTACACTATTCTGTATATATATATTTGTGTAAACATCACTATCCTATATTGCTCCGAATAAAAAATAAAACCCAGTCTTATAAGAAATAACATCACCAGTTACTATTCGGAAGTAGACATAAATGGTACAGTATTTCTCGTTTAGAATGCGACAATAAGACAATGATGAATGACGAAAGAATATAAATAACTTTGGAAAGTGAAAGTCAGACACTGAAATGCTAGTAGCTTAACTTTGAATAAAATTGATATGGTTAATATCTTAACCGATGTAACTCTTGACTTTAAACAACTTTAAAATCGTCAAAAGTTTAGACTGTAGGGAAAAAAAAAACAACCGGATAGTCCACAGCAAAATGAAACCTCTAACAAAATCAAAATGGATTCTAGAAGACGTGGATGAAAAGAACGAAATGAAGTGGCAACTATGAAGATCAGATTTTAAAAGTCCAATTTCATTTGACAAATGACGTGACCAACCGTAAGTTAAAAATCACAACAAACAGAGGGGAAAAAATCAATGCAAGGGAAATGAAGTCAATATAAAGAAGCAGCAGACAATCTAAGAATATATCTTTGCATGTGTGAACAAAAGAGACTACAGATGATACCATGGAGAAGGTAACATGGCGCAGCTTTCGAAAACTGCGAGGTCTCCATTGTCGAGACTTCGGTAAAAAAAAAAAAAAATCGATTCTGAAAACTCTTGAACGTAATCCTCGTGGAACGGGTTCTGATTTAGAGCAGTACGCTACACACAGTCCAACGCTTGCATTCTTGTATACCAGCTTGTCTTGTCTTGTCCCGGCTTGTTTTGCGCTAATTCCTTGTAGCTGCGAGCTGGTATTATTTGCAGCCGATGCTGTAGAGGTGTTGAGGTACAGGATTATATCGGCGTGGGAGCGAGTTATGGCAGCTACTTTTTCAGTCCCAGAGTACAGCTAAAAAAGCAGGGGGTGTGCAATGCTTCGTTAGCAGACTCCACTACCATGGAGACTACGGCGATCCCTGCCCCGTTAGCCAGGCTATCCTGTTACTGGGGGATACCAACGGAGAAGTGGGACAGGGTCTTGGTCAGCTAACCCTGGAGCTAGCATATCAGCTATAGGTCGCTGATTGCCTAATCGGACAGCATGTTCACCCCCCCCCCCAACCTTTCTCTTTTGTTATACGATATGCAAGCGCAAGAAATAATGAATTTCGTACACGGTAGTAGACTCGGCCTTTAGTTACTCTCATAGTACAAAGCCTTTAGCTTGGCTCCGTGGTGGGTCAAAAGGGCTTTATAATGGTAACTTTCAAACCTTTCTCTTGTGCATATGTGGTTAAAAAAAACGAACTTGACGAAAGTTTCTACGTGCACAGTGAAAGAACATGAAACTTATTTTATTATTTTCGAACTGAGCACCTTTAGGCTTTGGTGACACTTAATCACGCGACACTTAGTCACTCAAACACTGTGTCTAAGTGATTAAGTGTTGCGTGATTAAGTACCCGAAAGATTAAGTGTCCGAACGATTTAGTGTAGTGAGTTAGTGCCGCGTGATTAAATGTTGTACACCATCTTTAGACTGAGCAAATGGCGCGAAAAAGTGAAGAATTATTGTACATAGTTTTTAACCAGGAAATTGCCTCTGAGATCAGTGTGTGTTTTTAGCATCCCATTTCTGCACATTTCAAGTGATTTAGAATTACAGGTTCAAAGCCCTATACGAGGGTTTTCAGTGCAAAGTTATCTGTGGAGAACATACCTCCAGCAGCTTTAGGGTACAAACAGGAGTGAAGCAGGGATGTGTACTATCACCAACATTATTTATCTTGGCAGTAGACTGGTTAATGAAGGAGGCAACATCAGACAAACGCAGAGGATTACAATGGACCCTTGACATAGTACTGGAGGGACTTGACTTTGCAGACGACATTTGTCTACTGTCAAGCAGCCACAAAGATATGCAAGATAAAATAAATAAGCTAACTCAGAATGCAAACAACATAGGACTAAAGATCAACGTAGGAAAGACAAAGTTAATAAAGCAAAATGTGAACAACAGAAATGTACTCAGAGTAGATAGCAAGTTAGTGGAGGAAGTCAATGAATTTGTATACCTTGGCAGTAGAGTAGTAGAAAATGGAGACAGCACAGAGGACATCAACAGCAGACTTACTAGAGCAAACCAGGGTTTTGCAGTACTGCAGACTATATGGAAATCTAAAAATCTAAGCACGAATACGAAAATCAGGATATTTAAGAGTAATGTTCTAAGCGTACTACTCTATGGATGTGAATGCTAGAAAATCACCAAAAACCATAGAAAACAAGTTGAATTCTTTCCAGACAAAATGTTTATGAAGAATTAGAAAAATATTTTGGCCAAACACCATAAGAAATAACATCTTGTTGCCAGAAATGCAGATGAAGCCACTGACAGTAATTATTGAAGAAAGATGCTGGCGATGGTTGGGACGTGTGCTCCGAATGACTGACAACTCACTACCAAAAATAACACTAAGATGGACACCACAGGGGAACAGAAGTAAAGGTAGACCAAAAGAGACATGGAGAAGAACAACAGGTATGATGTTGACCAATAGAGGGCTCACCTGGGCAAGAGCAAAAAAAAAAAAGGCAAAGGACGGGCATTTGTGGAAAACCCTTGCGGAACCCCCATGTGCTCTGGGTACCTAAGGTTCAGAGAAAGAGAGAGGGAGAGAGAGAGAGAATTACAGGTGGACTAGAAACATTGTTCTGGCACTCGATAATAGTGCGCACATTATTTTCACTTCTTGCAGACAATAGTAAAATGCAGTGTGTCCCAAAAATCGTTATGCAGTTATGAGGCTATTAAATTCAACACTTACGAAAAATTATGTAGTATAGAAGAGAAATGACAACTGCAGCTAAGTGTTTAATTTTTCATCTATTTTTCGTGCTTTTAAAAAAAATCTGTTGTGTTGTTTTTGTATGTGATTCTTGAAAAAAAGGTGTTTACTGAACTATTGGATTGTTGTTATGTTCTCTATTGGATTGCTGTTATGTTCTTCATTTATAGGACCTCATCTTACTTTCAGCCATTTTTGTTTGTGCCAACTTCAGAACTGAACCATACACCTCTATCTATCTTCTTTATCTAGCACAGTAACTGAAGTTTGAATCAACAACTAAGAAAAGCAACGAAAAGAAATAAAAATGAATTTTAAAAAACTAGTGAAAAAATATTGATCAGTATGATATGTGATTTGTCAAACTCGAATTACATCCCACAGAAGCATATGTTTTAAAACTCTGTGATGGATGTTAAATATAACTAAGAAAACATAGTTTGGGGATGTTTGTTTTTTTTGTTTCGTAAAATGAAAAGTCGGCTGTTAAAAAAATGACTGATCTCAAGTAATGTCATATATGAGCCTAGTTATTATCTGTGATTCTGCTCTTTATTTAAACGACGACAACAACAACAACAAAAGGTCGTTAAATCGCTCAAGCATGATTTTGTTCACATCTTCCGTAGACAAGGAACTCAAACACAGCTGACCAACAGTGGCCAGCAGACTACGAGTTTTGAGAACCGCTGTTTGAAGTGAGAAATCAGAGAAATCACTATTGAGTTAAAACTGGTTCTATAAATAAAGGAATACTGAGGCGTGCGGCTCACTTTCACAAAAATATAAAAAGAGGAAAGTTAGCAAGAACGAGAGGGACAGAAAGTAGGACGAGAAGGTATAAAAGAAGAACATACAACAATCCAATATTTCAGCGAAAAGCATTTCTCAGATGAAAAATTTAACACTTAGCTTTTTTTGGTATCCCTATTGCATATCTTTGTATGTTCTTCATTTATATGTATTCATCTTACTTTTTGTCACTCTCGTGTTTGAAACTGAACTTGTTTGAATGGGAAATGACATATTGCTGATTATTTAGCTATAAAACCGAAATCAGTTACAAAATTATTTCAAATAAATATTCATATTAAAATTTTTTAAAAAGCAGGTTATGATGTTAAGATACCAACTAAATCTACACCTACCACAATAGATAATTATTAGTAGGTGTATTTTAATGTCATGACCATTTAACGTGAACTTTGCAATCACATCGCCATAAAATCGATACACATATATCAATGAAATATTTTGTAACGTAAAAATGCTTAGACCGACTTACTTTGTTCGCACCTTTCAGAGACTAACCGAAGCTGAAGTGATCTTTAGAGTCTTTAGAGAGAGAAAGAGAGAGAGAGAGAGAGAGAGACATCAAGAACACCCCCCCCCCAAAAAAAAAAAAATCAATAATTTTCGAAGGGTACATGTAACAATATCCTTACACTCGGGGGCCACGAAACAATAGTTGTCTTGATAGGTTCTAGAGGGTCATGTGATCTAAGCTATGTAGACTGGGGTTAGGAGTTTAGAAGCTTAAGCAAGGACATGGGCTAGAAGGCGATAAAACGTAAGAGCTAAAGCTCTGCTTTGTTGGGTGGGGGAGGGGGGGAGGGGTGGGAACGAAGGGAGTCTTAGTGTATTTTTAAAAAATTGAAGGAGGAAGGCTGATAAAATGAAATAAAATACGTAATGATAAAAGTGTCTGTCAAAACAAACAAACAAACAAACAAACAAACAAACAAACACAAAAAAAAGACAAATCCTTTGCATGGCGTTCAGAATAAAAGAAGCCTACGTTTATGTTCCGTAATTAGTGACACGAATTCCTTTTATAATATGAACTTTCTCATCGTATAATTTCTGTCGCTGTTTGGTTGATGGTTCCCCTGTGTATGTGAACTTTTTTTTTTTCAGTTGACAAGATGAAGATCTTGAAAACTTTCATTTCAGACTTTAATTCTATCGTGAGCGGTCCAGAGAGCGGTTGGGTTCCGAGAGGAAAACTATCTAGGAGATAAGGATATTCGAGCTGAGAGTGAGGAATGGCATCTGAGCAGTGTTCCCAGCACGAGAGAGGAATCTTCATTCAGAACCCTAATGGAGGGATATACTGAGGAGGAGATCAAAGCACCCATGGACGTGTCCTATAATGCAGTGATGATTATCTGTCTATAACAGTAACATAAAATAACATATCTAGGAGATACGCTTGTCAGCAGACACTGTCTTCATGGCAGAACATGTCGATCCCTACTTTGCTGGCTTGGATGGATTAGCACAAAGCTCCCCCCCCCCACCGGGAATATAATGACGTACAAAAGAAAAAAAATAGGGTCTTCGCCAACTTATACACAAATCCATCTACATATACCGAAGGCTTCTCAACCCCCAACCCCCAGTGCACATATCAGAACGGTATCCTGACTTCAGAGCACATCCTGGTAAGCCTGTATTCTGTACGAAGATTTAATAGCCCAGGTCTAGTCCCAGGAAAGAGCATGAGAGGAAAACTTTGGAGCACGCGTGCAACAGGTGAAAACCTCCCTAGCTGATGACTGTATTTGTGGATAATTCAGTTTTCTTGTTTAGATTACTGAACACGTAAAACTGAAGAAAGAAAGAAAGAAAGAAAGTCAGCGCCAGTGGAAAAAAATCTGCAAATACAGACTACTGTTTCAAGAGAGAACCATTTATAAATATTACTGCTACACTATCACTTTATGTTATACAAAAAGCAGTGATGTATCATCTGTGTTTGATGTGTGCAACACAAAGTTATATAGTACCTGCAGAGATCGGAAGTAGAGGGTAAGCAAGCCATGTATCAGGAGATGGGCGATATAGGTCGGCCGTGGCCCCCTCTAAATTTAACCCTGGGGTTCGGATGAGTGTTAATCTACCACTGTTCTGCCCTCTTCCCTGCCCCTCGCCACTCTCGGTAAATTAGAAATCAGGCTGTTGGTGACTGCAGAAAGTTATTATCTCGTGGAATAAATTTGTATTCCTTTCTTGTTTCCCAAACACTTCGTGACACGAAATCTGAGCTTCTAATTGCACAAACTTGTTATGACTTATTGCCCTATAATTTGTCTCCCACCTGACATTCTTACATGGACAATTTATCAGTGACATAAAGTGGTTTTGTACATTGGGAAAGCGCCAGTATAAATATGTGTGCGTACATATTAGAATGACAGTGTTGTCTATAATTTGTGAGAAATGCAGGCATTAATGGTTCAGAGAACAAGGGGGACAACTGCAGAAATACATCACAGTAATATGGTAAGCCTATGCTTACAAAAGATTACTAAAACAAAAGGGAAGTAGTTCTAGAGTTTTTATGAACGACCATCGTGTGCTTAGAGGGACGGATCAGTTTTCACCGTCAGATAAACAAGAACTACTCAGTCCTACCTCCTGTCACTATTCTTATCTGTCTGCTTATGCCATTAATGTCGCTGGGAGCTTCAGACATCGGTCCAGAGCAAGGTGGGGGCTATTATGTTAAATTTTCTCAGTGTGTCTTTCATACCCATCTATCTACTTTTTTTCTTAATCGTCCTTGCGTCTTATATCCAGACTTCAAAACTTCAACGTTTGCTTCTAGAAATGGATCATACCTGGGAAGGGAGATAGGAAGTTGCTTGCGTATGCAGACGACACTATCTTCTTTCCAAAAACAGACAGGTCAATAGCGAACATTATAGAGACATTCACGGAGTTTGGCAAAGCTAGCGGAGCCAAATTAAACATAAAAAAATCAGTAATAATGGGGTAGGCAAATGGCGGAATAAAAATGATTTTCCCTTCTGCCTCACACACACAGACAACATAACACTTTACGGCATCACTTTCTCGTCACACCCAAATAAAACACACAAACCCACGTGGGACAAACTTGTCGCACAAATCACAGACATGCTGAACAGGTACAAATATAAAACCACCACGATATTCGGTAGAAGCATAGTAGTGAACACTTACATCATTCCAAAAATAATATACATAGCCACAGTACAAGACCCTCCACAACAGATAATACACGAAATCAACAAACAGATCAGACATTTCATCTTTATAAACACTATACGCAGCATTAAACATACAACTCTCATACAAGACAAATTGCACAGAGGAATCGCCCTCCAAGACATACAAACAAAGATCTAAGAACTCAGGATCAGTCACGTGGGCCGCATCATCAAACATCCAAAACAGCACGCACTAGATCACTATTATGTGGGACTCAGAATATCAAATCTACTACCACCAAACAACTCACAGCCACACCACTTTGGCACGCTGCCAGCATTCTACAAAACCTGTATTCAGGCCATCCAATGAAACGAAACACTCATACACCATAAAACAAACAGCATCTACAAACATTTAGTCAGAAATCAAGCATCCCCACTACACCTCAGAATCAAGAGAAGTCAGAGATACGCCATTTTTTACTTCAAAGAAACATTTACGAATCTACATGTAAAGAACATCACACCGAAAGTAAGAGAAATTACATTTAGGCTTATTTACAACATGACACCCACCACACAGAGAGCAGCATACAGATCCAAACAGACAGTACCATGTCAACTGTGCAACAACAACATACAAGAAACAGAAGAGCACATATTTTACACATGCAGCACAATCACACCCAGTATAGAAACACTACAGAAAACACTAGAACCACACACGGCACAAAAGATAGACATATATAGAGCAATTATGTTAAATATTATCCCTGCGACTCATTTGGACACACACACCAAGTTACTGGCCCTGCTCGCAGAGTTCAGGCACTTGGTGTGGACGTGCAGGAACAAAGCTAGATTTAAGTTCGGCACTTTTAGTCCCAACATTTTCAGGGATCTGTTTCGACAAAGGTAGATGAAAATCATGACGTGTTGTAAACTGACATGAAATAAAACTTTGACAGGAGCGAGCGCATAAGAGAGAGAGAGAGAGCGAGAGAGAGAGAAAGAGTGAACTGCAAATGCTCGGATGAATAATACTGATTTATATCCAAACTATTCACTGCTTCATTGTTACTGGAACAACCTTACACTCCTTGTGAAATTTTTATGTATATTTTTACAATGTTACACCTGTTTCTTCAACAAATTTTATTAGACGGGATTAGCCTTGAAGCAACAAACAGACCAGACAATGACTGCCAGACAGGATTAACTTTTGACGCGACAGACTGACCAGCAGACATCTCTACCCTCAGGGGGTTTAAGATAACATGTCAGCCAAGTTTGAAGATAAGCAAGGTACAGCGCAGACACAAACAGCGACACGACAACAGAGATAAAAACAAGCCCACGACGCCTTTTTTTATCACCCCTACCCGCGGTACAAAACAAAGCCCTGACGCTATACCAAGCCTGTGTGAGAGAGAGAGAGAGAGAGAGAGAGAGAGAGAGAGTGCGTGGGTGTGTGTGTGTGTTTGTGTGTGTGTGTGTGATACTATTACTGTACACCTTTGTTTTCACATTTTATGTATAAAGTATTAACTTTATCATACTCCACGCTATCACTTCATGGTTTGTAAAAGCCCACCATCTCATTATTTCACCTCACGGGCAATCATCCTCCTTTCACATCATTTCAGTTGAATATGAAATTGTTGATTGTTGAATGAAAATAAAGTTATTTTAAAAATTCTGAGATAGATTGCTGCTGAAAGTTAGTAACCCTGATGTATATAAAACGATCCACAAATGTTTAAAATGGTAAAACCAGGATTTCTGACCCAACCAGTGACTATTAGACTGAGCAGGCTTGAGCCCTCTGTTAAAATCCAAAATCCTGTCCCAAAACACCAAAACAACAATCTACAAAACAATAATAAGACAGGCCGTCATATATGGATCAGAAACGTGGAGTATAACAAAGATAGATGAACAACAATTGTAGATCTTTGAGAACAAGATCCTAAGAAGAATCTTTGGGCCTACAAAGGATACCAACAATAAAGAATGAAGAGCTAGAAAGAACATTGAACTGAACAGCTTATTTAAGTCCCAACGAATTATAAATGCATTGAAACCGAACAGGCTACGTTGGCTGGCCCACATAGAAAGAATGGTAGAGAACAAACGAAAATGATGTATGCATAAGAGATGAGGGAAACTAGAACAAGGGGTAGACCAAGACAGAGATGGAAAGAACATAGAAGAGGATATAAAAGAAATTGGTGTCACCAACTGGAGAGAAGAAGATTTAGGAGTAGAAAAGAATGGAGGCGAACTTTATCTGCAGCAATGAGTCTTAATGGCTCGGAAAGCTGAAGAAGAAGAAGAGGTTTTAACCTTAGGGGCTCAGAAGGAAAGGAGGTGGGGGACGGGATGTCGTATCCCCCCCCCCCCTCTTAAAAAAACAACTCAGCAAATACATTTTGTTTCTTGTATATTATATCCTTCCCGTGCCGCTAAACGTCACATAGGGCTCGCAAGGTACTTCACCAATTTTTCCTGTCTTCGGTGAGCCTTTCAACCTCATCAAGGGATTTTACGCTTATTAAATTGGCCTCTTTTAACAATATCCTCTTTAGAATTTCACATGGTCTGCCTCGTTTTCTTTGGCCTGTTGTGTTCCACTTGATAGCTTGCTTTGGGATTCTCTGACTGTTTCTTCTCATCAAGTGACCAACATATGTCCATCTCCTTTTCCTGATCACCCATGAGACTGGTTGTTGTTCAGTCATCTGACTTATCTCTGCATTGTTCTTGAATTCGTTCCATTTTATGTCCAGTATTTTCCTTAGGCATTTGTTTTCAAAAGAGTCTAATTTCTTGTCTATTTCTTTAGTTGTTTTCCAGCTTTCGCATGCATAAATGAGGGTGGATATTACATTTGAACTGAATAGTCTTAACTTGGTTTTTGTGCTTATAACTTTTGAATGCCATATGTTCTCAAGATTCTTGAAGATCGATGCTGCTTTTGCAATTCTGATTCTAACTTCCTTTCTAGTGTCACCATCCTGGTCTATGTAACTGCCAAGGTAAGCAAAGTGATTGACTTCTTCAATATCTATCTCTTCTATGTGTATTTTTCCATTTTGATTAATGGGAAGTTTCATTATTTTTGTTTTGTCCTTGTTAATTTCAAGTCATATTTTGCTAGTCAGTGAAGACAGGCTATCTGTTTTTTCTTGCATGGAATTCACTTTGTTACTGATAAGAGTTATGCCATCAGCAAAATCAGTATTTTCTAGTTGGGTCCCATGTACCAAGTCAATACCTATGTTACCTGTGCAGCATTTTTTCATTATGAAGTCTACTGTAATTCCAAATAGCAAAGGAGACGGTATAATCCTTGTTTCATGCCTGTTTCAATCTGGAACCATTCATTCATCCCTTCTTCTGTTTTGACTGCACAAACATATCCATTGTAGAAGTCCTTAATGATGTTGACAATTTTAGATGGTATTCTATACAGACTTAAAATTCTCAACAGTGAATCTCTATGTATGCTTTCAAATGCTTTTTTAAAGTCTATGAAGTTCAGCATTAATGGTTTATGCTTTTCAATATATTCTTCAAGTATTATTCTTAGAGTAAAGATCTGGTCGAGACAGCTTCTCCCTTTTTGAAATCCTGCTTGTTCTTCTCTCATTGCAGTATCCACTATATCTTTAAGTCTATTCAAAATGACCTTGTAGAATACTTTTGACACAACTGATATTAAGGTTCATCATCATCATCATCATCATCATCAGGTGCCGTGCTGACTGGCGTTGGCTATTATGCGTCTCCAGAGCACACGATCCTTCATGCAGGCCATCAGCTCAGTTGGTGATCTCCTCTCACACCATCCCGTCTGACTGTCCAGTATCATTTTTCTCGGTCTTCCTATTGATCATTTCTATTTTTCCTGTTGTTATAATATCTTCAATGCCCTCTCTTCTCATTGCATATCCTATGAAATTACATTGTGTATCTCTCTTTTTTTTTTTTTGACAAGATTTTTTTGTATCTCCAGCTCTTCTCATACATTATTCATTAGTTATTTTTGCTGTCCAGGTTACTCCACTGCAATTGTTACAGTCACTAAGTTCCCCCTTTTTTTTGGGGGGGGGGCATTTTAACAATGATTCCGTTTTTTCATTTAGAAGGGACCTTTTCTTCTTTCCAAATCTTATTAAACATTCTCTGTAGTTGGCTCATGTTGTCAATATTGATAGCTTTTAACATTTCGGGTGTTATTTCATCTTCACCTTCAGCTTTGTTGTTAGCCATTAAATTCACTGCTGTTTCAATTTCATGCAATGTAATTTCATCTAGGTTGACATTTAGTTATGGGGATGGTAAGTCGGTTTCAAGGTTTATCAATTCTTTTGGGTGTGGTCGATTAAGTGTTTCTTGGAAGTGTTCAGCCCATCTTTGCTTTTGGTCTTTATTTGATTTTAATAGGGTTCCCGTTTTGCTAAGGATTGGTCTTTCTTTAGATGTAATAGTACCTGTTAGCCTCTTTTGTATGTATGTTATACAAAGTTTTGCTGTCTCTTGTTTTTGCTGCTTTTTCTGCCTCTTTCGCCATATTGTCTATGTATTCTCTTTTATCTTTTCTAGCTGAGCTTTTTATTTTCTTGTCTATTTCTTTGTATGTTGCTTTCGCCAGATCTTTCTCAAGATCTGTTTTTACATTAAACATGTCTAATTTGGCTGCTCGTCTTTCATGTATGTACTTCCATGTGTTTTCTGATATCCATGCTTTTCTATTTTTTTTTTCAGTCCAGCGCTTGCTTTTGCTGCTGTGATTATGGGTGTGCTGAATTCCATAATTCATCTATACCTACCTCTTCTACATTTTGTTTACACGGAAATAATTAAGGGAGTTGGTAATAAGTTTGCTGAAAAGGCTGGCAGTGGCCGATCAGCTGAGTTTGGTCTACGTAACACGGTCATATGGGAATAGTAAAGATTGACAGCTAGAGGGGAATCAGGCCATACGCCAGGAAAAGAATGTACACGTTTAGGCACACCTACCTTCTATTTTCTTCCTAAAACCCACAAACCAGATAAACCTGGACGTCCCAATGTATTGGCGTGTTCATGCCCCACTGAACACATTTCTGAACTTTTGGACAGCATTTTCCAGCCGCTAGTACACAAACTACCCTCCTTTTTTGAAAGATACCAACCACGCCTTAACAACTTTTGATAGGATCACACTCTCTCAACAGCACACCTATCACATCTTTCTCCTTGATGTCTGCTCCCTATACACTTCTATCCCCCATGAGGATGGACTCTTAGCACTCCGCTATTTTCTCGACAAAGACCCTCACCCCACCACTAGCACTGACACCATAATCAAACTTACACGGCTAGTACTAAACCTAAATTCTTTCGAATTCAACGGCGAATACGTCGAGCAAATCAGTCGTGTTGCCGTGGGAATGAAAATGGGTCCCAGTTATGCATGTCTATTTATGGGTTTTCTGGCAGTCAAATTATGGGAAACCTACACCGGTAGACTTCCAGAATTCTATAAAAGGTACATCGATGATGGCATTGGAATCACAAGTATGCCATAGGAAGAGCTAAAAAAAATTTATTAAATTTGCCAACTCACTCAGTCATCATCATCATAATCATGTGCCGTGCCGACTGGCGTTGGCTATTATGCTTCTCCAGAGTATCCGATCCTTCATGCAGGCCATCAGTTCAGTTGGTGATCTCCTCTCACACCATCCAGTCAGACTGTCCAGTATCATTTCTCTTGGTCTTCCTCTTGATTTTCTTCCTTCTATTTTTCCTGTTGTTATAATATTTTCAATGCCCCCTCTTCTCATTGCATGTCCTATGAAAGTACATTGTCTCTCTCTTATCTTTTTGACAAGGTTTTTTGTCTCTCCAGCTCTTCTCATACATTCTTCATTAGTTATTTTTGCTGTCCAGGGGATTCGCAACATTCTTCTAATAAACCACATTTCTGCTGCTTCCAATGATTTTTGTGCAGACTTGCCTATTGTCCATGATTCACTTCCATATAACAAGATAGGTTCAATATAGCATTTTAGGACTCGTTTTCTAACATTCATTGATAAGGATGTGTTGGTTAATGTTTCTCATTCTCTGAAATGCAGTCTTTGCTTGGCCTATTCTGTTCCTGATTTCTGTTCTGCATTTCCCATCTGAAGTTATTACTGCTCCAAGGTAGTACTCACTCAGTAGCAACATAAAATTCACGTATGAAATTTCTGACAAGTCTGTTAGCTTTTTAGACATTAAAATTTCTATTGGCACACACAGGCTTGTCACCTCTGTATTTTACAAGCACACTGACAGCCACACCTATTTGCTTTACACCTCTTCCCATCCTGAAGCCTATAAGAACTCCATCCCATACTCCCAACTCCTCCGTCTTCGCCGCATATGTCAGGATAATTTGGACTTTATAGATCAGTCCAACAAGTTATTAGAATTTTTCCGTCATCGCCACTACCCAGAAAAGGTCCTTCGTGAAGCCTTCAACCGTATCCAACTAGTGAGCCGTAAAGAAGTATTCAGGAAAAAGCCTGTTACTCCATGTGACAGAGTTAAGTTAGTACTGCCTTTCCACCCGCATGATCAGATGGTTAAGAAAATTCTTTATCGTCATTTGTCGCTAATCTAACTCGACCCCGACACTGGCGACATTTTCTCTGATCCACCCCTATTGGCATACAAACGTGAGCCAAATCTTAAGGACATCCTCGTCCACAGCCACTTCAAGCGGAGCCTTACATATGTTGGCACCAGAAAATGCAGCCGCCCCGGCTGCGTTACCTGCCCGGTAGTCTGGGAAATAAAAACAATCACATTTCCCAAAACTATCCTCTCTCTTCATAAGGGATTCACATGCGAGTCCCGTAATGTGATATATGTCATCGTTTGTAAAAGATGCAGGATAACTTATATTGGTGAGACTGGCCTCAGATTAGGGGACTGTATGCAAAAACATCTGTACGACATCGCCCAGCATGCTTCGAAACCAGTTCCAAATCATTTCAATGGCCCCAACCACAGAGGCAGATCTGATATTCTGGTAACAGTCATCAAACAATGTCACGGAGATGACACAAGCACCTGGCGGGTGAGAACCGCTGCATTCAAAATTATGAGACGCTGGAGCCACATGGGTTAAACTCGCTGTTTAACTACACTTAACATTCTCTTCAGTCATTATAGTACCTCTCCACTAAGCTCCACCCCTTCTTACTTGTCAAACCTTCTCACAGCATCACTTTGCAACCCCTCTTCCCCAATCATATATTTCAACTTCTTCTGGATAGGTCAACATTGTATCACTCTCTCTCTCCCCTCCCCGGTTCCCCATCCACCACCCACAGTTACAACCCGCCACCACATATCACAGGTTTCCATTTAAACATTCTCCACTTTCTACTAAATACATTCCTGACACACACGGCTGTATGTTTTTGTATGATTAAGGTTCACGCCGAAACGTCACAATTTTGTAGTTGTTACGTAATAAAGCTGTTCCTACATTTTTCCTAGTTTATACATTCTGGTACACGTGGAAAGGGAGGCGACCGTTACTAAGTTCAGCTTAGGAGCACTGATCGCGATTAATCTGTCCCTGGATCTACACAGTACTAAAGAAACCGACTGCAGTCCATCGTCTCATTAAGATCCTTAACATGGCATCGACTGCGAGGAAGCCCTTAGATTCTCAGCTAAAATGCTTTATCCTAATTCCTTTTGTTGGTTTTCGTACATATTTCCTATATCCAGCTTCTGTGTGGGCAGCATTAACATCACTGCTGTATTTAGACCAACAAGCAGCAGTAAGAATAAATGGTGAAACAACAAGTTGGTTTGACATAAAACAAGGGGTCCGTCAGGGGTGCATATTGTCACCCTACTTATTTAACTTGTATACTGAAAATATAATGAGGAATGTTAGAGAAGATGTAGACAAAGAATATTACGATGCCATAACAGTTGGAGGTTATGAAATACCAGAGATTAGATATGCTGATGACACAGTATTGCTGTCCACAACACAAGAAGGAATGGAAAAACTGATTATGTCAGTCCGCAAGAACAGCGAAGAGCAGAACCTCTATCTTAATGCAAAGAAAACTAAAGTGATGACAATTGATAAAACAAACAAGGCAACTGAAATATGTATCAATGAGGAAAAACTGGAAGAAGTGGAGAGTTTTGAATATCTTGGATCACTACTAACTAATAATGGAGATACAATGAGGGAAATTAAAAGGAGGACATCTATTGCTCTTCAGAAAGTAAAACAAATAAAGAATCTGTGGAGAGGAGCAGACAGAACCACAAAAATAAGATTTTTAAGGGCATGCATCTTTCCCATCGCAACATATGCCTGTGAGACCTGGACACTTAACAAAACAGCTGAGAAGCACATAAATGCCTTTGAATGTAAATGCTATAGAAGAGTTCTCCAAATATCGTGGACACAAAAACGAACAAATATATCTATACTGCAAGAGCTTAATATTGATGAAGGCTGGCTAGTAAAGAGGATTAAAGAGAGAAAACTTAAATATTTTGGCCACATTAAACGTCATGATAATTTAGAGAAGACCATATTGGAGGGATACATAGTGGGAAAAAGAAAGAGAGGAAGACCGAAACGAAGATGGCTGCAAGACATCGTTGATGATCTGGAAATGGATGCAGCAGCAGCAGGTCATCTTGCTCACAACCGAGAGGCCTACAGGAGTGCTGTTTGGGAGGCAAAGTTCCGCAAGGGACATGCAAAGGAATGAATGAATGAAAGTGTGGGCAGCTTCTCCCTCCCTCTCTCTCTCTCTCTCTCTCTCTCTCTCTCTCTCTCTCTCTCTATCTCTGTTTCCTACCATTCTTAGTAAACTTTGCACTGGACCAATGTTTTTTAAAGGGGTCTTATTGTTTTGTCTAACGCGATTTTTCAATCTGGGGTAAAGAGCTGAAAAAGTAGCAGGCTTTACAAGCAATTCCTAGAAATGTTTGAAAGTTGTTTCAGACTAGAGCCAAATAAATGAGACATGTTGATGTTTTTTTCTGCGTCTATAGAGACCTTACCGCCTCAGCATCAGGAGCTCCGAGCAGCCTCTTGACCCAAAATTTTCCACGTCAACAAAGCTATAGCTGACTCTCCGAGGACCTTGACTCATCTTGATTATGGGTTATGAACTTGTAACCAAACAGAGATAGATGAACAATGCACTGTATACTGGTTGGCTTATATATATATATATAACCCTTGTGTTTTATATTCCTGATGGAATTCATCGTGATGTCTTATTTTTGCAGTAGAATAGGATGGTAGATGTATCTCCGTCAACCGGAGTTTCGATGTTGTCTGATCAACATTTCACTGGCTAAATTGTCGGAAAACCCGAACTGGTGGTAGCTAATTGTGAGATGTTACAAGATTTTCATCATCATGCCAGTTTTCATTAACAGCCTTCATTCATTAGAGGGTTTATGTGCACTGTAGAAACCAGACTTGGCTGATTGTATCAAAACATATGATGTCCTCCGAAAACGCACAAAGAACCTGATAATGTCTGAAATCGTTTACAGTGGACCCTTAGAAATCGATCACAATCCGTTCCAGGAGGCAGTTCGACTTTCAAATTGTTCGTCTTTCGAGTTTAATTTCCCCATAAGAAATAATATCAATTTAATTAATCCGTTCCAGGCCCCGAAAACTTATCCATTATAAAAACAATTAAAGTACAAATATTGATTATTTAAACATGAATAATAATGCTAATACACATCACAACACTATAAAATTGTTAATGATGACAATACATTTCGTTTATCCAAACCATCAAAAGTTTTGCTATTTCTTCCACTGCTGGGGATCTTTTAAGGGTCAGGGATTTTATCCCTTTCGCTATATTATCCGGTTCCTTGTTCTTTAGTATGGCCGATATGAACGACTTAATAATCTCATATTAAACAGCCAGCCCCGATACACACGTGTATCATTTTCTCATTTAGTGATAAGTACGCTCTCACCATTTTTCAGTTCTATCGTGGTTATTATATCATTCTTCTTAAGCTTTTCGGCACTGGTAACTTTCTTTGGTGCCATTATGAATGTGTCATGTTAAAAATAATTTTTTTTAAAAAATCCAAAAGAAATCACAGTGAAAATACAAGTACTCTTGGAAAACACACACTGAATTTGGTAGGTGCTCACTGAACCAAAGTCACTTGTGAACTGACCACGTGACTCTTTGTTGTCGTTCGGGTGGCAGCGTCTGTTTTGGTCGACTTCCGATTTTGTTTGTTTGTTTGTCCGAGTTTCAAGTTGTTAGAGTATCAAACAGTTGGACTTTCCTGGGTCTACTGCTTAATAATTTCAGAACAAAGAACGGTAACCGTCATAAGTTTACTCCCACAGGGATGCCCGTGCACAAACTGGTGGTTTCAACCAAATTTCGCTTCAACGAGTTGTAGTAATCTTTTAAACATATTTTTTTTCGCCAATTTGCAGTTTTAAACATAATCTTTATCATGATGATGATGATGATAATGATGATGGTGATAACGACCAATAACGACGAAGACAATGATGGTGATGATAATGAACCTAAAGTTTGTCTCACGATTTTTATTGTTATAAATTATTGTTAATGCTATGTAAAATTAATGGCCGGACATTTTAATGGCTTACTTAATTAACGTAATCGGTTGAAAAAGATTAAATGTTAGTTTGAGAACAGAGAAACACAACTTTTGATTGTGCAAGAATACTTACTGAGGTGAACTAAATAACATGTGTTTCATAAATAGACATTCACGCTTTAGCCGTGGTAAATCGCCTACATCTGTCAAATAAAGTTGAATGGGATACACGTTTAAAAAAAATAGAATATTGTTTTCATCTCCCCCCCCCCCACCCAAATAGCCTAATGTAGGAAATAAAAATCGTATACTGAAATGAATATTACGATCTGGGATTATTTATATTGGATCTAGTCAACGCTTGCGATAACACCAACTCAAATCCTACTGCACCATACAAGAGTAGGTGCATGGAGAAAAGTCAATCTTTCTGAGATCAATTCCCCCCCCCCCCCTCTCTCACTCGTGTGTGTGTGTTTTACCATTTTATCCTTATCCTCCACCTATTTGATATCAGTGTGAAAATCCATTAATTAACCGTTTGATGCAGCAACTCATGTAAACATGTACGTTATGAAAATAAAATGTAAGGTGTAGATTCTACGCAGAGATAAGACAGATGAGCAAACAACCTGTCTCATGGGTGATAGAAAAAGAAAATAGACGTATATCGGCCATGTGATGAGAAGAAACAATCAGAGAATCCCCAAACAAGCTACCAAGTGGAACACAACAGGCCGAAGAAAAAGAGGTCGACCACATGAAACTCTAAAGATGACATTGTTAAAAGATGTCAGTTCAGTGGCCATAACATCCCTTGATGAGGTTGAAAAACTCGCCGACGACAGGAAATTTTGGCGCTGTACTTGTACCATGTGGGCCCTGTGTGACGTTTAACGGAACGGGAAGGATGTAAGAAGAAGATTCTACGTAATGCTGTGCATTATTTTTTTCATAGCTTCTAGAAGTTTTTCCAGTCTTTTATGCACCTAATGGCAACAAAAAATTCATGTTTTTTTTATTTCTCTTAGAACTTTAAAAAAAAACTGTTTTTCTCTAAATCTTCTTGAATACTTTCTTGGCAATGTGTTTTTGAGAGCTTATTCTGGTCTAATATTTCTAGTCATTTTTTTTAAAAAATCGAGTATGATGGAGTTTTTTGAGCATGATGCACAGTGAATAAATTACATTATCAAACCGATTTCTCTTTTGTACCTAAGTTATTGGTTATTTAATTTAACCAGATATGATACCTAAATGTTTATGTTCCTGGAAATCATGTAACATATTACTTATTCCATATTTTAAGCTATTTGTAACAGTATATATAATCTATTTTCTTAGATTTTTGTGTGTGTGTCTGGCCCCTCTTGCTTTTTTCTTCTTCTATGTCATCTGAAGAGTTGTACCAGTTAGTAGGGGATTGATTAAAAGCACAGTAGCATTGGGAAGAGACAGAAAGAGGTATAGAGGAAGATCAGATAAGAAGATCAAGGTCATCTTAATCAAACTGAATGATAGAATGTCACCAACCAAGCTGAGGACAAAAAAATGAGTGATCATTATTAGTAAAGCAGGCCAGTGTGTGTTGACATGCACATGCACCAGATGATGATGATGATGTGTTATATCACTCAGAGATAATCAGAGCAATAATTGCTTTGAAGGACAATTCAGTTTGTTTTATAAAACTACATTTCCTTGTCATATTTCTTATGCTGTTTAATTTTCTTCTGATTTTAAAAGCAGCCATTTTGTGAGGAAACTTAAATTGTCTGTTATAATTTTATTAATTGATTGGTTACATTCACAGAAATTTCAGCAACCATGGATTGGAAGCGTCCGTTATATTGGGCTTTTCTCACAGGTAAGGTCAAGGAATTTTTCTTTTTAATAAATATAAATCACTTATAAATACTTCTGTCAAAAACTCTTCCATTGTCGTGAGCCAGTTAAATGGAATTGTTAAAAAAAAAAACCTAAAAATAAATAGAGGCCAACCCAGCCATGAAAAAATTTGTACCTGGGGTTTCCCCAGGAAAATAAAGATAGGTACTGACATTCCTACCTCAAATGCTGTAGTGGCCTAGAAATGTGAAGGCACTAACACATCACACTCCGTGGCATGCAGGTGCCATGGGACATAGATTTTCTGTATTTATATCACATTTTCAGTCCTTTTGGCAGTGTACAACCAGAACAATCCAGGAAGCCCTTGGTGCCTTCGCTGTGATGATGGAGGTAATGGTAGTAACGAAAGCATTCATATGGCTGTAGTCACAAGACTACACTTGTTGGCTGCATTCTAAGCGATCCACTGAGTATGATCTGGAAGGTTGAGTCAGGCTCTGTACTCAGGCAGCGGCTTGAATCATTGCAGAGATCAACGATTCACAAAGTCACATTCATCTATGTCCCAGGGAAATGAAACAGTTGATAAGTTGGCTGGCTCTGCTGTCATCACAGATAGACAACCACTGGTTCAGGCCAATATTATCAATGCACTTAGAGAGATAGGCAGAGTGGAGTACTTCGAGAGAAGTGAATCTGCATTGCTGCTTAGACTGAAAGAGGTCGGATTACAGATTGGCATGGCCAGGAGTGAAAGGCATATGGGGGATGTGAGAGGACTTGTAAGCCAACACGGAACTGGCACTATCAGCCACAGGATGCTGATGGATATGTTGAGGGGAGGATCTGAGCACCCGTGGACATGTCTGGAGTGCCAATAATTTTATCCTAACCATAAACCATAGATTTAATAATAAAGATTGTAACATTTGAGCATGAAATGAATAGTTAAGTGATTACTACATTAGTTTCTCATGACGAGGAAGGTGGTTCAAGTCCAATCACTCTGCTGTGCCTAGCTGTAGAAATGATACTTGGTTCCTCTTGGAGCTTTGGGAGGAAAGATGGCCATATGTGATGCTGATCACATTACCTGCTAGTGTGCTGGCTGGTCAAGGAAAATATGTTCACTAACACAATATCTCTGTGTGTCATTTTTGCACAGTAGAGCAACCTTTATTTTTACAAATCTCATATGTGGCAGAACAATGAAAGAAGAATGGAGCCAATATTTTGAGGCATCAGGCATGCTTCAATAGATAAACCAAGTTTCACCCCCCCCCCCCTTTTTTTTTTGCACTGGTTAAGAAACCAATTATGACTTCAGCATCAGCTGTTGGGTTCAGGGAGTATAAGAAAGAATAGAGATGGATTGAGTTTATCTGGTATAAACTTTTTGCTAACCATGTTAAGCCATTAGGAAGAAGTGTGCAGAAACTTCAAGGCTATTTTATCTTTTTCTCAGGATTTTTCATTTCAGCAAAGGGCCAAGACCAGGGTAAGTATAAAGTAATAGTTTCTGTATTGATTTTTTTTTAAACAATTATTTGTAAAGAAAAATCTATTTTTCACTCATATCACATTGATTTTCTTCAGTATATTTCTTTCTTTCTTTTTTTTTAAAATTAATAAATGAGATCACTAGCAATGCTCAATATCTGAAGAGTTAGATGTTTTGGGGCATGTTACAAGAATAAATGTCATTTGCAACCTCAGACATTTCCTGTATGATTCAAGCCCAGGAAGGATGAAGCACAAATGGGAGCCAGAAACTGAGATAAAGAGATAATGTGTTAGATTTTGTTTACCTTTCTAGACAGACAGTATTACAGTGTTATGCATAAATGAACAGGCTGAAAGAGAAGAAAGTGAGGAGGATTATTCTTATATATATATATATATATATAGTAATACAATTTGTAACATGTGCAAATAAAAAGGGTAATTAGAAGAATGGAGATAAACTGAGATGGGGATAAACTGAACCTAAAAACTAAAACTGTGGTGAAGAACAGAGATAAACTGAACCTAAAACTAAAACTGTGGTGTGAAGATTAATGCGGACAAAAGCAGTATTCTTCTTCGTCCTTCATTCAGACAACACCAGTCTTTCTCTCATAAACACAGCAGTTTGTCTCTGGTTTTCAGCTTTTCTTGTAGGGAGCTGAGGTCTGGCCAGATACTTCAGTTGAGTGGGTTGTAATGCAGGCATCTCTGGAGAACAGGCCATTACAGAGACACCATGTGCCCGTGGCATAAAATGCAGTATTATGAGAGTAAATTCCAGGATTAAAAAGTAAAATAAAGTTGAGGAAGAGTACGTGAAAAAAAAATTTTTTTTCATAGTATGAAGAAAAAAGTCAGCTCAAGAATGAAATCAGCACTTGAAACTTCAGAATCACTGGAGATGTTATGAAGACCATTGTTAATTATGTGACAGAAAAAAAAAATGTGAATTCAGAAGTCTGGATATCACTGATTCCTGTACAGCTTTGAAATTGTGATGACAGATGCACAGATAGCAGTTGCTTAAGAAGCATGGAAGAACTGTTCCCAAGAGAGTCCTTAAAAAGTGATGAGAGCAGAGTGCCAGGGAGTGCTCATAGGGCAAGAGTTAATAAAATCTGTGATGAAATTGTGAAAAAAAAAATGAAATGACTGTGGCACTTGCTAAAGAAATGAGAGGAGAAAATGAAACTGAGCTACTTTCCAAGGATCCTGGAAACAAATTTTTGTGTTGCAGTAACATGGAAGTGTGCCTGAGTAATGAAGTGGTTAGTCCACTCACCTCTCATGGTGAAGGTTGGCAGTTCAGATCCAGTTGAAGGTGCCCCAGACATCCTGCTTTAGAAAAGAGTACCTCACTCCTTCTGGAGCTATGGAAGGAAAGGCATCCAGACATGATGCTGAACATGTCACCCTCCAGTCTGCTGATAGATCAAGGAAATATAGGTACCTCTGTGGCATGGCAGTGCAATCACTGCTGTTGCCGTGCATTGCATGAAAAGAAAAGGCCCAAACTTGGAAGAACTGCAGAAAAAGAACTGTTGAAGGTCTTGGGGTTAAATGAGATAATTGTCTTAAATGCTGAAAAAGAGAATATCTGTCTATACCTTATGTTTTATAAGAAGCTGGAAATAGGAGAATGTACTTCAACCGGTGGTGTGTGGTTCTCCAGATCTTCTTTAACTGTCTAACACCATACACTATAAGTCAGTGATTATGTGTTAATAAACAGTATTTTAAATTGTTAAATTATAAACATATAAAATAAATTATTAATGCCATAATGATGTAGAAATATATTTTTTAATTGACACAAGTAACCTTTATACACTCTCTTGTTTGTGTCACTTATAACCTAGTATTAAGGAGTATATTACAAAAGATGTTTGGAAAAAAAACAAACTATAGAGTTATGTTTCTAATATTTATAGCTTCATTTTGACCAGTGTTTCCCAAAGTGGGCAGTAATGTCCCTCCCTGTGGGCATTGGAATGGATGGGGGAGGGCAGTGAAAGAGAAAGGGTCAGTAGGGGGACTACGGAAGAAAAGGGGGGCAGTAGGGAGCATAGAGGGAAAATGAAACAGTAGACCTTCTTTTTTTTTTTAGCACTTTTCAACCTGATTTTGAGAAACTTGTGTCCAAACATGAAACTCATTCATGACATTAAAAGTTAAAAAAAAAATAATGCAGTAGGTGAGTTATAAATGATCTCCTTTATATTGTTAAATAAATTGGTTTGCTATCAGAAGTTTTTTGTTGCGTAATGCATATCCTGGTTTTAATAGGCCATTGTATGAGCAATACATGGAAGGGGAGGGAGAAAAGGGGATAATAGCCCGAATAAGCCTGGGAGACACTGATTTTGACATTAAAAACTTACTTTCTACAGATACAAGAGGAGCTGGTCATTTTTTTTTTTTTCATGCATAATTAGTGTATTGTGTTCACTGGCCATAACCTACGTCATTTCTAGAAATCACAGCATGCACTGTGCTTTCATGGCTGAAAGATGAAATCTCTGTTGATAAACATGTTGCTGTGCTGCCATCTGCCATCAAATACAAGTTTTTAACTAAAATTTGAGAGGATTAAGGTAAAAGAATAAACTTTAACAGAAAATACGGTGGGTGTGACCCTTTAAGGATGTCATAAATGAGGTATTTTGCAAATCATATTATGACATATTCACCAATTTTTTTTTTTTTACATTTCCAACTACGTGGACCTCATTCTTTATAATCAGTATTATTATCAGATTATAATCATCAGAGCCAATAGACACTTGGGGCAACATGGACCAAGCTGTATCTCATGCCCACAAGAAGCAAGTTTTAGTTTTAACTAAAACATGACAAGAGAGACCTCTTTTTTTGTGATATAGCAGTTCTTTTGTTGTTGTTGTTGTTGTTGTTGTTGTTGTTGTTGTTGTTGTTGTTGGTGGTGGTGGTGGTGGTGGTGGTGGTGTGGTGGTGGTGGTGGTGGTGGTGGTGAAATGTATTAGAAATATTTACAGCTTAAAGTATAGCATTCTGTTTTGAATATCAATAGTTGTTTTAAATGTAACTCGTTAATTCAAAATAATAAATGTTTATTCAACAGCAACAGGAAACAAACCTCCAAGTTGGGATGTTAATTCATTTTTAAGGCTAACACAAGGTATCAGTGAGGCAACACCCGTTGGTAAGTGAGAAACCTCATGCATAGTTTCGTTCATTAGAAAAACCTATTGGCTTTGGTTCTTGTTGGATGGTAACAGCAGTGATTCGATGGATATGTTTTTAATGATGTCAAAAATATCACAGCTAAATTTGTTGAATGTAATGAGGTAAATCTTTTGCAGCATTTCCAGCATTTTTTCCTGATAATAGCCTCCATGTAAAAATAACTTGTATAGCAGTGTCTGTGATTAAGCAAACATGTAAAGGAATCAAAAGTTTGTTTTGTTATATACGTTGAAAATTTAATGGTTTCAGTTTATACTGATGTCCTTAACATTTTTCTGATAAGATGGGCATAAAATCTGAGGAAGGAGTAGAATGATGTTGTTAATTATGTGAATTTTTTTTGTATTTTATGTGCAGGTACTTCTCTGGCACAGATTGTATGTACTGATCCTGAAGGTGATCCAATTACGTATTTCAGAGAATCAGGCAATACTGTGAATGTCTTTTCAAATGGTACAGTTATATTGGTTGAGACTTTAGACTTTGAGGTGAGAAGTAGTGAGTTAAACTGATGACAGCAATTTTTATGTGTTGTTTTTAAAGATATGATTTTTATTTAAGCTTGTTATGCTACAGTTCATTTGTCCATCTATCCATATCAACAGCGATTAACTGAGCAGCTGCGTCCTTCCTCCAGGTGTTTGTTGCATGAATGTTTTAGCTGTAGCATTGAGATCTTTTCAGAGCATTTGGCCATTCCGCGTCCAGCTTCATTTTTTTTTTTTTTTTTGCTGTAATTTTATGCACGTCATCAAGTTTCAAAGTTCAGACTCCGACTTCACTGCATTCGGGACAACCCCACTGTGTGCTTCAGCGTCCATCCAAGAGTATGTTTGCTAATAGTTCCTGTCAAATGTTGGTTGTTTACGATGCGTTTTCTGCCACACAGTTTGGATTTCCTGCCAGCACCTTTAATTTGTCCTAGCTCCGGCAGCTTCACAGCTACATTGTTCTTCCATTCCCGCTCTTCATTTTCCCACAGTCTGTCCAGTACAGCCTTAGTAATGTCCTCCCTTGTCCATTGTCAGTCTGCCATTTATTTTAGCCTGTCCAGCAAGTCTATCTGCCATATCATTACCAAGTACTCTGGCATGCCCTGGACAGTAAACCCACGTTATGCTTGTCACAGTTGACTGCCTTAACAGATGAACCCATTCTTTTTGAAGCAAATTATTCTCAATCTTACAAAGCATACTCTGTGAATCTGTCACAATGACACCATTAACCATTAATCATCAAGTTTTCATTAGGCAAGTAGATCTCAAATGCTTGTATATTTGTGACCAGATATATCTATGTTGCTTTTGAAGACAAGTTGTATTGAAAAAGGATAATTTGGCCCTTTTTTTTTCTTTAGCACGATTCTTTGTACAGTATGGGTAAGCGAGCAGGTTCGGCACAGTTTACTTTGATTCTAGCGTAGGACTGGAAAAGAACTACAAGATGTTTTTCAAGTTAATGAAAGCTGTTGTTGGATTTACTTATACTGTTCTTTATATCTTTTTTTGTTCCTTCTTAAGGTGGTGTTATGCTGCCAGAGTATGTGATGGTATCTGTTTCTGCAAGATTTTGATCATCAGTTTTAAACTCCAGTCATCTTATGTTCACCTTCATAATTTCTGTCCTCCTAAGATTGCTGTTCAGTCCCAGATGTTTGTCGAATGTGTTTAGTGTGATAATGCAATACTGAGCATTTAATGAGGGTTTTTGCATTGTCGTTGTTGTTGTTGTTAAAACCACTATAATTTCTTCACCTGAAGACATTGTAATCATCTCTATCCCCTTATTCAAAGTTGTAGGGTTTGGATTGATGTGGGCTCCAGTTCTGATTCAACTTATTCATAGATGACTTGGACTGGACTTGATAATGAAGTGTAGTGACACAGATTTGACTTATGACTTGACATTTTTTTTTAGTCATTTGATACATCAGATCTACCACGTTGTGATTTTAATAAGATATCTAACACAGTGTTTGTTTCAGTGATGCCATTTATGTGCATAATGCCAGACAGAGGCGAAGGATAAGTGCATGGCAGCCAACATCCAAGAACACATTTTTAGAGACAGAGTTGACTCAGTTAGAGGCTTAAAATAACACCTCATAAAGGACAACATGCCATACAGCACTTTTAGGGCACAAAAACATTTATTGGGGAAGAGGTTAGGTGTCAGTATTTGTTAGTATGATAAACTAAGGTTGGGCAGACAGAAAGCTTCATTATGCAAGGGAATTAATTAGATCAGTACATATTCGGAGCAGTCACATACTTCTGCCTTGAATTACTTTAAAAATGGTCAGCTGATGTAATTTTCTGTTTGTTTCTTGTGAGATCTAAAAATAAAAAAACACATTAGAGATATGTCAGTCCTGAAACCCTTCATCACTACTGAAGACAGATGAAAATTCTCAGTTCAATCTATAATACTGATGGCTTAAAATATGTTATTTATAAAGAAAGTGCCTTAACTCTTCCCGTGCTTTTGGACACTATAGTGTCATTTCTGGTATAACCCGTTGCGTGCTAAATTGTCATTGATCATTGGTTTGTTTCAATAAAACAACCGGTGTAACATTTAGATTGTACATATTTCGTCCGCGATTCCGGTGACACTTTTCAAAATGGCGAAGGAGTGCCTAGTTACGAGCGATTCCGACTGAGAAAAAGGAAGCGAAAGACCGAAATTTTTCAATTTTTGATGATATAGATAGGGGTATGGACATGGCCTGTGACCACCCCACTGCTCTTGAATGTATCCCAAGTAGATCTAGACATATTTAGACAACTGGAGAAGTAGTTAGGAGTTATTTCAGACATTAATTTAGCGAGAATGCAACATAGAATCAGAATATGAGATCGACAAGTAGATCTACACATCTCAGATGGTAAGTAGTGCATATCTAGACCTAGCCAATGGTGAGCTTGGCACAATCAGTGTCTAAAAACATCACATTACTTCTTTTTTCCTAAAAAACTCTGCATTTATGAAATTTTCATTCATTTAGTTATACTTTGAAACATAATAAGTATACGGAAGTACATGGAAATACTGTTTTCCATTCCATTTTATAACTATACCCCCTAACATATCAAGACCTGCGCTTTTATTCCCGCACCCAACTGAACGTCCGCGTTTCTTCCTGTAGCACGGGAAGAGTTAAGTATGGTAAGATTTTTTATATATTAGAGCAGGGGTTCACATGGAAATAAGGTTGATAAAGAGCAGACACATCAAACAAAGCAGATCCTGGATGGCTGAGGCTGAAGATACAATAATGTCAATTTGCAGTCTCAGTGAAGTGCCCAAAGGTGAGGATTGGTTACAGGTATAGGACAGAGGTCAGCTAACAAAGGTTATTATTTACAGAAGGGCCATGAATGTTGAGACTGGGCACATGGGGCAGTTGAGCTTTGGGGTCAAAATAGGTATCATCCAGTGTCACTGTAGTTATTCAGATATGGTAATGTATACAGTTGGCTCACTGATTTGGAATAGCAAAAGTGGCTGGGATTTTGTTGCCAACCAAAATGGAAGAGTAGTGGCACAGGGGTCAGGTGCCTTTGAGGTTCAGGTCCCTACATCAAGTATGCGAGTGGAAATTGAGGCCGTGTTGACAGAAATGGGATGGCTAGTTGCCCATGATGTGGTTAATAGTGTCATTTTGATGGATTCACAGTGTATGCTCTGTAAAATTGAGAAGAAATTTTGTAATTTAAAAAAAAAATTTTGGGGAGGGGGGCAAAATTGAGAAGAAATTGCTTTGAAAAGAATGGGTTACTGTATTACGGCATTCAAATGTGATGAGTCTAACATGGATTTACTGTCCGGATCATGTGGGAGTACATGAAAATGAAATGACAGACTTGCTGGACAGGGTTAAAAAAAAGGCAGGCTGAGAGTGCTGCTGCGGCATGTGGCAGAGCATATAAGGAGCAGTCCTGAATGCAGTGATGCCAGAATCTGAATTTTGAACCTTGAACCTTGAAGGGGTTCACAAACAATGGGGAATTAACTCATAAACTGCTGGGGGAAAAAAGTGCAGCAGCAAGTGAGTAATTGCATATATATTTGTACTATTCTGTTCACAGCGAAAAGACACTTTGGGCTATGATCAGTCATTTGCCTGTGTTGATACGGACAGAAGAACTGGTGCTCGACTGCATCAGCCTGTAAGTATTTTTCACGGTTTTAATCTCTGACTTCATCATCAGCTGGCTGTTTGGCATGAACAATGATGCATCTCCACTGTTCTCAAGAGATCTTTGATTCTTTTTTGGTTGTTTGTTATCTTCTTTTGGCCTTTATCTGCTGTGTTATCTTCACTTTTGGCCTTTATCTGCTGTGTTATCTTTGCTTTTGGGCTTTATCTGCTGGACTTTCCATTTTTCTTTTCTGCCATTATGATGGATTCATGTCCTTCCCTTCTGTTGAAATGTCAGGCAAATGTTGAGTGTCTTCTTATAGTTTCTTTTAAATTCCTTTTTTTTTTTTTTAAACTCAATGACTTTTGTCAATCATTCTTAATTATTCTGTTTGTCTGACACAGAGGATGTAAGACATTCACAAAGTTTTATTGTAACAAAGTGAAAAATGTGAAAATATATTACTTTTCACTTAATGCAAACTTATAAGAAAAGTGTTTGTGTAAGCAGCAAAGTGGTTAGAGCACTCATCTCTCATGATGAAAGTCAGCAGTTCAAACCCAGCTGTAGGTGCTCAAGTCACCCAGCTATAAAAATGGATACCTAGCATTTCTGGAGGTGAGGAAGTCCCCTTGGCAGTGGAGCCTGATAAAGAGGTATAGCACACCTCTGCTTTTCAACTTCACTCAAGGATTTAAAAATCCCTACTGTAACCCATTCCCAATCAGATAAGATGGTATGCCTCAATATCCTCACCTCCTAGGCTGTGAAGAATAACAGCTTGCAGTTCCAAGAAGAACAAGTTATGTGTTTTGACTAGTTACAGTGTTTTATGTGATCTTTTCACTTATGCATTTGACTGCTGACAGTGTTTGCAGCATCTGTTTCATTCGTATGTTTTTCCACTGAGCAGTACTTCTCAGACTTTTTTCAATTGCAGCACACTATTTTACTGTGTGAAATTTTATAGCACACCTGAACAGTTATGACTAGATTAGTGCCACATATTGTTTTAATGTTTGTTTTTTTCTGGATTTTTGTGACACGGCCACAGAAGTTTCCGGCGCACCAGTGTGCTGAAGCATGCTTTGTTTTAGAATCACCTTGTCTAGAGCACCAAGTGCATGTTTAATCACAAATATTATTGTGGTGAGAATGTGATATTGTAGCAACAATAGCAATAGTCTTTCGCTTTTCTGTTCATATTATGTTTTTGTTTTTTTTTTTGCATTTGAAATTTTTTTTTATGATGGCAAATTTTAAGACACCTGTGTTGCCTGATTGTCTGGTCTTTAAAATTAAACATTAATAATAAAGAAAACAGTTATTTTGTTAGTAACAGTTATTTTAGTTATCTGCATCTATAAATGTTTTGCACTGTTCTGTCTGCAAACAGGTAACTACCAGGCTTCAGATCAGTGTGAATGATGCCAATGACAATCCACCAGTGTTTCAAGTAGATAATATGGAAGGTTATTCCTTCACAATTCCCGAGGTAAAGAAGCTCTTCATCCATTTTTTTGTTCCCACACACATTAGGTTCCTTCAGTTCACACTCTGTGCACAAAGTAGCAAGGGCTTTGATCAGAAAACAGTGCAGATATTATGAATAGTGCTGAGTCATTTGAATTCATATTAAATGTGGGGGACGGTTTTACATCATGGTTATGTTGGTTATTAAAGAAGGGTAAAATAAAAAGCTACTGCATTTTTTTCCTTCTGTGCCTTCAGCTTGTCTAATATTTCATGCCTGATTCTTCATGTGGTAGAGTGCCTTGAAGGGCACACTTGTGGAAGATTCTATCCAAACTGTGGACAAGGACAGGACTGTGAATGCAGCATTGAAAATTATGTATCTGATATGCAACAGTCCAAATATTACGAGCGAGAAAGCCAGCCCGAGACAGTAAGTTGTGATAGACATGACTGCAAGTCAAAATATAGAAACAGATTACTAGTTTTTTTTTGTTTTTTGTTATGTCTTTAATTTATATTTAAAGTATGACAGCTATATATCAGCCCAGTTTTAAAATATTTTCATTTATATTTAAAATGTGTCAATTAGAATTTAAAACACATCACTATACCAGTTTATATTTAACTCTAAACTCTTATCTTACTAAACAATATCCCAAGCTGTGAATATTTTCTATAATAAAAAATCTCAGTCATAATGTTTTATTGGGAAATTTCTATTTTTAGGATTTACAGTAGTTTAAAGTTATGGACTATGGAACAGAATCATATGACTGGAGCTTTTTTTTTTTTTTAATTTTCTTTTTTTAAAAGCTGACTAAATGGCACATGATAGGTTAATACATATATATATATATGACAAATATCACTGTGTTTAAAAAAATGGCCATCTGTGTTTTTACATCTGCTGCTTTAGAATTTTGTATTTTGTAATGTTTTTTTTTTTTTTTATTCCTTTGTGACTCCAGAGCATTGAGTTTTGTAAGAAATTCAATCTCAGTTACGTCCAGGTGGGAGAAGGCAAATACAATGCATCAATTTTTACCATAGATAATTTGGATTATGAAGACCGTCCTGTGTACACTTCCAAAATTGTTGCTGATGTGAGTATTTCTGCCATTTTATTTTGTATAAGTGGCCTGAAAAAAAAATTACTGTTATTTCCCTCTACTTTCAACTAAACCATATTTTCATATCCAAGGTACAGATTTCTGTGTGAATATCCTGTTTTTCTCTCGATACACTGACATGCATGTGTGCTCAGGTGTTGTGCCTTGCCTTGCAGGCAGAAATTCTGTGTTTTCAGAGGAATTATCTATAGCACAAGTACTGAGTACAAATTTGCTGATTAGCAAAAGCTGATTACAACATGACATATCCAGCATACAACTTGTCACTGCACCACAAGGAACTAGTTTGCTACTGACTGTGCTGCTCCTTCAGTTATTTACTTTGTCAGACGAAGTATCTGACAGATCATGTTGCAGTAAATCCTCATTCTGAGAACAAGAAGACTTGTTACGAAAGTTTTGGAGAGCTGAACTTGCATACAGCTGAAATGTACTTGTACACAAAAATATATAATTTTCACTATGCCATTCATGTACTTGTACTTTGTATACATAAAATATGTATCCTAATATTAAATAACTCACATAGTTTGGTTCACATTTTACATGACAAGCTTCTCTTCTCCTACCTGATCTTCTATGGTAGAAATAAAAAAAAATTATTTTGGCTTTGGACATCGTTCTGTTGGATAGAATTGATAGACAGCTTATGAAATGACTGGAAAATAAAGTAAATGAGGGAACATATAAAATGAGCTATCTCCAGAATCTAAGATGGACAGCTGTTAATTTTCTGTTATATCCTACATCTTTACATCCTTCCTGTGCCATTAAACCTCACATAGGGGTCGCATAGTTGTTTGCCAAATTTTCCTGTTTTCAGCGAGTCTTTCAACTTCATCAAGGGATGTTATGCCCACTAAACTGGCTTCTTTTAACAATGTCCTCTTTAGAGTTTCATGCAGTCGACCTCTTTTTCTTTGGCTTGTTGTGCTTCACTTGATAGCATATTTTTGTATTCTCTGATTGTTTCTTCTCATCACATGGCCTACATATGTCCATCTTCTTTTTCTAATCACCCAAGAGACAGGTTGTTGTTTGCTCATCTGTCTTATCTCTGCGTTGTTCTTGAATTCGTTCCACTTGATGCAGGGTATTTTCCTTAGGCATTTGTTTTCAAAAGAGTCTAATTTCTTGTCTATTTCTTTAGTTGATTTCCAGCTTTCACATGTATAAATGAGGGTGGATATCACATTTGATTTGAATAATCTTAACTTGGTTCTATGTCTGTTTTATATCAGGATTATATTAACATGAACATTCTGTATCAGTGTTTAAATTGCTAGGAAATTACTGTACATTGTTTTCAGCCCTTAGACAGAGGACACACCTGCACATTGTTGTTTTAGGTCAGTTTCCTTTTGCCTTATGACAGCAGATGATACTACCAGTGACTCTCACACCCATTGCATTGTGTGTGACCTGGGAGAGTCATTGGTGAAAGGAATAAACTTTAACAGAAAATATATGTAGAAGCAGCCCTCAAAGGGTGTCAAAAGTAAAGCATTTTGTAACTTATATCATGGCATCTTTTTCTTTCTTGGCATGTGAACCTCATCCATCCCTTATGAGACAATCACCAGAGTCAAGAGAGGTTTTGTTTTCATTGTACAGTTTCAAATACTCAGCCATATAGGCAGAGAGATTGGGTTGACTCCATGGTGCCATCTAGGCTAAGAGATTGGGTTGACTTCATAGTGCCATCTAAGCAAAGAGGTTGGGTTGATTCCATGGTGCCATCTAGGCAAAGAGGTTGGGTTGACACCATAGTGCCATCATCATCATCAGCAGCAGGAATTCTTTATGCATACCTTACAAATTTTCCATCCATGCTCTTTTCCTGGAGCCACGTTAGACTGGTCTCTGTGGAAAGTGCAGGCTTGTGGAAAGAGGTCTGCAGATCCTTATTTTCAAGTCTCATATAAGACTTGTGTCCACCCATGTCATGTCTCCTGTAAAGTGCAACAAAAAATAAAAAAAACAATGTTCACAAATTATAAAGACTGTGATAAACAATGATAAACACTGTATTCTTACATAATAAAAATGTGACTTTCATAGCGTCAGTTTCAGACTGAAATTTTAAATGGCTTTTGTTTCAAGACTTAGTCTGAAATTACTTTTTTTTTTAGTGTTTTTTTTTTTTAGCATATATTTAAAGTTTTTATTTTCGTATGTTATTTCATTTGAAGTTATTTTGTGAGCATTTCACTTCAGGATGGTCCAGGATTGAATGTCAGTTTCAGAGCAATAGTAAATGTCCAGATAAACATTTTAGATGTCCAAGACCAGCCCCCTGTTTTTACAAACCAAAGAGCCGTTACCACTATCAGCGAGGGAACACCAGTTGTAAGTAACGACCATGAATTTTCTTATAAGCTATTCTCAGGTAAAGGTAGTCACTATGAATCAGCGTCATTGCATGCAGTCAAACCATAAGTGCTCTGTTGGTTTGTCAACAGCTGACCAGAAATTTGTCAAATAGTGTAACCGTCAGCACAAACTCCATCGCCAAGGGAGAGACATTTCCTTTTCCTTCCCAGAACGTTAACCCTGGTGCCCATTTTTTTCTTAGGGCTGATTGCACCCAAGGAGCATTTTTGAGAGCCATGGTCTGACCACGGTGACTTATAGTGAGTGGAAATTAAAACCACGTCACCTGGTTGGCAGGCAAATGTCTAATCTACTACACTAAAGTGGCTCCTTATAATATTCCAAGAAACAGCCTAATAGGGTTTTATCAGGTTTAATTTGGCAGTAGGTATGATACAGTGTAGCTGCATGAGTTTTTAGAGAATGGGAGATCATACTGGACCAGAGACATCTCAGAGTGTTGGATTAAAGTTTAAATTCATGGGCATTGTTGTTACTGTTATAAGATTCTCCTGTAATTGTGAACCTGATTTTCTAGGCGACAAGTGAAGATCTAGAAAAAAAAAAAATGCATCATTTCAAAAGGGAATTGGTCTTTAGTGAAATTCCATACCATTTGGGTTGAATGTAAGAAGTAGGCTATTAGCAATGTCCACCACACACATGATTCATCATGCAGGTCAGGCTTTTACCAGGAACATCATGTGAGCGCCGGGCAAAATCTTGATTCAGCATTTGTGTGCTGTGTCTGATAGGGGTATCAGCTCTGACACAGCTATCACAGCTTATGGCCTTGACACCATGATTGAAGTTTTCATTTTGTTTCTTTTAAACTATTTGAGGAAAATGGATGTCCGTTTCCCCCCCCCAACCCAGTCAGTTTAAAGATTTTTAATTAGTTTACCTTCACAGAGTACATTCTAAAATATTCAGAGCACACTGAGAGCATGGACTTAAGATAATGGAGTTGAGGGGTGGCACATTTCTCAGGGTCAATAAAATGGAGCTGATAGAAAGCCTTTTCTCTCACCCATTGTGCTCTGTACGAGTAAGGTTGTGTTGTGTTGCTCCAGTTTAGCTAGCAAGATGGGAAGTGACTTGGCCTGTGATTGTGCAGTTTGTCTGATTTTTTTTTTGTTTGTTTCTACTTCAGTAAGCAAAACAAGCCACAATAGCACCACTCATCCTTTATAGGTGCCAGTGTTTCTAGATTTTCTCCACTATGTAGGCTGTGAAGAGCCCAGCTTGCAGTTCTGAAGGCAACAACAAAAACAGACAGAATTATTTGAACAGAGAGTTATGGAATGAAATGTTGAATTTCATGGCAATGTGGAGTGTAGAAATGTCAGCGGATGATCAGATTGCAACACTTAGAGACATGACAGTTCAGACCAGTGGTTCTGACTGATTCAGGGTGCAATGTGTCTCTCTAAAATATAGTTATCTATATAATATAGTGTCTCTATAAAATATGGTTATCTATATAATATAGTGTCTCTCTAAAATATAGTTATCTGTATAATATATTGTCTCTCTAAAATGCAGTTATCTGTATAATATAGTGTCTCTCTAAAATATAGTTATCTGTATAATATAGTGTCTCTCTAAAGTACAGTTATCTGTATAATATAGTGTCTCTCTAAAATATAGTTATCTGTATAATATAGTCTCTCTAAAATACAGTTATCTGTATAATATAGTGTCTCTCTAAAATATAGTTATTTGTATAATATAGTGTCTCTCTAAAATATAGTTATCTGTAAAATATAGTGTCTCTCTAAAATATAGTTATCTATATAATATAGTGTCTCTTTGAAATAAGTGTGGTAGCAGTCACATGATTATAAACCAGGCAGTGCCAGCTTAACAATTTTTATGCAGTGGAGAACATTTTTATGATTGACTGACTTAATTAAGTAGCTTCTGAAAGCTAGTGTCATGTGAAAATAATTGTAATTCCTTATAAATTTAAAATCTGTGACATCAGAAGAGAGAACTTACAGCTAAAGGGCAGTCGTCATAAGATTAAAGAAGTCAGTGGTGATAGAGTATAGCAGAGATGAGATTGCTGCCTCAGTGATGAAGTTTTGAGCAGTAATTTTGGTTTTAAAAAAGCTTTTCTGATAGGAAGATGTTTTTTTTTTTAGTGAAGGCTTTTTCTTTATTTTGAAAAGAAGAATTTAAGTAATTTTTGCTATGAAGTTTACATGGCAAACTGTTTTGATGTTTTTTAAGTGTCTTTTACACTGACATAACACTTGAAATTTGGGCACATCAAAGCTTTACAACATATTGACTAGCCATTCGTGACTTTTCATTTTATCTGTAAGGTGGTAATGTACTCTTTTCATGCTGTTTTAAAATATTTTTTAGCATTCCCTTCTACCTTTCTAGGACTTTTTATGACTAATTAAGATCGTATAAATTCCACTCATGATGTGATCTGATAATACAGATATGTATCTGATTTTGAAATACTTTAGTTTTTTTGTTTCTCAAAATCTTTCTAACTCAGGGCACAACGGTAACCACTTTCGGCATTTCAGCTCGGGATGGGGACACAGGAGACAAAAGACCAATAAAACTAACCATGTACCGAGGTTAGGATGACCACCTGCTTTCAGTGGTTTTATTAATTGTACATTTATTTTGTCAGTCAGGACAAGACAGTTGTAATTAATTCCACTGAAGTTGTGTTGTAATTTTTGGATTGGTTATTTGTGTCTGTTTTAGAACAGGCAAATGAGTGGCATAGCACAACATATGCATTATTCATAGATTTTGAGAAAGCCTTTGACAGTGTCAACAGAGATGCACTGTGGAAAATCCTAAGATGGCATGGCCTCCCCCATAAAATAGTTAATGTAATCAAAGCCCTATACGAGGGTTTTCAGTGCAAAGTTATCTGTGGAGAACATACCTCCAGCAGCTTTAGGGTACAAACAGGAGTGAAACAGGGATGTGTACTATCACCAACATTATTTATCTTGGCAGTAGACTGGTTAATGAAGGAGGCAACATCAGACAAACGCAGAGGATTACAATGGACCCTTGACACAGTGCTGGAGGACCTTGACTTTGCAGATGACATTTGTCTATTATCAAGCAGTCACAAAGATATGCAAGATAAAATAAACAAGCTAACTCAGAATGCAAACAACATAGGACTAAAGATCAACGTAGGAAAGACAAAGTTAATGAAGCAAAATGTGAACAACAGAAATGTACTCAGAGTAGATAACAAGTTAGTGGAGGAGGTCAACGAATTTGTATACCTTGGCAGCAGAGTAGTAGAAAATGGAGACAGCACAGAGGACATCAACAGCAGACTTACTAGAGCAAACCAGGCTTTTGCAATGCTGCAGAATATATGGAAATCAAATAAACTAAGCATAAATATGAAAATCAGGATATTTAAGAGTAATGTTCTAAGTGTACTACTCTATGAAAGTGAATGCTGGAAAATCACCAAAACCATAGAAAACAAGTTGAATTCTTTCCAGACTAAATGTTTACGAAGAATTAAAAAAATATTTTGGCCAAACACCATAAGAAATAACATTTTATTAGCAGAAATGCAGATGAAACCACTGACAACAATTATTGAGGAAAGACGCTGGCGATGGTTGGGACATGTACTCCGAATGACTGACAACTCACTACCAAAAATAGCACTAAGATGGACACCACAGGGGAACAGAAGTAAGGGTAGACCAAAAGAGACATAGAGAAGAACAACAGAAAGGATGTTGAGCAATAGAGGGCTCACCTGGGCAAGAGCAGAAAAAAAGGCGAAGGACAGGCATTTGTGGAAAACCCTTGCGGAAGCCCCATGTGCCCTGGGCACTTAAGGTTCAGAGAGAGAGATTTGTGTCTGTGATGTTTTCAGCATTTCATGCACTGTGGTTTTTAATATTTGCAGGATATTTTGTAATTGTCTTGTACTTGTCCTGCATTATTATTTGCTGTGCCAGATAGCTTTGGCAGTCATACTTCTCCATCTTGTATGGTCCTTGGTGTTTCCAATTAATTCAGATTTTTTTTTTCTTTTTCCATGCCACTTAGTCAGCCCACTGAGATATTTTTCTCTTGGCCTTCCTCTCTCTTCCCTTTCCCCCAGAATTTTCCAGTCATTACTAGGTTCTTTAACTCTTTTCGTGCCTCAGGAAAAAATGCAGATGTTCAGTTGGATGCTGGATTAAAAGCGCGGGTCTTGATATGTATAGGGGGTGTAGTTGCAAAATTGAATGAGAAACAGTATTTCCATGTACTTCCGTGTAATTATTATGTTTCAGAATATAACTAAATGTATCAAGATTTCATAAATGCAGAATTTTTTACGAAAAAAAGAAGTAATGAGATGTTTTTAAACAATGATTGTGTCCAACTTACCATTAGATAGGTCTAAATCCACACCACGTACCATCTGAGATGCGTAGAACCACCTATTGATGTCGAATTGCGATTCTGCATTGCATTATCACTAAAATAATATCTGAAATAATCTTATAACTACTACTCCAGTCGTCTAATGTCTAGATCTACTTGGGATACATTCATGAACAGTAGTCTGGACACAGGCCATGTCCATACCCCTATCTACATCACCAAAAATTGAAATTTCTCAATCAAAAACTTCGCTTTTTGACGCTCTACATAGTTCGTTACTAGGCACTCTTCCGCCATGATGGAAAATTTCATGGGGCATCCACACTAAATGTTTACAATCTAAATGTTGCACTGGTGTTTTAATGAAACAAACCAAATGTCAAATTTTTTACGACTGGCACCATGTGAGAAACCGGAAGCGTCAAAAGTCTGATGACCAGCATGGGAAGGGTTGACTTCTGCCTTCTGTCCAAGAAATTTTGACTGTCTTTTTTTCTTATCATTTTAACTAGTTTTCATTGTTCTGAAAATTCCCTGAGGACCTCTTCATTTGTTTTTCTGTCCATCTAGGGTATTTGTTGCATGTTTTACCAAAACTATATCTGTTGTTTTCAGTTTCTTTGTCATCTTTTTGTTAACTGTCCAGTATGATGTTTAGAATTTGATTTTTTTTTCAGTAGAATTTTCTTTTCTTTTTTTCTTTTTTAAATATGACCAATGGAATGTTGTTATTGTTTGCATTGATGTTTGTAATTGTATAATTGGCCAATATGATGTGTGGAATTTTTGTAATGAATTGGTGATATGCATGGAATTTCATTCTATATAGGTGGGTGAACTGTTCAATTTCTTTAAATGTGAAAATTATTTTACACATATTCAGGATGCTCTTCACACTTCTTTATTACATTTGCCATGTGATTGATATTTCATTGGATCTGTAGATATGAAAGGTTATTTTAACCTGACCCCTGCTGTAGAAGACAAACCAGGCGAGGGCATCTATGTATCCAGGCTGATTGTTGCAAATCCATTGGACAGAGAAGTCAACCTTGCTGAATATACATTTATTGTCCTGGCAAGTCATCTTTTAATCGTAAAGTAGAGAATGATCTTGAGTTCAGATCACACTAAAACTAACTGCTTGGATTTTTTTTCAGGAATGTCTTGATATATGTCTGCAAGGCGAGATGCATCTGAATTTACTATGTACACAATTTTAAGAAAAAAAATGTGCTTCGCAAAAAAAAAAAAAACCAGTCTATGATTGAAGTGATATACAAAAAGATGGAATAAATATTTTAAAAAATGTAATTAGAGAATGGGTTAAAGTTCTTGGTCATGCTAAATCAAAAGTCTAGTCGCCAGAATGAAGTCCAAAGTCTTCTCCAAGACCTCTCTGCTTCCCCACAGCTTCTGCCTTAGGTCTGAGCCTTGTGGCCATGTCTGGATGCGTGGGTTTGTAGAAGTTAGGCCAGAGAATAGTTGACTAATCTTGATTGTGCAGCGCTAGAGCTGGCTAAATATTTTTTCTTTAATTTCTCTGTCACGTGACAAAGAGTTTTATTGTATATTTTGAAATGCAAAATTTTTATGTTTACATGTGCTGAAAAAAAAAAAAGAAAAAATGCGTTCATGCCATGGGCACATCACTCCAGCACTATAGAATTTGGCTGTAATGAGGAGTGTAACAGCATTCTGCAAAGGGGAATAACTGTATACTGCAAGTCATACTGGAGGAGGAAGCTGAAAGTGAAAGAACAGAAGAATAATAAATAAAATGTACAAGGCAAAGTTGTTTTCCAGAAAATAAGTCATATATTTAACTCTTAACTTATCAAACATTATCCATGACACACACAAACGTCTTCTAACCAAAGATCTCAGATGCAATATTTTGCCAAGAAATGATGTCATGCCTGTTTTTAACAGTCATGGCATTATAAGTTTATAAATTTCCAACTGTAGAACGCATCCATATAACAACTGTTGCTTTATTTTTAGTTTTTTTTTCTTTCTTAAAGTAGTTTAAGTGGATCATAGTAGGTTAAGTTAAATTGCACAAATCTTTGTAAGTGATTGATTGATCTTTATTTCCAAAGGGTTAAGAATTGGGCACACAGGTCCATCTGACATTCTGCCCTTTATCATACAACTTTCACTCCATTCCAGACAGTCTACAAATATGCTGTGCATATAACAAACATAATTAACATTGAATAGCTGAGAAACATTTTTTTAAAAAGTATGCAACATTTCGTTCCACTCTTATCCATGCACTCAGGACAGAAGTAAGTACATTCATATAAAAAGAAAAAGAAAAAAAAACTGAAGTACCATAAGACCTTGCTCATACAGCTTCCAACAAAAAGTGGTACACAGCTTTCTTTTTTCCCTTTGGAAATAATGCATATATAAAGCCTGATAAAATATTTACTCTGTCATCTAGCACAGGAACAGTACATCTAAGCCTAAAAGAAATGTTGTTAAAAATGCTCTTATTTGATTCTCCTGAGACTGCACAATTTATATAGACAAAATAAATGTAGATGTCAGAGGCTAGAACCATGAAATGCAGAAGAGGATTCTCCTGATCAGCCCTGCTCATGACTGATATTCAATAAAAAGTGCTTCACTACTGAGTGGAATGGTTACATTGAGCCTATTTTGCTGAAGAGAGTTATTGGGGGGGGGGGGGGGAGGGGCCAGACCAGAACAAAAGAAGAAAGATAACTGGAAGTGACTGAGATAGGGTTTATAATAAAAATAAGACTTCCCGTTTGGAAACACTTTCATCGGTAAGAAATGTTACATAGGGGAAAATGATAAAAGGAAATGTATTTAAAACTTTAAGAAAATGAAAGAACAGTCATTGAATATTGGAAAAGCAAGTGATGATTTGAAACCATCATAAAGATTGGGTGGAATATGAGACAGAGGAAGACTTAGTGTAAAGATATTGGTCAGTCTGATGTGATGACATGTGGTGAAACCACTAGTGAAAAAGATTTTTTAAATTAAGTTCTGTGGTAGGGCTTGTGGAGTGGCAGTTCTTCTCCTACATTTGAGTTCATATTCTTAGTTATCTAGAGAAGGAGATGGATCACCTCCATGAACCTCATTGTCAGTAGGAGTCCTTTGTGTGCTCCTTGCAGTTTTCCATCCATGCTCTTTTTACTGAGGTCAGGTTCTGGTAACTAGGTCTCTGCAGAAAGTGCAGATTTACATGATGTTTTCTGAGTCTGGAGACCATTTTGGCATGTGCTTAATGCACTTTGAGTACCCCTTAATTTGTGTAGAAGGATATGGCACTTGGGGATGGTTATTTATTATTTATTGAAAACCTTTTCTTGGATTTCTTTTGCATTACTATTTAGGTTTTAAAAAAAAAAAGTTAATTATATTGCACAGCATTTTTTGATGCTGAAATGAATGTTTGTAATATTTTTAAGAAAGGAAATCCTCATGGTATAATTAATTAGCTTTTCACATCTTATATAACTAATTTCGTTTAATTAATGTTGTATTTGTATGTAAGTAAATATGAAATTTTAAAAAAAGGGACTAAAATTTTAGTCTTCATGATTTTACATGGATAATTTGAATTTTCTGTGATAAAATTATTTACATTTTATTTCTTTTATTTAAAAAAAAAAAGGCCACAGAATTAGATAAGAATACATCAGCACCAACCACTGCAACAGCCACTTCACAGTACTCAGTACGTTTGTCAGACATAAATGACAACCCGCCGCGATTTTCACAATCTCAATACATGGTCAACGTGACAGAATTCGACTCGACTATCACCGGTAATACCACAACACAGATTACAGGTCTTCATATTATGTGCTCAGATCCAGATGAGGTAAGGAGTTGGTGCTTAGAGTCCTTTACCATGTTTCTTGTATGTGTTCTTTGTGTTTTATGTGTTCTTTGTCTCTTCTGTGTTCTCTTTTCTGCGTTTTCTGTGTGCTTTGTGTTTTCATGTTCTTTGTCTTTTCTGTGTTCTTTGTCTTTTCAGCATTTTTGTCTTTTATGCAATCTTTGTCTCTCTTTTTTTTTTTTGTGTTCTCCATTTTTTTCTGCATTCTCTGTCTCTTATTTGTTCTTCATCCTTTCTGAGTTCTTTGTTCTTTTCTGGCTTTTCATTTTTTTCACAGTGAAACTTGAGAAAAGAATTTCACAAAGATCTTGACCAATCCAAGTTTGGTTTTTTTTTTAAGCTAGTTAAAAAGTATTTTTCTTCCCATTATATGATAAGAGTCTGAAGAAACAGAAGAACTTATTTTACAAATGTAATATCAGTAGTGGAAATAATACTCAATTGCTAGTGTAATTGGTCAGTAACCAGCTTCTGAATTCTAAATTTAATAATATACTGTTACCAGTAGATTTGTTCTTGCGCTTGTATGAACTCCCTGTAACTGCAAGCTGGTGTTCTTTGCAGCCATTGCTGTAGAGGTGTTGAGACACAGCATCGTATCTGTGGGGGTGCGGGTTATGGCAGCTACTTGTTCAGTCCCAGAGTACAGCTAAAAAAGCAACGGATGTGCATTGCTTCTTTAGCAGACTCCACCACCATGAGGACTATGGCGATCCTTGCCCCGGTACCCAGGCTAGACCTGTTATTGGGGGTACCACGGAGAAGTGGGATATGGTCTTGGTCAGCCATGGTTCGCTAACCATGACGCTGGCATATCAACTATAGGTCACTGATTGCCTCATCGGGCAGCGTCTTCAGTGTTGTCACTGTTTTCTCTGTTACCAGTAGATAAAATCTCCCATCTTTTAAATATGGGATAGTGCCAGAGTGAGTAAAAAAAAGCTGCAATCACTGGAAATGCAGATAAAACATGGAATGTACAGAAATGTATGTGGCCAGTAATTTTTAACCCCAGGATGAGGACATGTCTGCATAAATGAGGTCATATAATAATACCTTATCATAATACAGTTGTTTTCTGAACTGTTACATTGGTTATCAATATAGTCATCATTTTCTATGTCTTATAGCAGGTCAGGTGATCCTCCTAGTTTTTCAGGGTAGCTTTTAGTTCGATTTTTTAAAATCAGCCCCTCTATTAATCGTTCTCTTGCACTTCTAAAAATGTACATTTCTAATAAACTGCTGAGTATTAGCTAGTTCAGACACAGTTTTATATATATATATATGTATATATATATTGTAATCTTAGTAATATTTTTTTTTCGTTGTGTTTAACCAGCCTTCAAATGCCAGGTACAATGTTAACATAGTTCAGCAGACAATTGGTCTTGGTGCAAATGCTGTAAATGTCTCAGATGCCTATAAAATCAGTCCCGATTTGGATTTATTCACTGGCAATGCAAGCATGTTCCTGAAAGTTGAGAATCTAAAATACTTGGACTATGACATCCCACAATATCGAGTCCATACACTTGTGGTATGTACTGTGTTTTGCCTGTCAACTTTGGACCATTAGTATCATGTAATTGCGATTTTGCTTTGTAAAAGTTTAAAGCGTAAAAGTTATTTTTCTTCTTGTTGTAATCTGACTATGAACTTTTGTTCTTTGCAGCGGGTAACGTGTTGATGTTGAGCATTAGTAAAAGAAATCTAGCAGTAGTCCAAGTCTAGCAGTAGTACAAGTCTAGCAGTAGTCCAAGTCTAGCAGTAGTACAAGTCTAGCCTTTGTCCAAGTCTAGCAGTAGTCCAAGTGATTTTTAACTTGAAATTTTTTGTTTTGTTTGAGGATTCAGTATCAGTCATTTATAGATTTGAGAGTGTTTCTTTAATATATTTTATTGTTCTTTTGATGTTATATTTGTAACTCGCTGCATATGCTGTGGTGTGCAGTTGTTTTTTTCAATTTCTTTTTCAGCTGGTGGCCAGGGAGATAGGGACCAAAGAGTTGTATTCATCTTCTTGTACAGTTTTAATTTACCTTATAGACATCAATGATCATGCACCTCAGTTTGATAAGCAAAGTTACAATTTCTCCATAAGGGAGGATTCACCTTATCCTGTGGATGTGATTACATTTTTGGTGAGTGTGTCATTTGTATGGGAAGTATTTCAAATGTTTTGCTGTGTTAATTTTTTTCACTTAGGTATGTTGTTGATTACAGATTTACATAAGAAATGTTCCTCATGTACAGTGATATTAGGAAAGAGCGGAACCTGAAGTCACTGGCAATGAAAACAGTGTCTTATATGCTTTTCAAGTTTCTGTAGAAATTGCCGTGTGGGTTCATCGCTTGTTTTTGTTTCGAACACCATAAGACTGAGCCCCTTTCTCTTTATATCCACTAAATGTGGTGATAGTGACAGATAGCAAGGCTGTCATGCTGTATTTATCTTTTATCCCAGGGTGCATACAAGAAAACTTGAACAGATAGCTCAACCATTGATTAATTTTGCGGCAGAGCTGGTTTGAAGAGACCTCATTTAATAAATGAGGCGAAGTCTTAAAGAGATGGGAAGGGTCAATTGTGTAATATATATATTTCATTAAGTGTAATCCCTGTATACAGTACTGTTTTTATAAGCTTAAAATTATAATTGCATTTGATTATAAAACCATGTTAAGCTTCATTTTCTGCATTTTCTTTTCAGGCGACTGATAGAGATTCTGGTCCAAATGGTCAAGTGACATACCGACTGGAAGGAGATGTTTCTGAAAAGTGAGTTTTTATTCCAAGATTTTTTTTTTAAGTGAAAGGGCCAATGATATTTATTCATCAGTAAATATCTTTTAGTAGAAGAACTGCATAAGTCAGGTTGTCCAGATATCAGCAAGCTTTCTTTAAAAGAAAGAAAAATATGTTGAAAAGTGATCAGAATATCAGTTCTCGGGTTAGGAAATAATTTTAAAATTAGAATACCTATTGAAGTGTACAGGAGTGGCTCTGTTGCCAGTGCCAGAGAAAGGAAGCTGTGCTAGTTAAAGAATGATATTTCCACACAGTGCTCCTGCCAATAATCTGTTAATGAAATTAAAGCCTGGCCAACCATTGATCTTTGTTTCAGTGGTAGTGGAGCATGCAGAGAAACACAGGTCCAATCTGAGAAATTTAAAAAGTCATTATGAAGCACCCTCACATGATATGACATCTATATTAAAAATATTAGGTCCATTCTGATAAATACAGAAAGCCATAATGGAACACTCCCGACATGATATAACAAAGAGATCTCACAGCAAGATAAGCAAGCTAAATGTACCATTAGAGCCTTTAACTCTTTGTCTGCTGGGGGTGTTTCCCTCAAAAGACCAAGGGGGGTAAATTTCACAATGTGGAATGGGATGGTTGTCACATTTAAAAGAATGACAAAGGCATAATCTGATCTGTAGTATGAAGTATTATACCTTATTTTGAAGAAGAAAAAATGTGTTTTGTTTTTCAAATAAAAGTTTTTACATTTTGTTAGTATACAACCAAAAAAAAAGAGCTAAGAACTGAGAAGAAAGAATAGAAAATGAAGGAATAAAATAAATTTTTTGTCACTTACCCATCAAGTTAATCCACTGTAGTTGGTCATATAATTCCATAATGAATAAAAATGTACACAAACACCTTTTCTTCACATATCTTCCAAAATTTACATGAAAATATGCACTAGTTATGCATTTACAGCAAACTAAAAACACCAAGTGGGTAGGTAATATTTACATGAAAACAAGTGGGCGGTCGTTGACTAATATTTACCAGAAAACAGGCCATTGTGTTTTGGTTTTTGTTTTTTTTTTAATTTGAAGCATTCTACAACATTTAACTTTTTAAATTACACAATCTCCAGCATTACTTATTGTGATATTACAGCTAGTACTAGCAAAAAGCTGAGAAGTAGTATTACCAGCTACCCTTCTAACACATTTTGCTGCTGGAAAAAAAAAAACAATAAAAAATCTTTTGAATCAGCGCCACGTGGGTCCGAAAATTCACATTCTCTACTACTGCATTCTCTACACCACAGTCTAGACATTTTTAAATTAAATTCTGAGCTTGTAATGCAGAAATATGCTGCTCTGGACGAAAGAAACTAGCACTGGAAGCCATATTTGTTGATAAACAAAGGCCTAGCGACGATAAACTTTGAAAAACTGGCTTTAAATAAAGACAGAATCTCTCTCTCAACGCTCTCTTTGTTCAAGTACCACGTGGCCGGAAGGAAGCCAACTGCTGGTTTTAAGATACTTTGATTATTTTCAAAATTAGAGAGCTACAAACCATCATCGTGCTGCGCGTCTATAAGTATATAGTAACAGGGATACAACCACGCAGGACGCGTGTCCGAATACACAAAGAGTTAAAGCTTCCCATGCCTTTGGTCGCTAGAGTGTCCTGTCTGGTTTTCCAACATCGTATGTATGGTCGATATAGCAACGCTTGGTTTGTTTCATTAAAACAACTGGTGTAACATTTAGATTGTATATATTTCGTCCGCGTTTCCAGTGACACTTTTCAAAATGGTGAAAGAGTGCTTAGTTACAAGCGATGCCGAGCGAGAAAAAGGAAGAGAAACATACCAAATTTTCAATTTTTGATGATGTAGATAGGGGTATGGATATGGCCTGTGACCACCCCACTGCTCTTGAATGTATCCCAAGTAGATCTAGACATATTAGATGACTGGAGAAGTAGTTGGGAGGTTATTTCAGACATTAATTTAGTGAGAATGCAACATAGAATCACAATACAAGATCGACAAGTAGATCTAGACATCTCAGATGGTAAGTAGTGCAGATCTAGATCTAGTCGACGGTGAGCTGGGCACAATCATTGTCTAAAAACATCACATTACTTCTTTTTTCCTAAAAAACTCTGCATTTATGAAATCTTCATACAGTTAGTTATATTTTGAAACATAATAGGTACACGGAAGTACATGGAAGTACTGTTTTCCATTCCATTATACAACTATACCCCCTATACATATCAAGAGCCGCGTTTTTACTCCGGCACCCAACTGAATGTCTGCGTTTCTTCCTGTGGTACGGGAAGAGTTAAAAGTGATCTTTAAAAGTTGCACTTTCTGCCAGTCAGTAGAAACTTTTTTTTCTTTATTGTTGCTGTACTCTTTTGAAGTTCCAAGAAAAGTGCACAGAGTAATGCAAATTATTTTATTCCCATTGATATAATTTGTTTATATGCAGTCTTACTTAAAAAAATGTTTTTAATAAGCAAAGAGTTTAAATGAGTGCATGATCTGCTTTAGGAATCTTTGCTTGTAACATCATTATTTTTTTATAAAAGCTTTTTAAAAACATTTGTATGGCAAAGATGCAGCCTCTAACTCATAAAAGGGTTCTTCTTCTGCATTAGAGGTTGTTGGTCACTTCAGATCCTGATCCCTGTCGATATGGCAAAGCCCGCAGTCCTCTCCAGATCCTGATAGGAGCCCCAAAGCTTTTGCCCCAAGCTTGTGTCCTCTGGCCATGTCTCACACCTCAGGTCTGCATGGTTTGGGCACTCTTATAGGATATGTTCTGGAGTCTGGACTCCACTGCCACATGGACACTCGTCTGTGTGAGACATTTTGGGTCGATGCAAAAAAGGGTTAAAATACATCTGGACATTTTGTATCTAGGCATTCCATATTATTGAAATACAAAAAAGCTGAACATTGAAAATCAGGAGTTATGTCCTAAGTGTGCTAATTTGCAGAAGCAAATGCTGGAAAACCACCAAAACTATGGAAGACAAACTGAATTCTTTCCAGACTAAATGTTTAAGCAGGATTAGATGAATATTTTGGCCAAATACCATAAGAACAATGCCTTTTTGGCAGAAATGCCTCTGAAATGAACCCACTGACAGCAGTTATTGAAACAACAGTAAATCTAAAGGCTAACAACAAAGCTGCAGATGAAGATGAAATAACAGCCGATAGCTATTAACAGTGACAACATGAGCCAGCTACAGAGAATGTTTAATTTGGAAAGAAGAAAAGCTCCCTTCTAAATGGAAAAAAGGAATCAGTGTTAAAATACCAAAAAAAAAAAAAAGGCAACCTTAGCGACTCCAGTAATTGGAGAGGAGTAACCTTACAATCAGTTGTGTCAAAAGTATTTTGCAAAGTCATTCTGAATAGAATTAAAGATATAGTGGATACTGCAGTGAGAGAAGAACAAGCAGGATTTCGAAAAGGGAGAAGCTGTCTCAGCAGTGTTTAATGGGAAGGATGCAAGATGTAAGAATTCCAAGTAGTTTTGTGAATTCTCTTGTGTTGAAAGACAGTACCTTTTATAATTAATCCATTTTCTCTGCATAGGTCTGCCATTCATTCTCTGTTATTCCTTGATCATATGCCATGTTTCCCTATGCATTGTTCATATACTTGGTTGTTCATTCCTACTTTTGCATTGAAATCTCCCATTACCAGAAGAATATCATGTGTTGGTGTCTTATCTATCAGATCTTGGAGGCATTTGTAAAATTCCTCTTTTTGTTCTTGTTTTGCCTGTTCGGTGGATGCTTAGCATTGCAAGATGGTGCCCTTAGTGAATTTTTGAATAGAATCTGGCTCATATTATTCTTGAATTGACAGGTTCCCATTCTAGTAGGCTCCTTCCTGCCATTTTGTCCATCATTAGAGCCACACCTCATAATGTTGACCATCTGTTCTGGCAGAGCATCAGATGATTTCACCTGTGTTTATTGTAATCTTCCTTGGTCCAGTCCATCTGATACAACTTAATCCTGTTATGTTTAATCTGTATCTTGTGTTGCTTTCCCAGTCTCGAACATGGTGCAAATGTTCCAGATTCCTGTCTTAAGTTGTTGGTTGAAGGTGGCCAAGGACTGCATCAGACCAGAGACTTCCTTGTGACTTTCATCCTTGCTCATCATTGATGGTATAACCACAACAGTCCCTCACTGTTCTACCTAGACTTGACATGTAGACTCTCTTGTTGATGTTTTTATAGCATTCCAATGTTTTTTTTTAACCAGATAAGGTCCTTAGTCAGCTTTTACAGTCATGCTTGGTAGGGTACAGTGGTCTTATTTTTTTGCTTCTGAGACATGTGCCAAAGTCCCAGCTGCCACATGGGGGTGGCCACATTTACATTCCCAGATTTCTTTGGTGCCAATTTTTAAAGATGGGTGGACCCCTGGGGCCTATTTGATGTGGAAACTGCAAAATATGTTTTGGGGACTGTCTAGCATAGTTGTTAGAGTTCTCGTCTAGCAACTGAATTGTCGAGGGTTCGAATCCCCAGCTGGGTGGGATTTTTTTTTTTTTTTTCAACCAATACAGCCCTGACGTCGATTCAGCCTTATAAAATGGGTACCAGGGAAAATCTGGGAAGGAAAGGCAGTGAGGAAAAGAACTGGCCACCCTACCTCATAAGCTGATGGCTTCATCCCCTACAGCATTTGCTAAGGTACCAGAAAAAAATCCCACTGTTGGAATTTGAATACAGTGCCACTGGATTTGTATACTAAGCACCTAACCACTCAGCCAACCAGGCTGCCATGAAATGAATTTGTGAAATGAAATGTTTTCTGCAAAGAAATATGACAATAGCAAGCTGAGGTTTGTTGGGAGAATTTCTGTGTGTGTATTATATGAGCATGAGCATATGTCCTAGGAGAATTTCTACACATACATTATGTAATGTGTGTCCTGGCAGATTCATCGTAGATAACAGGACTGGTGTTTTACGCCTGGTTAACAAGCTGGACTATGAGACAGCATCAGAGTATGTCTTCCTGGTTGTCGCTCAAGACCAAGCAGCAGAGCCAAGATCCACCCAGGTTAGAGGTTACCTTTGTTGCTTGCAATACTGTTACACCTGCAGTAAACTGAGGTTTATCTGAGCCATTTTCTGCTTTTGTTATAGGTAATTATTGATGTTATTGTAATAAAAAAAAATGTATCCAGGACTATAAGTGCTACATAATTGTGAAGCATTAGGTTCTCCTTTTTTTTTAACTTTTTAGTTTTTTTTTTTCAAGGAACTGGCTTGTAGAGAGTAATTTCTTTCCTCTTAGCTCACTGCCTGTATGTCCTAGCACAAATGATAGGGCCTTGTTTTCATAACTTGAGTGCAGAATATGTTATAATTGGTGAGTTCAGTAATGTTTTGATCTTTATGTGAACTGAGTATAAAAACTGTATAAATTTAATATGTGTTCCTGCAGTAGGTTTTTGATAACCACTTATTTTTAACCACACTACATTTTTAAAAAAAATTCAGGTCCAAGTGACAGGTCTTGTTACGAATGTGAATGATGAGGCTCCTGTATTCCATCAAACACAATACCAGACTTCGGCGAATGAAAGTAGTCTTTCTTTTGTGAACCCTATACAAGTTCAGGTAAGTAACTTCTGTATATCATCTTTCCATTTTAAGTGTCATGTGATAAAATGTGATGTAATCAGCGTGCATATCTTAGATAGTTACTGTAATGGGCAGCAGAGCAGATATGGGAATGTTCTGACTACAGTGACACTACCTCGTGAAATAAACAATGGATCATGTGATAAGACACCTGTATAATGCAGCTTTTTTTTTTTTTTCTTCAAGAAATGCCTTCTTTTTTTTTTCTTCAAGAAATGCCGTATGATCATATGATTAGTGTGCCGTGGTGTGGCTAAGCAGTCTGTTTATCATGCGGAAGTTCAAGCTTTCTCCCTTATAGTTTTCACTAACACTTTAGATTTTCTTCTGCTCTTTTTTTGACCTACACATTTATACATGCCTGTTTTATAAATCTGAAGTTGTAGCAGAAAGTTGTGGTATACTTGTCACAATTATTGCAATCCATATGTAATGAAATAGCATTTTGTATTGCAAGGATTCATTCATTCATTCATTTGCATGTCCCTTGCGGAACTTTGCCTCCTTAACAGCACTCCCGTAGGCCTCTCGGTTGTGAGCAAGATGGCCTGCTGTTGATGCATTCATTTGCAGATCATCAGTGATGTCTTGCAGCCATCTTCACCTTGGTCTTCCTCTCTTTCTTTTTCCCATTATGTACTCTTCCAAGACAGTTTTCTCTAGATTATCATGACGTTTAATGTGTCTAGAATATTTAAGTTTTCTCTCTTTAATCCTCATTACTAGCCAGCCTTCTTCAATATTAAGTTCTTGTTCATTCTTTTCATTCATTCATTTGCACGTCCCTTGTGGAACTTTGCCTCCCTAACAGCACTCTTGTAGGCCTCTCAGTTGTGAGCAAGGTGGCCTGCTGTTGATGCATCCATTTGCAGATCATCAACGATGTCTTGCAGCCATCTTTACCTTGGTCTTCCTCTCTTTCTTTTTCCCATTATGTAACCTTGTAAGTTGTAAGTTCTTGTAGTATGGACATATTTGTTCTTTTTTGCATCCATGATATTTGAAGAACTGTTCTGTAGCATTTACATTCAAAGGCATTTATGTGTTTCTCAGCAGTTTTGTTAAGTGTCTAGGTCTCACAGGCATATGTTGCGATGGGAAAGATGAATGCCCTTAAAAATCTTATTTTTGTAATTCTGTCTGTTCCTCTCTACAGTTTATTTAGTTGTTTTACTTTATGAAGAACGATAGATGTCCTCCTTTTAACTCTTTCAAGACGCGTTACTTCCAAACCATTCCTTAGTTTCTGATGACGCGAACATTTGAGAAGGGTGTGGACATTTTGGAGAACGGGGTCCCTGTGTAAAAGTTATTGTACTGACTTAATTCCATGATCACCATGTGTGTATCACACATTAAAATAAGTAGAAATGAATGAAGATTCCATAAATGAAGTTATTTGTCATAAAAAAAAAAGAAAAGAAAAAACTGGTGTGAAACGATGGATCGATTTTTTGGCGTTAAAAAAATTTTAGGGCTGAGCAATCTTCTTCTTCTTCGTTCGCATTGTCTGTCTATATCTGCAGTCCTGTCTCTTGGATAAATTTCACTGTTTTTTGTAATTCATGTATGAGGGCTGAGCAATAAAATCTACTTTATACTTACCTTAACTATGTCATAATCCAATATAGAATACATAGTCATTCAAATTTCAACACAGAAAAATCAATATTTATGGATGTTTGTGACATCCAATAAATCAAACAGATCTACAGCTACGAGAAACACATATAGTAAGATAGGTCAAGTCAGTCGGTGTGACCATTCTACCACTCAGACTCGAAATAAACTTGAATTTTACCCCCCTATCTATATATCCAATATGGCTTCTTTATCCCCCATGCTTAAAACACTAGTTTAACTTTGGATTCAGAAGAGTTCTATCTGGTTAAATGAAAAGTAACATCGTGTTTTCAACGAAAGAAAGTCCGAAGCCTTATATGCCTCTCGGGTGGGAGAGACCCGGTGTACAAAGATCTTTTTAGGGATCTCTCATCTTCTAAGAGTTAATTTCCCTCCATTATTTGTTAGCAGTGATCCAAGATATTCAAAACTCTCAACTTCTTCCAGTTTTTCCTCATTGATACATATATCAGCTGCCTTGTTTATTTTGTTAGTTGTCATCAATTTAGTTTTCTTCACATTAAGATAGAGATTTTGCTCTTCACTGTTCTTACGGACTGACATAATTAGTTTTTCCATTCCTTTTTGTGTTGTGGACAGTAATACTGTGTCATCAGCATATCTAATCTGTGGTATTTCATAACCTCCAATTGTTATGTCATAGTAATATTCTTTGTCTACATCTTCTCTAACATTCTTCATTATATTTTCAGTGTACAAGTTAAATAAGTAAGGCGACAATATGCACCCCTGATGGACCACTTGTTTTATGTCAAACCAAGTTGTTGTTTCACCATTTATTCTTACTGCTGCTTGTTAGTCTAGATACAGCAGTAATGTTAATTGTATCAAGGACTAGTCGCTCAATATAATCAGTCCTTATTTGGGTAATGATCAGTATTACTCTTCTACAGTAGTAATCTTCTTTTTCTCAGAATATGCAGTATAATTCACACGTGTGTGCTTTTTCTTTCACCTACTTGATGTCTATTTCTGTGATGTCTGTATCGTCATTCTTATTTGCTTTATTGCCCAGACTGTTCCTTTTGCCAGTAGTGTACTTGCTGTTTCAGCAAGAAAATGTAATAATTTTGTATGGCAAAAGAGTAGAAATTTGATACTGGCTCTCTTAATGGTTGTCATGGTTCATAACTTTGTAGATTCTTTCCTCTGTCTACACAAGTCTTAACTCCTCCCCTGCCAGCAGGAAAAAAATGCGTTGGTGCCAAGAAAAATGCGCGAGTGTTGCGATATTTTTTGGGGTATAGTTGAAAAAGTGAATGCAGCAATTATTTCCATGTGAAAAAGTATACTTTTTATACATCCAAAAGAAATAAAAATGATTGAAGATTCCATAAATGCAGAGCTTTCTTAGGAAAAAATAACTCGTGAGAAAATAAGACAACATTTTTAGCCGCCCCCCCCCCCAATTTATGACACCAAATAAAGTTGGTTTCTACTTACCATTAGAGCTGTAAATATTCATGTGTAAATCACAAATTGATGATAAATGGAATTCCTCACATCAAATATAATCACTTTTTGCACAAATTTGCAGAAACAAAAGCACAAACACAACAGAAAACATTCAGAACTCCTTTTGCAGATCCACCAAGTGGCTGAAAATTAGGAAAAATATTCACACCAGATCGAACAGAGACTGAAAAAATGGCTACACACTGCCCACGCTAAGTTAAAATGATGCCGGGTAATTCTGACAAACGCAGATAACTTGCGAACCAAAATTTGAGTATGTTTTTTCACAGAAATGGACCAAACATTAATATAGTGATTTTGGCCCAAAAATTAACTAACCGGAAGGCTGCACTATAATGCCGTTGGCATGGGAAAAGTTAAGTTTGTTTCTATAGTTATGTATATTTTTGACAAGGGGGTCATTATATTGGTAGTTTATATCTAGTTTTATATTTTGGAAAGGGCAAGTTACTCTGTTGTTTCTTGTTGGACCAAAAGTCATTCATTTCACTTTTATTGAACCAAAATTCCACATTCTGGATAAACATGTCATGTTTTTATTACCAGTATCATGTCTTCTTCAGGCTGATGATAATGAAGTGGGTACAAAGCCAATCACCTATCGGATCATCGATGGTCAAAGTCCAAACAATGCTTTTGTCATTAACCCAACAACAGGCTTATTGACTCTGCGTGATTACTTGGATTTCACTGAAACACCAAAAGATTCAAAAGGAAACAATACTGGAGTGTAAGTTTTGTACAGATCTGTGTGTCTCTGATGTGCAACATTTTTTAAATTCAATTATACATTGTTCGATGGTTGGGACATGTGCTCCGAATGACTGACAACTCACTACCAAAACTAGCACTAAGATGGACACCACAGGGGAGCAGAAGTAAGGGTAGACCAAAAGAGACATGGAGAAGAACAACAGAAAGGATGTTGAGCAATAGAGGGCTCACCTGGGCAAGAGCAGAAAAAAAGGCGAAAGACAGGCATTTGTGGAAAACCCTTGCGGAAGCCACATGTGCCCTGGGCACTTAAGGTTCAGAGAGAGAGAGAGATACATTGTTGTTTATCTATTTGTTTAAAGAATCCTTAAATGATGAAAGTACATACAGATGCTTTTCTTTCTGTGGTAGATAAAAGATTCGAGCATATGTTTTCTTTCTTTTATTTGCTATGAATGGTGCTGAATTTTCTTTGAAGATCAGTTTATCCTTTAACTCTTCCTGTGCCACAGAAAAAAATGCGGATGTTCCCATCCATGCCACACAAAAAGCGCGGGTCTTGGTATGTATAGGGGGTATAGTTGTAAAAGTGAATGTACAAAGTATTTCCACTTTAAAAGTATACATATTATGCATGAAAATAGTTGTAAATGTAAGAAGATTTCATAAATGAAGAGTTTTTTAGGAAAAAAGAATGCTGTTGGCGAGATTTTTCAGTTGCCGTGCGTGGAGCAGTGCTCCTCCCGGCCAATGAAGAAAGGTGCAAATGAGGTTGCTGCGCAGCATCACTGCGGTAAAGGTGGTAGAAAGGATAAAGCGAAGCAAACAGTCAAATCACGGCACCTCTTGTCTGGAGGTCGGCCACGTCCTGAGTGCAGTCATATCGGGTGAAATGCATGAACCTGCTTGTCCCAGAGGTTAAGACACTGCTGGCGAGACTCTTCAAATGCCGTGCGTGGAGTGAAGCTTCTCCCAGTCAAGGAAGAAATGCGGAAAAGAAATAAAGGTTGCTATGCAGTGCCGATGGGAAAGGTGGTGGAAAGGATAAAGTGAAGTTTAATCAGTATGTCCAGTAGTATCACTACGAGAGCTATACATACCACGGCACCTCTGCCCTAGAGGCCGGCAACGTCCGAAATACACCAACACTGGTGAAATATGCCTAAACCGGCACACACCAGGGGTGGAACTTGATGGCTAGATATGTCATGCCACCTCCACTCTAGAGGTCGGTCATGCCTGATATACACCCATACTGGTGAATTTTGCCTAAACCGGCTCGCACCAGGGGTGAATCTTGAAGGCTATGCATGTCACAGTACCTCTGCTCTAGAGGCCGGCCACGTCCGAAATACACCTACACTGATGAAATATGCCTAAACCGGCACACACCAGGGGTGGAACTTGATGGCTAGATATGTCATGCCACCTCCACTCTAGAGGTCAGTCATGCCTGATATACACCCATACTGGTGAATTTTGCCTAAACCGGCTCGCACCAGGGGTGAATCTTGAAGGCTATGCATGTCACAGTACCTCTGCTCTAGAGGCCGGCCACGTCCGAAATACACCTACACTGATGAAATATGCCTAAACCGGCACACACCAGGGGTGGAACTTGATGGCTAGATATGTCATGCCACCTCCGCTCTAGAGGTCGGTCACGCCTGATATACACCCATACTGGTGAATTTTGCCTAAACCGGCTCGCACCAGGGGTGAATCTTGAAGGCTATGCATGTCACAGTACCTCTGCTCTAGAGGTCGGTCACGTCCCATTCATGCCCATACTGGGATAATATGCCTAAACCAGCTCAACCCAGGGGTGGAAGTCACTAGTGGCGAGGATTCGTCCTCCTGGACAAAAGCTCCATCCTGGTCACAACTAGGAAGGGTAGCGGCCATGACCGCAAAATGCTGAAGTCGGAGACACTGGACCAGCGCAGTCTAGATAGGCAGCTACCTCTCACCCGGCGGGGATGTTTGCGTATCCTAATCACGCTGAGGTTTTCGGGTGAGAAAGTCCAACTCTGGACTGGATGGGCAACCACCTCTCACCTGGCGGTGATACACGGGTATATCAAAACACGTCAAGGTTTTCCGGTGAGAAGGTCCAACTCTGGCCTGGGTGGGCTACCTCCTCTCACCCAGCAGGGATGCACTGATATCCAAAACACGTCGAGGTCTTCTGGTGAGAAAGTCCAACTCTAGACTAAACTGGTGCAATGAAAACCACGGTGTCACGCAATCCCGCTTCTGAGACCCACCAAGAATACAGGCTAAAGCACTGTGATACTCTGAACCCCTTGTGGTCCTCTCGTGGATCTCGTGTGGTCTTTTCGGGGACCACACAGGAGACCACGGGACCTAACGAGGACCACAGGTGTAAATTCAGTAGGATCACAGTGCAGTTTTGGTGGTAGAAGCGAACGAAGAAGAAGAAGAAGGAAAAAAGAAGTAGTGTGATGATTTTAGCTGATAATTGTGTAGTGCTTACCATCGGCGATGCCTAGATGTACAAAGTTTACCATCGGCGATTTCCAGATCTACTTAAATTTTTGTCCGATCTCATCGTGTGGTGGCATTCTCACTAAAATAATGTCTGAAATAACCTTCTAACTACTTCTCCAGTCCATTTAATAGGTCTAGATTTACTTGGGGTACATTCATGAACAGTGGTCGGGTCATAGGACATGTCCTTATACCTCCAAAATCACAATAAATACTGAAATTTCTCCGTTAATTCATCGATTTCGCTCGGTTGTTAGCCGCGCTTTTGATTGAACTATGAAAGGTCACCAGACATGTGCAGATAAATCGTGTACAATAAAAAGTTTTACAATAGTTTTACGTTGCAACGAAACAAAATCGTTATAACGACCATGGCAGGCACTAGACTAACAGGAAGTATTAACTATATCGACCATGGCAGGCAGTGTGTTAAAGCACTAACAGACATGTGTACAGTGTACTGTAATGAAATTTGCCTTACAAACAGGCATTCTACTATTTTAAAGTTGCGCTAAAAATGTAGGTGTTTTAGATACTCATTTTCACAGCTGATTTGATTGGAGTTTGACAGATGGGACAGGTCTCCAGCCCACTGTTTTTACGTGAAAATCCAGTTCATTATGGCAGCCTTACTTCTGCGCTCAGAAAGTTATAAATAATGAACCAGAACCAGTTTATGATAGAGGTGCAGACAGACCATTGTTATTGAGCAGATTCTTTTCCTGCCTAGGGTCACAGATAACTTTGTAAAACAATTAGAAATAAAAAAAAACAAAAAAACTGTAGTTGTATTTAAGCAGTTTGACCACTTAGTTTTATTTTTCCACAGTTAAGCATTTAAACCACAATAAAAGCTAAATATAAATAAATTAATTAAATTAAATAAATAAAAGCTAAATAAAAGCTGAATTTCTCAGTAAAATATGGAGAATATCTTTATCATGAAGTTTTTTTTTTAGGTTTTTTTTTTCTTTTGTAGTCTTGGATTTTTTTTTTCATTTGGTGGTGTAAGAGCTAAGAAATGCTTACCTCATGTTTTTGTGTGGCTTGTTATAACACAGGATATTCCCATATAAAATGTTTCTGTGAGAATGGCATACACATACCAGGATGTATACTCTTGGAGAGTCCAGAGAATGGAGAAAGCCATAACTGGCCAAAGGTTGCTGTCAAAATCTGGACCCCACCAAAAAAAAAAAAAAAAATGTAGACTTCTTCCTGGTGTTCCAGACCTTATCTAACTGTTGAACATCTAATGGAGGTATGACCATACACTTCAAGCACCAGTTTCTCTTTTAACTCAATCCACGCTATCGATCGCTACAGCGATATTTCCGGTATCCCGAATCTACCGTATGATTGTTATAGTTTGTTTCACTAAAACAACCAGTGTAACATTTACATTGTACATATTTCGTCCACGATTCCGGTGACACTTTTCAAAATGGCGAAAGAGTGCCTAGTTACGAGCGATGTTGAGCGAAAAAAGAGAAAGACCGAAATTTTTCAATTTTTGATGATGTAGATAGGGGTATGGACATGGCCTGTGACCACCCCACTGCTCTTGAATGTATCCCAAGTAGATCTAGACATATTAGATGACAGGAGAAGTAGGTAGAAGGTTATTTCAGATATTAATATTGCGAGAATGCAACATAGAATCAAAATACGAGATCGACAAGTAGATCCACGCATCTCAGATGGTAAGTAGTGCAGATCTAGACCTCGCCGATGGTGAGCTGGCCACAATCATTGTCTAAAAACATCACATTACTTCTTTTTTCCTAAAAAACTCTGCATTTATGAAATTTTCATTCATTTAGCTATACTTTGAAACATATTAAGTATACGGAAGTACATGCAAATACTGTTTTCCATTCCATTTTACAACTAGACCCCCTTACAAACCAAGACCCACGTTTTTAGTCCCGTTCACTACCATACGTCCGCATTTCTTCCTCCAGCATGGGAAGAGTTAAGAAGCATGAGCTTGAACACGCTAAGATTGGGGAGTTCTTTTTTGTTTTTTTTTTCTGTTGTAGGGCAAAATTAAAAACCCCAGCCTATGCCTCTATGGCAGCTGGTCTGGGTAAACTGCCATCAATCTCTTAGTCTTAGGTAACATTCTCATCTAGTCACTGGGTCTTAGTCTTAGGTAACATTCTCATCTAGTCACTGGGTCTTAGTCTTAGGTAACATTCTCATCTAGTCACTGGGAACAGAGCCATCAATCTCTTAGTCTTAGGTAACATTCTCATCTAGTCACTGGGAACAGAGCCATCAATCTCTTAGTCTTAGGTAACATTCTCATCTAGTCACTGGGAACAGAGCCATCAATCTCTTAGTCTTAGGTAACATTCTCATCTAGTCACTGGGAACAGAGCCATCAATCTCTTAGTCTTAGGTAACATTCTCACCTACAGCAGTCACTGGGAACAGAGCCATCAATCTCTTAGTCTTAGGTAACATTCTCATCTAGTTACTGGGAACAGAGCCATCAATCTCTTAGTCTTAGGTAACATTCTCATCTAGTCACTGGGAACAGCGAAGAGCAGAACCTCTATCTTAATGCAGAGAAAACTAAAGTGATGACAACTGACAAACAAACAAGGCAACTGAAATATGTATCAGTGAGGAAAAACTGGAAGAAGTGGAGAGTTTTGAATATCTTGGATCACTACTAACTAATAATGGAGATACAATGAGGGAAATTAAACGGAGGACATCTATTGCTCTTCAGAAAGTAAAACAAATAAAGAATCTGTGGAGAGGAGCAGACAGAACCACAAAAATAAGATTTTTAAGGGCATGCATCTTTCCTATCGCAACATATGCCTGTGAGACCTGGACACTTAACAAAACAGCTGAGAAGCACATAAATGCCTTTGAATGTAAATGCTATAGAAGAGTTCTCCAGATATCGTGGACACAAAAAAGAACAAATATATCTATACTACAAGAGCTTAATATTGAAGAAGGCTGGCTAGTAAAGAGGATTAAAGAGAGAAAACTTAAATATTTTGGCCACATTAAACGTCATGATAATTTAGAGAAGACCGTATTGGAAGGATACATAATGGGAAAAAGAAAAAGAGGAAGACCGAAACGAAGATGGCTGCAAGACATCGTTGATGATCTGGAAATGGATGCAGCAGCAGCAGGCCATCTTGCTCACAACCGAGAGGCCTACAGGAGTGCTGTTTGGGAGGCAAAGTTCCGCAAGGGACATGCAAAGGAATGAATGAATGAATGAATGTTATAACACAGGATATTCCCATATAAAATGTTTCTGTGAGAATGGCATACACATACCAGGATGTATACTCTTGGAGAGTCCAGAGAATGGAGAAAGCCATAACTGGCCAAAGGTTGCTGTCAAAATCTGGACCCCACCAAAAAAAAAAAAAAATGTAGACTTCTTCCTGGTGTTCCAGACCTTATCTAACTGTTGAACATCTAATGGAGGTATGACCATACACTTCAAGCACCAGTTTCTCTTTTAACTCAATCCACGCTATCGATCGCTACAGCGATATTTCCGGTATCCCGAATCTACCGTATGATTGTTATAGTTTGTTTCACTAAAACAACCAGTGTAACATTTACATTGTACATATTTCGTCCACAATTCCGGTGACACTTTTCAAAATGGCGAAAGAGTGCCTAGTTACGAGCGATGTTGAGCGAAAAAAGAGAAAGACCGAAATTTTTCAATTTTTGATGATGTAGATAGGGGTATGGACATGGCCTGTGACCACCCCACTGCTCTTGAATGTATCCCAAGTAGATCTAGACATATTAGATGACAGGAGAAGTAGGTAGAAGGTTATTTCAGATATTAATATTGCGAGAATGCAACACAGAATCAAAATACGAGATCGACAAGTAGATCCACACATCTCAGATGGTAAGTAGTGTAGATCTAGACCTCGCCGATGGTGAGCTGGCCACAGTCATTGTCTAAAAACATCACATTACTTCTTTTTTCCTAAAAAACTCTGCATTTATGAAATTTTCATTCATTTAGCTATACTTTGAAACATATTAAGTATACGGAAGTACATGCAAATACTGTTTTCCATTCCATTTTACAACTAGACCCCCTTACAGACCAAGACCCACGTTTTTAGTCCCGTTCGCTACCATACGTCCGCATTTCTTCCTCCAGCATGGGAAGAGTTAAGAAGCATGAGGTTGAACACGCTAAGATTGGGGAGTTCTTTTTTGTTTTTTTTTTCTGTTGTAGGGCAAAATTAAAAACCCCAGCCTATGCCTCTATGGCAGCTGGTCTGGGTAAACTGCCATCAATCTCTTAGTCTTAGGTAGCATTCTCATCTACAGCAGTCACTGGGAACAGAGCCTTCAGGTCTCTTAGTCTTAGGTAACATTCTCATCTACAGCAGTCACTGGGAACAGAGCCTTCAGGTCTCTTAGTCTTAGGTAACATTCTCATCTACAGCAGTCACTGGGAACAGAGCCTTCAGGTCTCTTAGTCTTAGGTAACATTCTCATCTACAGCAGTTACTGGAAACAGAGCCTTCAGTCTCTTAGTCTTAGGTAACATTCTCACCTACAGTAGTCACTGGGAACAGAGCCTTCAGGTCTCTTAGGTAACATTCTCATCTACAGCAGTCACTGGGAACAGAGCCTTCAGGTCTCTTAGTCTTAGGTAACATTCTCATCTACAGCAGTTACTGGAAACAGAGCCTTCAGTCTCTTAGTCTTAGGTAACATTCTCATCTACAGCAGTTACTGGGAACAGAGCCTTCAGTCTCTTAGTCTTAGGTAACATTCTCATCTACAGCAGTTACTAGGAACAGAGCCTTCAGGTCTCTTAGGTAACATTCTCATCTACAGTAGTCACTGGGAACAGAGCCTTCAGGTCTCTTAGGTAACATTCTCATCTACAGCAGTTACTGGGAACAGAGCCATTAGATCTCTTAGTCTTAGGTAACATTCTCATCTACAGCAGTTACTGGGAACAGAGCCTTTAGGAGGAATTCTGTAAGCTGGTGCAACCATCCAGCCCCCCCCCCTCCAAAATTCTGTTGATTAGATGCTCCGTTTTCATCCGCTATGAATGCTCCCTTAAAAGAGAAGAAGCTCTCTGGTACCTAGAGCAGTGTCCTACTAAAAGAGAGATGCACGTACATCTACACACAGTTTGGATCTGACTGGGAAACCAGCATATGGGCTGAAATTGATAGATTTTTTTTTTTTTTAATGAAATGCTGAAGAAGAAGAAAAAAGTATATGCTTGTTTATGTGATTTCTAAGGTTCAGGATGACTGTTAATTTTGTTTTCACCTAAAGTTTCAGGTTTGTTCTGGTTTATGTTAATTTTGTTTTCACATACAGTTTCAGGTTTATTATTCTGGTTTGTGTTAATTTTGTTTTCATCTGGTGTTTCAGATTTATTCTGACAGTCGAAGCGTCTGATAATGGCGAGCCACCTCTGAATGCCACAGTGAAAGTTTTTGTTACAGTCATCGTAAGTATTAGTTAACATATTTACGACTTGCAACAAAACATATCTTAACTCCCAAGAACAGTCATGCAGGTCTACAGAAACCAAATCAAAGATGACAGTGCTTGTGAGTTTTATCTGAAATGGTGCTTCATGGTCCGCTGCTGATGCCAGATCATTATCACGCTACTGCTGGCAAAACAATATGTGTACATGTTGTGTTGCACTCGACTCACAACAGTTAGGTAGCTCACTTTTGTCAGTTTTGTTGTTGTTGTTGTTGTTTGTCCTGGAATTCGTAACTCATAGCCAAAAACCTCTCACCATTTAAATTTGTTGTGCAGTTCTCTGAATTTTCAGCCAAATTTACTTATATATAATGCCTGTGTCAGTCATGCCCTCAATATTCTGATATCATGAGGTGAGTCAAAATAGTACAATATTGCTGGGGAAAAAAATTTCTGTGGTTATCAGTACATCCTGACCTGTAGGATATGAAAAGTTCCCTCCTGAATAAAACTTTAAAAAAAAACCATGAGAAACATTGCTTTGATCATGTAGGAAAACATTACAGAATTTTTTTTCATGTTTCTAGTATTTGTAACCCATTCATCATATTAATACAAGGTGTGACAATTAAGTAATGAGACAGGTTTTATTATGGCCAAAAAAATAGCATCTGTGAAGCAAAGCATGGAATCCAAAGAGGCAACCTTCATCTGTGATCTGGCAACTTTTTATCGCTGCCTGATAACCAGATGACAAACAAGCCGCCATTTTGTTGACCTAGTCAGAGGTGCATTGTCACGTAGTCAACATGGAGCAAAAAGCTAACATTAAATTCTGTTTAAAACTCAGCAGAAGTGCCATTGAGACAGTTGAATTGATGCGACAAGTTTATGGGGATAATTGTTTATTTCATGCACAGATATTCAGGTGGTATTCACAATTCAGAAGTGGTGTGGAAACTTACAAATGCAACTAGACATGGACGCCCAATTTCTATTCGTAATGAGGAACTCATTGCAAAAGTCAGAGAACGGATATAAGAAGATCGTTGTTTGACTGTGAGGATGATAGCAGATGAGTTTGGTGTTAACCGAGAGACCATTTGTAAAATTTTAGTGGAAGATTTGGGCAAGAAAAAAGTTGCTTGCCGGTTTGTACCACATTCATTGTCAGATGACCAAAAACACCAGCGTGTTGAATATGCAAAAGACATCAAAATGTGTTGCAGAAATAAACATTTCTTAAATTTGATTGTTGCAGAAGATGAAACATTTTCTGAACCTTAAGTGCCCAGGGCACATGGGGCTTCCGCAAGGGTTTTCCACAAATGCCTGTCCTTCGCCTTTTTTTCTGCTCTTGCCCAGGTGAGCCCTCTATTGCTCAACATCCTTTCTGTTGTTCTTCTCCATGTCTCTTTTGGTCTACCCTTACTTCTGTTCCCCTGTGGTGTCCATCTTAGTGCTGTTTTTGGTAGTGAGTTGTCAGTCATTCGGAGCACATGTCCCAACCATCGCCAGTGTCTTTCTTCAATAATTGTTGTCAGTGGTTTCATCTGCATTTCTGCCAACAAGATGTTATTTCTTATGGTGTTTAGCCAAAATATTTTTCTAATTCTTCGTAAACATTTAGTCTTGAAAGAATTCAACTTGTTTTCTATGGTTTTGGTGATTTTCCAGCATTCACTTCCATAGAGTAGTACACTTAGAACATTACTCTTAAATATCCTGATTTTTGTATTTATGCTTAGCTTTTTTGATTTCCATATAGTCTGCAGCACTGCAAAAGCCTGGTTTGCTCTAGTAAGTCTGCTGTTGATGTCCTCTGTGCTGTCTCTATTTTCTACTACGCTACTGCCAAGGTATACAAATTCGTTGACCTCCTCCACTAACTTGCTATTTGCTCTGAGTACATTTCTGTTGTCGTCCGCAAAGTCAAGGTCCTCCAGCACTGTGTCAAGGGTCCATTGTAATCCTCTGCGTTTGTCTGATGTTGCCTCCTTCATTAACCAGTCTACTGCTAAGATAAATAATGTTGGTGATAGTACACATCCCTGCTTCACTCCTGTTTGTACCCTAAAGCTGCTGGAGGTATGTTCTCCACAGATCACTTTGCACTGAAAACCCTCGTATAGGGCTTTGATTACATTTACTATCTTATGGGGTAGGCCATTCCATCTTAGGATTTTCCACAGTGCATCTCTGTTGACACTGTCAAAGGCTTTCTCAAAATCTATGAACAATGCATATGTTGTGCTATGCCACTCATTTGCCTGTTCTAATATTTGTCTAAGTACAAATATGTGGTCCATGCATGATCTTCCTTTCCTAAATCCTGCCTGCTCTTTCCAAGTTTTTCCTCAAGTGTTGGTACAATTCTGTTGATGATTATTCTGCAAAATACTTTACTGGTGAATGGCAGGAGAGTAATGCCTCTCCAGTTCCCACAATCTCTGAGATCACCCTTTTTTGGTAGTTTTACTATAAGGCCAGTTTTCCACTCCTCTGGAGCTTTTTCTAGATCCCAAATTTGTTGTAGTATCCGGCAGAGTTGTTTTGGTGTTTCTGTTTCTTCTGCTTTCAACATCTCAGCAGTCACTTCATCTTCACCTGGTGCCCTGTCTGATTTTAGCTTCTTTATCGCCTCCTTTACTTCACTTATTGTTATTAGTCCTGTATTGATGTTTAGTTCCGTCTATTGTTTGTGCTGCTTGTGTTCTGTTTAGTAGGGTGTTAAAGTGTTCCCTCCATCTTTCAATTTTTTCTCTTTCTCCACTGACCAGTTCATTTTGTGTCCTTACTGCACTTTCACATCTTGTGTTGAAGTTACCTGTCATCTGCTTTGTGATTTTATATATGGTTTCCATGTCATTTGTATATGCTGCTTTCTCTGCTGCTTCTGCTAAGTTGTCATAGTACTGACGTTTATCTTGACGGCATGATTCCTTCACTTCTTTGTCTTTTTGTGCATAATTACTTAAAACTTTTTCTTTAAGTCGTTGTGATTTGGTGTTCAGTAATTTTTTCTTGATTTCTTTTTTTTTGCTCTATCTTTTCCCATGTGGTCTCGCTTATCCATTCCTCTTTTCTCCGTTTCCAATATCCCAGCACCTCTTTTGCTGTTTCCTGTAGTGTTTTATTGAACTCTAGTATGGACATTTCTTGCTTCGTCTTGTAGGACACTGAAGCGGTTCTTAAGTACTATTGAGAATTCATTTCTTGTTTGCTGGTCTTTCAGTTTTCTTGTATCAAAACGTATCTTTCTTTGTTCTCCGATTTTGGCTCTCCTTAATTTTAGTTTTATTTTTGCTACCAGAAGGTTGTGATCACTTCCTACATCTGCTCCTTTCCTTGCTCGCACATCTTGTAGTGACTGTTTCCACTTGTTGTTTATTAATATGTGATCGATTTGGTTTTCTGTGGTTTTATCTGGTGACCTCCAAGTCACTTTATGGATGTTTTTATGTTGGAAAATTGTTCCTCCGATGGTCATCATGTTTTCTTCAAAGAAACTGCACAGTCTTTCTCCATTTTCATTTATTTCTCCGATTCCTTCTCTTCCCATGATTCTTCTTCTATCTTCATTTCCTTCACCTACTTTTGCATTGAAGTCACCCAAGATGAGTAGCATATCATGCTTGGGTATTGTTTCTACTGTGGCTTGGAGGCTGTTGTAAAAATCTTCTTTTAATTCCTCTTCAGCAGCTTCTGTCGGTGCATAACAAACTATAATAGACAGCTTCGTGAATCTTGAGTTGAAGCATGCATGTAATAATCTCTCATTTATTGGGGTCCATTTCAACAATGCTCTTGATGCTTCTTTTGTTATAATCAATGCTACTCCTCCTTCATGAAGATCTTCTTTACCTGACCATATTATTGTATCTTCTGTATGCTGTGTTTTTAATTTCCTTCTGCCTTGTCCTGTCCATCTTGATTCTTGTATTCCTAGTATGTCTAGTTTGTATCTGTGCATTTCCTTGATGGTTTGTGCTAGTTTTCCAGTCTGGTTAAGTGTTGTTACATTCCAGCTGCCTATTTGCATCATGTGTTTAGGTTCCAGGAGGTCTGCAGTCGGGCTGGGGACTTCCAGTGGCTGGCTTTCATCCACAACCTTCATAAGCTTAGTTTCCTGATAAGCATTTCTCCTTCCACCTGCATTTGTTTTTTCCCTTGCTTCCGTTTCTGTAGCAGTATCATCATCACTAAAAGGGAAAAAAAATTCGTCTTCAAAAGTCAAAAGTGAAGACACTGTTGGTGTTCTTGTACGACAGCAAAGGAGTTATTCACAAAGAATTTATTCCAGAGGGACAGACTGTCACTACCAAAGTTTATTTAAGCATTTTGAAACACCTATGAAAAAGATTCTCAGAGTCCGACCTGGCAGTTTTTTCCTTCTTCATGATAATGTACTGGCTCACTGGACGGTAGTTGTACAGGAATTTTTGGACCAAAAACAAGTGTTTGTTTCCAACCATCCACCCTATTCCCCAGATTTGCTCCCTGTGATTATTTTCTATTCCCAAAATTAAAGTTACCACTGAAAGGACGCTTCTTTGATGATATTAATGACATCCAAAGGGCCGTAACATCAAGTTTAAGGGCCATACCAACAGAACAACTGCAGAGATTGTTCCAGTGTTTGTTAGATCATGCCACTCGCTGTATCAATACACAAGGGGCTTAATTTAAATAAAATACAGGATATATCTTCAACTGTTGTTTATTTTATTTTTTAGTGTAATTAGTCTCATTACTTAATTGCCTGACCTTATATCGCAGACTATCCTGTGTGTTTAAATTCAATTCAGAAAGAAGATAAAAAATTGTTGCAAAACATAGTACTAGAGCATAAAGTCCCATTTCATTCACAGCTCCAGAAGGAACTAGGTATCTGTTTCTACGGATGTTTGATCTGAGGCATGGACTTGCACTTGACCGAAGCAGAAGTTGTGGAGCAGCTGTAAAAATTAGAAAAGAAAGAAAAAAAATTAACCACGGACACTTCTCTGATAATAGTTTGAATGCTGTTAACGAGAATGCATTTTAACAGTAAACATTTAAGACAGCAACAGAGGTTTTTTTTTTTTTTTTAAAGAATTGTCAGACTGATACAATGAAGAGATATTTGGAATGATTATGTTTAGAATATTTTGTCATATGGAAAAAAATTAACTTAAAGATGAATTAATGGTTTAGATATTTTTACTAGTTGCAGTATGGCAAAATGGCACATAGATCACATGATGAAATATAGTCATATAACAAGATATGGCTCATATGATTTACATTGCCTATATGATGGTATATGGTCCTTATTAAAACTCCCAAACCAAATAAAAAATGGTGTCCTTTGAAAACATAAAATCCAAATATTGTTCATTTTGCATAAAGGAGATGAGTTTTCTCCACTTTAAACCATAAATTTGACTTACATCTTACATTCTTCCCGTGTCGCTAACCGTCACATAGGGCCTACATGGTAGTTCACCAAGATTTCCTGTCTTCGGTGAGTTTTTCAACTTCATCAAGGGATTTTTTATGCCTATTAATTTGGGCTCTCTTAACAATGTCCTCTTTAGAGTTTCACGTGGTCTGCTTCTTTTTCTTTGGCCTGTTGTGTTCCACTTGATAGCTTATTTTGGGATTCTCTGGTTGTTTCTTCTCATCACATGACTGACATATGTCCGTCTTCTTTTTCTGATCACTCATGAGACAGGTTGTTGTTTGCTCATCTGTCTTATCTCTGCGTTGTTTTGAATTCGTTCCACTTTATACCATGTATTTTCCTTAGGCATTTGTTTTCAAAAGAGTTTAATTTCTTGCCTATTTCTTTAGTTGTTTTCCAGCTTTCACATGCATAAATGAAGGTGGATATTACATTTGAATTGAATAATCTTAACTTGGTTTTTGTGCTTATAATTTTTGAATGCCTTATGTTCTCAAGGTTCTTGAAGGTCAGTGCAGCCCTTGCAATTCGAATTCTAACTTCCTTTCTGGTGCCACCATCCTGATCTATGTAGCTTTCGAGATATGCAAAATGGTTTAATTCTTCAACAGCTGTTCCTTCTACATATATTTGTCCTTGTGGTTAATGAGAAGTGGTAATAATATATGGCTTTTTAAATTATTTTATTGTAAATAGTGTTGTAACTTTTTTTTTTCTGAGCAATAACAAATTTGAAAATGTGTTGGACCTGGCATTAGAAGGCAGAAGTTAGAGACATGACTGGAAAATTCAAGGGGAAAAAAAGGAAAGAGGAAGACCAAGTGAAAAATATCTCAGTGGACTGACGGAGTGTCTAGGAAAAAAGAAAGCATTTGATTTGGCTGAAAACACCAATGATCACACAAAGATGGAGAAGCATGATCATTGGCACAATCCAGCATGACACATAATAATAACTAACCTGAACTTCTTTTTTTTTTTTTCCAATTTAGGATGAAAACAATCACCCGCCAGAACTTCTTCAGCAGATTTACAATGTAGATCTGAATGAGACTGCTCCTCAAGGTATAATCTTCTGGGGGTTTTTTTTTCTGTTTCACAACTAAAATATGTAGATGCTGTTATGTCATGACAAAATGAATTCATGGCTCTCATGTTATGTGCCATCTGACCCAGCATCACTGACTTTCATTTGATCACATAGGACCTCTATTAAGGTATCAGGGCCTGTAGTGGTGGTTTATTTAATATTTACAGCTAAACCCCATTGTAGGATGCCTAATGAACATGGTCTAGAAGGACAGATTCCTCCCAAATGGCATTTATCAGTGCTAACTCTGCTCAGATGGGTGTGTTGTTAGATTGTACCAGGATTCACTGCTTGTTATTTAACTCTGCTCAGTGGTTGTGTTGTTAGATTGTACTAGGATTCACTGCTTGTTATTTAACTCTGCTCAGTGGTTGTGTTGTTAGATTGTACCAGGGTTCACTGCTTGTTATTTAACTCTGCTCAGTGGTTGTGTTGTTAGATTGTACTAGGGTTCATTGCTTGTTATTTAACTCTGCTCAGTGGTTGTGTTGTTAGATTGTACTAGGGTTCATTGCTTGTTATTTAACTCTGCTCAGATGGGTGTGTTGTTAGATTGTACCAGGGTTCACTGCTTGTTATTTAACTCTGCTTAGATGGATGTGTTGTTAGATTGTACTAGGGTTCATTGCTTGTTATTTAACTCTGCTCAGATGGGTGTGTTGTTAGATTGTACCAGGGTTCACTGCTTGTTATTTAACTCTGCTTAGATGGATGTGTTGTTAGATTGTACTAGGGTTCACTGCTTGTTATTTAACTCTGCTCAGATGGGTGTGTTGTTAGATTGTACTAGGGTTCATCGCTTGTTATTTAACTCTGCTCAGTGATTGTGTTGTTAGATTGTCCTAGGATTCATTGCTTGTTATTTAACTCTGCTCAGATGGGTGTGTTGTTAGATTGTACCAGGGTTCACTGCTTGTTATTTAACTCTGCTTAGATGGATGTGTTGTTAGATTGTACTAGGGTTCACTGCTTGTTATTTAGCTCTGCTCAGATAAGTCTGTTGTTAGATTGTACTAGGGTTCATTGCTTGTTATTTAACTCTGCTTAGATTGGTATGATGTTAGATTGTATCAGGATTCACTGCTTGTTATTTAACTCTGCTCAGATGGGTGTGTTGTTAGATTGTATCAGGGTTCACTGCTTGTTATTTTTCTTGGAGGACAGTTTTTTTTTAAGCTTTCTGAAACTTTTCCTATCACTTATCAGAGATTCCCTAGGCAAACCAATTTCCTCATTATTCTTACCAGAGACCATTTTTTTGTCCTGCGTTAGTATTTGATCAAACATCTCTTTTATAAATGTCACAAGCTTACATACAAGGTCCAACAATTAAGTAATGAAATCAGTTCCATAAAAAATAAAGTAAACAACGTTGAAGATATAACCTGTATTTTATTCAGAGTAAGCCCCTTGTGTATTGATACAGCGAATGGCATGATCTAACAAACACTGGAACAACCTCTGCAGTTGTTCTGTTGGTATGGCCCTTAAACTCGATGTTACAGCCCTTTGGATGTCATCAGTATCATCAAAGAAGCGTCCTTTCAGTGGTAACTTTAATTTTGGGAATAGAAAATAATCACAGGGAGCAAATCTGGGGAATAGGGTAGATGGTTGGAAACAAACACTTGTTTTTGGTCCAAAAATTCCTGTACAACTACCGTCCGGTGAGCCAGTACATTATCATGAAGAAGGAAAAAACTGCCAGGTCGGACTCTGAGAATCTTTTTCATAGGTGTTTCAAAATGCTTAAATAAACTTTGGTAGTGACAGTCTGTCCCTCTGGAATAAATTCTTTGTGAATAACTCCTTTGCTGTCGTAGAAGAACACCAACATTGTCTTCACTTTTGACTTTTGAAGACGAATTTTTTTTCCTTTTAGTGATGATGATGACTTCCTCTGAGCACTTTGGCGTTTAGTTGTGGGATCATAGCGGAAAATCCATGTTTCATCCTCTGTTATAATAAAATCAGTCTCATTACTTAATTGTCGGACCTTGTATATGCATTTCTTTTTAATGTTATTTTTAATCAAGTGTATATGATAGTCAGGAAAGTTGAATCATAATGCAGATGACTTTTGGCATACATCTATTTGACTTGCAATAAACTCATCCTATCTTTTTTTTTTAATCATATATTTATTGGATGTTTCATTCCTTTCATTATTAAATCAGTTTTATATGTTACAGCCATTCTCATTATTTTCTGTTTATGATTGTTTTCTACCTGTGGAAGGTTTATCAGAATGTAACCCAATCAAAAGTATGAAAAGTCTGTCTCTGTTTTCACTTGGGCTCCTGCATAAAATGATAGATAGTAAAAGAGGTGTACCAGCTAGCTAGACAACAAATATTTCAGCTTGTGCCTTAATCAAACAATATCAAATATTACAAAAAGAAAGGAAGCAAGAGTAAATGCTACAAATGAAGAAAGGAAAACTGTAAATGTGAAAGCCTGAAACTTTGAGTAACTTGGTGGTTACTTTGTTGTCTTGTTATTAGGTGCAATGAAGATTACTCTAGTCATTTTAGCTGTAAACAAACATCTTTTTTTTTTAACCTGTCTGACTAGAATGTTCTTTGATTTAGGCACCTTAGTTGCTCAAATCAGAGCCGTAGACAGTGATGCGGGTGACAACGGCAGAGTAACCTGCAGGTTGGGTCAGGGAGCAACTGACAACTTTGTAGTGAATGAAACAAGTTGCATGGTCATAGTAGGTCAAGCTCCATTTGACTACGATGTTCAGAAAGAGTACAACGTGTTGGTAAGTCTCAGGAAATCATCTCCATTTTGTTTTTTTACTCTCTGATTTCACTCTAGACCGTATTGGAAGGGTACATAATGGGAAAAAGAAAAAGAGGAAGACCAAAACGAAGATGGCGACAAATCGTTGACGATCTGCAAATGGACGCAGCAGCAGCAGGCGGCCATCTTGCTCACAACCGAGAGGCCTACAGGAGCGCTGTTTGGGAGGCAAAGTTCCGCAAGGGACATGCAAATGAATGAATGAATGAATGATTTCACTCTTTGTCACACTGGGGATGAAGGCATGGTCCAAGGTATTGGTCAGCGACTCATAACTTATTTCTTACATCAGGGTTGGCACACCATAGCCAGCCAAGACCTTGTCCCATCTCTCCATTACTACCCCCAGTAGTAGTAGTATCAGCGTGGCTAATGGGATAGGCATTACTATAGTCCTCATGGTGGTGGAGTCTGGTTTAGATGCATTGCACTTTCATGCTTTTAACTACACTACAGATGTGTCCTGTCTTGTCTTGTCTTCTGTCTCCCTGTAACTGCGAGCTGGCATTCTTTGCAGCCAGTGTTGTGAAGATGTTGGGGCACAGCATCATATCGGCATGGGAGTGGGATTATGGCGGCTGTCTTTTCAGTCCCGGAGTACAGCTAAAAAGCAGAGGGTGTGCAATGCCTCTTTAGCAGACTCCACCACCATGGGGACTATGGTGATCCCTGGCCTGTTACTTGAGGTACCACAAAGAGGTGGGACAGGGTCTTGGTCAGCTATGGTTCGCTAACCCTGACACTAGCATATCAGCTGTGGGTCGCTGATTTGCCTCATTGGACTGGCATATTCATCGCACTCCAAATGTGTAAAAATAGCAGCCATTAACCACCACCACCCCTCCCCCCATTCAACATGATGCTGTGCCTCAACATCTTAACTGCTTCAGCTGCAAAGAAACATCTTGGTTACAGTACCAGGAGTATAGAACAGCAATAAGTTTGTCACATTTCTTTGCCATGTTGTCTTTGATAAAGGTAAAGGTAACCCTGTCATGCCTTAGAGGCACATAGGGGATATGGCTTTAGTGCCCATATTTTCCTTGATCTGTCAGCACACTAGAGGGTGATACGGTCAGTATCATACCTGGCCGCCTTTCCTTCCCCAACTCGAGAAGAAATCAGGTTTTTACCCATTTCTACAGCTGGGTGACTGGGGTGCCTCCGGCTGGATTTGAATCCCCGACCTTCGCCATGAGAGACCAGTGCACTAACAGCCTTGCCACTCACACACCCATCTTTGATAAAGGTCTCTTGTAATTGCGAACTTGAGGTTTTGGCAGTTGTGGAATATATATGGTAGACAGCCCAACATGTCATTTCAGAATGTCCAATGAATGTCAGGCCAGATACTGTCAGTTATTGCCATATTAAACATATGAATCTGTTTATATTTTACACTGAATTTTTTTTTTTTTTACTTAATTCTAGAAGCCTAGGTTGGCTCAGTTTGGAGGAAATATCCATCTTTTTACAGAAAGAAGGGCTTAGTTGCAGCCATTCATACAAGAATATTCTCTTGTTTCACATTATGAAGTTCAGACTAGGGAGGGATTTGAGTTCTTTTTGCTTTGTTTTCACAACTGTGCAGATTATTGTAACTGATGGAGGTGCACCACAGAAAACAGCCAATGCAACTGTGCTTGTTCACATTAAGGATAACAACAATAAAGATCCCAATTTTGCCCAACTTCTGTATCTGGTGAATGTTGATGACCGTAAGTAACAATTTTATTGTCAGACTCCCATCATAAAAGACTGGTTTTATCTAAGGACGTTTTCATTTTTAATGTTACTGTAGCTTATGATTTTTGTATACCTATAGACTTATATTTTCAGTAATGCAGAAATGTTTCCTCGAACTCATTCCTTGCTGCCCCCCCCCCCCCCACCCACCCATCCACACAAACACAAACACCCACACAGATTTTTATTTGCGACAGAATAAGAGTGTATAACATTTGTGTTTATAAAATTCTACTGATAAGATTAACTTTTTGAGTTCAGCATAATTTTTTTTTGGTCATTTGAGTGGTTAGGCGGTCGGTTTATAATCAGGTGGTACCGGGTTCAGTCCCAGCAATGGGATATTTTCTGGTACACACCAAAAAGGCCCTGGGGTTCACCCAGCCTCTAAAAATGGGCACCAGAGAAATCTGAGAAGGTAAAGCAGCCAGGCATGATACTGATCACATCACACTTTCATGTGCCGAAAGTCATGGAAAATATGGGCCTATCACCGTATTCCCCAATATGCTTTAATGGTGTGGAAACGGGAATTTTACCTTTTTTTACCTATAATTTTTTTTTTTTACCTCAGAGTAATTTTGTAAGAAATTGTTTGCACTAGTATTTAGAACTAAATAGCTACATAGACCAGGATGGTGACACCATAAAGGAAGTTAGTATTAGAATTGCAAAAGCACCATCGATCTTCAAGAGTCTTGAGAACATATGGTATTCAAAAGTTATAGGCAGAAAAACCAAGTTAAGACTTCAATTCAAATGTAATATCCACCTTCATTTATGCATGCGAAAGGTAGAAAATAATTAAAGAAATAGACAAGAAATTAGACTCTTTTGAAAACAAATGCCTAAGGAAAATACTCGGCATCAAGTGGAACGAATTCAAGAACAGTGCAGAGATAAGACAGATGACTGAACAACAACCAGTCTCATGGGTGATCAGGAAAAGGAGATGGACATATGTTGGTCATGTGATGAAAAGAAATGATCAGAGAATCCCAAAACAAGCTATCAAGTGGAACACAACAGGCCAAAGAAAAAGAAGCAAACCACGTGAATCTCTAAGGAGGACATTGTTAAGAGAGCCCAAATTAATAGGCATCCCTTGATGAAGTTGAAAACCTCGCTGAAGACGAGAAAAATTGGCGAACTACCTTGCGAGCCCTATGTGATGCTTAATGGCACAGGAAGGATATAAGATAAGTATTTAGAACCAGTATTTTAGTAAATGACTGCAAGCGAGTCTTGGAAATGATAGGGTCCTTCAGATTATTTCCTTCAGTGGTGCTGATAAATATAAATCAGAAGAATCAGACATTGAACTTGTCTGCTATGAGCACTCGGGCAGTGATTGTTCAGTTCAGTTTTTAACCTCATGTGTTCTATCTTCACAAAATATGTACCTTTGTGTCTTTTTATTTTAAAGGCAAACTGAGATGAAGTGTGCTCTTATAATCAGTTTATCAAATGATTGAAGAAAAAAAAAAGACTGCATGTTATTAAGAAGATAGGAAACCATTTTAAATAGAAATGTATGGTTCATTTTCACAAAATGAGAGAAAAAGGAAAGAAAAGGGACAGAAGCAGCAGAAGTAAATAATAAAATGAGCACATAGAAATGAAAAACAAACAGTAGCAGTCCAATATTTTGGCAGAATGCCTGCCTTTGTCAGGGCAACAACACTGACAGAACAACAGATGAATATATGTCAAAAAAACTGGTGACTGAAATTCTAGAATTGAGCTTGGCACAAAATGTATGTAGAAAGAGTATGGTGAGGATGAAGTAGAAGAAGGTGACTCTCTGTCTCTCTCTGAACCTTAAGTGCCCAGGGTATGTGGGGCTTCCGCAAGGGTTTTCCTTAAATGCCTGTCCTTTGCCTTTTTTTCTGCTCTTGCCCAGGTGAGCCCTCTATTGCTCAACATCCTTTCTGTTATTCTTCTCCATGTCTCTTTTGGTCTACCCTTACTTCTGTTCCCCTGTGGTGCCCAGCTTAGTGCTATTTTTGGTAGTGAGTTGTCAGTCATTCGGAGCACATGTTGCAACCATCATGCAGCGTCTTTCCTCAATAATTGCTGTCAGTGGCTTCATCTGCATTTCTGCCAAGAAGATGTTATTTCTTATGGTGTTTGGCCAAAATATTTTTCTAATTCTTCATAAACATTTAGTCTGGAAAGAATTCAACTTGTTTTCTATGGTTTTGGTGATTTTCCGGCATTGACTTCCATAGAGCAGTACTTAGAACATTACTCTTAAATACCTGATTTTCGTATTTATGCTTAGTTTTTTAGATTTCCATATAGTCTGCAGCACTGCAAAAGTCTGGTTTGCTCTAGTAAGTCTGCTGTTGGTGTCCTCTGTGCTGTCTCAGAAGAAGGTGACTGGCTGAGAATTATTATCATGTGCTGTGCCAGACAGCTTTGGTGATTATGCTTCTCCATCATGTGTGATCCCTGATGTTTCTGTTCATTTCAGATGTTTCCTTTTTCTATGCCTCTTGGTCCATCAGTGGAAATATTTTTGTTTTAGTCTCCCTCTCCTTCATATTCCTTGAGGGAAAAAAACAATGACAAAGAAGAAGAGCTGACGGATATAATGACTTTCCTGCTTTTTCTTTCATTTTGTGAAAGGGAGCGCCTTACTCCTCTGTTTAACCCACCTCTGTTTAACCCTTATCTAGTAGTACCAGTTTTATCATTCTTCGACACGCTTGTCTTTAAGAGATCATAGAATCAGACAGATTTAAAAACACATTTTTATGCAAGAGCTTATCTGATTTTAAGAAACTAAAATCACATTGAAGCCAGCCCCCCCCCCCCCCCCCTTGCATGTCCTGATGACCCAAATATTTATGTTATGGGTAGTTATACCATCCTTAGGGACAGTGAGTAGGAGGCGAGATGAGTCAAGACAGAAAATAACCCAGACAGAAGCAGAAAAGTGGCCTGCAGTGTTTTGTGGGCAATGTTTGGATGAGCAAGGACATGAGTTAGAAGACTTCTCTGAGACCTTATTCATTTTTTTTTTTTCTGGCTGCCCAGGGTGTTTGATGCATCTTTCTCCAAAACCACATCTCTCTTGCTTCCAGTTTCTTTATCAACTTAAAAACATAATGTTCCTTAAAGTATGAAATTAGAGATGGCTAGTGCTGTGAAAAAAAATACAGTATGAAACTTTACTTTCTTTTCCGAGTTAGAAACCAGTAATAAACCATGCCTAAGACACTTCTCATAGAGGGTTAGTACCGAGTTGATTTGATGTGTCTTTCTTCTTTTCAGGGACACCAGTCAATACTACTATCCTCAATGCCCCAGCCAGAGACACTGATTCAACAGCAAGTCTAGTGTACTCTATTGTAGACAGCTCAATTATAGCATTAAACCCAAGTGGTGGTAGAATTGATAGTACTTACCCTTATGATTACAAGGTGAGCATAAGTGTTGTTATAAATATATATCAAGAGAGCTTAATGCTGGAGACATCTTTAAAATGGAATTCATTCTTTGGTGTGGTTGAATGTGTTGTTCATCATCTGGTCTGTTTGGAGAAATAGTGTTTAGTATACCTGGTAGTAATAATTTAGTATATTTAGTGGTGTTAATTTTATAGGCAGTATAAGTGATATTTAAGGCTTGAAAAGTTGCACATGTGATGCTCAAAAGATTAATGTAGTTGATGCTTTACACCATTATTTTTAGCACAGATGTTTGTAATTAGTATAACTAATACTAAAACTTTGACAGTTAGAACAATTAATGGCAGTACCATGGTATTTTGTATAGCTGATGCTAATATCTTGTTGGTAAATGTCATAGATACTCACATCATGAGTGTTTGTTTAATTAATTCATGTATTTTATTTAACTGATTTTAATACATGACAGCATAGCTGATAAATACACCCACAGTTGTTACCATAACTTTTGCAAAACACATCTTGATGGCTTTTGTAACCAAAGCTGCCATGTTATTTGGTACAGCTGGTGCAGGTGAAATAAAAACTCTTAAATTCTTTAGCATAATTTTGATAATTAGCATTAATTCATGCCTTTATCTTAAAAGTTAGCTCATCAGATTGTAATAGCTTGGTATATGTTAATAAAAATGCCAAGGGGCTTGTTACATGCATATTTGTCTGAGAAAATGTTTTCAATCACCAGCAAGCATTTGGAGTTGGACCAGGGGGCGCAGTTTATATCAAGACCAAGCTGGATAATACACTCATGTCAGAGTTCACTTGTGCACTGCAAGCCAGGGACATTTACACAGAAGTAGGGGCAGGCACTGCTACTAGTAAGTAAAACTGGTAATGAATTCAAGAGCTACCTGTAGTACCATGTTTGTGACGATCATATTAGAGTTGTCATTTCACAAGATTTCACAAGAGCTACCAGTGTTATCAGTATTTGTGAAAATGCCACAAGAATTACAAGTGGTATCAGAAGTTATTTTTAAGAATCCCATAGTTACTAGTAATATCAGAAGGTACTTGCAAACATTGTATAGAGTTATGAGTAATACCAGATCACATAGAATCACAAGTATTGAGGAAAGACGCTGGCGATGGTTGGGACATGTGCTCCGAATGACTGACAACTCACTACCAAAAGTAGCACTAAGATGGACACCACAGGGGAACAGAAGTAAGGGTAGACCAAAAGAGACATGGAGAAGAACAACAGAAAGGATGTTGAGCAATAGAGGGCTCACCTGGGCAAGAGCAGAAAAAAAGGCGAAGGACAGGCATTTGTGGAAAACCCTTGCGGAAGCCCCATGTGCCCTGGGCACTTAAGGTTCAGAGAGAGAGAGATAATAGTGTAAAAAAAAAAAAAAGAAATTCAGTTGTTTTACTGATGTTCTATATTATTGAGCAGCGGTTACCCAAGTATGTGGTACACTGGAGCTTTAGGAAGATCCAGGTTCTGTGAAGAAAAAGGTGGTAACAAAAGGGCATTAGAACTAACTGAGCTTAAAAAAAAAAAAATGAAGTTTTTAGGGACACTAGGAATGTGACCTGAAAGGCAAGGGGGTGACAGCCCAAAAAAGTTTGGGAACCATTGGCCTGGAGAAACAGAGAGTAAGTTATGCGTGTAATATAACGAAGTTATAGATTAACCTTTTTGCTGCTACTTTTACCCTGCATGCCATGATCTGCAGCACTGCATGCTTCCACTTGCAGGATTTCCCCTGGTGGTGAATAGTTTTGATTGTTGTCTAAAAATCTCTTTGTGATTATTTATCCCTAATCATGTCACATATTATCGAGCATACGCGCTTAGATTATCTTGTTCATTGTCAGGACTACATATTTAAATTTTGTCTTCATTATCACCCTTTGTAAGAAATTCTGAGAGTTTCTGTAGAAATTTGTTTTCAAGTTATAAGAAATATTTTATAATATACTAAATACAGCATGACCATAGAATAACAGTGTAGCACATAATATAAGATGAACACCAGATCATAACAAATACGAACGTAATATTAATAACCCTTCTTGGCTCATTAGGCAGAATAACATTGGAGCCAACTCATTGACAGGTTCCACTTGCTGAAACTAGGCTACATAGAAAAAAAATAGCTACTGTGAGTCCTTCTTTGTTGAATGACTATGGTAGTTTATAGCAGCAACTAGTAATGGTTAACATGTCTTTAGCACCAGAAGCGTGGAAATCTTTGTACATGTTAAGACATCCTTAGCAGTGATACAGCAGTCTAAAAGTATCCATAGCAGCAAAAGGGTTAATTACTATAGAAGCAAAACTGTGACTTATTCCACATTTTTTATGACTGATTTTTTTTTTTTAATGTTCTATGAAGCACAAGTCACCATCATCATCAGAGGACAAGTGGACACAAAGATCAGATTTGACCCTGTCAGTCAAGTATTCATGAATGAAGATTCTCCAATAGGCTCTTCACCAATCACAGTGACAGCCAGAAATCCAAACAACCAGCCTGTCAACAACTACATGAAAATATCTGGCTCAGACAGCTTTTCTGTGAATAGAACAACAGGTGCAGTGAATGTTGCTTTAATAGTTTGACTGCCACAGTTTCAGTAAATTTAAAATTTCATTGAATTCACTAACTCATTTCATGAGTACATCAACTTTATCTTTGAAATTTTCAAAGCTTCAGTCAGCTTTATTTTCTCACCTTGCTCACTTCCTCCCTCACTTTGTAAAACTGCACCATACACCTCTATCTACCTTGCTTTATGAGCTTAAAGGTTTCTTTTGGCATACCTCATGTGTTCTGTAACACTTTAGTGAGTTTCATAGACATAAAGGTTTCCCTTGGCATAGATGATCCCTCTACTTCTTGTACTCCAAAACTTCAAGTGGCTTCGTTTGTCTAAATTCAGCACCAGCAATTGTTCTATATTTGTCTATACTATAGCCCCAGCAGTGATTCATTTTTCTATATTTCGTACCACAGGCCATCCATCTTTATTTGTAAGAATTTCCATTAGCAAATATCTATTGCAGAATTCACTTCCATAGTGAAATGTTTCGAAGTAAAATTATATTTAATTAGTTCTTATTGTATAACATTTAATTTACTGAATATGTGTCACTTAGCTATATATAGTGATCACGCTAGGATTTTTTTGTAACCGGTAAAAGTGTACCTGTCCTTCACCTTGGATGAAGTACTTTTGGAAGTACCTGTTTTCTTGTTACAACTTTCGGTACTTTATATATATATTGAAGAAACTCTACAAACATCAGCAGAAAGTAAATGTCTCTGAATTTTCTTACCTTAATTGCAGCAAGACTCAATCTTTACAAAACTGGCGGATTCTCTTCCATGCAAATTGAGCATCAAAACAAACTACAGTCTACTGGCTCAATTATCCTCCAACCAATTTCGCTGGTTGGTATTTACTAGACTCTATGAGCTGAAACCCCTCTCAGCAGGAACACTAGACCTAGGAATAACCAATGCTATCTGGGCTAATGTTGTAAAATCTGGAAAATGTACAGCTAAATTTTTTATTACGCAGTGAAAAAGTTGTTTAAACCATATCCCGCTAACGTGTGTTTAAACCATTGGAAATCTTGTAAGGCTCGTGGCCCATTGATGACTGTAGCATAATGACATCTCAGCTCATTAAACTCGTTTGTCACGTACCGATCAAGTTCATCTCTGACAGGAAGGCACTGCTCAACGTCAAACAGTTTTGCAAAAGAAGAAACAGTACTTATTTGGTCAAAAGGAAAATTTGCACTTACAAGAGTCAAGTCATTTCATGAATAAAATTTTGTCTGGCTCTTTGAAATGTTTTTTGAGTATTTAATTTTGTCAGCATGACATCATCAAATTATCCAATTTTTCAGCTAAATCTTTTCTTTTGAACCAGGAGTTTAAAGCGTGGAGTGCACTTTTAGTACTGGTTATCATTGGTTCCACTGTTGACAGGTTCACTGAGTCTTTCTGAAATGTCAAATTCAGTTTCTCTACCGTGGGAATGATATCAGAAAGCATGTATGTCAGAGCAAAGAATGAATACATTTAGCATTTATGCAGCAAACATGCAACCACTTGATTATTTCATTTGACCTCTTTTTATCATGTGCTAGCACTAGTCCTATGTACTCATTTTGTGTGATGCTAAGAAATGATCAGATGTGTTTTGAGGTTTGCCAACACAGACCAGCACATGTGCCCTAGTTAATCTCCCAGGGAAGTCTGTATTTATTTACCACAGTCTCGCCAGCAAATTCAAAAACTTTTAAACATGAAACTTAGAAGAAAGTGTGTACATTTTTTTTTTTACTCAATTTGGTTTTGTTTTTTTTTTCACATCATTTGGTTTCCAGTTCTTTCTTACTGTCATTTTCATTGACTGTGTCATTGTCATATTATCATCCTCATTATCACAACAATCATTACAGGTGACAAAATATCATCAGTATCACAGCTTTCATCATCTGTACTATCGTTACCATAACCATTATCATTATTTTCAGTGCCATAATTTTTCCTAGTTTTTTTTTAAATTGACATTTCTTTATAGCATAAATAACACAGGAAAAAAATGAAACATTGATTTAGTTTTTATACCAGTTTGTGTCCACTCTTCATTATTACTGTCAACATCTTCTTCATTGCTATTATCATTGTTGTGAGTATCATAATTATTGTTTTCATTAATAATTTTATCGTTGTTATCACCATTATTGATGTTGTCTTCATCATAGTCAAAATCACAGCCATCATTACAAAAGTTGTAATAATTAATTATAAAATTGTTATTATTTATTTTATTCAGTGTTTCAGGGGTGAAAACGATATTTGTTTTGGCAATCAGCGACCCGTGGCTGACATGCTAGTATCAGGGTCGGTGAACAGAACCCTGTACCACCTCTCCATTGGTAGCCTCAGTAACAGGTCTGGTCTGGCTAACGGGGCAGGGATCACCATAGTCCTCATGGTTGTGGAGCCTGCTAAAGAAATACTGCACACCCCATGCTTGTTAGCTTCACCCAGGGGCTTCTTCTTCATTCGCATTGTCTGTCTATATCTGCAGTCCTGTCTCTTGGACAAATTTCACTTTTTTTTTGTAATTCATGTATGGAACCATAGAGCTTATCTTCTAGAGTTGCGAACGAAGAAGAAGATCTTCTAGAGTGGTTTCACTGGGCCAGTAATTATTTCTCAATGTCTCATAGTTGGTGCAGTTTTGGAGGATATGTTCCACAGTTTGGGGCACCTGGGCACATGTACACAGATTAGTAGTACCAACCTTAAACTTTGTATACATATGACTTCGGAGTCGGCTGTGTCCTGTTCGGAGACGGAAGATGGTGACTTGTTCCTTTCTGTTTAAACATCTTTGTCATTTCTGTTATTATGTTCATTGTCATTTTTCTCATCATTATAATTATCTTCAGTTAGTTTTCTTATCAAAAGTATTTGTACTCCTTTAACTCTTGAGGATGCACATTCATCAGTGGAAACAAAGCTCACAGATCCAAGGACCTGACAGGCCTTCTAATGAACTTCAAAGTTAGCACCGCTAGCCATCTTTGTCTTTAGCTGATACCGACAGTTGTAACCGAAAGATCAAACTACGGACAAAAGACATTAGTCGAGCCATCAGGACTCCTGGAGAACATGAAACGGACCGTGAATTGCAACAGGAAATTTGTGCCAGCGAAAGCATTTTTAATTAAATTCCTCTGACCGATTTTACTGTCGGCGGCAGAATTTTTTACATTTCATTTGTTGTGTAAAAGTTTTTCTAGTTTTTTTATAATGGAAACCAGTACTGGTAACCGATGACTTCCAAAAGTTTCAAATTTTCTGGGGTTTTTTATCGGTATTTTATTGGTAATTGCCAGTTAACGCAATCACTGGCTATGTATGTAAGTAAATTTGCTTTCATGTCTGGTTGCTGTAAAACATGATGTAGTATTTATCCACAGAACATCTGCTTCATTAATTCAGTCTTCTGTTGGTGGCAAAAAATAAGAGTGGCAGAAATAATGACTTTCAAGTGGACTTGACAATCATATTTATTATTCATTTAGTCAACTTGGTGCCTGAAGGATTTATTTCTGCAAAATAAGTACAAAATAAATCCATTACATTCAATGTAATCGTGTGAAACACAAACATAACATTCTGAGAGTTGATATTATGATGATGATTTTTTCAAGAGAGGTCATTCGTAACACACTTATTCAGAAATAAACCTTTCATTTATGATGTTGATCCATTGATTCATCAAGTACAGACTGACCAGGCCACTACTTAACTATCTTGATATAATAAGATTACCTTCCCTAATTGTGAACCCCAGATTAAAGCCATAAGTGTGAACATTTGGTCTCAATTCAGAGACATTAGAGAGCCTTTGTTCAAAAACATTTATCATTGACTTAAGTCAGTCAGAGAGAGAGAGAGAGAGAATCTTCTACTCTTCACCTCTTACCTCAAATCTAACAGGCTGTGTTACCTCTTCACTACCAGTAGTCACTCATTTTCATTTGTCTGGACTGCAGCACCATCACATTCATTATCGTGTGCAGTTTTCAGTACGAAATTGACAGTAAAGGTCTTCATTATTATGTTTTTTTGATTTGGTCATATTATTTTGTTTTTGTGATCCTTATTTCCTTGAGAAGGTCACATTGCACTTATAGTTCTAATACCTGTGTGTTGTTTTTTTTCTTTATCCGTGATACAATACTTACTTTCCTGTAGATCCACATTCTGTCACATGAGTCCAAATTTCTGCTCCATACAGTAATATAGAATAGATACAGCATTTTATAAGTCTCATTTTTCTTATTATGGACAGATTCCTGAATAACAGCATTGTCTTTGTGATGTTGAATGTGTGTCTTGCCATTTCTGTTATTTTCTTTGTATCTATCTTGCATCTCCCATCTTCAGTTAGTATATAAAATATATATACAGTGCAGCAATCATTTATGTGTCTATATTTAGTATTAGCACTCATTCATTTGCCTTTAAGGCATCACTGGCAATTATGAGCTTGTATGGAGCTTGGGTCTGGGTCATGCCTTTACTTGTGTACAAATGAGAAATTAAGTCGCTGTACTTTTTTACTCATATACTTAATGCTTAATTGTTTTGTGAGTATATATACATTCATTCATTCATTCATTTGCATGTCCCTTGCGGAATTTTGCCTCCCTAACAGCACTCCTGTAGGTCTCTCGGTTGTGAGCAAGATGGCCTGCTGCTGATGCATCCATTTGCAGATCATCAACGATGTCTTGCAGCCATCTTTGCCTTGGTCTTCCTCTCTTTATTTTTCCCATTATGTACCCTTCTAAAATGGTCTTCTCTAGATTGACATTTAATGTGTCCAAAATATGTGTCCAAAATGAGTTTTCTCTCTTTAATCCTCTTTACTAGCCAGCCTTCTTCATTATTAAATTTTTGTAGTATGGATATATTTGTTCTTTTTTGTGTCCATGATATTTGAAGAACTCTTCTGTAGCATTTACATTCAAAGACGTTTATGTGTTTATCAGCTGTTTTATTATGTGTCAGGTCTCACAGGCATATGTTGCGATGGGAAAGATTCATGCCCTTAAAAATCTTATTTTTGTAGTTTTGTCTATTCCTCTTCACAGATTCTTTAGTTGTTTTACTTTCCTACCCCGCTAAATATATATATATATATATGAATGATAAATATGTTTTTTTTAATATCTTCATTATCTACGTACAACATTTAAATTGTATTTAAACTCTTATTGGCACCTGAGTAACAAAGTGGCTAGCACACCAGTCTCTCATGGCGAAGGTTGGTGGTTCAGATCTGATAAGAATAAGATGTTCCCCAGTCATCCAGCTGTAGAAATGGGTAATTGATTTCTTATAGAGCTGGGGGAAGGAAAAGCAGCCAGGCATGATGCTAACCACACCACCCTCTAGTGTGCTGACTGGTCAAGGAAAATATGAGCACTAAATATGGCACGTCTCTCATATATTAACGGGGCTACCTGCTTATCTGCCTTTAAACTCACATAATTTCATTTTTCATTTCCACTGTAAACTCACATAATTTCATTTTTCATTTCCACTGTAAACTCACATAATTTCATTTTTCATTTCCACTGTAAACTCACATAATTTCATTTTTCATTTCCACTGTAAACTCACATAATTTCATTTTTCATTTCCACTGTAAACTCACATAATTTCATTTTTCATTTCCACTTTTCATTGTTTCATTTGCAAACTCTCTGGCAGTGTATCTCTCAAGTAAACAGTTAAACATTTTTTTTCTAACATAATCTTTACATTTGTTAAAATTGTAGAAGGTGTGAACACAATAAATTTCAGACTGAACCTGGACATTTTTGGTGAAATTTCAGAAATTTTGCCTGAAAAATCATTAGTAGTTTGCTTTCAGGGAAAAAAAAAATGTGATCTTCCAAAATTGATTCAGGATATATTTTGGCTTGCCAGTACACCATTTTATAAGAAGATAGACAGTGAGCACTCTTAGTTTGCTTCCCATCATCTCTCCTGCAGGAGAGCATGTACATAAAAGTGTTAGATTTATATAATGGCTTTTAAAGAATTTTTTTGCACCTTAAACCATAGCTGAGATACAAATGAATGTCAGCTTCTTAAGAAATGCTGCCAAGAATTAGAACCTCTCCTGTGGCCATTTCCACCAGATTAGGTAGAAATAGTAATGAATTTGTGATAGAAATGAAGTGTTGATGATTTTTTTTTCTTCCCCACAGTGAGTAAAAGTGTGGTTAATATTATTGTGTACATGTACTCTTCAGGCGCTGTGACACTGATCAGAGAAATATATTACGAAACAGACACTGCTCCAAATCATGTCCATACTTTGGTAATTGGTGCTTACTCTGGACAAGAGAGTGCCACAGCTACTGTCTTAATTACCATTGTGGACGTCAATAACCGTGACCCAGAATTCCAAAGCGTGAGTGCACATCATATTTATGCTCAGCTATTTATGAAAACTGCACACAAAGTCACAATAAAACAATTTTCATTGACAAAGTGAAGTAGATAGAAGACTTGAAAGTATATTAACAGCGAAGTAGATAGAAAACTTGAAAGTATATTAACAGCAGGAAAGAAAAATTATAAGGAAAAATAAAGGAAGGCCAGAGGAGAAAATCATGGACATTCTAACATGATGGAAACCAAACTGATGGAAAATATCAAGGATTGAGATATGTGGAAAAGCATGACTGCTAAAAAGGCATTTAATAACATTGAATAAAAATTCTCGATATGAGAGTCCTAGCTGTAATGATAAAATAAGAAATTGGATTGTGGTTTTATTTAAAAATTTACAAGCTTTAACTGACCAAGACAGATTGACTTTAAAGCTTCTTTTTTGTTTGTGATAGTGTTATTATCATTAAATTATAAATTATTCCCAAAGTTTTCTTTTGCATTTCTCGGAATTTACTTTTTATCCTGCAATTTTTTAAAAGTTATGATATCTGCTAACTCCTACATATATCACAGTGCACAGTGTCTCTCTCTCTCTCTCTCTCTATATATATATATATATATATATATACAAGGTCCAACAGTTAAGTAATGAGACTAATTTTTTACATTTAAAAAAATAAAATAAAATAAACAGTTGCAGATATAGCCTGTATTTTATTCAAAGTAAGCCCCTTGTGCATTGATATAGTGAGTGGCACGATCTAACAAACACTGGAATGACCTTTGCAGTTCTATTGGTATGGGCCTTAACTCTTTCACGACTGCATACTTCCAAATCGATCCTTAGTTTTTGACAGCGTGGACATTGGAGAAGGGTGTGGACATTTTGGAGAACAGGGGTCCCTGTGTAAAAGTTATTGTACCGACTTAATTCCATGATCACCACATGTGTATCACACATTAAAATAAGTGGAAATGAATGATGATTCCATAAATGAAGTTATTTGTCAAAGAAAAGAAAAAAAAACTGGTGTGAAACAATGGAACGATTTTTCGCGCTAAAAAAATGTTAGGGCTGAGCAATAAAATCTACTTTATACTTACCTTAGCTGTGTCATAATCCAATATAGAATACGTAGTCATTCTTCTTTTTCTTCGTTCGTTTCTACCACCAAAACCGCACTGTGATCCTACTGAATTTACGCCTGTGGTCCTCGTTAGGTCCCGTGTTCTCCTGTGTGGGAGGACCACACAAGATCCACGAGAGGACCACAAGGGGTTCAGAGTATCGCAGGGCTTTAGCCTGTATTCTTGGTGGGTCTCTGAAGCGGATTGCGTGACACCGTGGTTTTCGTTGCACCAGTTTAGTCTAGAGTTGGACTTTCTCACCGGAAGACCTCGACGTGTTTAGGATATCAGTGCATCCCCGCTGGGTGAGAGGTGGTTGCCCATCCAGTCCAGAGTTGGATTTTCTCACTGGAAAACCTCAGCATGATTAGGATACGCAAACATCCCCGCCGGGTGAGAGGTGGTTGCCTATCTAGACTGCCCTGGTCCAGTGTCTCCGACTTCAGCATTTTGCGGTCGTGGCCGCTACCCTTCCTAGTTGTGACCAGGATGGAGCTTTTGTCCAGGAGGACGAATCCTTGCCACTAGTGACTTCCACCCCTGGGTTGAGCTGGTTTAGACATATTATCCCAGTATGGGCGTGTTTGGGATGTGACCAACCTCTAGAGCAGAGGTACTGTGACATGCATAGCCTTCAGGATTCACCCCTGGTGTGTTCCGGTTTAGGCATATTTCGCCAGTGTAGGTGTATTTCGGACGTGGCCGGCCTCTAGAGCAGAGGTGCCGTGGTATGTATAGCTCTCACAGCGATACTACTGGACATACCAATTAAACTTCACTTTGTTGCAATTTATGTGCATGTTATCTTCTTATCATTAAAATAGAATTGTCCTTTTTTGCATTATTTTATTCAGGTGTTTAGGCCATTTGAATTCAGTGACTCTTAGAATTTGTGTGTTATTCCCAAGATTACTTGCTTCTTGCTTTCCTGTTTTCCTGCCTTGTGTTTGTACTTGCTTTTCTGTTTTCCTGCCTGATATTGTGCTTCCTTTCCTGTTTTCCTGTCTGATATTGTGCTTCCTTTCCTGTTTTCCTGCCTAATGTTTGGGCTTACTTTCCTGTTTTGCTGTCTGATATTATCCTTGCTTTCCTGATTTGCTGTATGATATTGTCCTTGCTTTCCTGTTTTTATGCCTGATGTTTGTGTTCCTGCTTTCCTACCCAATATTATACTTGCTTTCTTGTTTTGCTACCTGATATTGTGCTTGCTTTCCTGTTCCTGTTTTGCTGCCTGATGTTTGGGCTTGCTTTTTTCATTTTTCTGGATAATGTATGACCTTGAGATATAGGTAGTGTGTACTTCATCTGAAATATATAATATAATAATTGTCATCATTATGTATCAGTTCCTTAGAGAAATTTAGCTACTGTGGTTCTTGGTCATTATTAAGCTGCCTGCAAACCATTTCTTTGTACATAAATTTGTAAGTTTATTTCAGGTCTAAATATATGGCAGATTTTGATGCAATCTGATTGTGTTAGATATTTTTTCTGATGGTAATTTTCTTCTTGTTTTTTAAAATACTTTATTCACAGACCAGCTATGTAGCAGAAATACCAGAAACTGCATTGTACCCAACAGTTGTTGTGAATGTTTATGCCACAGATGCTGACAGTAAGAGTTATGGACCTTTAGAGTTCATCCTTAGTGGAGCGGACTCTGATGATTTTGATGTATTTCCTGAAGTGAGTTTACAACACAAGGTGTTAAGATATATTTCGTAGAAACAGACCAGGAGCAAAGGTGAATGGTAGAGGAATAAAAGTAATTTTCAGGACTGGTGAACAGAGCTAGCTGAGATTCTGTTTGAGCTCTTCATAGCACTCCTAGTAATAATATAGTGCTTCTTTGTAACAGGCAGCATTGCCTCATGAGCCTGGCTGTTAGGGTTAGAGTACTGGGCACTTCCTTGTAGTATTAAGCATTGGCTCATGAGTCCGGCTGTTAGGGTTAGAGTACTGGGCACTTCCTTGTAGTATTAAGCATTGCCTCATCAGCCTGGCTGTTAGGGTTAGAGTACTGGGCACTTCCTTGTAGTATTAAGCATTGGCTCATGAGTCCGGCTGTTAGGGTTAGAGTACTGGGCACTTTCTTGTAGTATTAAGCATTGCCTCATGAGTCCGGCTGTTAGGGTTAGAGTACTGGGCACTTTCTTGTAGTATTAAGCATTGCTTTACGAGCCCGGCTGTTAGGGTTAGAGTACTGGGCACTTCCTTGTAGCAGGCTGCATTGCTTCATCAGCCTGACTGTTTACTGGGTACTTCCTTGTAGCAGGCAGCTTTACTTAATCAGCCTGGCTGTTTCTTAGCAACTCTGGAAACAGAAGCAGCTTGGCTGACTCTGAATCTGAGTTTATACTTGTGCATTAAGAACACCTTGACCTTGGTTGCTGAGAATACAAGGTTCTCAGGTCCAAGAGAAAAAAGAAAACTGGTTGTTCAGTGTATACCAACAAGTGTGAGTTTTCTTTAGCTGTTTGATGAGTCACATTAAGTTGCTCCTTTTCACAGTTTGCTTCTCATGTCACCAGTTGCTAGACTTCTCTCTTTGTTTCTGGCTAACAGCCAGTGCCATCAGGTCAAATGACAAGCAGACGTGCCCAAGTAATTGTAGCCCAAGGGAGGACTCTTGATTACAACCGCCGTCCTGAGTATGATCTAATAATCACGGTGGGAGATAACCAGAATAGGGAATTCTCAAGCATTCGTCGATACAGTGCTGTCCCAGTGAGTTCTCATTTGTATTGTTCTTATGTAACATTAACTGGTGCTTTTTTTTTTCCTTTTTAAATAGTGTTTCAGCTTTGATTTTTTTTGTGGATGATTATTGTATTATACCAGATCTTGCACAAACTGTTCAAATAAGAAACAATGAAGCTTTTGCACAGTTAAGGATTTGCACAATATGGCTACAGTTTGTATAGGTTAGTAGTCAGAAAGTCTCAGATAATTGCTCTGAAAGGAACCACACCTGAAAGAGATGGAGATATTCTGCTGTCTTACAACTATCTATCTTCAAGCAGACTAACATAGCAAGGGTTGTGATGGTCTCAGAGGATGAGTCTTTTGTTTTTCTCCAAGGTGAAGTTTAGTATAATTAGTGTGGTTTAAGCAAAATTTCTGTGATTTTATAACCAGTTTCTGCACTTTCATAGGTGACCTTTCATTTATTGACCTTTAAGTAATAATGACATATGAAAATTATGCATGCGATTTTATGAATGCTTAGACAGTGGTTGTTAATAGACATGTTAACTACCAAAGCAGTATTTAATGCCATCTTACAAAGTTCAGACTCAGAAAATTATTCAGTTATAGTTATGAATGTGAAACATGAGAAGTAGACATCTTAGTGAACAACAAACTGCAGACTTTCAGTTAAGGATTCCCATGGTATAACCTAAGGATCACACAGCAAACTATGAGCAGCGTCAGTGTGTGGATCAAGGGGCACTTGAGTGGCATAATGCAAGGACAGTGGTTTAATTCAGGTCAGAAGTGCCCCAGTCACCCAGCTGTATAAATTGGAAAGATGGCCAGGCATGGAGTTAACATCATCATCCTGTTGTGTGCCAACAGGTCAAGGGAATATGGATGCTAACACTGTATACCTAGGTGGCTCTATGACATGATAGGTCAGTTTTTTTAATGCAGGTCAAAATGAACCACTTCCTCATCTCTGACTGGATAAAAAGAAGAAAGTGTAACTTGATGAGCCACACACTCAATTTATCTCAGATAAAATAATGAAGCATGCTCTGCTGTGGAATCTGCAAGTAGAGATGAGTGCAGTCTTTGATGACCTGTGATGATGTACGGATGTGTTTCTAGTAAAACCAACTTTTGTCACATCAGACTGTGTCACATGTAACACTGTGTCATGTTTCAGTAGTAACTGAAACAAAGTTTTTAAGTTATTATCATATTTGAAAACATTAAGTCTGTTCAGACAGAGATGAAGTAGACCTCAAAATGTAATAGTTAAAAAATCTCCGTAGTTGTTCCATAGACTTTTAACTCTAATAGTATTGAACAACAAACACACGCAAAGTTTTTGTAATTAAACATCAGTCAGCCATGTTTTGTTGAGAAATGATGCAGCACATTTTTTAGAGTTTACAACAATTTAAAATTTCTAAAGTTCTTAACAAAAAAGCTGTTTAAATGTTCAGCTGTAGGGTAAGAGTGAAATGATGGAGCGAAACAGTGGAACAAAAAAAAAAAAAAAGATGATATAGAAAACGTCAAATAAAGAACTCATCGCAAGAGAAAATAAAGTGAAAGTTGAGTTAAATAAAGATGTGGAAGAAAGTCCACAGTTGATCTTGATTCCATCAACCTTTCACATAAAACCCATACAGAAAGAAATGTAAGGAAGGCCTCCTTCAAGATTCAAATGATTAATAAAAACTGGAGCCTACCATGGCAGGATGTAGTAACATTCCCAGAGTAAGCCGAAGGATTGGATTCCATAGTCTAGATTGCAGAACAGATCATAAAGGCACAGAGAGGCTGTTCAATATATTCTTTTTTTCTTTACAGCTTACAATTTATATCCGTGATGTGAACAATCATGTACCACAGTTCAAGGAAAAAAGTCGTAATGCAGCCGTTGCAGAAACTGCAGGCATAGGCCAGCCTGTTGCCACAATTATAGCAACAGATGAAGACAGAGGAGTGAATGGAGAGATAGTCTTCACTCTGGAGACCGCAAATTATACCAACAGTGCAAAGGGTATTTTTTTTGTTTGAATTAAATATACCAAATGCTTTATAATTTATGAAAAATCTTTCTAAAAATTAGACTTTTTTTTCTTGTATATTTTGTCAAATACTTAAATATGTCACATTTCTTTGTTCCAGAGTTTTTTTTTGGTGATTAGTTTTTTTTGTTCTTGCCTCTCTAACTTGTTGGCTAAGTGACATCTTACAGAGCATACTCTGTGAATCCATCACAATGACACCATTAACCACATCATGAGCAACTAACTAATCCATTGCTGCTGACACAGCCTCACTTTCCATTCACATGCTTGATATGGCGACTTCAAAGCTCCCAAACCCTGCATGACGACTTCCATTTTGGCAGGCAACAAAGCCCCAACCACACCTGCTGTTCCGAGTCACTGAGCCATCTGTATATATTATCGTGTCGGAAGATCCACAGTGATGGTGGATGAGATCTTGAACCCAAAGTTAAGCTGCACCATGCGCCCAGTCTCGACATTCACAACCCTTCTCCATAATAACCTCTGTTATTATACATGGCTTTACTGTCCTGGGCATGCAGGAGTACATGGCAGTGATGTGACAGATAGACTTGCAGGACAGGCTAAAATAAATGGCAGACTGTCAGTGGATAAGGGGGACATTGCTAGGGCTGTACTGATAGACTGCTGGAAAATGAAGAGCAGGAATGGACGAACAACGTAGCTGTGAGGAGACTACTGGAGCTAGGACAAATTAAAGGTGCTGGCAGGAAATCCGAACTGTGGCAGAAAATGCATCGTAAACAGCCAACATTTGACAGGTACTATTAGCAAACATACTCTTGGATGGATGCTGTGGCATGCAGCAAGGCATGTATGGGTTTGTCCCGAATGCAGTGAAGCCGGAGTCTGAATTTTGAACTTTTACTGACATCTGTACGTTCATTCTTATTTTATTTATACTTTCTCATTCTCTTTATAGTTAGTATACCCATGTATTCATTATTCTTTCAGTTTCCTTCAGTGCCTACTGTTCTCAGAGTATTTCTGTTTTCATTATTCACAGTCAACCATACTTTTTTGTAGGATAACATTTATAAATGAGAAATGTGTGACAGTTTATGCTGTGGTGAGCAACTTTCAGTAAAGTCATCATATTGGACGGGGAGGATCCTACACGATTTTTAACAAAAAATTTCCGCTGCAACAAGTTTCTCAGCATCATCCACCAACATATAGAATATATCTATCCATACCCAGAAATGCCAAGTTGTGATTCTGCAACAACTTGTTGCCAGGGTCAGTTTGGTCAGCTTTGACTCGCAGTGTTCTCTCTGACACAGCCATCCATCTGCCGTGTACATTTGTTGAATATTTTTCACCATTTTCTTTTTTTTCCCTGGTAACCTCCTTACATATTATTATTGATTCCTTTTTGTATTTTGTAGTGATCATGTTATTTCACATCCTTCTTTTCTTATATTTCTCATGCCGTGCGTATGTATTTTTAGTTATATCTTTTTTTAAAAAATCTTTTCTCTGCATCCTAGTATACACCAGCGTCTTAATTTGTTTTACTGTATACATTTTGAGCAAAGATGCTATATTAAGAAAATGACATGGTTTGAGGGAGTGATTTCCAAATATTTTCAAGCTACCACTCAGTCACCTCCCTAGCATTCCCCCAAAAGGTTTTTCATTAACTTATTTCTGTTGCTTCCTTTTCCTTTTTCGCTCTCCTGGATCTTCCTAATGCCATGAGGAGGAAATCACCCATTTTGGGAACTGCTGGTCTATAGGCTTGCAGGTTGTAGCTAGTCAAAATCTGCTCTGCCTCTGTATGGTGCTACAAAAACAAGCTGATGCATTACTTTAACATTCTTTTATTTCCCTGGCTGGGTGGGTACCAACAGAGAGGTGGAACAGAGTTTTGGTCGGATATGATTTGGCAGCTTTGACACTAGCATGTCAGCTGTGGATCACTAATTGCCAAATAGGACAGTGTCTCTGCTCCCATTGATCAAGGAGAGCAAGTGGGTTCTTATGTGTTGATGTTCAAGGTTAATGAGAAGTTTTGTTCTTAAATTTAAGCCACCACTTAGTAAGTCCGTACCGCCCTCTTAATCCAGTTCGATACTAACTATCAAAATCTTTGTATCAGCAAACAGTTTATATGTTCTAAGGTATATTTTGCATTTTGTCTGTTTGTTTTCATTTAATAAATATGTTTATTGAATTGCGTTCTAGGTTTACAGTTGTTTACAATTGGAGCACAGTCTGGTGTAGTAACCGTGGCTCAGTCTCTCATTGGCTATGGAGACAATATATTCAGTGTTAATGTGAGGGTTCGTGACAGGGGGAGCCCATCACTAAGTAATGTCACACTTCTAACTATCACAGTGCTTAGCTCACAGGAGAATGATGGATACCCAAAATGGATTTCCCCTCAAAATGGGTATATAGTATACGTACCGGAGGTATGTTCCCACTTATGGGTTTTGTTTTTTTTTTACACTGAAAGCCTTTACTTTACCTGCTGTTTTTCTCTGCCTTGTAGAAGGTGAAAATTTGTAATAAAGATTTTCAAAAGATTTTTTATTCCAAGTTCATCCAGTCATGAACCCATATCAGATAAATAATGCTGATTTTTATGTAAACAGCCTTATTATATATTGTGCCTTCTGTAATTAGTGCTTTTATTAAGCGACAATCTATCATGCACTGTGCAGAAAGATATCTCTTTCCGTGCCTGAGGTAGAAACACGGAGGTGTAGTTGCTTACCAGAGTAAAAACGCGGGTCTTGGGGGTATAGTTGTAAAATGGAATGGAAAACAGTATTTCCAGGTACTTCCGTATACTTATTATGTTTCACAGTATAGCTAAATGAATGAAAATTTCATAAATGCAGAGTTTTTTTAGGAAAAAAGAAGTAATGTGATGTTTTTAGACACTGATTGTGGCCAGCTCACCATCGGCGAGGTCTAGATCTGCACTATTTACCACTACTTATCATCTGAGATGTGTAGATCTACTTGTCGATCTCGTATTGTGATTCTGTGTTGCATTCTCGCTGAATGAATGTCTGAACTAACCTCCTAACTACTCCTAACTACTTCTCCAGTCGTCTAAATATGTCTAGATCTACTTAGAAAACATTCAAGAGCAGTGGGGTGGCCATAGGCTATGTCCACACCCCTATCTACATCGTCAAAAATTGAAAAATTTCCATGCTTCTCGTCCTTTTTCTTGCTCGGCATCGCTCTTTCGCCATTTTGAAAGTGTCACCGGAATCGCGGACGAAATATGTACAATCTAAATGTTACACTGCTTGTTTTATTGAAACAAACAATGATCACTATAATGACCATTGGTAAGCAACGGGAAACCGGAAAGGTCATTATAACGACCAAAGGCACGGAAAGAGATATGGCATTCAGGTATTTGGCCAAAAGAATGGAAAAGAACTGTATTCATACCACTGCCAAAAAAGGGTAACCTGAAGTTATGCACAAACTACAGAACTGTTGCCCTGATTAGTCATGCCAGTAAAATTCTGTTAAAAATCATAATGGGTAGACTTCGACAGAAAATAGAAGAAGAAGTCAATATGGTCCAAGCTGGTTTCAGGCAAGGAAGAGAATCAAGAGATCATATATTCAATCTAAGATTAATAATAGAGAAATGCAGAGAGTTTAATGTGAATCTATATTTATCTTTATAGACTACTCAAAGGCATTTGATTGTGTACAACACCAGAAACTTTGGGAAATAATGGAAAAAATGGGATTTCCAACACATTTGATACAATTAACATCACTGCTGTATCTAGACCAACAAGCAGCAGTAAGAATAAATGGTGAAACAGCCAACTTGGTTTGACATAAAACAAGGGGTCCGTCAGGGGTGCATATTGTCACTTTACTTATTTAACTTGTGTACTGAAAATATAATGAGGAATGTTAGAGAAGATGTAGACAAAGAATATTACGATGCCATAACAATTGGAGGTTATGAAATACCAGAGATTAGATATGCTGATGACACAGTGTTACTGTCCACAACAAAAAAAGGAATGGAAAAACTAATTATGTCAGTCCATAAGAACAGCGAAGAGCAGAACCTCTATCTTAATGCAAAGAAAACTAAATTAATGACAACTGACAAAACAGACAAGGCAGCTGAAATATATATAAATGAGGAAAAATTGGAAGAAGTGGAGAGTTTTGAATATCTTGGATCACTACTAACTAATAATGGAGATACAATGAGGGAAATTAAAAGGAGGACATCTATCGCTCTTCAGAAAGTAAAACAAATAAAGAATCTGTGGAGAGGAGCAGACAGAACTACAAAAATAAGATTTTTACGGGCATGCATCTTTCCCATCGCAACATATGCCTGTGAGACCTGGACACTTAACAAAACAGCTGAGAAACACATAAATGCCTTTGAATGTAAATGCTACAGAAGAGTTCTCTAAATATCGTGGACACAAAAAAGAACAAATATATCTATACTACAAGAGCTTAATATTGAAGAAGGCTGGCTACTAAAGAGTATTAAACAGAGAAAACTTAAATATTTTGGACACATTAAACGTCATGATAATTTAGAGAAGACCGTATTGGAAGGATACATAATGGGAAAAAGAAAAAGAGGATGACCAAAATGATCGCTGCAAGACATTGTTGATAATCTGGAAATGGATGCATCAGTAGCAGGCCGTCTTGCTCACAACCGAGAGGCCTACAGGAGTGCTGTTTGGGAGGCAAAGTTCCGCAAGGGACATGCAAATGAATGAATGAATGAATAAGCTTGGATGTTGGCATCTGACAGTGTAAGAAAAAATAAAATAGAAGGATGTTTCCAATTTAGGGTGAAGAGATATTCTTAATATACAATTTCTGATCAAAATATAATGTTTGCAACAAACAGAATCTAACTAAATAAAAGTTATTTAAAAGTACATTTTGTTAGCACAGTTTTTTAAAATATTTATTGTAACATGCAGGAAACTTCAAATTACACCATCAGAGATGCTCAAGGAAGATCCCCGTTCTTGATTGCCAGCCCTAGAACAGGAACCAACATAACATACTCTATTAATCCATATAGCCAGAATGCGAGCAGTTTCAGTATAAATCCTGTGACAGGAGAGATGACTGTTGTGAAACCTCTTGATAGAGAGAGACAAGTGAATTATACTGTAAGTATTCTTACTGAAGTGTGTGCCATTGTATGGGTTAAAACAGGATGTGGGGAATGAGAAAACTGGATAGTGAAATCAGTTTTGTAGAGCGTGGTTACAGTTTAAGGTACTCTCTTTTCATAAGCTCAGCTTCAAGAGATGTCATGCTGGACTCTATGACTATATTATATTTTGAGCCAGATTGACTGGGGCTGTCTGGAGATGGCTTAAACTTGATACTTTTGTCCTGAAAATTCAGTTCTCTAACTACATTGTCTACTCCTGTGCTCATAAAAATGCAGTAGCCCAGAAATAAGAATCTTTATGAATAAAACTTTTCCCAGAGTAAACAGGACGGCATACATTTGTTTGAAATCTGAGCAAAGAGTACCAGTGTGTGATGGGAAGTGAAAAGATGTGCTTAGAATGAAGTAAAACAGGTATTAACTCTTCCTATGCCACAGAAAAAAATCCGGACGTTCCCGTCCGTGCCACACAAAAAGTGTGGGTTTTGATATGTGTAGGGGGTATAGTTGTAAAAGTGAATGTACAAAGTATTTCCACTTTAAAAGTATACATATTATGCATGAAAATAGTTGTAAATGTAAGAAGATTTCATAAATGAAGAGTTTTTTTAGGAAAAAAAGAAGTAGTGTGATGATTTTAACTGATAATTGTGGTGGCATTCTCACTAAAATAATGTCTGAAATAGCCTTCTAACCACTTCTCCAGTCCATTTAATAGGTCTAGATGTACTTGGGGTACATTCAGGAACAGTGGTCAGGTCATAGGACATGTCCTTATGCCTCTGAAATCACAATAAATACTGAAATTTCTCTGTTAATTCATCGATTTCGCTTGGTTGTTAGCCACGGTTTTGATTGAACTATGAAAGGTCACCAGACATGTGCAGATAAATCGTGTACAATAAAAAGTTTTACAATAGTTTTACGTTGCAACGAAACAAATCGCTGTAACTACCATGGCAGGCATTAGACTAACAGGAAGTATTAACTGTATCGACCATGGCAGGCACTAGACTAACAGGAAGTATTAACTATATCGACCAAGGCAGGCACTAGACTAACAGGAAGTATTAACTGTATTGACCATGGCAGGCACTAGACTAACAGGAAGTATTAACTATATCAACCATGGCAGGCACTAGACTAACAGGAAGTATTAACTATATCGACCATGGCAGGCACTAGACTAACAGGAAGTATTAACTATATCAACCATGGCAGGCACTAGACTAACAGGAAGTATTAACTATATCGACCATGGCAGGCACTAGACTAACAGGAAGTATTAACTATATCAACCATGGCAGGCACTAGACTAACAGGAAGTATTAACTATATCGACCATGGCAGGCACTAGACTAGCAGGAAGTATTAACTATATTGACCATGGCAGGCAATGAGTTAATGACCTAAGAATGTTTTAAAAAATTGTTGACTGATGTAGATGAATTGCATAGTAAGAAAACCCATAATTTGTGTCATAACACAGTTCACTTCTGAAACCTCCTTGTTGTTTAGAGGCAAACACACAATGTGAGAAGGAAAGAACTTAAATGAATGTATGATAAATGCAGTAAGCACTAATGATATTTACTTTATAAAGATATGCAACAACATGTGATGGTTCATGAGTTCTTTTGTGCTAAGCCAGTGAAATTTATTTTAGTGACTGCTGTTGGAAATTTAGTGCTGGTTTTCATTAATGTCAGGCTTCTTTTCATGATGCTTCGCCAGTTCTTGAAAACCCTCTTTTCCATGTCTTTTATTTATATTTTATAAGGATATAATGATACAAGTTTGTTCCTCTAAAAAGATGGCCAAACAATTTCAACACCAGCTTCTCTGTGCTTTGTTCCAGTTTTGAATAATTCAAGTATTAAATTTGAGCACTCTCACTTAGTTCATGAGAGAACCCAGCCAAGTAAAAATAATATGACAGTTTTCATAAATGATGAGAAATTCAACAATTAATCAACACTGAAGATTAAAAAGAAATGGATAGGAGAAGACATTCAGGCTCATATGAAGCATTTTGGCATAAAATGGAGAATAACCATAAATAAAGAGCCAGCTTCTTACTTTAAAAAAAAAAAAAAACATTGCTGTATCTGTCTTCTTCTTCTTTGACCGTTCCCAAACATTGACTTTTAAAGTAATTGGCAGTCAGATGGAGTTTTGTATACATCCCCATATAACTTGTTTTGAACTAATACAGGAATTGGCTACATTTGTTTCCTCTGCAGCACGAATGTTGGGCATTCATGCAGAATATGTTCTTCAACCAACTTACTGGTGCCACACGTGCACATGTCACTCAGGCCAGTCTCAAACCTGCGGAAAAGATAACACATTTCAGTCTGTTATGACCAGCATGGAGGCGAAATGTAATTACTTTCTCCTCACAACTGAGTTCATAGTAGGCATCATTTTTCTGGTGGCCAATTGATTGTCTTCTGTATGTGATAATCTGCCACCTTCTTTTATTAGAATGCCTGCTGCTTCATTCCAAAATATGCCACAATGGTATAGAATTTGCGTATTGCTACTCTGCTGTATCTGGATCTTCCCGATCTTCATCCATGTGTATATAATGATCAGATACATTGTGCATATCAAATGAGAAAAACCCAATAAATTGTGATCATTTTCACAAGTTTAACACCTATCAGAACACTGTTCAGAGAATCCAGGTATTTTGTCATGCAGAATTTATCATCATGGGGTTGTGAAGTATCTGAAGCTTCATTTTGACTAGGGCTTGTCATCCTGAAGTGGAGTGCCTCAATACTGAGCCCAACATCTGAACCAAAAAATACACCCATTCTTCAACTGGTTTAATAGAATGTAGGTATGGATCCGATAAAGTTATTATGAGAAGTGAGCGCTCGAATCATTGCACACTTTTCCTTCAGTTTTCACCTGTTGAGAAAATTTCTTTTTCTTTTTCATTTTTTTTTTGTTGTTTGGCAGCTGCTGATATATGCTGAAGACACAGTTGATCCAACAAAATATCGATCCGGTCGTCAGTTGATTGTATCACTAACGGATATTGATGACAACAGTGCCACTTTCACCAATCCCAAAAATTATCCAGCTTGCACTAGGGTAAGAATCTGATCAAGAGGTTGATTATTGTTTAATGTCTTTCTTGTCTTGAATTTTTATAACCTGTAGTGAAATTTTTAGTTAATCAGTCTTTAGCTTTTATTAGTTTTATAAATAAAGGTTTTCACAATGATTGTGGGGATGGGGGGGGGGAGGCAGCAAAGATGCTGTCCAATTTGGCAATCAGTGAGGCATAACTGACAAGTTAGTGTCAGGGTTTTCAAACCATAGCTAGCCAAAACCCTGTCCCATCACTCTGTTGGTACCCCCCCCCCCATAACAGGCATGGCCTAGCTAACGAGGCAGGGATAGTCATAGTTCTAAAGAAATATTGTGTACTCCCTGCTTATTTTCCACACTCAAGAACTGACTAACCAACGTAATTCACTCCCAGTTTGACACGATGGTGTGCTTCAACACCTTCACCACGTTGGCTGCAAAAAACATTAAGCCTGCAGTTCCAGGAAGATTAGAAGAAGAACCAGCAGCAGTAGTAGTTCACCTACAACACAGCTTTATTTTCTCAACAACTTCTTGCCCTTTGAATTCTTTTTTTTTTTTTAGATTTCTTCATCATCTTTTTATGTCAGCATTTTTCAGAGATACTAATATCTTTGAAGAAGGCACAGTAAGTCTTAGGACACGATATTCCTAGAAATTTTGTCCTGTTCTTGAGCTGATATCAGCAATGTGTGATTTCTTTGTTCCTTTCATGAAATGTCCTTTCATTTTTTATCAGTGCTACAATTGCTTATGTGCAGGTTCTGTCATAAACTTGTTGAACAAATAGTGCTATAGTTTGTTATGTTCTGTGCAGAATTTAAAACCTAAAATGTATTCGTTTTATGTTCTTTTGGTACTTGATTGTGGCTAAAAATATACTCTTTTTTAATCACACTTGCTTTCGTCCATTTTATTAACAGATAACTTAGTATAAAGCTGGCAATACTTTTGTTATTGATACTTTGCTGTGTTAGAAAGATTAGTATTCTCCCAGTTTCTCTTTTTTTCCATTGACTTGCTTGCTATTACAGTGTTCATCATCTTCTTATCCTTATTTCATGCACAGTAAAAATGGATTCTTTCTACCAAATCTTTGTAATAATTTATTTTTAATTTCATATTGGCTTCCTCGCCATCAAGTGGAACGAATTTGATCAAGAACAGTGCAGAGATAAGACAGATGACTGAACAACAACCAGTCTCATGGGTGATCAGGAAAAGGAGATGGACATATGTTGGTCACTTGATGAGAAGAAATGATCAGAGAATCCCAAAACAAGCTATCAAGTGGAACACAACAGGCCAAAGAAAAAGAGGCAGACCGCATGAAACTCTGAAGAGGACATTGTTAAGAGAGGCCAAATTAACAGGCATAAAATCCTTTGATGAGGTTGAAAGACTCACCGAAGACAGGAAAAATTGGCGAACTACTTTGCGAGCCCTGTGTGACATTTAACGGCATGGGAAGGATATAAGATATAAGAAGATTGGCTTCACCTGTTAGACTTGTCTCTTGTCAGGGACTTCGTAACATATGGGACATACTGCTTCTAGTCTTATGTCTTATTTTTGTAATCCATGATTTGCTTTTATATACATATATAACATGGCAGAATTGTCTTTCTTTCTATGGAAAAATTATTGTTTATTGCCTGAAGTAGTTTTCAGACTCTTAAGCTTTCAGTTATGTTAACTTTTTTCACGTGGTTAAGTTTTTCAGACATGCCATATTTCCTTTAATAAATGCCCCCTGTCATTGTGATTTGGTGTTTATTTGAGGCCAGTGTCTAGTCATGGCAAGCGTTTATTCGCAAAATGCCAGTTACAGTTCTGCAGCATTGGTATTAGTCTATACCATAAATCAGTGTTCACCTAGCTTTTTGCTTTTGCAGCTGACCTGCCATTTATTGTAGACCTGGTATTTATTTCGGGCATGCATTTATTCAAAGCATGATGCTGTAACACCCCCCAGCATTTAATTAGGTAAGAGACTATTTCAGACCCGGCGTTTAATCAGAGAAATAGGCAAATGTTAAGCAGTTTTTATCTTCAGTGTTTTATAGATCTGTAGCTTTTGCATTATAAAATGTTGTCCTTCTGTAGACTGACCAACCACTTGTGATTCGTATAGAAGAGAATATGGGAAAAGATGTAACCGTATACACGGTGAGGGCATGTGATCCAGATGCCCCAGAGAATGCTGCTATATATTACCAGCTGTACAATGTTGGAAATTACTGTAAGTTAATGCTTTTTTGGGGGAGGGATTTTGTGTTTTCAATGATATTACTGTGAGACAAGTGCTTAAATTTTGATTTCTGCATTTAAGTATGTAATTAGAAGTGCAACAGAATGGGGTGCTTGATTTGAACCATGAATTATAATTTTTCAAGTTTTCAGGAGGTATTCGTTTATATTTTGTGTAATCTGGCAGATATTCATAAGTTCACAAGGATTGATAGTGCTTTCTGCATACAGGGATAGATCTGGAAGAAATAAAGTTTTGATTACTTGCACTCAGCTTTTCTTCAGCACTTTATTTTCTATAAATAATGCTTGGACAATTCTCTTAATGAATGCAAAAAAAGATTGTTTATCAGATTTGACGTTCTGGGGTGACTGGAGCATCTTGGACACTTAATAAAACAGCCGAGAAACACATAAATGCCTTTGAATGTAAATGCTACAGAAGAGTTCTTCAAATATCATGAACACACAAAAGAACAAATATATCCATACTACAAGAACTTAATATTGAAGAAGGCTGGCTAGTAAAGAGGATTAAACAGGGAAAACTTAAATATTTTGGACACATTAAACATCATGATAATCTGGAGAAGACCATCTTGGAAGGGTACATGATAGATAAAGAAAGAGAGGAAGACCAAAGTAAAGATAGCTGCAAGACATTGTTGATAATCTGAAAATGGATGCATCAGCAGCAGGGCATCTTGCTTACTACCAAGGGGCCTACAGGAGTGCTGTTAGGGAGGCAAAGTTCCACAAGGGACATGCAAATAACTGACTTACTAGAGCATCTTCCAGAAAATGAAAATCTTGCAGTTAGTATGTGTAACCTCATATAAAGGATGTTCTTTTTTTTCAGATTTAGTGGAAAAAAGAGCCTTCTTTAGTTAAAAAAAAAGTTACCTAAAATAATTCAATATTCAGTTTAGAATAAACCAGTTCAAGGAAAGCATGAGCTCTTACTTTGATATGGCTTCTTATTTCATACTTCCTGAAACTGCAAACTCTTTTTATATGTGGCCATCGCAGTGAAGATGTTGAAAGACAGGCATCATGTGATTGGAGGAGTGGATTAGAGTGGCTCATTTGAAGACCTGGAGTGGACCCAAGACGTGAACTTCTTGTTAGACTCCACCACCATTTGTAATCATAGTCCTTCCTTATTACCCAGATTGAGAGAGGACCTCACCCTGTTACTTGTAACTTTACAGAGAGTTGGAACTGGGCCTTTGTAAGCTCTGATTTGTCAGCACTGATAACCAAGACATACTTAATCACACTCATCCTTTCCCTGTACATTGGTAGGAAAATGAAAAGCTGACTAAGAATAGAGACTGGCTTATAGAAAAAGCTGAAACTTCTAAGCAAGAAGATATCTATTTAACAGTTGCTCTGGCTGCTCAGTTTTCCTTAGTCATGTCAGTTTATGTTTTATCCATTGCTCTTATTGGCAGCATTAGTCACAGAAAGGAACAGTGCAAGAGGAATGAAGGTACAATGCAGGAGGAATGTGTAATTGGTACAGATAAAACAAATATTTAATTTTATTGTTACTTAAATTGCATATACTCATGTGAGGTGAAGTTTACTCTCAAAGATATGTCACATCATTTGGTAATTGTAGCCTAAATAGAACCAGTTTGAGAGTTATAGTTTAATCATAGAGATTAGCGTTAAGGATCAACTTTTTTTCTTTTTTTTCAATAAATTATCACTGGTCAGTGAGTGAGTTTCAGAAACATTTCATTAAATTATAACATTTATCTCTAGGCATGGAGAGCAATGCCAAGTCTGGTCTACGACTAGAATCAGATGGTCGCCTGGTGACTAAGAGAAACATCGACTATGAACAGGACAAGGAATTTATCATGTGTGTGGAAGCAGGACCTCCCTCTGGTAGACGCAAGAAGAGAGAATTTGATATGTCGCAGGTGGATAATAAAGCTGATAACGTGGCTTACATTGATATTATTGTTCTAGACAAGAATGATAATGGGCCAAAGTTCGCCAGAGACACTGTAGTTGGAGGTGAGGAATTTTTCTGTGCCAGAAAAGCAAAATGTGAAATATTTGAGGAGAAACCTAGTGAGGAAATTTTAACTTTGACTCATAATTTCTGGTTAAATGAGATTTTACTTCTGCCCACCCCCTCACCCGCTGTTAGATAGTAAAATATACAGAACTTTTTCTGTAGGACCAATTATTGTCCCCCACTGCCAGATGGTGAAATGTATGAGCTTTTTCTCTAGGAAGCATTGTTTGGTGACTGAGATGTTTATTGGTAGCAGATGTTTCTGGAGATCCGCCATGACATAGCAGCACAGCACATAGCCTTACATGGTTGCTTTTCTTGTCTGTTGCAATTCTTACAGTATAATGTCTTCTTCTTCCTCTTCTTCTTCTTCGTTCGCATTGTCTGTCTATACCTGCAGTCCTGTCTCTTGGATAAATTTCACTGTTTTTTGTAATTCATGTATGGAACCGTAGAGCTTATCTTCTTTAATGGTTTCACTGGGCCAGTAATTATTTCTCAGCGTTTCATAGTTGGTGCAGTTCTGGAGGATATGTGCCACAGTTTGGGGCACCTGGGCATATGTACATAGATTAGTAGTACCAACCTTAAACTTTGTATACATATGACTTCGGAGTCGGCTGTGTCCTGTTCGGAGACGGAAGATGGTGACTTGTTCCTTTCTGTTTAGCATGTGATAGTCATCATGTGGTGGTGTTTGTGGCTTCCTGTAGGTTTTTATCATGCTTTTCTTCTGATTATAGGTGATTGGTATGTCTGGTTGCTCCATTTCAGTGCCCTCTTTAGCCAGATGGTCAGCTTTCTCATTGCTTGGTATCCCACAGTGGGAAGGAATCCATTGCAAAGTGACTCCATGTTGTAAGCCAATTTTTGACAAGGCATCCTTAAGGTCTGGTAGTTTGTTGCACTGAAGAGCTTCCAGTACTGATCTTGCATCTGTGAGAATTACTACAGGACATATATCAGTTATGGAATCTGATAGTTTTTCAACTGCAGCAATAATTGCCCTAACTTCTGCATCAAAGTTGTTGCAGTATTTTCCAGTGGGTATGGAAATCTTGTCAGTGGTGTTGTTTGGATATTCAATATGTGCTCCTGCCCCTCCATTCTTTATGGCATTGTGTGCAGATCCGTCTGTATACACACGTATCCAGGTGTCACATGGATATTTGTCATCTAGCACACTAAGTGTGGCTGTTGATCTTACAAGGCTGCTTTGCATCTCACCATTCTGCACACCTTTCACTTCAGTTTGAATAGTTATTTGTGTATAATCTGCTTCTTTCCATGGTGTATGCTCTGGTACAGATGATAATGGGGCGACTACAGTTGGAAGGTCAGGTATCAGCTTACGCATACGCTTGGCCTGATGAATGAAGCTGCTCCTTTTAAGCCATCCTAATGCCAAGTTAATGAATCTCTCCTTCAGGGGATGGCTAAGGAATTTCTCTCCCATGGTCATAACCTTTGTGTCTCTACGTTCCTTTAGCGCTTGAACACCAACTATTTTCTGCATTTCTACTATTGGTGTGGACCTCATGGCACCTGTGATAATCCGTAGTGACTGATTTTGAACCTTGTCTAGATTATGCAGCATAGTGTTTGATTCTGTGCACCAAGATGTTGAGCCATATTCTAAATGTGGTAGAATACTTTGGTGATATACATTCTTGAGGATTCTTTCACTAGCTCCCCATGTGGTTCCACTTAATTTTCTTAATATGGCTAGTTTTCTTCTGTCTTTGCTTCTGCACTGTTGATGTGTTGCTTCCAAGTCAGTTTTGAGTCAAGAGTCACTCCTTAAGGATATTTCATTTACAAAGATCTTACCTGTTTTCTGTTTAAATGAGAGAGTGAACAGAGTGGTACTTGATTTCTCTGTGTTGATACTTACACACCATTTGTCTGTCCATGATGTCAATATGTCTGCTGCTCTTTGGAGTCTCTGTGTAGCAACTGTCGCATATTCATCTGTACACCACATGACCAGATCATCTGCATACAGTGCTGCTTTGATTCCATAGGGAAGTTCCTTGACCAGGTCATTAATGAATACAAGGAATAGTGTAGGCGAAAGGACTTCTCCTTGTGGTACACCATGTTGCAGAAGTACTTTCTGGCTTTTGTGTCCATCCATTACTACTCTAGCTCTTCTATTGTGTAAATAGGACTTTATCTAGTTGTACAGTCTTCCGTTCACATTGCAGTTTCTTAATCTCCACAGCAGACCTTTTTTCCTTACTTTATCAAAGGCTTTCTTTAGATCTATCCACGCTGCTAGTACAAGGTTTTTCTCTTGGAATGCATTCTCAATCTCTTGAGAGAGATAGGTCACTTGATCTTCCGTACTGTAGTATTGCCTAAATCCTGCTTGTTGTGGAACGAGAAGGTTGTCACTTTCTAGGTACCATTTTAGCCTCAGGTCAATGATGCGTTCCATCGTTTTGCATGGGCATCTAGTGAGACTGATCGGCCTGTAGCTGGAGGCAGTATCACTGTTTTTCCCTGGCTTTAGCAGTGGTACCATGCTTACTTCCTTCCAGATTTGAGGTAACTTACCTGTGCTCCAGCACATAGTGAAAATATCCAACAGCTTTCCCATTGCTGCCATTCCTAGGTTCTTAATCATTTCATTGGACACTCCATCTGGTCTTGGTGATTTCCTTGGTTTCAGTTTACTGACTGCTAGGTCTAACTCGCTGCATGTGATTGGTGCATCCATGACCTCCACTTTTCTGCCTTGTTCCTCTTCTTTCTGTGGGTCAGTGCGCACTGCACGCTCTTTCTCTGGATGGATATCAATGTTGCAGTCCTGTGCAGACATGCGAGCAAAGTGATCTCCTACCTGCTTACCTGTAAGAGTTTTCCCATCCTCTATTAGTGTAATCTTTGTACTTCTTCCAGTACTCTCATCATTTAACTGTTTTATTAGTTTCCACAGTTTCCTTCCATCCTTTTCAAAGTTTAGGGATTCTGTTTTCTCTCTCCAACTTTCCCATCTGGCTTGCAGCTTGGCTGTATGAAATTTGGCCTTAGAATGTTGGTAATTATTGTGGTGTTCTTGGCATGGTCTATTTTCTGCTTGCTTTCGAGCTGCTTCCACGTCATCATGGAGTTTTCCCAGCTCACTAGACCAGTATGGTTTATAGTCCCTGCGAGCTCCTCTGGGAATGGTTTCACGGGCGGCCTGAAGGATACAAGGATTGAATTCCTTCACTATGCTGTTAATATCCTTACCTTCTATGGGCAGCTGTCCCACCAGGATAGCTGTACGATGTCTGTACATTGTCCAGTTTGCTTTTTTATAGTTCCATCTGGGGAGAGGGCTACTGGTGTTAAGGAGTTCATTTTCTATTGTCAGGAAGACTGGTCGATGGTCGCTACCTCCAAGTTGTTTTCCAACTTCACGTGTAATGTTCCACTTCAGATCTGGAGAGTGGAATGCCAGATCTGGTGTTGAGGTTGTACGCCAAGCCCTTGAGTAAAATGTTGGGGGATCCATTGGCTGGTTGATCAGGAGAAGTCCATTATCATCCTGCCAGCTCTCAACTTCCTCTCCTCTCTTGTCTCTGTGGTCATAGCCCCAGCTCTGGGAATGACTGTTAAAATCGCCACAGACCATCAGTCTCCCTTTGTGTCGGATTGTTTCTAAAGCAAGTTGGCGGTCATTAGGACAGTAATAGTTAAGGAGGTGGAAATCGGTATTACTACTTTTTAAATGGATCATCTGATATTCGGCTCCTTCCATGAACACTCCCACCTGACATGCGCTGATGTTATTCTTAACAAGTGTGAGTACTCCTCCTTTTCTTCTGTCCTGTCGGTCTGATCTAAAACATTGGTAGCCTCTGATTTTAAAGGCAGCATCTTTGGTTAGGTGTGTCTCCTGTATGCAGCATATACTTACCTGCTCTGCAATAAGTATGTTCTCTAGTTCCACCTTTTTGCTATAGCCATCTCTAACACTGCTGACACCCTCAGCATTCCACTGCATTATTTTAAGCTCTTGCTTTTTGGCTGTTTTCTTCAGCTGTATTTTTTGGCCAGTAGCTCTATTCTCATGTCTCCTGACTCCACAAGATGAACTGAGAGGACCTCCAGTAGCATTGGGTGGACCCGTTCGAGGCAGGGGTCCCAGCACTGCACCTGCCTGGTTAGTCTTCACAGGGCAAGCACCGTGTTTGAATACTGCAGATAGAGACATTTCATTAGCGATAATGCGTGTTACCCTGATTTTTGCGATGCGCCTTTTGGCTGGGTAACTTCGACTTCAGCACCTTTCCTTGCTAGGGCAGACTGTGGTCTTGCTCGGACTGCCATGAAGACAGTGTGGCTGGCCTGACCAAAACTTTGTTTTCCAGCCTCTGGTGGCTGTATGTAAGTCCCTTCTCCATGTCAGATGGTTTGGAGACAGTTCCACAAAGACACTCTGACTTTGAGATGAGGAACCTGATGAGTGCTTCAACGATATCCATTCCCTGCCACCTATAGTCTGCTGGCTCTGTTTTGTTTACATCATTCTGATAGCCATTGTTGTAAAGATCTATAGGCTTGTCACGTCCTGGATTCATTGGTTTCACACCAGACTTCCCTCATCCCCGCCAGAGATCTCCATGTCCCCATCTGTCCACCAGTCTGACATTACATTTTACAAAAATAACAATTACAATTAGTGTTGATTGCTACAAGTTTCTGGGCTACAGAAGTAGGTCAGAGTTTTTAAGCAAACAGATCTATGTTCCCTGTCTCACAAACACTATGTTAAGATAAGTGTGCTCTTAACACAGTTGTTCCCAGGGGGAACAATATAATGTAAGATCTATAATAGTCACTTAGTTGCTCTTATAATTCTATAAATTTATGTTGTTCTCAGAATTCCTTGAGTGTTTTGGGGTTTTTTTTAAAGAAATATTTGTTGTTGGAAATTATTGTTAAAGTAATTCTTATTGTTCTCATGCTTTCACTTCTATAAATTGTTGTTGGTGTAGAAATGTCTGTTGTTCTTTCACTTATGTTTATTATTTTCCTCTTCCTTTGGATTCATCCTATAGTAGCAGTGTTGCATTGTGTCATGGTTATGCATCTAGGCTGCTATATTTGTACCATTCAGCCTTACACATTCCTCTGTGGCATGGCTTATATTTAGACCAGGTTTGCCTCCCCATTTGATACTTATACACTCAGCCAGACTATATTCTATAACCGCTGGAGGCACTGGTGGGAGGTAGAATAGGGTCTAGATCAGCAGTATGTCACAAACTATTACCTCAGTTAGTTTTAGAAACCCTTCCTTCCACATAGCTGTAAAAAAAAAAAATCCACTCTCTCCCTTCTATAAATGTGTGTTTTTTTCTCTTAATTCTAGAAGTGTTTTTTTCTCTTAATTCTAGAAGTGTTTTTTTAATCTTATTTCTAGAAGTGTTTTTATCTCCAATTTCTGAAAGTGTTTTTTTCACTTCTGGATATGTGCTTAGTTCTCTCACTTGAAGAAGTTTTACTGATCAAGAAATGCTCATTTGCTTGTAGACTTATTGAATGATTGTTGTTCTTATGTTTTTAGAAAATGCTTGTTGTGCACATGCTGTCAGTACTAGAAGCACTGAATTGCTGTGTAAGAGGCATATATTTTCAACAACAACAAAGGGTCATTGCTGGCAACTTTATGGCAAGTGTCTGTTTCTGGAGGGTTTTTTGTTGTTATTCACACGCAAGTGTCTGTTTCTGGAGGGTTTTTTGTTGTTATTCACACGCAAGTGTCTGTTTCTGGAGGGTTTTTTGTTGTTATTCATACTCTGTTAGTTGTTTTGCTTCAGTCTCCCTTGAACTGTGAGCTGCTCTTGTGTACTTTACAGTCAGTGTTGTAAAGATTGTTGTGGCACAGCATTGTGTCAGCTTGGAAGTGAGTTATGGTGGCTATTTTTTCAATCCCTTAGTGTAGCTATGTGGGGAGGGGGGGGGGAATATGCAATGCTTCTATGGCAGGCTCCACCACCATGGAGACTGTGGCTATCCTTGCCCCCCATTATCCAGGCTAGGCATGTTACTGAGAGTACCAATAGAGAGGTGAGGCAGTCTTAGTACACTTATGTTTCTCTAACCCTGACACTAGTAAGTCAAAACTGACCTCTTCCCTCCCCCCAAGTGAATTGTTAGTTCAGGCAAGTTCATATATGTCATTATAATAATTACTGTAATATCATTTATTCCCTTACTACATGACAGCAGTGTATGCGTGTGGAATTAAATGCAGTGTGTCTCATCCTGCAGCCAAGTTTTCTGTTTTCAGAGATTCACTTGGGGGGGGGCCGGCAAAGATGCTGTCAGTTTTGACTTACTGGTGTCAGGGTTAGCGAAACATAAACGTACCAAGACTCTTCCTCATCTCTCTGTTGGTACTAAAACTAATGAAGGAACCAGTGTTTACATCTTGTTTGGTTACAGCATGCTGAGATCAGGTTAAAATGCAGTCGTTACATCTGGAGAAGGGAGCTCACTATCTGCCGCTCTTCTCAGGTGCATTTTAGGAAGATATTAACACACTTGTAAATTTAGAATGTTAATGTCCAGTGAACTTTGAGAAGACTCTGTGTTTCATTCCCTGGAGTGTTTAAATGAATTTCAGTGCTTCAGAATTAACAGAATATGTTTTCATGTGTACAGTTGTGCAGACAAGTCCTGATTCTGGTCCTATCCTGACACTTGATGCCTATGATCCCGATGGCAGTGAGAACAATGTAACAGTCTACCGTATCGAGAACTCCGTCTTCTACCCGCAGGGAGACACCCCACCATCACCTTTCATAGGAGCCTTTGTTCTGCGAGGTGAAAAGGGTGCATTATATGCAGCTTTACCTTCTTACCAGGCATATTCTGGAGGCCGGTTTGAGCTGAAGGTCACTGCTATAGATAACTTGAATAGCTCACTCACAGACAGTCAGTATGTTATTGTAAGTAACTTACATTTCACTGGCATTTTTTTTTTTTTCATGTATCACATTTCTAAAAAAATATGTTCGTTGTGAACTCGGTCATAGTCCCCCAACTACATCTGACTGATGTTAACATGTGCACAGTTTATATCTTTATCCTCTTGCAATTGTGCGTATATTGTGCCTCATCTTGCAGGGCTAACGTTCTCTGATTTCAGGGACATTTTCCCTAATACAAATGTGTGAGATCTCCATTTATCTCACCTAGGTTGACTGGGGTATGATTGTGGTATAACTTACTGTCTTCACATGAGCAGTCAGTTGGCTATGAATGTATTGCTGCAGTGTTTACAAAGATAAAAATTTGCAGCTTTGTATGTATTTGTAAGGGGAACAAAGATTAATGTGCTAGAATGATGGCATTTTAATCAGTGGTACAAAGATGGGTGTGTAATGGCACCTCTATCAGGGTACAAAGATGAGTGTCCTAGAGTGATGACATTTCTATCAGGGAAGCAAAGATGAGTGTGCTAGAATAATGACATTTTTATCAGGGACACAAAGATGTGTGTTAGAGTGATGGCACTTTATCATATAGTAGTATTTCTCTTGGCTAGGAGTTATAACCAGGATTGGTATTTAGGAAATAATTAATAGAGTGAGTACCCTTGTTTGAAAGGTAGGTTGGTTGAGACCATTGAGCGGGGGTCTTGTGATAAGCGTGCAGCATGGAGAAAACTGAGTGGGTAGGGATAGTATAAATACCACTCACGATTAGTCTAAAAGAGAGCCTTACTTATTTGTTGTAGGAAGAACCTTAGTAGTTTTGATGTAGATGGAATCTCGTTTAGGAAGAGTTTCTAGCAGTGGAAATTTGTTGGTAGTTAGTTGGAGGATTTAGGTTTTCTTGTGATGGCTGAGGTTTTTGGTGGAACGTTGTAAGTATGATTTTGTGTGTATAAGGACATTGTAAGGTTTTCGCCCATATGGCGTAGAGTTCTCTCACGCCGGGTATTGTCATTGTGAATTCTGTTCAGCCTGATGGCTACGTTTCCATCCTCATAATTTCACCCCTCATTTTGTCCATCAATAAATGTGTGTTGTCTGAAGATATAACTACACCAATTGGCTTTGTTGGAATTCTCATGGTTTGACCAGTTTGTTTGGTTGGAAGACTGCCAAGTTATGTTAAGTTGTTGTATCTGTATTATTCTGTGGAGTTGGAAGCCTGGGTGTCTTGTTGTATTTTCTCAGTGTGTAACATAGAAAATTAGGTGGTTTTAGAACACCAACAACAAGAAGAAATGTCTAAGATGAAACTGTACTCCACAAGGAGAAGATTTAATCAAACCAGTAGAAAACAATTTCATATGTAGCGTAGAAAACCATTTCAGTGGCTGCTATAAATACCAATACTATTTCAGTGGTGCTTTAGAATTCTAAACTGTAAATACTGTTACAATCAGAGCCAGTGAATTAGGAGAACAAATATGAGTGTGCTGGAATGATGGCACTCTTAGCAAACCAGGGCTGGTCAAGACTCATTCTCACTTCTCAGTTCGTGCTCTTAGAAAAATCTAAGCCCAGCTGATGGACATGGTTCAGTTTGATCCACGTGGTAGGGAATCTACTGAGGAAGTCACTTTTTGGACCTGCTCCAAGTCTTCAAGGAAGCCACTGCATTCTGCTCTCTGATTCAAGGTTTAATGATTTGCATTATGAAATCATTTTGTGTTCCAGAATCTTCACTGCATTGGCTGCTAAGAACATCCTGCATGCAGTTCTAACGAGATAAAATGGTGAACGAGTTTCTTTTATATGCATGGGAAATTTTCACTGTTGTGAAACAATGTTGTTTTTACATCATTCCGGCATCCAACTTTTTTAAAATGGTCATAAAATAATATTTATATAATACTTATTCTGCCACCTCTGCTTCACAGATTTATGTCTATGAGAGAGGTCAAGCAGCCAAAGTTATTCTTGATCTCAGACCATCAAGTGGATCGTTGTATGCTAAGCCCATTATCAAGTGAGTATATAGTTGCTGTACAGTTAGAAGATGCCAGACTCCTTCATGTGAACATGTTTGCCACACAAACACTTTGTTGCTGTTTTTCTACTTATATATATATATATATATATATATTTTACATTTTCATCTGCAGTTTTTGGTCTTGAGATTTTTGTATTAACTCTTCCTGTGCTAGAGGAAGAAACACGGACATGTTCTGGAGTGCGGGAGTAAAAACGCAGGTCTTGCTATGTTAGGGGGTCTAGTTGTAAAATGGAATGGAAAACAGTAGTTCCAGGTACTTCGTATATTTATTGTGTTTCAAAGTATAGCTAAATGAATGAAAATTTCATAAATGCAGAGTTTTTTAGGAAAAAAGAAGTAATGTGATATTTTTAGACACTGATTGTGGCCAGCTCACCATCGGCAATGTCTAGATCTACTTGGGATACATTCAAGAGCAGTGGGGTGGTCACAGGCCATGTCCATACCCCTATCTACATCATCAAAAATTGAAAAATTTCGGTCTTTCGCTTCCTTTTTCTCGGTCGGAATTGCTCGTAACTAGGCACTCTTTCACCATTTTGAAAAGTGTCACCGGAATCGTTGACGAAATATGTACAATCTAAATGTTACACCACTTGTTTTAATGAAACAAACCAGTGACATTATAACGACTGTTCGCACGCACCGGGTATACCAGAACTGACACTATAATGTCGAAAAGCATGGTAAAAGTTAATCCTTTCAGTAAGCCAAGAGCAGTTAATTAGAGAGCTCTTTTAATTATCCTCTCCTGACTTTTTTTAAAAAACTTAACTCTTTCCGTTCGTGTGGTCGAATTTTCGACATTTCTGGTGGTCCCAAGCTACTGTATGGTCGAAAATTCAACAATTCTTTGTTTCATTAAAACAAGCGGTGTAACATTTAGATTGTACATATTTTGTCTGCGATTCCGGTGACACTTTCAAAATGGCGAATGCATGCCTAGTTACGAGCGAGGCCGAGCGAGAAAAAGGACGCGAAGCATGGAAATTTTTCAATTTTTGATGATGTATATACAGGTATGGACATGGCCTATGGCCACCCCACTGCTCTTGAATGTTTTCTAAGTAGATCTAGACATATTTAGACGACTGGAGAAGTAGTTAGGAGGTTAGTTCAGACATTCATTCAGCAAGAATGCAATACGGAGTCACAATACGAGGTCGACAAGTAGATCTACACATCTCAGATGGTAAGTAGTGGTAAGTAGCACGAATCTAGACCTAGCCGATGGTGAGCTGGCCACAGTCAGTGTCTAAAAACATCACATTACTTCTTTTTTCCTAAAAAACTCTGCATTTATGAAATTTTCATTCATTTAGCTATACTTTGAAACATAATAAGTATATGGAAGTACCTGGAACTACTGTTTTCCATTCCATTTTACAACTAGACCCCCTTACAGACTAAGACCCGCGTTTTTACTCCCACACCCCGCGACACGTCCGTGTTTCTTCTCCCGCACGGAAAGAGTTAAGTCTTCCCGTGCCGGTGGGAAAAACACGGGCGTACCATTAGGTGCCAAGAAAAATGTGCGGGTTTTTAGATAATTTAGGGGTATCGTTGAAAATTTAATTTAAAATATTATTTCCATGTTTAAAAAACTACGAATTATACATAAAAAAAAAGGTAAATGAGTGAAGGTTCCAGAAATGTATAGCTTTTTTAAGGAAAAAATAACTGATGAGAAAATATTGAGCCCCCCCCCCCCAAAAAAAAATATAAAACACTAAACTAATTGTTGTTTACTTACCAAGAGCTGTAAATATCCACTTGTCACACACAATTTGAAGATAAAATGAATTCCTTCCAAGAAATATCACTTTTTACACAGACTGACAAAAAAAAAAAAACAGAAGGAATGGACTAGCAAGAAAAGATTAAGCAGAACAATGAAACTAACAAGAAAAGATGAGGAAGCAGAACAGTGTTTGGTTTTAATCAGTTTTAGAACAATCTCCTGGAAGACTGGGGTGGTCCTGAAAAGGACCTGGTTATGGTGCAGAGTAACGTGGTGACTGGCCTGATCAGGAATTACTTGGCAGCTGCAGCTTTCTTCGGGGTCTTCTGATAAAGGGCTGATGTTGACTGGGTGGCCCTGGCACTGACTGATAATGGGCTGCTGTTAACTGGGTGGCCCTGGCACTGACTGATAATGGGCTGCTGTTGACTGGGTGGCCTTGGCACTTATAAAGGACTCCTGTTGACTGGGTGGCCCTGGCACTGACTGATAAAGGGCTGCTGTTAACTGGGTGGCCCTGGCACTGACTGATAATGGGCTGCTGTTAACTGGGTGGCCCTGGCACTGACTGATAATGGGCTGCTGTTGACTGGGTGGCCTTGGCACTTATAAAGGACTCCTGTTGACTGGGTGGCCCTGGCACTGACTGATAAAGGGCTGCTGTTAACTGGGTGGCCCTGGCACTGACTGATAAAGGGCTGCTGTTGACTGGGTGGCCTTGAAATTAAAAAAAGGTAAGTGAATGAAGGTTCCAGAAATGCATAGTTTTTGTATAAAAAAAAAACTGGTGAGAAAATGAGAAAAAAATGTTAGACTCCCAAAAAACAACAAAAATTATAAAAAACAAATAAAAATGATGTCTACTTAACAACGGGTGTCTGAGTGGCGAAGTGGTTAGTGCACTGGTCTTTCATGGCGAAGGTCGGGAGTTTGAATCTGGCCGGAGGCACCCCAGTCACCCAGCTGTAGAAATGGATACCTGACTTCTTCTGGAGTTGGGAAAGGAAAGGTAGCCAGGCATGATACTGACCATATCACCCTCTAGTGTGCTGACAGGTCAAGGAAAATATGGGCACTAACACCATATCCCTATGTACCTCTAAGGCATGACAGGATTACCTTTACGTTTTTTTTTTTTTTACAAACTTAACAGCAGAGCTGTAGATTTATGTGCAAGACTTTTTATGAATGTTACAGCTGGCAGTGAGCAGACAAAAAAAATATATAAAAAAACAAGCAAGCAGTAGACATTTGATATGTACAAAACAGGCAACAAAACATTATGTACAGAATATATATACAAGACATGAAAAGTGGAAAAAAAGAGTAAAAAATAATATTTACAGAATAACACATGAACACTTTACAAATATATGCAACACATGAACACTTTACAACACACTGTCATCTACTGTCTCCAGTCCAAGACATGGATAAAAAATAAAGATAGCCAAGTTAGAATGGTATGAAAAGAAAGATGAAAGAGGTGGCCCAAACAGAAAATTCAGACAGTACAGACAAATGAAGTTGTGGAAGCAGTAGCGTCTTGCTCAAGATGGCTGATGATACTTCTCAAAACATTCTACTGGACACAGATGAGGTCTGTCCAAGCACTTGGTGCAGCAGAACTTTGTCCTGACCCTCTTATCAGGTCTGCTGCAGTAGGCACAGTTCTTGTTGGTGTTCTCGCAGTTCACCTTAGAACCTATTATCTACTGGAGTTTTTGCTCTCCTTCCCATTGGCTTGGGAGATAACAGTAACACCAGGAATGGAGCTGCTTGCTGCCAGGGATCTCAGGCCTTCATTAAGTTGTTCCTTGAACCAGAACCAGACCAGAGATCTCTATTCCCTGGCAGGCTCTCAGCTAACACATATAATACCTGAGCATTCACCTGTACAACTTCAAAAATCCAGGTGAATATTTTTTTCCACCACTTTACTGTCTTTCTTCCATGCAAGCCATAATATGAGACCATTTGGTCAGTCCTGTCAGACCCATTCATACACTGGTTGTATGTATGAATGATAGTAGGTTTTTCAACCTCCTCCTTGTCCTGGACAACACGAGTTGAGGTGGCTTTTCCATATGTTGTCACAACATGGACAGGTTTCTTTTTTGGCTTTTGCTGCCAGGAGACACAGAGAATATTCTGCTGGCCATCTTTGACATAGTAGATGGGTTTTTTTACAGACATTACCTGAGTTTTTAGCTCATTGGGAAAACTTACACGTTTCACATTCAGTGTGCCAGTGTAGTTGTGGCCTTTGGACTGCAAATATTCAATAAGTGGAAGACTGATGTAGAACCTGTCTGCATAGATGTGGTGTGAAGATGTGAATGGCTCCATCAGTGTATCAAACGCTTTCATAGCATTTACTTTACTGTCAACACTGGCAGAGCTGTAAGAGGTGTTAGAGCCAAAATACATCAACAGGTTGTAAACATAACCTGTTGTGGAGTCACATCCTGTTGATGTGATATTTAGAGGGTTTCTTGGCATTATACTGTTTGTATTTCCAGCGTCCCTTGTAGCCAGTTGCCATCTCATCAATGCTCAAATCACTGTAGGGGTAATAGGCTGCCTGAAATGATGCCAACAACTGATTGATAAACGGCTCATTTTTGGACTTGCCTTGGCTATCAGCTTCACTGACATGCAACATGGTATTGTATATCAGTTGAAACTGATTCCTGGAAAACATCTGCCCAAAAAATGCAGTGTGCAGGAAAGGTTTGGTACTCCAATAGTCACTGATTTTTGGTTTAGACTGAATGCTCATAGCTAATAGTGTCGCCAGAAATTTCTACATTTGATGACGACCAACAGGTTCCCACTGATGAAGTCTACTGCACTTCTTTATATATGCAGATTGGCTAGTTTCATAGCAGCATATTCATTTATACTACTAATGAGACTGTCCAAAACATCTTCTGTGAAAAGTGCCAGGAAAAAGCCCGTAGGTGCCCTATCAGTTTCAGGATTGAGCAAGATACCACTAGCATAATCTTCATTAGTAACAGTACCTACTGCTTCATCTGTCCGCGCTGCTCTTCATGTCGAAACTACATCTGCATTTCCTGTTTGAGCCACAGAAACATTCCTCTTCACCCTTTTGGAAGGTGGAGGAGCAGAAGTAGCAGCACTTGTCAAGGGACGACAGTCAATTTCTGTGTCACTACTAGAGGTCACTGCATCAGAACTTGTCACGTCAGAAACAGAAACGTCATCAGAAACAGAACCATTATCAGAATCAGAATCACTGACACGGCAAGGTTTCCCAACTAATACTGTATTAGATAACTCATTACAAGCAGTTTTAATCTCACTAGGAAGTCTAGAACTACTACAATTGGGATACAATCAGTAACATTTGTCATGTCGGAGGGCGTGTCCATTTTTCGAATATTCTCTAACAGAATTCACAGATCTAAGCACAATAATACTCTAAGATGTCTGTCCTTCTGCCACGTTGCATCAAACAGGAAGAAGTATAAATCTGACATGCGCAGTTAACGTGTGAACCAAAATGAGAATTAAGTTATACGAAACAAAACATGTGGCATAATAATGGCTTAACCCAAGAAAGTCCAAATCGACTTTGGTAAAATAGTGGCTTATGACACGGAAAGAGTTAAATAATTTTTTTTTAACACCGTTTCAGATTTCTCCAAGCTATCTTACACACTTTCATGATTTTGATCATAAGAAAATTACATCAAGTACACTTTCGAAATTAGTTTATCTTGCAGTTCTCATCATGTTACAGAATAAAGCTTACAACCCTGGTATTATTTTATTTTGGTTTATTTTTGCATTTTACTTTTAAAAAACAAAAGTTTCTGCCACTTCTCATGAAATTCAGATGTAGAGACATGTTGAGATTGTTCAAGGAGAGGAGATACAGAACTTACTAGCATAGACCTTAAATCAGCAAATTCTCAAATAGAACTTAACCAGAACTTAACTGATGACTTTGAGTTACAGAATGTTAAGGTATGCTTGAGTAGTGGACTAGTTGGTGCACTCTGCTTCAATGCAAAGTTTATGATTCATTTGGGACTAGAAGTGCTCCAAATCATCCCAGCTGTAGAAATGGGATACTTGGTCTCTCTGAGGAATGAACTGGCAACCTCAGGCAAGACTCTGACCACATCACCTTTTAGTATATGCTTAGGTCAAGAAAAATGCATGCACTAACAGCAGATCTCTTATATATCTCAATACCTTGTCACAGGTCTCCCTCTACAGACTTATTTACACATCGAGTAAACTATCTTGTGTTCTTTTGCAGTGCTTTGGATGCTATATCAGACAACTATCAGTTTGCCTACCTGCGTGTCTCCGAGCATGTATCATTAAGTTCCGTTGACCTTACCAAGTAAGTGTTGAAAAAAATACAGACAGGAATACGCCCATGCAGAGAAGTAGTTTTAAGATAAGAGTCTTAAAATGATGACATGATACAAAATCACCACTGGAGTTGGTGGGCAGTATTAATGAAGATATGAAGGCAGGCATGATCAAATTGTTATCATTCTGTAGCAATGATGACTGAATTGTTCATTTATGAAGTGACTAAAATTAAGGGCAACCTTATTACATCTTTAGCCATTCAGCTGCACTTTAACCGTTTGGTTGGGATTTAACCAGGGAGAACTGTCTATGACTTTGTGGTTGTGGAGAGTCAGCTAAAACCTACTTATGGTGATGTGCAGTCATAGAGAGTCAGGTAAAATGTATCCGTGCCAGTGTGTGATTGTAGAGAGTCAGGTAAAATCTGTGACAGTGTGTGGTTTTAGAGGGTCAGGTAAAATCTGTGACAGTGTATGGTTGTAGAGGGGTCAGGTAAAATCTGTAACAGTGTGTGGTTTCAGAGGGTCTGTAAAATCTGTGCCAGTGTGTGGTTTTAGAGGGTCAGGTAAAATCTTTGACAGTGTGTGGTTTTAGAGGGTCAGGTAAAATCTGTGACAGTGTGTGGTTTTAGAGGGTCAGGTAAAATCTTTGACAGTGTGTGGTTTTAGAGGATCAGGTAAAATCTTTGACAGTGTGTGGTTTTAGAGGGTCAGGTAAAATCTGTGCCAGTGTGTGGTTTTAGAGAGTCAGGTAAAATCTGTGCCAGTGTGTGGTTTTAGAGGGTCAGGTAAAATCTTTGACAGTGTGTGGTTTTAGAGGGTCAGGTAAAATCTGTGACAGTGTGTGGTTTTAGAGGGTCAGGTAAAATCTTTGACAGTGTGTGGTTTTAGAGGGTCAGGTAAAATCTTTGACAGTGTGTGGTTTTAGAGGGTCAGGTAAAATCTGTGCCAGTGTGTGGTTTTAGAGAGTCAGGTAAAATCTGTGCCAGTGTGTGGTTTTAGAGAGTCAGGTAAAATCTTTGACAGTGTGTGGTTTTAGAGAGTCAGGTAAAATCTGTGACAGTGTGTGGTTTTAGAGGGTCAGGTAAAATTTGTGCCAGTGTGTGGTTTTAGAGGGTCAGGTAAAATCTGTGACAGTGTATGATTGTAGAGGGTCAGGTAAAATATATGATGATGTGTGACTGTAGAGGGGTCAGGTAAAATATATGATGATGTGTGATTGTAGAGGGTCAGATAAAATACATGATGATGTATGATTGTAGAGGGTCAGGTAAAATATATGATGATATGTGGTTGCAGAGGGTCAGGTAAAATATATGATGATGTTTGATTGTAGAGGGTCAGGTAAAATATATGATGATGTTTGATTGTAGAGGGTCAGGTAAAATATATGATGATGTTTGATTGTAGAGGGTCAGGTAAAATATATGATGATGTTTGTAGATGGTCAGGTAAAATATATGATGATGTTTGATTGTAGAGGGTCAGCTAAAATCTACCTATGATAATGTATAGCTTTAGAGAATCTGGCATTTACCATACCTTAGCCTTTGTATTAGCTCGCTGTTTTACATCACCATCTGACCATGCTGTAGAGGTCAGTTTGGATATCAAAAAAAAAAAAAAACATAAGGAAATTGTGAAAACCCACAAAACCAGGGATCAGAAGTCAACGTCTTGCCAAAAAGGGGTGCTGCTGATAGCATTTAATTTGAATTATCAACCACAAACTATAAAACATTTCATACTTATGTGTTCAAACCATAACTTATGTTAACAAAGTTTTTTTGTGTTCTGTGTGTATTCAGATTGTAAATCTGCTAGTGACTAAAGGTCTTAACTCCTCAACAGGACTGATGTATGCTTCCTTGTGGTTGACACCAGTTCTAGAAACCTCTTCAACATAAAACAGGTGGTTGAACTACTTGACCAGGGAATGTACAAAAGTGTTCTAGACAAGGATGAATATCACGTCATAGACAGAGGGGTAAGAGTCTTTGTGAAGCAGTGTTGTTGCAGTTTTTTTGTTTCTGAGTTCCAAAGTTATTTTTATATTGTGTTTTTCATGGAATTTATATAATTACTTTCTTATTGTGGTTGTTGGGAGTAAGGACGCCTGTCCGATAGAGCAGTCAGCAACCCATAGCTAATATGCTAGCATCAGGGTTAGCAAACCATAGCTGACCAAGACCCTGTCCCACCTCTCTGTTGGTACCCCCAGTAACAGGCATAGCCTGGCTAACGGGGCAGGGATCGCCATAGTCCCCATGGTGGTGGAGTCTGCTAAAGAAGCATTGCACACTCCCTGCTTTATAACTGCACTCCGGGACTGAAAAAAATATCTGCCATAACCCACTCTCACGCCGATACAGTGCTGTGTCTCAACACCTCTACAGCATCAGCTGCAGAGAACAACAGTTTGCAGTTACAGGGAGATTGCACAACCAGACAAATCATGTTACTGGGGCTTTTGTTACCTCCACCTGAGAACTGAAACAAATAGCCCCTGTAACTTGCTGATGAGGCTTGGTCAGGTCCTTTATCATAAATCTTGAAGGTCTTTGGGCTCTTGAAGTACTGTAGATGTTCAAGTGCAGTTTAGAATTTTTGTCTATTCCTGGCATTTTTATTTAAACAGAATTCATCTAGTACATGCATATTGTTACATTGTGAATAAGAGAATACCATTTGTAATCAACTTTGTTTTTATCATTCAGAACTCTTTTTTTTTTAAAATAAGTATTAAAATGAAGAGAGTTGTTGAAATATTTTAATTTAGAATTTCAGAACTTGTTAAAGTTGATGGCATGGTTGAATTTTACTGAAGCTAGTGGAAAAATAAATGTGTGAGGCTTTGACAAAAGCCCAAACCCAGACCACATGATGTAAAACTAACTACATCGCTCACATTGTTTTATTTGTCCATTCTTTCAGCAATGTTTCCCAACAAGGTCATCAGAGTCGAGCATCAGATGGAGGAACCTGTGGTGGGTCTTGGTCGCCATTGCTATTTTCATCTTTGTTTGCTGCGTTATCCTCATCATCCTGATCTGCATTCTCTACGACAGGTAAGATGAAGTGCTTGAGGTGCACTATAATTACAGGCAGTGGTTGCTTTGGATGACAGTATTTTGAAACTGAATTTAATGAAAATCAAGGTCATTATCTTTGGCCGTTTTCTGGCAGGTCACCTCAGTTATGTTTGTTATTGTTGGGTTTTATACTGTTAACCATGAGGGACCATACATCTTCTCATACATTGATCTGTGATCCTTCTTTTCATCAATGTGAGTTTATATCATGTCATACTGCCCATTATTTTTTCTCCATGCCATTTTCTCAAGACTGCAAGCAGGGGATTCTCTGTCCGTCAGTACCTCTATTCACCAGAGTTCTTGCCAGTGCTTCTGAATACATGCATTATCCCAAAATCTTCTTTCTAAGAAGAAGGAAGAAGCACTTATGGGCATATCTAGAGTACAGCGTTGAAAACCCCATTTAATATTTTATACCATAATTCTGTCTCTCATCAGATTCACCTTTCCTGCTTTTAAGTCCCTCAGCCAATCTTGTAATTTTGCCTGTTTTATAATGTTCTGAAGTCTCTCACCTTCTTGTAATATCCAGTGAATATTGATTGTCTTCTTTCTTTCCACTTTAATTAAAGTGTCATTAAACTCGCCGTTTCTTTGGCTTTTGCTGCTTATCATCTTAGCTGTGGGTGTCTTCTTCTTCTTCTTCTTCTTCGTTCACTTCTACCACCAAAAACCGCACTGTGAACCTACTGAATTCACGCATGTGGTCCTCGTTAGGTCCCGTGGTCCCCTGTGTGGTCCAAAATAGATCACACGAGTTCCACGAAAGGACCACAAGGGGTTCAGAGTATCACAGTGCTTTAGCCTGTATTCTTGGTGGGTCTCAGAAGCGGGATTGCGTGACACCGTGGTTTTCATTGCACCAGTTTGGTCTAGGGTTGGACTTTCTCACCGGAAGACCTCGACGTGTTTGGAATATCAGAGCATCCCCGCTGGGTGAGAGGCGTCAGCCCACCCAGGTCAGAGTTGGACTTTCTCACCGGAAAACCTCGATGTGTTTTGAGATACCCGTGTATCACCGCCGGGTGAGAGGTGGTCGCCCATCCAGTCCAGGGTTGGACTTTCTCACCGGAAAACCTCAGCGTGATTAGGATACGCAGACATCCCCGCCAGGTGAGAGGTGGTTGCCTATCTAGACTTCCCTGGTCCAGTGTCTCCGACTTCAGCATTTTGCAGTCGTGGCCGCTACCCTTCCTAGTTGTGACCAGGATGGAGCTTTTGTCCAGGAGGATGAATCCTCGCCACTAGTGACTTCTACCCCTGGCTTAATCTTTGGCAGGATCAACCAGATAGCTTTCTTCACCGAACCTTTGTCGGATATCTGCCGACAGACCGACGCGGGGCAAGGGAGACAGCGCTCTGCTCAGAGCGGATCCCTTTCGACCCCGGCGGCGTTTCATTTCCTTTAACCGGCGGGGGCGGCTCTCTCTGCTCTAACGAGCGGAAAAGAAAGCCTGGCCACCCACAAACAACACACGTTACATACTGCAGACCCGATACTCTTTGCGAGAGATGGGCCAATTTCGAGACCATCGGTCGACAAAACCGTACTACATCGTTATCACGAACCTGGCTGGCTAGCCGTTTACATGCTTCGCTCGACGGACAAACCACTTGCTTCTGCATCGAAACACCTTAACTCTCGCCGTCCGGGAAGGGAGCGAAAGCCTGTCTCCCCACGCACGGAACTCGAGAGCGCTTTTTCGCCAAAAGAACCTCGCCACTAGTGACTTCTACCCCTGGGTTGAGCCGGTTTAGGCATTTCCCAGTATGGGCATGTTTGGGACGGGACCGACCTCTAGGGCAGAGGTACTGTGACATTCATAGCCTTCAAGATTCACCCCTGGTATGAGCCGGTTTAGGCAAAATTCACCAGTATGGGTGTTTATCAGGCGTTACCGACCTCTAGAGCGGAGGTGGCATGACATGTCTAGCCATCGAGTTCCACCCCTGGTGTGTGCCGGTTTAGGCATATTTCACCAGTGTAGGTGTATTTCGGACGTAGGCGGCCTCTAGAGCAGAGGTGCCGTGGTATAGCTCTCGTAGCGATACTACTGGACATACCAGGTTAAACTTCACTTTCCACCACCTTTTCCCATCGGCGCCGCACAGCAACCTTTATTTCCGCATTTACTTCCTTAACCGGGAGGAGCTTCACTCCACGCGCGGCATTTGAAAAGTCAAGCCAGCAGTGACTTAACCTCTGGGACAAGCCGGTTCATGCATTTCACCCGATATGTCTGCACTCAGGACGTGGCCGACCTCCAGACCAGAGGTGCCGTGATTTGACTGTTTGCTTCGCTTTATTCTTTCTACCACCTTTTCCGCAGTGATGCTGCGCGGCAACCTCATTTGCAAATTTCTTCATTGGCCGGGAAGAGCACCGCTCCATGCACGGCAGCTGAAGATCTCGCCAACAGCGGCAGATGAGCTACCAAACGTGACACTCATCTACCCTAAGTAACTGGTTTTCAGGCGCCAGATATTCGCCCTCGCCCCTTCTCCTGTCAGTTTAAACAGTTCTGCCACAGGAAAAAACGTGGACGTTCAGTTGGAGCCGGAATAAAAACACGGGTCTTGATCTGTATAGGGGATATAGTTGTAAAATGGAATGGAAAACAGTATTTCCATGTAATTCTGTGTACTTATTATGTTTCAAAATATAACTAAATGTATGAAGATTTCATAAATGCAGAGTTTTTTAGGAAAAAAGAAGTAATGTGATGTTTTTAGACAATGACTGTGCCCAGCTCACCATCGACTAGGTCTAGAACTACACTACTTACCATCTGAGATGTCTAGATCTAATTGTCGATCTCGTATTGTGATTCTATGTTGCATTCTCACTAAATTAATGTCTGAATACCCCTATCTACATCATCAAAAATTTAAAATTTTCGATGTTTTCCTTTTTCTCGCTCGGCATCGCTCATCACTAAGGACTCTTTCACCATTTTGAAAAGTGTCACCGGAAACACGGACGAAATATGTACAATCTAAATGTTACACCTGTTTTTTTAATGAAACAAACCAAGCGTCGATATAGTGATGATACATACCATGTCGGAAAACCAGAAGCGATATAGCGACAAAAGGCACAGGAAGAGTTAACGACAAACAAAATCATGAACCGTGGCTCAGGGGGCGTTATTAAAATAACACATGTAGGTTGAACACCATATTCACACAATACTATTATAGTTCTCACTGTTATTTGGTTTGGTTAATTTTCTTCAGTATGAAAGTCACATTTTTAAAATTGTGTTTTGCAGGTACAAGAGATACATGGAAACAAGAAAGACATGTAAGTTTTAATTTGGATTGTTTTAGATTCAAAGCTACTTAATGTGTGTTAGCCTAATTATTGTTCTGTTAAACCTGCTTATTTTTTATATTTCAGGGCTGTTATTTTTTTGGTACTCATTTTTTGCCTTGTCTGGGAAGGTAAATACGGTCAGGTATGATACTGACCACATCACACTTTACATGTGCCTAAGATCATGGAAATATGGGCCTAGCTCTGTATCCCCAATATGCCTTTATGGCACAGAAACTGGAGTTTTACCTTTGCCTTTAACTTTCTTTGAATAAGCTTTTATTGCTGGTTTTTTTCACCCTCGGTTAAAAAAAAATCATTTATGAGATACTTTATTCATTCATTTCTGAGCCTATGCAATTCAGGGTTTAACGATTTGCATTATGAAATCATTTTGTGGAGATCTTAATCATTTATATTATATGGTCATTTGGTTCAAACATTTAGTCATTCACATTATTTAGTTATTTGTTGGTTATCCTTAATCATTTGTATTACATAGTCATTTGTTTGCAAGCTTTAATTGTTCACTGTATTTGGTCATTTATAGAAAGCTTTAGTTATTTACATTTACAATACTGAGAGAAGGTTTATATTTTAAATTAAAAAATTTTTGTTTATTTCATCAGATTTGGTCTCTCAATAAAGAACTGCCACTACAGATCTGTACAAGCTTGCATGAACATCAGCCCATCTTTGTCGTCTTTTTCCAATTTTTTTTTTTCTTTTAATTGAATTCTAACATTTGTGACTCACCACATCTACAAAATTCTTCGTGTAATCTTGTTTTTTTTTTTTTTAAGCAGTGAGAGCTTAATGAAATATTTTAAATAGTTATCTCTTGCTGTGGGCACAGTTTTGATTTTGTTTCCTGGCAATCTTCTATCATTTATGGTTCACTATGAGAGTATTTTGATGTGAAATGTTTTGTTTTGTTTGTGTCTGTGCCAGGCAGATGGTACTGTTTATTAGAAGCTACTTTGAAAATTTTGACCAGAAAAAGATACAGTATCTGCTTGGTATGAAAACTGAATGTATCAATATTTGTACATTTTGATGATGAATGTCTGAGTTTTGAATACTGTATGTTCATGCTCATATTATGTTATGTTTAAAATTTATGAAGGAGATTTTTTTTGGTACTTTTATGAGTTTTTGTAATATTTGGATGGCATGTATTTCTTAATGTAGAGGTTTTCTATCAGGTTTCACTTTTTATTCTGCGTATGCCCGCGAGTGCTGATATGGATATTTTCTATGAAAGGAGCAGCCTTTTTCCAGTTTGCATAGTTACTGTAATAGTTGTCAGATCGTGATATTTCTGTTATGTATCTTTGCATTCAGTGATGTATACTGGCTCTTATCATTGTACTACACTGAAGCAGGTGAATCTCTATTGTTTGTAGAATTGTCAGGCATCATTTTACTGAACAGTCTCTCCCTATGTTGATTTTGCTGATATTTCATTGGTATAATCAACTGTAGCAAAAAAACAAACTATGTTTATCTTGAAGATCCGGTGCCCTGTCTTCCTCTTTATGCCTTCCCTGTTTTTAATAAATGACGCAGTGCTCCTGTGCAGTTGCTCTCCATTGTGAATTGGTCTTTTATACCATTTCTTCCCGTTCCTTATTGTTGATGGAAAAATGTTTCCTGTGACTTGTAAATATAAAATTTGCCATTGTGTTGAACCATTTCTTTTTATATCTTTTCCCTCAGATATCATGAAAATACTGTGGCCTTGAATATAATGTCCTATATGGTTACATTGGGTATGAATGACATATTGCACAGCACCAGTGTGCTTATCTAATGTTCAGTGTTAATATAATACATTGTTATTGTTGGTAAGTAAGGAAAATCTGTGATCTTGAATGTTCTGTTTCACTTATTTTTCTGGTTGTAGAATTAACATCTTCTGTGTATCCTCGTATATGGCTAATTTTGTTCACGGGGAATAGTGTTGGTGCGAATTTTAATTTAGCATAGACAAGGCACATGATATTGTTTCAGTCCCCTCAAATTCCTGCTGAATCTTATGTATATGTTAAGATATGACTTATGAAAGAATTTCCATTTCAGTTTTACTATCTATTTACTGAAAAAAGAGCTTATTTCTTATTGGTGCCTATTTGACATGAAAAGATATATCTGTTATGTGGTTTACATGACAGTAGAATTGTGTTGGACTCTCACAGACTCTGTCCTTCCTTCCATTGGTCCCATTATCCTGCTGGTATTTATTACAGAACTTAACTTCACATTTGTAGCTGTATTTATATACAGGTAATAAATTTATATACTTTTTCAGAAAATTGTTGCCTTTTTTTTTGTAATGTTCTTTTTGTTGAATTGTTGTCATGTTAGAAGGTTTATATTATGTGCTGGAACTAAGAAACAAAACTGGCATAAGTTTTCATAATAGTTCCAGTGAATCAGTGCTGGGCAAGATCTTAATCTGTCTTAGTGTGGTGTTCTTGTAGCATAAGCTGTAGGATTTTATATCAGCTACTTTTAAAAAAAATGTTTGAAGCAAGTTTAGTCCTTTATGACTTCTTGTAAGGTGCCAAGAGGAGACAGCATGAAGACATCAGATGTAGCACTGTTGACTGGACATGCACAAAACATGTCACAGCTTGGATACTGGACAACAAAGGCTATAGGATATATTCTGACTGGCTACCCAGTTTATCAAGTCCATGGTGGTTCTACATGCAGGCAGAAGTCTGAACGCATCCTGATACAGTTCAAACAAATGTATGATGATGATGATGATGACATTCAGTATCTCAAATTAATGATGAAACCCAAGACAACATGAACATACTGGCAAGAAACAACCTACGCCATTTGCTCCACCACAGTGCACAAAACTGCAAACACTGTGTTGCTTTTCCTTGGCTCTATATGACTTGTCTTGACTTGTCTTGTCTTGTGCATTCTCCCTGTAACTGCGAGCTGGTGTTCTTTGCAGCCGATGTTGTATAGGTGTTGAGGTACGGCATCGTGTCGGCATGGGAGCAGGTTATGGCAGCTACTTTTCAGTCCCGGAGTGCAGCTAAAAAGCAGATGTGCAATGCTTCTTTAGCAGACTCCACCACCATGGGAATTATGACAATCCCTGCCCCTTTAGCCAGGTTATGCCTGTTACTGGGGGGTACCAACGGAGAGGTGGGACAGGGTCTTAGTCAGCTATGGTTCACTGTCCCTGACGCTAGCATATCGCTATGGATTATCAACACAACAGCTAGCTTTCAGGCCCAGACCAACTTGATCTTAACTGGCCAAAAAAAAAAACAAACAAACTTTCTCTTATAATTTCCTGCAGTCTCTGAGTTTACACTCATGGCTCTGACAAGATGATAACTAGAGGCCTCTACGTCATTCACGACTCAGGGGGAGATTAATTCAATAATTTTAAATCTGAAAACACAAGAGAATCAACCCCCTTAAATCTGAATAACAAGGGAAACAACCCATGCAAATTTAATTTCACACAAGCTGTATTGAGACACTTTAGAGGATGTGATATTAGTATCCATATTTTTGTCACATTAGAGGATGATATGGTCAGCATCAAGAATAAAAAGAGGCAAATCCTGGATGGCTGAAGCAGAAGATTCAGTAACCATAGTTACTGATCCACAACACATCTCAACTGAACCTGAATGGATTACTTGCAGCAAGGACCACCAAAATCTCACTAAAGTACACATAACTCTTAGAAGAAAATGTCCAAAATGAGAGGAAAACACAAGAGGAAATAACTCCTTAACAAACATACAACTCCTGAGGACATAATCACTTATACAGATGGATCAGTGAGCAGGGGAACTAGAAGTTGTTGGGGTTTTGCAGCATACCCAGGAGGTAAATCACTGAAATTCATGGCTGGGGCTTATACAAACACCTGCTTAAGTATGAGCGTGGATGGAAACAGAGGCCATAACACAAGCATTAAAATGGGTAGTGACACAGAAAACACACTACATCACCATCATTACTGACTCTCAGAATCTATTAAGGAAAGTGGAACAAAAAAAAAACATAAGAAGTGAATAGAAAATAATAATTAATAAATCTCACATTAAAAACAGCACATGGATATACTGTCCTGGCCATGTTGGAGTTGATGGAAACAACAAAGCTGACCAGCTAGCAGAAGGGGGCAAACCAGTGGGCCTCATCAAAATGGACAAATTGGACCTATACAAATCCATCGAGCATCACCTCGACGAACACATGCAAAGCAACTTCCTCCAAAGTATCTATCACATATGCCTCAATGCATTACATATAGTCAAGGGCAGTAGTTGCAAATCCCATCTAAATGCTAAATCACGGGCAACACACAGTCACCACAACATTGGAATCGCCCTCCTAAAAACACTGATGTCTAAGGCCAAACACATGTGCTCATGCCCTGAGTGTAATGAAGCCATTTACCAGGACCAGCAACAAAGCTAGGCCCCTTTTTTTTACAGTTAAGTATGGTCAGCATCACACCCGAACACCTTCCTTACCTGTCTCAGGGGGAGCCAGGTATTTACTTCTACAACCGGGCTGACTGAAATGTCCTCAGTAAAAACTGCACCATCAGCCTTGAGAGTTGAGTGTGATAAAAATGTCTCTATTCAAGTGATGTATTGACTAGAATTTGTTCACTTAGACTGCTGCATCATATACTCCTTTACTGGTCCATGGACTCTCAGTGACAGCTCCTCTTATATGCCTGTGAGGTATGTCAAGATGATGCAGGCAGTTGACTAGATGAAGCAGGTCACATCTCGGCAGATGACGACAATCTCCTGTTCAACAGATTCTAGACAGCACACCAGGTTCAGACAAACTACATTAGCATGACACTCAGAGAAGCAAGACATCTTGACGAATTCAAATAAACAACTTTAATAATGGCACCTGATGATGATGAAAATCTCAATGATTGTAGATGATGATACCAGTTTCAAACCATCCAAACTGCCAAAAGAATAAGGAAGAACAACACATTAGCAAGCAATGACAAAGGCCAGTGGTTTCCGCATTCGCACAAAGGAATCTTAGAGACATAGCCTGTCTCCCTCTTGATTCATGAAAATAAAAAAAAATGAAAACACTACTTTGAAATAAAAATACTACTTTGAGAGGCAAGACAAAACTGTTCTCCTTCCAAGAGTTAGATTTTACATCTTACATCCTTCCTGTGCCATTAAATGTCACATAGGGCTTGCGTGGTAGTTTGCCATGCTTTCCTGTTTTCAGCAAGCTTTTCAACCTCATCAAGGGATTTTATGCCTACTAATTTGCCCTGTCTTAACAATGTCCTCTTTAATATTTCATATGGTCAACCTCTTTTTTTTTTTTTGGCCTGTTGTGTTCCACTCGATAGAGAGTTAGATACAGACTCAGAAATCTTACTTTCTTACAGCCCAAAATTACCTCCCATGCTTTCCTGGCAACTCCCATGATCCTGAAAAAAACACTTACCACCACATTATTTGTGAATCAAAGCTTCCATACACTTAATCAACTCAAGGGGTAATTGGCCAATAACTTTAACTAAGAAAATAATGTAACAGACGAATTAACCTAGTACAAAGACATGGTTTCAGATATCCCAACTTGTTCAAGACAAGATTGGCTGGAGAACCTTTGCTGATGCCTTATGCTCCAATGGGAGTACAGAGGAATGATGATGATGACGATGATGAGCCTATTACAAATAACTGCAGGGGAAGCAACCCCTGAGACTTTAATACAATCTCATTTCTCATTAAAGGAAAGATGCTGAAATGTCATTTGTGTAGTATGTACATTGATCTGCACAGCTTAGCAGACAAAGCTGTAGTGACCATGGAAACGAGGCTGTCCAGATGAACTCCATGGCGCCTTCACTAGACCTATACAATGATCTGTCTATATAAAGGTCACCAGGATACAAAAATAACTGAAAAATATAGGATACATTTTTTCATTTCCTGTGCACTTTGAAAAAATTCTAACACATACTGTTAAAATTATTAATGTGTGCTCATCTAACCAAACAAAGAGAACATGAAGTATAGTAGGTTCATCAATAGCGCTATCAATATAGTAGATCCATTATCAATGCTACCAGTATGGTAGGTCCATTATCAATGCTACTAGTATGCTAGGTCCATTATCAATGCTACCAAAATAGTAGGTCCATCATTAATGCTACAGAGACAACTACTTGCTGACTGTCAAAAATAAGCAATGTCTTTCTAAGATTAAAATCTGGTTTTGGTCACTGGTAAATTCAGACTGCATTATTTTATACAAGTGTTTATAATACAGTTAATAATAATGTTAATAAAAACAGGAGACAGCAAAACTCTATATAAAATAGGCTAACAGGTACTGTTGCATCCAAAGAAAGACCAATCCTTAGTAAAACTGATACACTATCAACATCAAGTAAAGACCAAAAGAAGAGATGGGCCGAACACTTCCAAGGAATACTTAATTGACCACACCCAAAAGAATTGATAGACCTTGAAACTGACTTACCATTCCCACAACTAAATGTCAACCTAGATGAAATTACATTGCTTGAAAATGAAACAGCAGTGAATCTAATGGCTAACAACAAAGCTGCAAGTGAAGATGAAATAACAGCCGAACTGTTAAAAGCTATTAACATTGACAGCATGAACCATTACAGAGAATGTTTAATAAAGTTAGGAAAGAAGAAAAAGTCCCTTCTAAATGGAAAAAAAGGAATCATTGTTAAAATACTGAAAAAATACTGCATTGTTCTTGAATTCATTTCACTTTATAGAGAGTATTTTCCTTAGGCATTTGTTTTCAAAAGAATCTAACTTCTTGTCTATTTCTTTATAGACATTTTCTAGCTTTCACATGAATAAATGAGGGTGGATATTACATTTGAATTGAATAATCTTAACTTGGTTTTTGTGCTTATAACTTTTGAATGCCATATGTTCTCAAGATTCTTGAAGGTCAATGCTGCATTTGCATTTCTAGCTTCCTTTCTGGTGTCACCATTCTGGTTTATGTAGCTGCTGAGGTATGCAAAATGGTTTACTTCTTCAACAGCTGTTCCTTCTACACATATTTTTCCTTTGTGATTAATGAGAAGTTTCATTATTTTTACTTTTTTCCTTGTTAATAAAGTCCTATTTTACTAGACAGTGAAAACAAGGTATCTGTTTTTTTCTTACATCGATTTCACATTGTCACTGATAAGAGTTACGTCATCTGCAAAATCAAGATATCTAGTTGGGTCCCATAATCAATACCTGTTTTACTGTGTAGCATTTTTTTTCATTATGAAGTCTATGGCACTTCCAAAAAGCAAGAGAGATAGTATACATCCTTATTTCATGCCTGTTTCAATCTGGAACCATTCGCTCATTCCTTCTTCTGTGTTAACTGCACAAACATATCCATTGTAGAGATCCTTAATGATATTGACAATTTTAGATGGTATTCCACATAGTCTTAAAATTCTTGACAATGAATCTCTGTGTAAGCTATCAAATGCCTTTTTAAAGTCTATGAAGTTCAGGAGTAATGTTTTTTGCTTTTCAATATGTTATTCAATTATTATTTGTATAGTAAAGATCTGGTCAAGACAGCTTCTACCTTTCTGAAATCCTGCTTGTTCTTCTCTCATTGAAGTATCCAGTATATCTTGAATTCTGTTCAGAATAACTTCACAAAATACTTTTGACACAACTGATAGTAAAGTTACTCCTCTCCAGTTACTGCCATTAGTAAGGCTGCTTTTTTTTGTTTTTTTGTTTGGTATTTTAACAATGATTCCTTTTTTTCCATTTAGAAGGGACCTTTTCTTCTTTCCAAACTTTATTAAACGTTCTCTGTAGTTGGCTCATGTTGTCACTGTTAATAGTTTTTAACAATTCGGCTGTTATTTCATCTTCACCTGCAGTTTTGATGTTAGCCATTAGTTCTGCTGTTTCGATTTCATTCAACATAATTTCATCTAGGCTGACATTTAGTTGTGGGATTGGTAAATCAGTTTCAAGATTTATTAATTCCTTTGGGTGTAGTCAATTAAGTATTTCTTGAAAGCATTTGGCTCATCTTTGTTTTTGGTCTTTACATGATGTTAATAGGGTGCCAGTTTTGCTAAAGATTGGTCTTTCTTTGGATGCAATGGTACCTGTTAGCTTATTTTGTATATTATATATAGTTTTGCTGTCTTCTGTTTTTGCTGCCTTCTCTGCTTCTTTCACCATATTGTCCATGTATTCTCTTTTATCCCTTCTAGCTGAGCTTTTTTACTTTATTGTCTAGTTCTTTGTATGTTGCTTTTGCCAAATCTTTTCCAAGATCTGTCCTTACACTCAACATGGCTAATTTGGCTGCTTGTCTGTCATGTATATATTTCCATGTGTTATCTGATATCCATGCTTTTTTTTTTTTTTCGTAGTCCAGCATTTGCTTTTGCTGCTGTGATTATAGCTGTAGTGTAAGAATTCCGTAATTTATCTATGTCTGTCTCCTCAACCTCGTTGATTGTTGCAAACTGTTTGGTAAGTTCCAGACTGAAATTTCTGTTACATTTTACAAAAATAACAATGACAATTAGTGTTGACTGCTACAGGTTTCTGTGCTACAGAAGTAGCTCAGAGTTTGCAATCAGATCTATGTTCCTTGTCTCATACAGACTATGTCAAGATAAGTGTGTTCTTAACATAGTTGTTTCCAGGAGTATTACAGCCTATATGTCCATTATAACTGACTCAATCAAAAGACCAAAGTTTCCTGTGTAGGTTTTTCAACTTATCTTATATCCTTCCCGTGCCGTTAAACGTCACATAGGGCTCACAAAGTAGTTCGTCAATTTTTTCCTGTCTTCTGCGAGTCTTTCAACCTCATCAAAGGATTTTATGCCTGTTAATTTGGCCTCTCTTAACAACGTCCTCTTCAGAGTTTCACGTGGTCTGCCTCTTTTGCTTTGGCCTGTTGTGTTCCACTTGATAACTTGTTTTGGGATTCTCTGATCATTTCTTCTCATCAAGTGACCAACATAAGTCCATCTCCTTTTCCTGATCACCCATGAGACTGGTTGTTGTTGAGTCATCTGTCTTATCTCTGCATTGTTCTTGAATTCATTCCACTTGATGCCGAATATTTTCATTAGGCATTTGTTTTCAAAAGAGTCTAATTCCTTTTCTATTTCTTTAGTTGTTTTCCAGCTTTCACATGCATAAATGAAGGTGGATATTACATTTGAATTGAATAGTCTTAACTTTGTTTTTGTGCTTATAACTTTTGAATTCCATATGTTCTCAAGATTCTTGAAGATTGATGCTGCTTTTGCAATTCTGATCCTAACTTCCTTTCTAGTGTCACCATCCTGGTCTATGTAGCTGCCAAGGTATGCAAATTGATTGACTTCTTTAATATCTGTCCCTTCTATGTGTATTTTTCCATTTTGATTGAGAGGAATTTTCATTATTTTTTTGTCCTTGTTAATTTCAAGTCCTATTTTGGTAGCCAGTGAAGACAGGCTATCTGTTTTTTCTTGCATGGAATTCACATTATTACTGATAAGAGTTATGTCATCTGCAAAATCAAGATCTTCTAGTTGGGTCCCATGTACCCAGTCAATACCTGTGTTACCTGTGCAGCATTTTTTCATTATGAAGTCTATTGTAATCCCAAAAAGTAAAGGAGACAGTATACATCCTTGTTTCATGCCTGTTTCAATCTGGAACCATTCACTCATCCCTTCTTCTGTCTTGACTGCACAAACATATCCATTGTAGAAGTCCTTAATGATGTTGACAATTTTAGATGGTATTCCATATAGACATAAAATTCTCTATAATGAATCTCTGTGTATGCTATCAAATGCCTTTTTAAAATCTATGAAGTTCAGTATTAATGGTTTCTGCTTTTCAATACGTTCTTCAAGTATTATTCTGAGAGTAAAGATCTGGTCAAGACAGCTTCTCCCTTTTCAAAATCCTGCTTGTTCTTCTCTCATTGCAGTATCCACTATATCTTTGAGTCTATTCAAAATGACCTTGCAAAATACTTTTGACACAACTGATATTAAGGTTACTCCTCTCCAGTTGTTACAGTCACTAAGGTTGCCCTTTTTTGGTATTTTAACAATGATTCCTTTCTTCCAATTAGAAGGGACCTTTTCTTCTTTCCAAATCATGTTAAACATTCTCTGTAGTTGTCTCACTATTGATAGCTTTTAGCATTTCGGCTGTTATTTCATCTTCACCTGCAGCTTTGTTGTTAGCCATTAAATTCACTGCTGTTTCAATTTCATGCAATTTAATTTCATCTAGGTTGACATTTAGTTGCGGGGCTGGTAAGTCAGTTTCAAGGTTTAACAGCTCTTTTGGGTGTGGTCGATTAAGTATTTCTTGGAAGTGTTCAGCCCATCTTTGCTTTTGGTCTTTAGTTGATGTTAATAGGGTTCCAGTTTTGCTAAGGACTGGTCTTTCTTTAGATGTAATAGTACCTGTTAGCCTCTTTTGTATGTTATATAAAGTTTTGCTGTCTGCTGTTTTTGCTGCTTTTTCTGCCTCTTTCGCCATATTGTCTATGTATTCTCTTTTATCCCTTCTAGATGAACTTTTTGCTTTCTTGTCTATTTCTTTGTATGTTGCTTTCGCCAGATCTTTTCCAAGATCTGTTTTTGCATTCAACATGTCTAATTTGACTGTTCGTCTTTCATGTATATACTTCCATGTTTTATCTGATATCCATGCTTTTCTATTTGGTTTTTTTCAGTCCAGTGCTTGCTTTTGCTGCTGTGATTATGGCTGTTCTGTAAGAATTCCATAATTCATCTATACCTACCTCCTCAACTTCACTGGGTGTTGTGAAATGATTGGCAAGTTCCTGATTGAAATTAATGTTAATATTTTCTTCTTGTAGGGTGTGGCTGTTTATTTTTCTGTGTACGCAATGTTATTACTTCATAATTGTTTTTATTCAATAGAAGGTGCTTAATACATAACCGATAACGTAATCGCAGACCACCTGATAATTATCAAAGAACCACTTGTGGTATCTGGGTGACAGGTTGGGAACCACTGCAATAGACAGACATATCACAGTGATCTCCCTTTAAAGACACGAAAACTGGAATTCCGAGTCACCACGACCAGTTCGCAACAGCAGAGATAGTACGTAAATAATGTATACAGAAGTGAAGTGATTGCTCTTTTTTTTAAAGTTTATATGAGTCGTAGATATGTTAATCTTTTTACTCAACAAAAAAATTGTTAAAGTTTTTGTGAAGCCAGTCCAGATCCAGCGTTACAATGCAACGTGGAAATAACATAAATTTGTTATGAATCTTAACAGGTTGCCTATCACCCAGCTGTAGAAATGGGTACCCGACTTCTTCTGGAGTTTAGGAAGGAAAGGCGGCCAGGCGTGATACTGACCATGTCACCCTCTAGTGTGCTGACAGGTCAATGAAAATATGGGTACTAACACCATATCCCTATGTATCTCTAAGGCATGACAGGATTACATTTTTTATGATTATAATTAGTGTATGATGCAAAATGATGAGTTGATTAGTTAATTGGACACCTGAAACAGAAGAGACTGGTCTTCACATGCTTGAGTTAAAAGGGATTCAAGGAACTAATGGCATTACTTTTCCAGAAAGATTTGATGTCACAACAAACATGAAACTGATATCTGGGGTATATTCGTGACAGGTCGTTGTCATTTGAATGGGTCATTTGAAATTAATGGATTTCTTTTTCTGGGTTCATTTTCATATGCTCAGCCAACCAGACGTTGAAGTGGGTTGTCTTTATGAAAAGCATCGTTAGCAAATGTTCTTCACATGTGCCTCACAGTTTCACATCTATGGTCTTTTCTTGGGGCCAGGTTTGGCTCTTGAGTCCGGGTGATTAGCATATGGTATCAGTCAGTCAGTCATTTGCATGTCCCTTATGGAACTTTGCCTCCTTAGCATCTCTCATGTAGGCCTCTCAGTTGTAAGCAAGATGCTGATGCATACATTTGTAGATCATCAACAATATCTTGCAGCCATATTTGCCTGGGTCTTCCTCTCTTTCTTTTTCCTATTATGTATCCTTCCAAGATGATCTTTTCTAAATTCTCATGACATTTAATGTTTAATCAGATATAGGAGGATGATTATTTTTTTTAAAGTCACTGAAGAAAACAGTGTAATAGCAGTCATATGGGTAGGTACATTTGTCTTACTACATTGGTTAGAACTCAAGAGATGTGCACTTTAATGGACTGTACACAAATGTATCATGATATCACTGATTTCCTTTATATTCTGTCATACTGTACAGCCAAGCCTTAATCCCCTTTCCCAAGCTGTATCAAGGCTTTACAACCCTCTCCTATCACATTTGTTTTGTGGTGGTATTTACCATATTATTCATTCTGTCCAACATCATGGTAAACTGGATGGCTTTGTATATGATAAAGACACACCCTGAACAGTTTTTTTGTTGTGCTAAAGACACTACCCTGAGAGATATCAAAATGTACCTTTCCTGTTGCCCATATGAGATCAGGTTCAAATGATAGCCTACTGGGGTCTTGTCTCTGTACTCATTGTAATCTGTTTGACGTTTATTTTCTTGCAGACAATGTGTTTGTAGTTCATCCCATTTTATGATGATTCATTTTACCAACCATCAGTCCAGGAAGGGTTGTCTTATTGTAATTTTACAAATATTTTTTTTAATGTACAGTACTTATTTAATATAAAACTACTATTTTAAAGTTTGTGTACAAATTATAAGGTTACATTAGTTTATCTTTTTATGTTTTTATTTTAAAACCTGCAGGTCTGTTGACTGTAAAGGTCTAGAAATAAGTGATGACTACCTGTGTATTCTTATATATCTTATCTATATTCTTATATCTTACCTGTATATTACGCAGAAAATAATCTACATTTTGTCTTTTTTTTTAACAGTTATTTTCTGAAGAAAGGTGAAAGAAAAACAAAAAAGATGGAGGATGCAGATGGTAGTGGTGATTCCAATATGGAGTTTGACCGGCAGGAGATGGAAGTAGCTCTGTACAGTCAAATACATTTTGGGTCTGTGACTGACAGCGAAGCCTGGTTTGATAGTAGTGTTTCTCAGTACAAGAAAGATTCTCTCCCCCTGAGGATTGGAGTTAAAGTTAAAGAACTTCCAGCAAGGAGCACACTGAATCTTAAAAAGCCCATTTTTGATGGAGAGTTTATTGCATTTTCAAATAGTGATAGTTTCAGTGATGGTGAAGGCGGTGGATCAGAAGAAGGAAGGCGCCCTGGTCCGAGAGCAGTTTCACCACAGACAGAGAAGGATGGAGTTTTGATGAAACCTGTTGTGACTGATTCAGAAAAGAACAAGCCCAGCAGAGAGAACTTGAGTGAAGTTGAAGCTGTGGCATCACAGAATAGTGGAGAAGTAAGCGCTGCAGTATCCTTTGGAAATGAGACCACAGATTCTGCATACAGAACATCTTTAAAACAAGATGCTGAAAACACTGAGAAATTTGTAGTGAAAACAGCTCATTCAGACAGTAAGAAAGCAGTTCAGAAGAATAAATCTGCCCATGATGGTTTTGCAAATGTTAAAAAAGTATCGGGCGATGACGTTAAAAACAAAATTGTGGCCATGGAAGGAAGCAAAACATCAGTACCAACAGAAGTTAAAGAAGTAAAATGTAACAGAAAGAAAACAAAACAGAAAGAAGCACAATTTTCATTCTGTGTCACCAAAGCTACCTCAAAGTCTAAATCTGTCACTGAAAATATTTCACAGAACAAGAAAACAGAGCAAACAAATTCTGAATATTTAGAGAAAAGAAAACTTTCACAGCCAGCTAAAAATAATCTTAAAAAGCTAGAGAGCTTTCTAGAATTGTCAGAAAGTAAACGAGATTGTTCAGTGGTAAGATTACAGAGGAAAGTCCCACTTAGCAAAGCAGATGCAGCTGTGAAAGCAATTAAGCCTACTGTTTGTATACGGAAAAAGCCATCAGTGTTAGTCAAGTATCACCTGGACAGTGATACCAATACAGAATATAGTGATAGTGAGGCCAGTATCAGTGCATCCCCTGTGAAAGTAGGACAGATTGCTCAAAAAGGTAACTCTTGCTAACAGATATTCTTGTGTATAATATCTTACAGTGACATTGATTTTAACCTTTGCTTTCATATGTTGAAGGATGCCCATTTTGTATTTTGAAAGTATAAAGGCACTCATAGTATAATCATTATTGTTAAAAGAGTGTATACCACAGTGTTAACTACCATTTGGCAGAGTTTCTTTGACGTAAGAGCATAGCTTCTTTTTAGCTTTACGTTAAAGTCTTTTGTCATTTGAGTCTTTCCCGTGGGGAGAAGGATCTTTGGTAGTCTGTCACTGTTTAATGAGTGTTCTGGACTTCCTGTATTGAGATGCCTTATTCTTTCTACTATCTGAAGGATATATTTTGAAGAATTATCCTTCTAACAGGAATGCAGAAGAAGTCATTGAGGAACCCATGGTCATATATAACTGCCCAAATTTAGATATATATCAGCAGTATATTGACAGGAGCATGTTAATCTTTACTAAAGAGAGACGAGGTGAAAAGTTCATTGAGAATTATCTGCTGTGACTGCTTAAATATCTTTTGTTCATTGAGTGAAATCAAGTGAGATAATTATTCATGTTTAGAATAAAGCAACAACAGAATTCAGCAACATCTTCCTTGTTAGAGGAACTGCTTTGTTACGAAAAATGGAATGAAAAATAGTATGAGAAAGGCCATTTTAAAAAAAAATTTTTTTAATGTACTTAAGCTAAAGGTCTCTGCATCTGTTCATATCTAGTTCTGAGTGTCTGTCCTTGTGTAACTCTTATTCATTTATGTTTTTTTAACCGTTTCATTTTTTTTTTTAAACAATCTCCGTTTTTGCTTATACCTTATGGGTTCTGTGTGATTGTCCATTGAGCCTTGTCAGAATATGAAGTTGCTGAATAAGAACTGCTCAGTTTGAATCAGTTACAAGCTGATTTCCCAGGCATTATATAGGTGTATGTTTTTTCTTCTGTTGCAGCTTTCTGTATAGGGGTCATGGACTTCAGTTTCCAGCTTTCTGCATAGGGGTCATGGGCTCCAGTTTCCAGCTTTCTGCATAGGGGTCATGGACTCCAGTTTCATCCCCTGAAATTAGATCTGGAGTTTAACTAATTTGCCTCAGCTGGTGGTACCATATTGAATCGAGAGCATGTTTCAGCTCAGTGGGAGCTGGGATACAAAACTGCTACTCTAGTTTAGCTCGGTTTGCTAATCCAGAGGTACTGGGTTCAGGTCCCAGCAGTAGGACTTTTTTTCTGGTCAGTCCTGGGGTCCACCCAGCCTCTAAAAATGGGTACCAGAGAAATCTGGGAAGGTAAATGCAGGCAGGTGTGATACTGACCATATCACGCTTTCATGTGCTGAAGATCTTGAAAATATGGGCCTGACACCATATCCCCAGCATAGAAATGGGGATTTTACCTTATCTTTTTTTTAACTTCAGTTTAGCAGTCCCAGTCCTTAAGCAATGGCCAGCTACACAGTACTTTAAAGATTTCTTGTTGCCAGTATGCTGTGATAGAAATGTCCTGTGTTTATTATGAATTGTTTTTTCCTTTCTGTTTTTTTTTTTTCAGATAACTCACAAAATTCAATGCTATCATCATACACTGACCTGCCATGTAAAGATATAGAAGCAGGTGATGAAAGTGCTGCAGATAAAATAAATGAAGAAGTTATAAATGAATCTGAGAATAATGAAGAAAATGTAAATAAAGAGGGCTCCAACAGCCAGGCAGTGGCAGATGAACCTCAGAAAATGCCAGATGACAAATCTGTGAGTGAAGGAGAGGAGGAGGATGCCAGCTCCTGTTCTGATGATGTGGCTGAGCACAGTGGAAGTGAAGATTGTGAGACAAGCTGCGTGAATGAGGAGGGCAACACCGCTGAGGAGGAACCTCATTCTGACAGTGAGGACTCGGTCAGCAGCGACCCAGTGGATTTCAGCAAGGAGGTTGGGTCTGATCTAGAATTCAATCTAGACAGAGAAGTGGCTGAGTCTCTCTTCTCAAGTAAGTTGGGAGTACTTCTTCTTCTTCTTCAGTTTCCCAGGTACTGCAAGCTGGTGTTCTTTGAAGCAGATGCAGTGAAGATGTTGAGACACAGCATCATGACAGCTTGGGAGTAGCTAGTTATGCCAAGGGTATTTTTTTTCAGTCTGAGTGGAGCTAAAAAGTAGGAAGTGTGCAGTGCTTCTTCAACAGACTCCACCACCATGGGGACATTGGTGGTCCCTGCCCCATTAGCCAGGCTGGGCCTGTTACTAGAGATAACAGCTGAGAGGTAGAATAGGGTATTGGTCAGTTATGGTTTGCCAGGCCTTATGCTAACATGTCAGCTGTGGGTTGTTGATTGCCAAATCAGAACTCTTCACACCCAAATTGGAACTAGAGATATGTTCCAAATTTCATAAAATACTAAGTTTTTGCCTTTCAAAATTTTAATACATAACCTTTAGGCAAAAAAAAAAAAATAAAATAAAGATGTCTATTATGAGAAGCTATTAAATTTACTCTGAACTCAGGTTCTAAGGACTGCAAACGCGCCACAAACAGCCTCTGGCAGTCAAGTCCAGCTCCTGGCCTTCCCGTGGCAGAACTGTTTAAACTGACAGGAGAAGGGGCGAGGGCGTATATCTGGCGCCTGAAAACCAGTTACTTAGGGTAGATGAGAGGCACGTTTGGTAGCTCATCTGCCGCCGTTGGCGAGATCTTCAGCTGCCGTGCGTGGAGCGGTGCTCCTCCCGGCCAATGAAGAAAATTGCAAATGAGGTTGCCGCGCAGCATCACTGCGGAAAAGGTGGTAGAAAGGATAAAGCGAAGCAAACAGTCAAATCACGGCACCTCTGGTCTGGAGGTCAGCCACGTCTTGAGTGCAGTCATATCGGGTGAAATGCATGAACCGGCTTGTCCCAGAGGTTAAGACACTGCTGGCGAGACTCTTCAAATGCCGCACGTGGAGTGAAGCTCCTCCCGGTTAAGGAAGTAAATGCGGAAAAGAAATAAAGGTTGCTGTGTGGCGCCGATGGGAAAAGGTGGTGGAAAGTGAAGTTTAACCGGTATGTCCAGTAGTATCGCTACGAGAGCTATACCACGGCATCTCTGCTCTAGAGGCCGCCCACGTCCGATATATACCTACACTGGTGAAATATGCCTAAACCGGCACACACCAGGGGTGGAACTTGATGGCTAGACGTGTCATGCCACCTCCGCTGTAGAGGTTGGTAACGCCTGATAAACACCCATACTGGTGAATTTTGCCTAAACCGGCTCATACCAGGGGTGAATCTTGAAGGCTATGCATGTCACAGTACCTCTGCCCTAGAGGTCAGTCCCGTCCCAAACATGCCCATACTGGGATAATGCCTAAACCGGCTCAACCCAGGGGTAGAAGTCACTAGTGGCGAGGATTCGTCCTCCTGGACAAAAGCTCCATCCTGGTCACAACTAGGAAGGGTAGCGGCCACGACCGCAAAATGCTGAAGTCGGAGACACTGGACCAGGGAAGTCTAGATAGGCAACCACCTCTCACCCGGCGGGAATGTTTGCGTATCCTAATCACGCTGAGGTTTTCTGGTGAGAAAGTCCAACCCTGGACTGGATGGGCAACCACCTCTCACCCGGCGGTGATACACGGGTATCTCAAAACACGTCGAGGTTTTCCGGTGAGAAAGTCCAACCCTAGACTAAACTGGTGCAATGAAAACCACGGTGTCACGCAATCCCGCTTCCGAGACCCACCAAGAATACAGGCTAAAGCACTGTGATACTCTGAACCACTTGTGGTCCTCTCGTGGATCTCGTATGGCCTATTTTGGACCACACAGGGGACCACGGGACCTAACGAGGACCACAGGCGTGAATTCAGTAGGTTCACAATGCGGTTTTTGGTGGTAGAAGTGAATGAAGAAGAAGAAGAAAGAAGAAGACTCTGAACTCATAATCAGAAAAATATTTTTGTAATCAGAGATATACTCTGACACATTCCTTTTTTTTTTTTAAATCACCAACAAGATCTCCTTTGCTTTTTTTTTTTTTTTTAATTGGTGGTATTATGAAAAAATCTTAATTATTCCCTCTGTGACGACTGAGACATTTGAGCATGTCATTATTTATCACTTCACAGCAGGATAAAACCAGCTTCAGAACAAAAAAATTCATGTATACAAGGTTCAAGGTTGACAGTTTTCCCCTTTGTACTTGTGCATAAGCACTATGAAACATGTCCTTCAGAACTGCACCAGTTATGAAATACCGAGAACCACCTACTTGTTCAGTGAGACGGCCCAAGAAGCCAAGCTCTGCTTTTCATAAAGAAACTCCAGAGAGCAGTTTAATACATCCAAGAGACACACCAGCAGATATAGATCATAAATGTGTACGAAGAAGAAGACTACTGAGATTTCTGTCACCCTCCTCTTCACCGAGTCTTCTTTTCTTCAAACCGTTGACTACACACAGCTCACTTCAACAGAACATGGACAGCCTGCATACTCCAAGTTGTTGTCCAGTCACTTCAGATTCTGCTGCTTTTATTTCATCTTATTATAGGTTACGCTGTTAACTGCTTGTATGCAGCACCTCAGAATCACTTGGCCTCAATCTGAAATGCTTTGCTGGCTGGCCTGCAGTTTGTACTTGCTGCTTCCTGTGTAGGGTGAACGGCTGACTTATAAATAGTGGTCATTGTTTATGTTTGTACGTATGATAGAAAGAGTTCCTGCTTACAGCACTGCCTCATAATGACGTGATTATATTTTTTTTCCTTTGGATCTCTAGGAGCACACTAAATAAGGTCACCAGTGTATTTCTTTATTCTTCTCTGGTCTTCCGTTGCCTCCTACATCCAAGCAGCATGAATTTGTGTAAAGTGAGCAGTAAGTGAAGTAAGCACTTATAAGCTTATATCTATCAGTAGGTAATTTCTGACTTTTAAAATTGGTTATTTAAAATAATTGTTGTAATTAATTAAAAATTTCAGAATCGGGCGCTGACATTTGGAAAATAAGTGACAAGGATCGCCTTAATGTGACCAGCACAATTAGCCGTTACTTTTTCCCTCGAGCCATAGAGTGCCGAAATTGCAAGATGGAGGGGCATTTGTCTCGTGATTGCCCTCAGCCTTTGGTAAGGACTGGTTTAATAAGTATTGTCACTATAGTTTTGAAAACTAACATCATTAGGTGATGCTTCCAGATTATTTGGCAGTTAAGTTTTACTCCATTTTTAACAGTTTGTTTTTTTAATTTTGTACTGTTTTTCTTTCTTTTCTGTTCTAAAACCAGTTTCTCAGTTTTATCTTTGGGATAAACTTTATAAGGACATGTCTCCCCCATCATCATCATCATCAGGTGCCATGCCGACTGGCGTTGGCTATTATGCTTCTCCAGAGTACCCGATCCTTCATGCAGGCCATCAGTTCAGTTGGTGATCTCCTCTCACACCATCCCGTCAGACTGTCCAGTATCATTTCTCTTGGTCTTCCTCTTGATCTTCTTCCTTCTATTTTTCCTGTTGTTATAATATTTTCAATGCCCCCTCTTCTCATTGCATGTCCTATGAAAGTACATTGTCTCTCTCTTATCTTTTTGACAAGGTTTTTTGTCTCTCCAGCTCTTCTCCTACATTCCTCATTAGTTATTTTTGCTGTCCAGGGGATTCGCAACATTCTTCTAATAAACCACATTTCTGCTGCTTCCAATGATTTTTGTGCAGACTTGCCTATTGTCCATGATTCACTTCCATATAACAAGAAAGGTTCAATATAGCATTTTAGGACTCGTTTTCTAACATTCATTGATAAAGATGTGTTAGCTAATATGTTTCTCATTCTCTGAAATGCAGTCTTTGTCTCCCCCCCCCACCCCAGTTTAGTGTACAGACAAAGTGGAGTGTGGTTTTAATTGCTTATATTTCTTATATTTCTCCACTTTCAAAACTGGCTTACAGAGTTATTACTCAGGTGCCCATGGATGGGATGACACTAAGGAAACCTGGAATTTACCAAAAAATCCCAGCACCTAGAAGGATTTGAATGTGCCAGCATTTGTTCTGTACATAGATACCATATCCAATCTGTACAGTTAAGAAAATGTACTGTTGGTATATTTTTAAAAAAAAAATTGTAAAGCTGAAATAAACAATTCAGTTCAAATATCAAATTCCTGAAAAGTCATGTTTCAGAATACTTTTTCACAGACAGTATACTGTGAAACAATAAATGCATTCATGGGGGAAAAAAAAAAAAAAAACAAGAAATGGCTTAGTCCATTCTCAGGGCACCTGAATGGTGAAGTGATTAGTGGGCTAGTCTCTCTTAGCGAAGGTCAGTGATTTGAATCCAGCTGGAGGCGTCCCAGTAACCCAGCTGTAAAAATGAACACCCTGCCCCTTCTGGAGCAGGAAAAGTTAAGCTGCTTCGCATGGTGCCGACCACATCACCCCCTCGAGTCAAGGAAAGTATAGGCACTAACACCATTTCCCATCTGTGCCTCCTCCACAGCACAGCAAGGCTGCCTTTATCTTACCTTAGTCCATCCTTAAGGAGCAAAGAAGAAATATAAATTGTACTACGGCCTGAGGAATTTCTAAAGCTAAGAAATGATTCAACAAGAGTCAGAAGGACAGTAGATAAAGAAGAAACAGTGGCAGTAGATAAAGAAGAAACAGTGACAGTAGATAAAGAAGAAACAGTGACAGTAGATAAAGAAGAAACAGTGACAGTAGATAAAGAAGAAACAGTGGCAGTAGATAAAGAAGAAACAGTGACAGTAGATAAAGAAGAAACGGTGACAGTAGATAAAGAAGAAACAATGACAGTATATAAAGAAGAAACAGTTGAAAGCAGTAAATATTTAAAAACTATATCTACAGAATCATGTACTGAATAGTATTAAATTAGACCACACGTTGTTTGAAGTAAAGAAAATGAAAAATCTGTAACAAGATACAGGTAGGTAACTGTGTCTGTGGGGAGCGGCTTCTTTGCACTCGGGGCTTGTCCATAGATACAGGTAGGAAAAAATTGGAGAGTGAAGGAAATCACATCGTACAAATTTCAGACAAGACTTACACTAATGAGAAAATAATCTCTCAAAGAGAGATTTATAGAATTAATTAGTTAGTTGAAAGATCATCCTCGCTGCACATGAGACAAGTCTTTTGCTCCCTACATAGCACTGTTGTCTGGCCTAATCCCATTTGACATTGTTCTCAGACAATCTGTTCATAGTCTCAGAGTTACAGTAATCACTGGAGATTTTATAGAATACTTTTCACTAGTGAATCACATGAAATTTGTGAAAATGACAGGGAAAAGTCTGTCATTAATGAATAGATTACTGTGATTTTGTAAATATCACGGTTTTTCACAGAAAAATGTTATCTTAGATTTCACTAACACTTCAGACTATCGTGTTTAACATCTATGTAATTTTTAATGCCTTTATTTGTACAACAGCTTCTTAGACTGCAGACATTTATCTTATTTTGTGATAGTGTCCCATATGCTTGGGGAGGGGTTGATAGACCTATAGCATAAGATTTTATAACTGGATTATGAGACTTACGACCAGATTAGCGAAGGTTACGTGTGATCAGTCTACAAACATTCGTGTGTTTCTAAAAATACTTTCTTCCACAGAAACGTCGATGTATCTTCTGTGCAGTAGTGGGTCATACATATCAGGTGTGCCCACAGGCCATATGTTTCAAATGTGGTGTTCCGGGCCACAAGTTCAATGAATGCAGAGAGCAGAAACGTAACCTAAACACTATGTGTGACCGCTGCTGGATGCCTGGTCACCAGGAGGAGGTAAATCTGCTGTTAGAACTGGTAGATGTGACTGAACTAATCTGTGTGATTGAAACATAATTTTATGATATAAACTATGGTGATCTATGAAATGCTTAGAAGAAAGTTTCTTCTTATTCTTCGTTCACATTGTCTGTCTATATTTGCAGTCCTGTCTTTTGGATAAATCTCACTGTTTTTTGTAATTCATGTATGGAACTATAGAGTTTATCTTCTTTAGTGGTTTCACTGGGCCAGTAATTATTTCTCAGTGTCTCATAGTTGGTGCAGTTCTGGAGGATATGTTCCACAGTTTGGGGCACCTGGGCACATGTACATAGATTAGTAGTACCAACCTTAAACTTTGTATACATATGACTTCGGAGTCAGCTGTGTCCTGTTCAAAGACAGAAAATGATGACTTGTTCCTTTCTATTTAGCATGTGATAGTCATCATGTGGTGGTGTTTGTGGCTTCCTGTAGGTTTTTATCATGCTTTTCTTCTGATTATAGGTGACTGGTATGTCTGGTTGCTCCATTTCAATGCGCCCTTTGGCCAAATGGTCAGCTTTCTCATTGCCTGGTATCCCACAGTGGTAGGGAATCCATTGCAAAGTGACTCCATGTTGTAAGCCAGTTTTTGACAAGGCATCCTTAAGATCTGGTAGTTTGTTGCACTGAAGAGCTTCCAGTACTGATCTTGCATCTGTGAGAATTACTATGGAGCATATATCAGTTCTGGAGTCTGATAGTTTTTCAACCGCGGCAATAATTGCCCTAACTTCTGCATCATAGTTGTTGCAGTATTTACCAGTGGGTATGGAAATCTTGTCAGTGGTGTTGTTTGGATATTCAGTATGTGCTCCTGCCCCTCCATTCTTTATGGCATTCTGTGCAAATCTGTCTATATACACACGTATCCAGGTGTCACATGGATATTTGTCATCTAGCAAACTAAGTGTGGCTGTTGATCTTACAAGACTGCTCTGCATCTCACCATTCTGTACACCTTTCACTTCAGTCTGAATAGTTATTTGTGTTTAATCTGCTTCTTTCCATGGTATATGCTCTGGTACAGATGATAATGGACCGACTACAGTTGGAAGGTCAGGTATCAGCTTACGCATACGCTTCTTTTAAGCCGTCTTAGTGCTAGGTTATTGAATCTCTCCTTTCCCCTTGGATGGCTTACAGAGCTAAGGAATTTGTCTCCCAAGGTCATGACCTTTGTGTCTCTATGTTCTTTTAGTGCTTGAACACCAACTATTTTCTGCATTTCTACTACTGGTGTGGACCTCATGGCACCTGTGATAATCCGTAGTGACTGATTTTGTACCTTGTCTAGATTATGCAGTGTAGTATTTGATGCTGTGCACCAAGATGTTGAGCCATATTCTAAATGTGGTAGAATACTTTGCTGATATACATTCTTGAGGATTTTTTCACTAGCTCCCCATGTGGTTTCACTCAGTTTTCTTAATATGGTAGTTTTCTTGTGGCTTTTGCTTCTGCACTGTTGATGTGTTGCTCCAGGTCAGTTTTGAGTCAAAGAGTCGCTCCTATGTAAGTGGGTTGGTTGTCCATCCTTAAGGATATTTCATTTACAAAGATCTTACCTGCTTTCTGTTTAGATGAGAAAGTGAACAGAGTGGTACTTGATTTCTCTGTGTTGATACTTACACACCATTTGTTTGTCCATGATGTCAAGATGTCTGCTGCTCTTTGGAGTCTCTGTGTAGCAACTGTTGTCTGTACACCACGTGACCAGATCATCTGCATACAGTGCCGCTTTGATTCCATAGGGAAGTTCCTTGACCAGGTCACTAATGAATACCAGGAATAGTGTAGGTGAAAGGACTCCACCTTGTGGTATACCGTGTCGCAGAAGTACTTTCTGGCTTTTGTGTCCATCCATTACTACTCTAGCTCTTCTATTGTGTAAATAGGACTTTATCCAGTTGTATAGTCTTCCATTCACATTGCAGTTTCTTAGTTTCCACAGCAGACCTTTTTTTCCATACTTTATCAAAGGCTTTCTTCAGGTCTATCCACGCTGCTAGTACAAGGTTTTTCTCTTGGAATGTGTCCTCAATCTCTTGAGAGAGATAGGTCACTTGATCTTCTGTACTGTAGTACTGCCTAAATCCTGCTTGTTGTGGAACGAGAAGGTTTTCACTTTCTAGGTACCATTTTAGCCTCAGGTCAATGATGCGTTCCATCGTCTTGCATAGGCATCAAGTGAGACTGATTGGCCTGTAGTTGGAGGCCGTATCACTGCATTTCCCTGACTTTAGCAGTAGTAACTTACCTGTGCTTCAGCACATATTGAAAATATCCAACAGCTTTCCCATTGCTGCCATTCCCAGGTTCTTGATCATTTCATTGGACACTCCATCTGGTCCTGGTGATTTCCTTGGTTTCAGTTTACTGACTGGTAGGTCTTCTTCTTCTTCTTCTTCGTTCGCTTCTACCACCAAGACCGCCCTGTGATCCTACTGATTTTACGCCTGTGGTCCTTGTTAGGTCCCGTGGTCTCCCGTAAGGACCACATGAGCTCCCCTAGAGGATGACAAGAGGTTCAGAGTATCGCAGGGCTTTAGCCTGTATTCTTGGAGAGTCTCAGAAGTGGTTTTCATTGCACCAGTTTAGTCTAGAGTTGGACTTTCTCACCGGAAGACCTCGACATATTTTGGATATCAGTGTATCCCCGCTGGGTGAGAGGTGGTAGCCCACCCAGGCCAGAGTTGGACTTTCTCACCGGAAAACCTCAGCGTGATTAGGATACGCGTACATCCCCACCGGTGAGGGGTGGTTGCCCATCTAGACTGCCCTGGTCCAGTGTCTCCGACTTCAGCATTTTGTAGTCGTGGCCGCTACCCGTCCTAGTTGTGACCAGGGTGGAGCTTTTGTCCAGGAGGACGAATCCTCGCCACTAGAGACTTCCACCCCTGGGTTGAGCCGGTTTAGGCATATTATCCCAGTATGGGCATGTTTGGGACGTGACCGACCTCTAGAGCAGAGGTACCGTGACATGCGTAGCCATCAAGTTTCACCCCTGGTGTGAGCTGGTTTAGGCATATTTTACCAGTATGGGTGTATTTTGGACGTGGCCGGCCTCTAGAGCAGAGGCGCCGTGGTATGTGTAGCTCTCGCAGCGATACTACTGGACATACCAATTAAACTTTATCTTTTCCTTCACGTTTTCACACCAGCACCGCACAGCAACCCTTACCTCTTTTCCTCAGTTTCTTCCTTGACTGGGAGGAGCTTCACTCCATGCGCAGCATCCCAAGAATCTTGCCAGCAGTGTCTTAACCTCTGGGTTAAGCCGATTCAGGCATTTCACCCGATATGAGTGCACTTAGGACGTGGCCAACCTCCAGACCAGAGGTGCCGTAATTTGACTGTTTGCTTCACTTTATCCTTTCTACCACCTTTTCCGCAGTGGTGCCGCGCACCAACCCCATTTGCACCTTTCTTCATTGGCCGGGAGGAGCACCGCTCCACGCACGGCAGCTGAAGAATCTTGCCAGCAGCGGTACTGGTAGGTCCAACTCGCTGGTGTGATTGGTGCATCTATGACCTCCAGTTTTCTGCCTTGTTCCTCTTCTTTCTGTGGGTCAGTACGCACTGTACGCTCTTTCTCTGGATGGATATCACAGTTGCAGTCTTGTGCAAACATGCGAGCAAAGTGATCTGCTGCCTGCTTACCTGTAAGAGTTTTCCCATCCACTATTAGTGTAATCTTTGTACTTCTTCCAGTACTCTCATCTTAAACGATGATTAGTTTCCACAGTTTTCTTCCATCCTTTTCAAAGTTTAGGGACTCTGTTTTCTCTCTCCAACTTTCCCGTCTGGTTTGCAGCTTGGCTCTCTGAAGTTTGGCCATAGCATGTTGGTAATTATTGTGGTGTTCTTGACATGGTCTATTTTCTGCTTGCTTTCAAGCTGTTTCCACATCATCATGGAGTTTTCCCAGCTCACTATACCAGTATGGTTTATAGTCTCTACAAGCTCCTCTGGGAATGGTTTCAGGGGCTGCATTGAATTACACATTGTATTACTGGTTTTTAGATGAATCATCTGGTATACGGCTCCTTCCATGTACACTTCTAACTGACATGCGCTGATGTTATTCCTAACAAGTGTGAGTACTCCTCCTTTTCTTCTGTCCTGTAGGTCTGATCTAAAACACTGGTAGCCTCTGATTTTAAAGGTGGCATCTTTGGTTAGGTGTGTCTCCTGTATGCAGCATATACTTACCTGCTCTGCAAAGATTATGTTGTCTAGTTCCACCTTTTTGCTATAGCCATCTCCAACACTGCTGACACCCTCAGCATTCCACTGCATTATTTTAAGTTCTTGCTTTTTGGCAGTTTTCTTCCGTTTTATATTTTGGCCAGTAGCTCCACTCTTATGTCTCCTGGCTCCACAAGACGAACTGAGAGAACCTCCAGTAGCATTGGGTGGACCCTTTCGAGGCAGGGGGCCCGGCACTGCACCTGCCTGGTTAGTCTTCACAGGGCGAGCACCATGTTTGAAAACTGCAGATAGAGACATTTCATTAGCGATAATGCGTGTTACTCTGATTTTTGCTATGTACCTTTTGGCTGGGTGCCTCCGACTCCAGCACCTTTCCTTGCTAGGGCAGATTGTGGTCTTGTTCAGACTGCCGTGAAGATAGTGGTGTAGGCTGACCTGGCCAAAACTTTGTTTTCCAGCCTCTGGTGGCTGTACTTAAGTCCCTTCTCCATGTCAGACGGTTTTGAGACAGTTCCGCAAAGACACTCCAGCTCTGGGATGGTGAATCCGATGAGTGCTTCAGTGATATCCATTCCTTGCCACCTATAGTCTACTGGCTCTGTTTTGTTTACATCATTCTGTTAGCCATTGTTGTAAAGACCCATAGGCTTGTCACGTCCTGGATTCATTGGTTTCACACCAGACTTTCCTCATCCCCACTGGAGATCTCCATGTCCCTATCCATCCACCAACCTGACATTACATTTTACAAAAATAACAATTACAATTAGTGTTGATTGCTACAAGTTTCTGGGCTACAGAAGTAGGTCAGAGTTTTTAAGCAAACAGATCTATGTTCCTTCTCACAAAGACTATTTTAAGATAGGTGTGCTCTTGACACAGTTGTTCCCAAGGGTAGAGAAGAAAGTTTATTTTAAACCAGTAGTTTCCAAAGTGGATGGCAGTGGAAAGATATGGTGAGAGGAATGGGCATCATAACCAACTGAGATGTGTGTTTGTACGGATGTATTATGAAGGTGTTACAGAATATGGCAAAGGGGCTGCAGCTTCTCATGAAGTACTGTTTTAAGCTATACACATATGTACATATAAATTCTCTGTTATAAATTTCTCTATTCTGTGTACTGTTTAACTCTTCCCGTGCCTATGACTAAAAATTGGTCACTTCCGATATGTGTGTTCCGTGCCGTGTGACTATTTTTTTATACCTGTTTTGTTTCTACAAAAACGGTGTAACTTTTTAATTGTACATGTTTTATTTGCACATGTCCAGTGACCCCTTTCATCATGGCAGAAGAGTGCTTAGTTACGAGCGATGTTGAGCGAGAAAAATGAAGTTGTTGATTGAGAAATTTCAATTTTTGGTGATGTAGATAGGAGTATGGACATACCCTGGTACCAGACCACTGTTCTTGAATGTATCCCAAGTAGATCTAGACATATTAGATAACTGGAGAAGTAGTTAGAAGGTTATTTCAGACATTATTTTAGTGAAAATGGCCTGTATGATCACAAGATGAGACCGACAGGTAGTTATAGGCATCTCAGATGGTAGGTACTGTACATCTATACCTATCCAATGGTAAGTTGGATACAATTATTGTCTAAAAACATCACATTACTTCTTTTTTTTCTAAAAGAAAACTCTGCATTTATGAAATCTTCATACATTTTTAGTTATTTTGAAACATAATAAGTACAATTATCATGGAAATACTGCATTTCATTCACTTTTCCAACTATACCCCCGATGCATGTCAAGACCCGTGTTTTTACTCTGGCACCAAATGGAACGTCTGTGTTTCTTCCTGTGGTATGGAAAGAGTTAAATGCTGATGAAAAAAAAGAAAGGTACTTGGCCAGATATCTGTCATTGATGAAACTTCATACCCATGCCTGTCTGCCAGTGTTGTTATAAGCAACCTCCAGGTTATAAATGTGCCAACTTTGTGGAGGAAAAAAAAATATGAATTTTGTGCTCATATTTTCATCAGTGCTAACAGTTCATATAGACTTCTGCTTGTTATTTTTGCTAAATTTGACCTTGTATGTGTGCTTTCATGACATAAAACATTCAGTGAGTTATGTTTTATCTTTCTGTAGATTATCTGCATTAGAAGTTGTTTTATCTTTTTCTGTAGAATATTTTCAATAGGGTTATTTTAGATTTGAGGATAATCCTCAGAGTTTGTTCATTTATTGTTCCATTTACTCATAGTTTTTTTTTTCATTTCATAGTTTGATATTGCCAGTTCTAATAAGCACATTTACATTCTTTTCTCTTTTATCCCTTTAGTTTCCGTTTGAACTTTAGTCATCTCTCATGCCTGGTTCTGTGATTTAATCTTCACCATAAACAGCTCCTTTTATCAGTTTTCTCATTGTCTCATGTTTTACTCTATTCTACCATCTTTCCACTTTGCAGGCTCTACTCCAAGACCAGCCTGACTAATTTCTTTGGGGTCCCCAAGAGAATGTGATTTGTCAAGTTTCACTTTCTTTATACAGTACTTTCTGCACCTTGACAGGTTATGGGCAATGGCAGAACACTTTTTCTAGAGAATTTCTATAGAGGTTCACTATCTGGAACGATCTTTTGTGCAGTAAACATGATGTAAAAAAAAATACGGTGAAAATGTTTCTTTGCCAGCTTAGATCTATAAATGGATATTACCTTTAAGTCCTGGTCATCTAATATTTATAATTTGGCAGATGCATTCCTTTATGAGATGGGGTGAGGTGATGGCGTGGCTATAGAGGACCTATGTGTAGTATGTGACTACGTGTATTACCGAACGTCTTACATAGCTCAGTGGCCGCCCTGCAGCAGTTGTACTAAGCAACAGGGGCCTCACTCTCACGCCGCTTAACACACACCAGTGAAAAAGAAACACACAAGATCGTCTTGTCAGGGATCATCAGTTTATTGCATAATCTAGATGACCCAGACTGGTTGAGTCGTTCCCAAGATTTTTTACAAGTGATGACAATATACCAAACAACGTGGCCAGTGAAGAAATGATCATACAGCAAGAGCGTGTCACCACTGGAGAGGCACAATTATTTGGTGATGTGCAGATCAAATGAACAGCAAAAGGACAGGGAACAACCAAATATGGTGATGAAGACGCAGAAAAAGAAAAAGATAACAGTGAACAAAAACGTCTTATCCCAAAGCACCGAGGTCCAGAAGTGAGGAAAGGTTGTGCTTTGCTGGAAATACCTTGGCAGAGTATGCTGTACTGTGTCGACTTCCGTCTTGTATACCCCAGAAAAAGGCACAATTTCTTTGTTACCATTGAAACCTCAGTAAACTTAAGACTGACTAACTATTGTGAGATGCAGGACCCATCAACTTCCGGACACCTGACCATTTGCAACCCTGACTTAGTGAACTTAGACTTTAGACAGTAGGCATTCGACCCATTTTTTGAGCATAAAAAAACAAGACATTTCCTCACACCTCTAACCTCGGGTGTACTGTAACCTACATCATCACATTTGCACAGATCTTGAGGAAATTCTGAAGCAAGGAAATGATTATTGTTTGTGGCATTACTTCCATTGTTTAAAACTTCGAAGGAAAGTTTGCCCTGTGGATCCTAAAATGTGAAAAACTTGTGGTCTGGTGAAAAACAAGCTGCATTTGCAGTTTTAACTGATATCAGCAAGTTTAACTACCATTTTATTCTTTGTTCTATCACTGATATAACATATCTTTGTTATTTTTTGTTGAATATTTTGTATTCTTTTGATTTTGTTATATAGTTTTGTTATTTTGTTGAAGATTTTGTCTTCTGTTGATTGTTTTGCCTACTATTTCTTCCAGCGATGTCCAGACAGATGGAGACAGTACCATAAAACTGTAAGTTGTAGTTCACCGTTTTTGCCCAACTTAACTTAGTTATAACTAGTAATGGCAGTTTGATAATTAATGCACATTCTTTGCTTGTCCATAAATCCCTGTTGTCATGCCATTAAAGCATAGTGAGAATATGGTGTCAGGCCCGTATTTCCAAGACATCTGCACATGAAAGAGAGGGTGGGTGGATCCTAGGGCCTTTTTGGTTTGGCGCTACCAAAAAAAAAATCCCCACTGCTGGGGCGTGAACACGGTGCTACTGGATTAGTAGGCTGAGCAAATAACCGCTCGGCCAACCAGACTGCCACTTGTCCATAACAACAGCTTAAATGGAGCAGAGCACAACAGAGTTTCACCTGCTGGTGCAGACATAATTGTTTAAAAATGTGCACCTATACTTAAAACGGCAAATGAAATAGCGACAGTGGGGAATTGCTTGAAACATCCTGTGGCTTACAGAGACTTTGAGCAGATGGCTACCTGGCAGGCTGCAGAAAGATGCATTTCGGCAAGCTCCACCATATAGACAAAACTTTGTATGGAGGAAGAAAGAACTTCTTTATTTTCAAAGAAGGCAAAAGAGTGTATAGCTCAGATTATTTATGTAATAAATTAGATCTTGGAGTTTTACAAAGTTGGTACATAATTGATTACACTTGTAGACACATATATGGTGTTTACCATACATATTGTGTTTGTCATTTTTCACAGTAAATATGACAGAAAATTATTTAAAACAATGTTGTAATGTATTTCTTAGTGAAAGAAACAAAATTTATATATATGCATTAACTTTACAATTCAGTGTTCTCGTTTTGTGTACATTTGTACTAGCATCTGATTAAGGGAGTGGCCAATGAAGTGCTAACAATTCTTATATCTTACATCCTTCCCGTGCCGTTAAACGTCACATAAGGCTCACATAGTTGTTTGCCAAGATTTCCTGTCCTTGGCGAGTCTTTCAACTTTATTAAGGGATGTTATGCCCACTAAACTGGCTTCTTGACAGCCTAACAATTAGGCTGTGTAATTTATAACACCATCACATTTTGCATACATTCCTGTGGGAATATGAAAATAAGGATTTTTTTTTTGGGGGGGGGGGGGGTCATGTTTGCATGTAACCCTGTTCTAAAATTAAACATTAAAAGATTGTGAATCTGAAGTAGTATTATTTGAAAATTGGAAATAATTTTCAGCTTAACAGAAATATATGGAACTGTTGCACTCTTGAGATTGCTTTTCAAATATTCTTGATACAATAGGTTGGTGGTGCATTTTCAGAAGGCTTTATGCAGGGTGTTTTTAAAGTCTGCTACACTTTCTGTGTAAAAATTAAGAAAATGACGTCATAAAAAAATGTGCTGCACAGTCAGTAGTGAAGAAAAATGCAGTGAATGTTTGCCATCTACTCTTCTTCTTCTTCGTTCGCATTGTCTGTCTATACTTGCAGTCCTGTCTCTTGGATAAATTTCACTGTTTTTTGTAATTCATGTATGGAACCGTAGAGCTTATCTTCTTTAGTGGTTTCACTGGGCCAGTAATTATTTCTCAGTGTTTCATAGTTGGTGCAGTTCTGGAGGATATGTTCCACAGTTTGGGGCACCTGGGCACATGTACATAGATTAGTAGTACCAACCTTAAACTTTGTATACATATGACTTCGGAGTCGGGTGTGTCCTGTTCAGAGACGGAAGATGGTGACTTGTTCCTTTCTGTTTAGCATGTGATAGTCATCATGTGGTGGTGTTTGTGGCTTCCTGTAGGTTTTTATCATGCTTTTATTCTGATTATAGGTGATTAATATGTCTGGTTGCTCCATTTCAGTGCCCTCTTTGGCCAGATGGTCAGCTTTCTCATTGCCTGGTATCCCACAGTGGGAGGGAATCCATTGTAAAGTGACTCCATGTTGTAAGCCAATTTTTGACAAGGCATCCTTAAGGTCTGGTAGTTTGTTGCACTGAAGAGCTTCCAGTACTGATCTTGCATCTGTGAGAATTACTACAGGACATGTATCAATTATGGAGTCTGATAGTTTTTCAACTGCAGCAATAATTGCCCTAACTTCTGCATCAAAGTTGTTGCAGTATTTTCCAGTGGGTATGGAAATCTTGTCAGTGGTGTTGTTTGGATATTCAATATGTGCTCCTGCCCCTCCATTCTTTATGGCATTGTGTGCAGATCCGTCTGTATACACACGTATCCAGGTGTCACATGGATATTTGTCATCTAGCACACTAAGTGTGGCTGTTGATCTTACAAGGCTGCTTTGCATCTCACCATTCTGCACACCTTTCACTTCAGTCTGAATAGTTATTTGTGTATAATCTGCTTCTTTCCATGGTGTATGCTCTGGTACAGATGATAATGGAGCGACTACAGTTGGAAGGTCAGGTATCAGCTTATGCATACGCTTGGCCTGGTGAATGAAGCTGCTTCTTTTAAGCCGTCTTAATGCCAAGTTATTGAATCTCTCCTTCAGGGGATGGCTTACAGAGCTAAGGAATTTCTCTCCTATGGTCATGACCTTTGTGTCTCTACGTTCCTTTAGCGCTTGAACACCAACTATTTTCTGCATTTCTACTATTGGTGTGGACCTCATGGCACCTGTGATAATCCGTAGTGACTGATTTTGAACCTTGTCTAGATTATGCAGCGTAGTGTTTGATGCTGTACACCAAGATGTTGAGCCATATTCTAAATGTGGTAGAATACTTTGGTGATATACATTCTTGAGGATTCTTTCACTAGCTCCCCATGTGGTTCCACTTAATTTTCTTAATATGGCTAGTTTTCTTGTGGCTTTTGCTTCTGCACTGTTGATGTGTTGCTCCAGGTCAGTTTTGAGTCAAAGAGTCGCTCCTACGTAAGTGGGTTGGTTGTCCATCCTTAAGGATATTTCATTTACAAAGATCTTACCTGCTTTCTGTTTAGATGAGAAAGTGAACAGAGTGGTACTTGATTTCTCTGTGTTGATACTTACACACCATTTGTTTGTCCATGATGTCAAGATGTCTGCTGCTCTTTGGAGTCTCTGTGTAGCAGCTGTCGCATATTCATCTGTACACCACATGACCAGATCATCTGCATACAGTGCCGCTTTGATTCCATAGGGAAGTTCCTTGACCAGGCCATTAATGAATACAAGGAATAGTGTAGGTGAAAGAGCTCCTCCTTGTGGTACACCGTGTCGCAGAAGTACTTTCTGGCTTTTGTGTCCATCCATTACTACTCTAGCTCTTCTATTGTGTAAATAGGACTTTATCCAGTTGTATAGTCTTCCATTCACATTGCAGTTTCTTAGTTTCCACAGCAGACCTTTTTTTCCATACTTTATCAAAGGCTTTCTTTAGTTCTGTCCATGCTGCTAGTACAAGGTTTTTCTCTTGGAATGCATCCTCAATCTCTTGAGAGAGATAGGTCACTTGATCTTCTGTACTGTAGTACTGCCTAAATCCTGCGTTGCCATCTGCTGATTTTTTTGCACTCAAAACAGAATGGTGTTATCAATGGAAGAAAGAATTGTTTTGGTTGAACAGGTGTTTCGAAATGGCGGTTGATACACATGGATGGTTGTTCAAAGATTTATAGCAAAATTTCCTGATAAACAACCTCCTCATCGCACTACGGTTAGAAATTTGTTGAATAAGTTTCGTGATACAGGAACTGTGGAAGATGCTCCGTGATCTAGTAGGCCTGCTGTGTCTGAAGAAAAGTGTCTAGATATCCAAGACAGAATCCTGAAAAGTCCATAAGGAAAATTTTGCAAGAAGTGTATGTATCACTGAGTACAGTGCACAAAATTCTTAAACATCGGTTAAGTTTTCATCCATACAAGATTTCCATTGTGTCTGAACCAAAAGAGTGTGACAGTCAATCCAGTGTCTACTACTCCACGTGGTTTCAAGCATTTTTAGCTGAAGAAGACGAGTCAATTCTCGATTTAACATTCTTACCTGATGAGGCATGGTTTCATTTATTTGGATACGTTAATAGCCAAACTAATCATATTTAGAGCAGTGTTAATCCCAATGCATTTCATGAAGTGCTGCTACACGATGCGAAAATTGGAGTATGGTGTGCCATCAGTAGAAAATGTTTAATTGGGCCAATTTTCTTCAACAACACTACACGTGCCAATCGGTACCGTACTGACATTCTGGAACCTTTTTTAGAACAGCTGAATGAACGTGAAGTTGAAGAAGCGTGGTTCCAGCAAGATGGTATAACTGCACACACGGCTAGAGCAACACAAAGTTTTTTTGGGAAGAAATTTTCACAAATCTCATAATATCTCGTGGAATTTGGCCTGCTCATTCTCCAGATCTAAATCCGTTAGATTATTATCTGTGGGGTTTCTTGAAAGGAAATGTTTACAAAAATAATATATAAACAATTGAGGACCTGAAAGAAGCAATCAGAATTACCATTCAAGAAATAACAACAGACATGTTGCACAAGGTATTTGACAATATGAAGATACGTGTACAGTAATGTCTTGAAGCCCGTGGTGGACATTTCCAACACCTGTTATAATGAATATTTCAGTGGTACATTCCAGCCAACCCAAAACAGCATTGTATCATTGCAGTCACCATTTTAACTAATTAAATGACTTTTTGAGCACATTTTGTGATGACGCCATTTACTTCATTTTTTTTTTTCATAGAAAGTGTAGTGAGACTTTAAAAACACCCTGAATATATATATATATATATATATATATATATGGGGACCGGCTAACGTAGTGGTTAGAGCACTCGTCTAGCAACCAAATGGTCGAGGGTTTGAATCCCCAGCTTGAGCAGGGGTTTTTTTTTTTTTTTTTGGACCAATATGGCCCCGGGGTTCACCCAGCCTCAGAAAATGAGTACCAGAGAAATCTGGGAAGGTAAAGTGGCCAGCCAGATGTGATACTGACCACATCATGCACATGTGCCAAAGGTCATGGAAAATATGGGCCTAACACCGTATTCCCTAATATGCCTTAATGGCATGGAAATGGGAATTTTACCTATATATGTAATAGAATTACCCGTGTGGTACCCGGGATCTGCAAAGAATAGGACCACTGTACCCTACCATGCATGATCGTAAAAGGCGACTAAGGAGGGTTCAGCATAGGGCCAGCAACCCTATCTGGTAAAAAACTATCAGACTGCTACAGAAACAGAAGCAAGGGAAAAAGCAAATGCAGGTGGAAGGAGAAATGCGTATCAGGAAACTGAGCCCATGAAGGTTGTGGATGAAAGCCACCCACTGGAAGTCCCCAGCCCGACTACAGACCTCCTGGAACCTAAACAAAAGATGCATATAGGCAGCTGGAATGTAAGAACACTAAACCAGACTGGAAAACTAGCACAAACCATCAAGGAAATGCACAGATACAAACTAGACATACTAGGAATACAAGAAGCAAGATGGACAGGACAAGGCAGAAGGAAATTAACAACACAGCACACAGAAGATACAATAATATGGTCAGGTAAAGAAGATCTTCATGAAGGAGGAGTAGCATTGATTATAACAAAAGAAGCATCAAGAGCATTGCTGAAATGGACCCCAATAAATGAGAGATTATTATATGCACGGTTCAACTCAAGATTCACGAAGCTGTCTATTATAGTTTGTTATGCACCAACAGAAGCAGCTGAAGAGGAATTAAAAGAAGATTTTTACAACAGCCTCCAAGCCACAGTAGAAACAATACCCAAGCATGATATGCTACTCATCTTGGGCGACTTCAATGCAAAAGTAGGTGAAGGAAATGAAGATAGAAGAAGAATCATGGGAAGAGAAGGAATCGGAGAAATAAATGAAAATGGAGAAAGACTGTGAAGTTTCTGTGAAGAAAACATGATGACCATCGGAGGGACAATTTTCCAACACAAAAACATCCATAAGGTGACTTGGAGGTCACCAGATAAAACCACAGAAAACCAAATCGATCACATACTAATAAACAACAAGTGGAAACGGTCACTACAAGATGTGCGAGCAAGGAAAGGAGCAGATATAGGAAGTGATCACAACCTTCTGGTAGCAAAAATAAAACTAAAATTAAGGAAAGCCAGAATCGGAGAACACAGAAAGATACATTTTGATACAAGAAAACTGATAGACCAGCAAACAAGAAATGAATTCTCAATAATACTTAAGAACCGCTTCAGTGTCCTACAAGACGAAGCAGAAATGTCCATATTAGAGTTCAATAAAACACTACAGGAAACAGCAAAAGAGGTGCTGGGATATCGGAAAAGGAGAAAAGAGGAATGGATAAGTGAGACCACATGGGAAAAGATAGAGCAAAGAAAAGAAATCAAGAAAAAATTACTGAACACCAAATCACAACGGCTTAAAGAACGAGTTTTAAGTAATTATGCACAAAAAGACAAAGAAGTGAAGGAATCATGCCGTCAAGATAAACGTCAGTATTATGACAACTTAGCAGAGACAGCAGAGAAAGCAGCATATACAAATGACATGAAAACCATATATAAAATCACAAAGCAGATGACAGGTAACTTCAATACAAGATGTGAAAGTGCAGTAAGAACACAAAATGGACAACTGGTCAGTGGAGAAAGAGAAAAAATTGAAAGATGGAGGGAACACTTTAACACCCTACTAAACAGAACACAAGCAGCACAAGCAATAGATATACCTGAAGCAAAAGCGGAACTAAACATCAATACAGGACCAATAACAATAAATGAAGTAAAAGAGGCGATAAAGATGCTAAAATCAGACAGGGCACCAGGTGAAGATGAAGTGACTGCTGAGATGTTGAAAGCAGAAGAAACAGAAACACCAAAACAACTTTGCCGGATATTACAACAAATTTGGGATTTAGAAAAAGCCCCAGAGGAGTGGAAAACTGGTCTTATAGTAAAACTACCAAAGAAGGGTGACCTCAGAGATTGCGGGAACTGGAGAGGCATTACCCTACTGCCACTCACTAGTAAAGTATTTTGCAGAATAATCATCAACAGAATTGTACCAACACTTGAGGAAAAACTTCGGAAAGAGCAGGCAGGATTTAGGAAAGGAAGATCATGCATAGACCATATATTTGTACTTAGACAAATATTAGAACAGGCAAATGAATGGCATAGCACAACATATGCATTATTCATAGATTTTGAGAAAGCCTTTGACAGTGTCAACAGAGATGCACTGTGGAAAATCCTAAGATGGCATGGCCTCCCCCATAAAATAGTTAATGTAATCAAAGCCCTATACGAGGGTTTTCAGTGCAAAGTTATCTGTGGAGAACATACCTCCAGCAGCTTTAGGGTACAAACAGGAGTGAAACAGGGATGTGTACTATCACCAACATTATTTATCTTGGCAGTAGACTGGTTAATGAAGGAGGCAACATCAGACAAACGCAGAGGATTACAATGGACCCTTAACACAGTGCTGGAGGACCTTGACTTTGCGGACGACATTTGTCTATTATCAAGCAGTCACAAAGATATGCAAGATAAAATAAACAAGTTAACCCAGAATGCAAACAACATAGGACTAAAGATCAACGTAGGAAAGACAAAGTTAATGAAGCAAAATGTGAACAACAGAAATGTACTCAGAGTAGATAACAAGTTAGTGGAGGAGGTCAACGAATTTGTATACCTTGGCAGCAGAGTAGTAGAAAATGGAGACAGCACAGAGGACATCAACAGCAGACTTACTAGAGCAAACCAGGCTTTTGCAATGCTACAGAATATATGGAAATCAAATAAACTAAGCATAAATATGAAAATCAGGATATTTAAGAGTAATGTTCTAAGTGTACTACTCTATGGAAGTGAATGCTGGAAAATCACCAAAACCATAGAAAACAAGTTGAATTCTTTCCAGACTAAATGTTTACGTAGAATTTTTAAAAAAAAAAATATATTTTGGCCAAACACCATAAGAAATAACATCTTATTGGCAGAAATGCAGATGAAACCACTGACAACAATTATTGAGGAAAGACGCTGGCGATGGTTGGGACATGTGCTCCGAATGACTCACAACTCACTACCAAAAATAGCACTAAGATGGACACCACAGGGGAGCAGAAGTAAGGGTAGACCAAAAGAGACATGGAGAAGAACAACAGAAAGGATGTTGAGCAATAGAGGGCTCACCTGGGCAAGAGCAGAAAAAAAGGCGAAAGACAGGCATTTGTGGAAAACCCTTGCGGAAGCCCCATGTGCCCTGGGCACTTAAGGTTCAGAGAGAGAGAGATGTAATAGAATATCGATTATCCAAATGTCATTCATCCGAACTGTCAGCTATCTGAACCACTGCTGTGCCAAACAAATAATTATGTGTATGTAGCTTTGAGTCCAGAAGAGTCTAAATTTTCAAACACTAATATAATAAAAGTTCTCCATACTCTTTGTGCTTTGGCTCAGTCTGTTCGTTGTCACTGCAGACATTGTACTAACTAATTTTAGGCTTCACTGCAGTTATAAACTGGGTATGTTCATGCATGTTTAGTTATCCGAACTATTTAGTTAACTAAGCCACCTTGGCTTCAGTTTAGTTCAGATAATCAATATTCTACTGTATATATAACTAGTTTCTCATAAAATAAAGATAGTATATGACAGAAGACATATTATAGGTTTAAAATCTGAGGTTAATCAGTTTACTCTGGTGTGATCTCAAAATTGATATTTCTCATGTCACCCAATGCCTTCATTGATTAAATTTTTCCTCTTAAAATAGGAATTTATACTTTCATTTATGAATTTAAAGTTGATTGAGGCATATAGTGTATAGATAAAGTATGTGGACAAAGAGAAAAAATTACAAGTGTAATCCCAGATCAGAGTAATTTTGTTGTTTATCTTTGCTTTGGTTTAATAGAGGTCACTTACATATGTTTATGAGTGTATGTTTAAGGTGACATATTTTAACTTTTCATGAGGGCAGAGTAAAATATTATATGTTCTAGTAAATCATGGGGTAATAGCATTGAGTTGTCTAGTAAATCTTTGGGAAACAGCATTGAGTCATAGGTTTTCTAGTAAATTTTGGGGAAATAGCATTGATTCATATGTTTTCTAGTAAATTTTGGGGAAACAGCATTGATTCATAGATTTTCTAATAAATTTTGGGGAAACAGCATTGATTCATGTATTTTCTAGTAAATTTTGGGGAAATAGCATTGATTCATAGGTTTTCTAGTAAATTTTGGGGAAACAGCATTGAGTCACAGGTCTTGATTAGCTTAGAAATTTGGAGAGACTGGGAATTTGGCTATTTTATTTGAGTCAGTGGGTTTGAAGTTAGTAGAAATAAAATTCATGTTTTCAATTCTTTTCCCTTCATTTTGTTTTTTCTGTGATTTATAGCCAGTAGTGTAAGAGGTTTACTGCAAAAAAAAAAAAAAAAGCTGTAAAAACAAAAAGTATGGGGAAAATGATGAAAATTACTCTAATTAGTATCTTCTAGATTCTGTTTCTTCAATAAGTGAAATGTATGGTTTCCAAAAAAAAATTTCTTTTTGGTATGTTGTCTTCATTGCCTCACATACTAAAGAGCACCGCTGACTAATGAGTCAGTCTAATTTGTGAGTTTGAATTCTCCTTACCCTTCATATTGTCTTTGAAGTGGCTTCATGTTATGCTGTCCTCTTCTAGACCAACCCAAGAGGCAATAAATTAGTGACAGATAAAAAGGATGCGAGACGGCCGTTGGTCTTCTGTTACAATTGCGGAAGAAAGGGCCATCTTGGTTTTGTAAGTACTGTAATCTTTTTTTTTTTTTTTCAGAATAATTTGCCATTCTCAAATGAACATCAGTAGATATAACTGAATCAAATGTTGATCTGTTGCAAGATCATCTTCTTAAAAGAAAAATATTTTAACAAATGGCAGCCATTTTAAGTGAGTTGAAAACACTAATTATATTGAGTGTGGATGACTTCATTAAGAAGTCATGGTAGCTTGTGGAGAGAGATGTTCAGTTTGTGTGTTTTTTTTTTATTTTGCATTACTTTCGTATAAAAAGATGTACAATAATTTATGTAAAAGATCTGCATGTATAGTACAGCATGTAGCTAATTATCTAAGCAGAGGAAGAGCGAAGTACTAGTGATTTTCAAGGAAAGGGGGAATGTGCTGTGAACTGACTTTATTGTGATCCAGGCAACACAGTTGTAAAAAAAAAATGCTGGTACCTGACATTTATGTTAGGAAAAGTGACCTGAAAACAGATAATGTCAGCCTCCGGTGTGTGACATCCAGAATGGACAGGATAGTCAGTGGTGCATTATGGGAATAACAAGAAATTAAATTTTAAAAATAAGATCCTTGCAAATGGAACCATGCTAGAAGAAAGACAATGGAGAATTTACCCCCCCCCCCCCCCCAAAAAAAAAACACAGAAAATTACAATACTTTTGTTTGTTGTTTTTTTTTTCCAGGCAATTTGCCATTATTGTTTAACACTTTTCATTTTCTTGTAAATATTTTTGTGCTTGGTTTCCATAGGAATGCAAGTTACCCAGGATGAGCAAATTTACAGTTGCCACATATCCCCTCATTGCACGCTACGACACAAAGAACAAGCGCAAAGAAATGATGCAGGGCAGTGGAGACTTTACAAAGGGCTCAGAAAAATCAAAACCAGAGAAGAAGTCAAAGAAGCAGCGATGTTTGAGTGAAAGTAAAGACAGATATGGCCATCACAACCAATCTAAAGGTAGGATTTCTGAATGTTTTAGAACAAAATATAGTTGTAATGGTATTTAATTGTGGTTTTTAATGTATCAAGGTGGCCTGGTTTGCTGAGTGGTTACACATTTGGTCTACTAGTCCAGTGGTACTGGGTTCAAGTCACAGTAGTGAGGATTTTTTTCTCTGGAACCACCAAACCAAAAAGGCCGCAGGGTCCACCCAGCCTCTGAAAATGGGTACCAGAGAATTCGGGGAAGGTAAATATAGCCATGCATGGTACTGACCACATCACACTTTCATTTTCTGAAGGTCGAGGAAATATGGGCCTAACACCGTGTCCCCAATATGCTTTAATGGCATGGAAATGGAGATTTTATCTTTTACTGTATCAACATTAATGAACTCTTTCTTGTGGATTTTGTTGCTGATTAACCGTTTGCTTTAAATGCTTTGTGAATTTTGGTTAACTCTTTCCGTGCGTTTGGTCATTATAGTGACACTTCCGGACGTGTTCTGGAGTGCGGGAGTAAAAACGCGGGTCTTGGTCTGTAAGGGGGTCTAGTTGTAAAATGGAATGGAAAACAGTATTTCCATGTACTTCTGTGTACTTAATATGTTTCAAAGTATAGCTAAATGAATGAAAATTTCATAAATGCAGAGTTTTTTAGGAAAAAAGAAGTAATGTGATGTTTTTAGACACTGATTGTGGCCAGCTCACCATCAGCGAGGTCTAGATCTGCACTATTTACCATCTGAGATGTGTAGATCTACTTGTCGATTTCGTATTGTGATTCTGTGTTGCATTCTCGCTGAATGAATGTCTGAACTAACCTCCTAACTACTCTTAACTACTTCTCCAGTCATCTAAATATGTCTAGATCTACTTAGAAAACATTCAAGAGCAGCGGGGTGGCCATAGGCTATGTCCATACCCCTATCTACATCGTCAAAAATTGAAAAATTTCCATGCTTCTCTTCCTTTTTTTCGTTCGGCATCGCTCGCAACTAGGCACTCTTTCGCCATTTTGAAAAGTGTCACCGGAATCGCAGACGAAATATGTACAATCTAAATTTACACCGGTTGTTTTTATTGAAACAAACAATTGTCACTATAATGACCATACGGTAGCTTCGGGATACCGGAAGTGTCACTATATCGACCAAACGCACGGAATGAGTTAAAACCTTGACCAAGACACAATCATTTCTAAAAGGATATTGATACATAGTTTAAGATTGCCAGTTTTGCTGTACGTGCATATGTCTAGGCACTTTGAATTGTAGAAGGTATCCTCTAAAACTACACAACCTATGAAGTGGTACGACATACTGGCTTGATGATCATTTCTTATAGTTGTGTGTGTGTACCCTGATTTTCCCAGACTGCACCACTGTAGGCTAACACACTCCATCTTTGGCAGCCTGGGTGACCTTGTGTTATCAATAATGGTGGTTCTTAATGGGCACTCTTGTTTGAGCATCAGTTGGAAAGAAGTCTCCACTCTTTGCGCAGAATACATGGATCACACACAGAATCATTATGAAATAGTGTGATCCGCATCTGTTTCACATTGGAGCCCCTTCTCACAATGAAAGCAGTTATGGTTTTCACGTGTCCAGACAAGGGACATGGACACAGTCCATGCTCTCTGCCATCTTCAACCAGAAATCTCCTTACCGACTTCATGAAATGGTCCATTTTATCCAGGAGGCAGCATCTACAAAGAAGTTGGTTAAAACCTTCCCAGACGCCAAAGCAGTGCTGTTGTTACTGTATGATCTCCTTGCAGCTGCAAAATAGGCATCATGTCAGCCACTGTCATAGTTAAGAACCAGTAACAGAATCATCACAAAGGATTGAGAGTATTCCAGTAGCACTCCTTACTTCGTTGTACCTAAGAAACAACTTCACAACAAGATCCTTCCTTAAAAAAAAAAAAACACAAAAAATATTGACCCCTGTCTGTAGACCAGTTTGCTATGAAAAAAATGGGCCACAAGTAGACTAGTCAGTAGTGGGCCGTCTTGAGGATATCCTACCAGCATATTCCAGTGCTGCATTGAGGGTACTTAGCACACCAGTTGGGGGAAAATCAGTATCTGAATGGGGAGAATATCTACATATACAAATAGGCATGGTAAAATAGCATGCTCTTGCTGTTGTCAGTGTTTGTCAATGATAGAATGAAATTTCAGTCCCATGAATTTTTCCAGGGTGGAGAAAGGGTGAAAGAAAATGTGAAGGTACGACAGAGCTTTGGCCTGATTTGTTGGTGCTGACATTGTCGTCTCAGCTTCCCATCTGAGCATTGAAAATGTGTTACAGATTTATAGGGTCTTTACTCCTTAAACTCTTTTTGAAAATATAAATTCGTTGGTTTTTTTTTTTTAATGCAAACAGGTCACAAGAGCGAGGCTTCCAAGACAAAACGGAAGCATAAGCTTGATGATGAGAGAATGAGGAGTCAGAACTCCAGTCCTCGGAAAAGACACCACAGGCATGATGATGTAGAGGAAGAATATGGTCAAGAGGGAAGAGAGAGGAAAAGGAAAAGAAGGGAGAAGAAGAAAAAAGAATATAAAACAAATCTAAGAAGTGATGACGACAGACTTTATGGAAGTCTTCCAGGTGTCCAAGGGGGCAAAGGGACAATGTTTGTGTATATGGGTCACAAGCAGAACTTAGGAGGAGAGGTCTCCAGTGACGGTGAACTTTTGAGTGACCTAGAAACTCATCAAGTGAATGACAATGAGTGGTGGAATAACAGGTATCAACCAGCTAGGAAAAGAAGAAAGAGAAACAAGGAGATGTTTTCTACCAGTTTTACTGGTAAGTAATGTAGGCAAGTGCGGTGTGTGAGTGTGCGGTGCTGGGGAATGGGGGTTTGGCAGGAGAATTGGTGGTAGGATCATCAGATAGTCTCTGAATATTGCAGTTATTTCCTTGTTCTGTTTATATAGAAAATCATATACTTTCTTTATCTTTTGGTTATAATTTTACCTGCTTTCAAGAAAGATTTGAAGATTGGATTGTATGAGGTTATGAATTAAATCTGTTTTTCATTGTTTTCCTTAGATTCCTTTATGCCATTTTTTTTCAGGGGTGGAAGGAGGAAGGGAGGGGGGGGGGGTAGTTGGTCCTTCTACCGTTACCAGTTTCATATTATACCCATCTCATAGCATGAGGAAACAACCACTGACATTACCGTGACCAGTTTCATATTATACCCATCTCATAACATAATGAAACAACCCCTGACATTAATTGTGTAGTAATACAAAGTTTGTTTAGCTGCTGTGTTTATATTACCTTGTAAGGATCTAACATTTTATTTGCAGGTAATGAGCACCAAAAAGACAGATTGAATCAGAGAGATCTGGATTCCGTAGCATACCATGGGAGTCCAGCTGCAAGGTCAGAAGATAGATCTCAGTCGCACAGAAGCAGAGAAGAGTGGGGCTATAGTCAGCAGCAGCAGAGAGGCCAGAAGAAGCAGGGTCAGAGGGCTTTCTTACCAGAATTTGGCCGGAAGCACAAAACTGAGAGCCACTACAGAAGTGGTGGAAATAAGTTCAGTGCAGGAAGAATGGATCGTGATCGGTCAAATTACACACAAAATCGGAGACAGAAATCACCTCCTGCCAGTAATAACTTCAGAACTGGTGGGCATTTACATCATGCTGCCTCTTGGCCTCTCTTGCCAAAGCCAGTCACAAAATCTGCACTCAACAAAGGTGGCTTCCATGCCCGCAATGATAGATTTGTAGCCATGAAAAAGAATTTTGATATAACAGTTAATCTTCGCAGGTAAGCTAACGAGATGTGAAGAAATTTGACTGATTGATATGAACATAAAGAGGAGGGGGGGAAAAAAGTAAATTAATCTGCAGAAAACAAGTGTTTTATGTTGCCAAGTTATTTCATAATTAGGCATCAAAGTGCATAGTGACTGAACTAACTGCCTTCTTCTAGCTACAAATAAAAGTATAGTACAATTTTACTCTGTACTGGTCCTACTCAGTTTAACTGTGATTTTTATGACAACAGTTAGTTTTTAAAATACTTTTTTTTTTCTTTTTAAACATCAAAGTTTTGATGGTCATCATTCATTTTGATAAATTGTCGTGAGAAGTTTTGAAAGTGTAAGTCTGCATCTAAAAAAAAAAAAAAAGGCACTCTACAGAGAGGTACACATCATCACGGTGATTACGTTTTATTTCTCTGATCCACCAGCCATCTGAACTTGCACCTTTCAGCTCAAAGTACTGGCAGGTGTTTTTAAAATGCATCAAGTTTGTGTATAATGTGTTCTTGATATCTGGGTGTTATAATCACACAATGGACATTTGGGTTTTAACCAATGTATGTGTGTGTTCAGGGATGTGTCAGTGGTTAAATTATGATTACATTATTATTATGCACTGAACTTCATTCAAAGAGAAATAATGATGAAGAGCATCGCTTTCCTGCCACATGGGAGGTTAAAATGTTTAAAGGCTCGTCTTGACTGTACCGTGAGCAAGCCATTAAGAGCTCGGCTTTCCTCACGTGAAGAAGAATAACCTGAAACCATAACCTTCACTCTCTGAGAAGCCAGTGTTGATTCAGCCACTCCTGCTTCACAGAAGTGGTTTATATGTGATTACTTTCTGATACTGAGGATGCAGTGAAATTATTGACATGTAGGAGCACAGATTGAAACACAAGATAAAGCATACAAGCCTGCCTTAAAAATAATAATAATAATTTATAATCAATGTTTAAAGAGATATTTGCAGTAAAATATAGAATCTAGAGAGTGAATGTGGATGAATTCAACATTTACTGCGTGCTTCATCCTATAGTAAGTTACAAACATATGATGGGACCATGTTACATAAACGTAAATCTCATCAGCCAGCGAAGATGAATGATGCAGACAGTGATAACAAGTGACTCAGAGTTCAAACAAGTTTAAGAATTTGAACCAAAATCAGCAAAGTTCTTGTTTTTTTTTTTTTTCCCTCGATGTAGAGCTAAAAAAAAAAACAAAATATTCAGACCATTATCAAATTATGTCCTATATTTTCTGGCCATGGAGAAAACATCGCACAGGATATAATTAATCAGAACAGGAATGTTAAAATTTAAAGTGTCAAGAGTTAAAGAAAACCTTCAAACAATTGTACTAGATAACACCCTGTATAAATAGGACTGTCCAAACTCTGTCCATGCCTTCATTATTTTTTATTCTTTTCCCCTCTTATCCCATTATTAGCCCTGGAATAAATCATATTCTTTGCAGCTGATTTTTTTTTTTTGCACAAATAAGTCTCTTTCTCATAATTCACTGACAGACATGAATGCAGTGTACTGTGGAGTGCCTTACTTCTAATACAAAATCTCCCTCCATGTTGAGATCTAGGCATTTGATTCTAGGAGGACATGATGCCTAAAATAACAACAGGCTCATAATAAAGTCCAAGCTTCCAGTGGGGCTTGAGCCTAGCCACCTTAAGTTCAGTGCCCTGACGCCCAGTGCCTATCAGTGGCCCTCATGTAATACCCAGGTTGTCTTTGCTATATTTGACACTTTTTACAACAGGCAGAAGAAAAAAAGGTCAACCATGTGAAACTCTAAAGGGGAAATTGTTAAGAGAGGCCAGTTCAGTGGGAATAACATCCCTTGAAGAGATTGGAAAAATTCGCCGAAGACAGGAGATCTTGGCGAACTACCGTCACGGGAAGGATGTAAGATGTAAGATACTTTACACCCAGCATCGTACTCAGTTCCAGGCTTTTAAGTTTCAAGCAAATGAAAATCAGGATATTTAAAAGTAATGTCCCGAGTGTGTTATTATATGGAGGTGAATGCTGGGAAACCACCAGAACTACAGAAGACAAACTGAGTTCCTTCCAGACTAAATGTTTAAGTAGGATTAGACCAATATTTTGACCAAATACTGTAAATAACACCTTCCTAACAGAAATGCAGATGAAACCTTTGAGTCTGATTATTGAGGAAGGACATTGGCAGTGGCTGGGGCATTTACTCCAGATGGCTGGTAACTCATTACCAAAAATATTGCTCTGAAATGGTCACACAGGGAGTAAGGGTAGACCAAAGGAGACATGGAGAAGAACAACATAGAAGATGGGCAAAAGCAGGTGGGGGGTGGGGAATGAGGACAGGCATTTGTGAAAAAGCCTTGCAGAAGCGCCCCCCCCCCCCCCCATGTGTCTTGAACACTTAACAGTTGAGAGCAAGAAGACAGAAGTTTCAGCCGAATAAGAGCACAGTATACTTAATTTTGTGGTAAACTGAATATGAATCGTAGATTTCTACATCAGGATTGCTTGCTAAAACTATTGCTGTAATTAAAAATAGATATTTGACGTGGAATTTTCGGCCCAGCTATTTCCATTGAGGCCTAGGACTGCAACAAATATTTTCTGAAACAGTGTTGCTGCTAGTTATATGTTACAACACTAGTTTAACAATGATTAATGTTTATATAAAGTTTAAAACATTGTTTTAAAATTATGTTTACTTTTTTAAAAATGTACTCTTAAAACATGAAGTATGTGAATTTTTATTTTTTTAATATCTGTCTGAACATGATATTCGAAATTTTGTTGTTATTTGTTTAAATGTGGATTGAATATTTGGTGCATGCCCATTTGTAATTGCATCCCAGCTCCTTCAAGAAACTCCAGCATTTGTTGGTCTTTGAGAGTCTTCTGAAGTCATAGGGGGAAAAAAACGCTGGATTTATTCAAAAGCAAGTGATCTTACAAATAAACAAATCTGCAGATATGAATCAGGACTGCTGATTAAGAAAAACTTTCTGCAGAATTACACAGCTGGGCTTACTCTAATTAAGACTTGAAACTTTTGGCAAATTGTTGTGTTATTTCCCTTCGTATACAGACAACCAAGACTGCTTATTAAAATTATAAGAAAAAGTCAGAATTTCATGGCACGACAGAAGTTGGAGAAATGACTGAAAACTTCGGGGGAGGGGGAGAGATATGAAGTGGAAGGCCTAGAAAAAAATATCTGAGCGTACTGACCCAGTGGCATGGAAAAAGAAAAGCATTTGAATTGATCGGAAACATCAAGTTTCGCACAAAATGGAGAAGCCAATGCTATCCGGCACGACACATAATAACAATCATGTAGACACGCTTAGGGTTCTCTCCCCTCCCGAGTTTTTCCTCACATAACTAACCCATTCACCGCGCAAAAAACTGCTTGCTTATTTATGGATACGGGCACACACAAAAAGTGTCCCTTATTTACGCAACTAAAAGAGGAGGGCAGTGAACGAGAACAAAGTCTGTGTGGTATAAAAGGACTGTTCTGGTCAAATACCATAAATAAGAGAGGCAGACATGACACCACTGTCAACAGTGAGTGAAAGTAGAAGGTGGCAGATGTTTGGTCACATTATGAGAATCACGGACGAATCCTTGTTTGCCTTGTCTTGTCTTGTCGTGCGATGATATCTCCCTGTAACTGCGAGCTGGTTTTCTTTGCAGCGGATGCTGTAGAGATGTTGAGGTACAGCATCGTATCGACGTCAGAGCAGGTTATGGCAGCTGCTTTTTTTCTGTCCCGGCGTACAGCTAAAAAGCAGGAGGCGTGCAGTGCTTCTGTAGAAGACTCCACCACCATGGGGACCATGGCGATCCCTGCCCCGCTAGACAGGTTATGCCTGTTACTGGGGGTACCAACGAAGAGGTGGAACTGGGTCTTGGTCAGCTTGTAGCGAAATCGCACGAATCCTTACCATGAAAAGGTCTGATGTGGACTCCACATAGTAAAAGAAACAGAGCGCCTCAAAAGAGACGTGGAGACGCACAGCAAGATAAGATGCTGGTGAATGGGAGACGGCCACGAAGATTGCGATGGCCCGACAGAAGCGGAAATTGACGAGACAGAAAGAAAAACCAAAGAGCCCTTTGAAACGCCCTTAGCTGCAAGAGCTGAGACCATAAACTTTTTATTTATTTAAAACATTTCCTTCAGTCGTGATACATTTCATGCGCGTCGAACAAAGCTGTGTAACCAGTTGTTACCGATTCTTGAGGCACAGCGAAGTTTGGTGCTTTGTGATGATGATGATGAAAATATGGAGACTCTGGCAGATGCTCTTAAATCGTTGATTCATTGACCACCCAAAAGCAGCAACCCTTTAGCGGATGAGTAAAATAGTCTTGTATGGTTAGACTCGGGAGAAAAAAACCCATAGACAAAGCACTTTTAGGCGTGAGAGAAAGAAAAATGACAAGTGAATTACCTGGAACTTGAACCATGGAGTCCTGTAGGATGAGCAATCGTCTGGCCACGAGAAAACGGTGCATTAATCAGCTTAGCTATCTCGCACCCTCGAAAAAGAATGTGTTAAATCTGTCTGGTCGAAAATCGTGACACCTAGAATGGAAACGAGGTCGTGACACAGAAATTCCGTCGCTTAGATTCAGTCTCCCGCAACTACCAACTTTTTGAGACACAAACGCCCACACATGGTCTCCTGCAAATGTCTAGCGCATATTGAACAATTAAACTGTACAATAGTGTGTTTAGTACTTTACCGTGCCCAAGTCTGGTTGTTTCCCTTTAGTGGGAGCACCGAACTGAGAGGGAGAGACTTTCTAGTCAGGTCTGGTCTGGGTCGGTGACTTTGACAGTTAAAAGTTCATGGAAATGTACAATTTATGTGGGAGACTGGCTCTGGCAGCAGAAAAACAAAGAAGCAGGGGTCGAGGGCATGGCGTACAATCACCCTTGCTCGATTAAAAGAGGTTAATACAACAAAATAAAATGTTATGAATGCGCTATTTTAAACAAGTTCTTTACAGTTAAAACTGCTTTAGTTTGAAACAAATAAGAGAAAAGGTAAATTTTTTTAAAAAATCTCCTTGATTGTCCCAATACACTGCATCTCACCCCCGGCCTATCAGTTATTGGTCGTCACTGCTTTCCACAACCATCTGTCCTTTTTCTTTTTCTATAAGCTGTGTTGTGGATTGTGCTCTGTGCCACTCTTTTAGTCCGTCAAGTATCTTGCTTCTCTGTCTTCCTCTGTCCCTTTATCCATCCAGTTTTCCTGCTGTCATTAAGTATTCAAGTTTGCGTCTACTCAAAACATGTCCTACAAATCTGGACTGTCGTGTTTGTTCTGAATTTTGTCATAATTTCTCTCTTTTGTCCAGCCTCGCTTAGAAACCTCTTCATTTGTTTTCTTGGCTGTCTTGTTCTCATCAGTTTTCTTACGAACCACATCTCTGCCGCTTCCAGTAGATTTTGAGTGCTCTTTGTTATCGTCCATACTTCGCATCCATATAATAATATGGGTTCGATATAACACTGAATAACTCTTTTTCTGGTGTTCATCGACAGAGCTTTATTACACAGTATGTTTTTTTATTGGCCTGGGCTGTTTTGCTCCTTATTTCGGTTTCGCATCTTCAGTGTTTTGTTATTATTGTTTCTAAATACTTGCTTTCATTCCGGGCCTTTTACCTTGATGCTACATTTTACTGGTGTTTCTTTCTTGGATATGACCATGACCTCTGTCTTATTTTTTTTTTTTTTAACTTAAGGCCTTTCTCTTCACTTTTTTTTTTCTTCTACGATTGTGTCTAACAAATCTTGTAGCTCTTCTTCGCTTTGGGCTATCAGTACCGTGTCATCTGTATATTTTAGATTATTTAGGTTGTATCCACCCACTTGTATAGACAAGTGTAAAGTAGTCGAAGTACGATATACAGATTGGCCGAACAATGCTACTTTGCCATCATGTGTCATTCTGTTATATGTTGTTTATCACCATTCAAGACGTGATCAGAGCTGGACATAAAAGATTTGTAGTTGAATGTGTTGATACGACTGGAAAGTAAATTTTGAATTGTCTGGTCATATGCATAATATACTGCTACTAAACTGATGTTGGAATGTTTCTGACTGTGAAAATTGAGGGATAAAGGGCGGCACATCAGGTCAGGTTTGCATGCCTAATTATTCGCCCTTTGAAAATAAAGTTCATCCTTAAAATGGTTACAACATCGAGGTTTTTACTGTGTTGCTTTTTTTTTTTTTTTTGGAGCGATTTGTAGGGGGGCACTGTGGTTAAGTCCTTATGGACATACTGTATATTACTGAATGTAATGATTTGAAGATCTGAATTTTCAGTTAATTAAATCATTTTCCGCGAGACGATTTCTATCCACTCTCCGTGCTCCGTACAATTTTTCTTTTCTACCAATCGTCTTGCAGGATGCGAGAGACTGCGGGCAGTTGGTGCGTCCAATCAAATCGCGCTGTTTAGGCAGGGCGTTGTGGGGTTGAGGCTACATGCATCCTTGCACTAGCAGACGACGCACTTGACCGGCGGCGAGACTTGCGTGAGGGCCATCGAAACTGCAGGACGGTTTATAAAGGTTTAGAATTTTGTTTTCTTTCGGCAGTTCTTGGTTTTATGTGTTCGATTATTAGCTCTTCGGTGACTGTGGGCTTGCCGGTGTATAACGTGTGAACATTTTGCTCTGGGTTTGGAAGCCTCCTGCCATTTAATTAAGCATAAAGTGAATTTGTATCTTGTACGAAGATGACAACGAATGGAGTCAACGGTAGCAGCAACACAAGGCCTGATCTTCAGTGGAAGGTTGGTCTTATCAACAGCGCTAGTAAGTACCTCACCGCAGAGTCGTTCGGATTCAAGATAAATGTCTCGGGGACATCTCTGAAGAAGAAGCAGACATTCATATTGGAGCAAGACCCACAAGAAGAGGTCTTGTATATCAGGAGTCACACAGGGCGCTATTTGTCTGCTGACAAGTATGGCAACGTGACTTGTGAAGCCGAGGAACGAGACCAGATGGAGAAATTTGCAGTAGAGTACGACAAGAATGGATCTGGGAGGTGGGCTTTCAAGAACGCGGCCCATGGAAACTACCTTGGTGGTAACGAGGAAAACTTCAAATGCTTCTCAAAATCCGTGACAGACAACGAGCTATGGGTGGTGCAGCTGTCGATACACCCGCAGGTCAATCTTCGAAATGTAAACAGAAAGCGATACGCCCATCTTAAAGATGAGCAACTTCAGGTTACTGAAGTTATTCCGTGGGGAAAAGAGGCTCTTATCATTCTTCACTTTGACAACGGCAAGTACGCCCTCAAGACTTACGACAACCGCTTCTTGAACAGGGATGGCACCTTGACAACAGATCTGAGCGATGACAGCAGGTTTACCCTTGAAATCAGGAGTGGAGCCAATTGTGGACTTGCATTCAGAGATTGTTCGGGGACATATCTGACCGCGGTGGGCGCTACTGCTACCATGAAAGGCAGGAACAAGACGGTGAGCAAGGATGAACTGTTCACACTTGAGGACTCGTGCCCCCAAGTCATCATCACATCCCTTGCCAACAACAAGAAGGTCTCGACTAGACAAGGTAGGTCACGTGATTTCATCCATCACAGTTATAAGCTTTTGCATACAGAAGACAGATGAATCTCGAACAGTAGTTCCCAAACTTTGTCAGGCTGTCACCCCCCCCCCCTTGCCTACAAAGGTCATATCCTCAGTGCCCTAAAAATTCCTCCTCCTCCCCACCCCCAATTGCCTCCCTGGCCACAACTTCAGTGCCATAGACAGTACTCAGTTGATTCTGTTGCACCCTGTTTCTCCTTTTTCCAACAATGTCACCTCTATCTTCCCATCGCCCAAACCGGGGAATTAGCGCTCAGTTTGGGAACCACTGATCAAAAGAAAGAGATTTGAATTCATTTTGGGTGACCTGGAGAGCTTTTTTTTTCTTTCTGAACTTTCTCCAGATCACAATGATATATCTTTCACGTGGTTTTTTTTTCTTCTCTCTAATACAAACCAGCCAGAGAAGCAGAACTCTACCTGCTGCAATGTAGCCTAACAAGAGTAAGTCACATTTTTACAAGTAGAGTGTGAGGAAAAGCTGATGGTAGTCTTCCTGAAACAGCATCCTCATTTGATAGGAACATCTGGCTCCGTTTAGTTTCCCCATTTTCCTTATCTCTGCCAAAGTTTCCCGACTGCGCTCGTGTACTTAAACAGATTGTTATGATAATGAGGTTTGACATTTGTAAACGAATCAGCGGGGCAGGCTGAGTGGGAATTGTAGGGTCAGGAGTGTGATGGGGAGGGCAGGCTGAGTTGAAATATTTAGGGGCCAGGGATGGAGGTAGGGAGGACAGCACAAGAGCAGCACGCGGCTCCACCAAGCGAAATGCAAACTCAAGCATGTACGTCCATGTTTCACCTGTGTAACAGAAAGAAAGAGACAAGGGTTCCAGGTGTCAATATTTGTAGATTCAGTGAGCAAGCAGTCCATTGCTGCCGTTCAGTATTAAGTGCTCAGAAATGTAGAATGTACCGTTTTGTGTGAAATGTTATGGCTAAGTAACGATTAAAATAAAAACACGCTTGGCGTGATATTTTAGGTAGTTAGAATGAAAAAAAAGTGAGAAGTCTAACTCGTGTTTTTGCTATATTCGTTTTCTGTGTTAAAGTTCGCTGTGAACGTATAAGTTAATGGGAAATGTGCGGGGAAAAAGTCTTACAGAAAGGAAAAATAATGAGACACGTTATTAAAGGGCCCAGATCTTATCTTATATCCTTCCCGTGCCGTTAAACATCAGATAGGGCTTGCAAGGTAGTTCCCCAATTTTTCCTGTCTTCGGCGAGTCTTTCAACCTCATCAAGGGATTTTATACCTGTTAATTTGGCCTCTCTTAACAATGTCCTCTTCAGAGTTCCACGTGGTCTGGCTCTTTTTCTTTGGCCTGTTGTGTTCCACTTGATAGCTTGTTTTGGGTTTCTCTGATCATTTCTTCTCATCACGTGACCAACATATGTCTATCTCCTTTTCCTGATCACCCATGAGACTGGTTGTTGTTCGCTTATCTGTCTTATCTCTGCATTACACAACGTTAAATAATATAAGACATGAAGGGAGGGGAGAGGACGGGACACAGAAAGCTGAGACTGAAAATGGAAGAGGAAAGTTTGGCTTGATGAAGCCGGTCTATTGAGTTTAATAAAGGCAGCACGTGCACACTGTCGGTGGTGCACAAGCCAGGATGGGGACGTAGAGCCACTTATGCTTTAAATTTGAGAAATTTTGTAATCAGATGCAAAGCTCTTTCATCCGCCCCCACCCCCCCCCCCCCCATCGGCTTACCTTGATTCCATTCTTTTCATTCACTACGCCCACACCCCCTCGAGACCCCCAGGCGATCGCTTAAAACAAGGAAAGCCTCTGGGCCCAGGAACAGTTCCCCTCCCCCCTCCTTTTCAACTGAGCCTATATTTATATGTATTTTGGGGAATGCGATGTCCGAATTTGGCAATCAGCGACCCATAGCTGGACATACTAGAATCAGGGGTTGGCAGACCATAGCTGCAGACCAAGACCCTTCCCCACCTCTCTGTTGGTACCCCCAGCAACAGGTCCAGCCTAGCTAACGGGGTGGAGATCACCGTAGTCCCCGTGGCAGTGGAACGTGCACAGCCCCTGCTTTTTAGCCCCACTCAGAGGTTGAACAAAAGTCCCCGATAACCTGAAGCCGACACCATGTTGTGCCTCGGCACCCTTACCCACGCTGGCTGCAAAGAACATCAGTTTGCAGTTCCATGGAGGTTGAAGAAAGGGAAGAAGAAGAGCGGCCAAAACTGAAACGCGATTTTTTAAAAGAATTTTCTGGAGGGGGCGGGGAGGAACAGCTCTTCATAGAAAGTATTGTTTCAACAACAGAATAGCAACGAAAACTTGAGTTTAGAAAAACAATGGAAAAGAAGAGAGATTATATAGTGTAAACAGAAGAAGAGATGTCTTCTTAGAAAGAAATCAGTATTTACGTACAGTATTTACGTATCCGTGATCTTACATGATTTCATGGCTACGGAAGCAGTGTATGGTATCAGTGGCAACATCTGTTTCCGTTTTGTTTCTTTCTTAGCCGGTGCAGTTGTCTTCAGCGGGCATTGGCTGTTTTAAGGGCCTAGCAATGCTTGGGTGCTTTTGTTGTGCCCAAGGTCTTGATTATCCATGTGCTGAGCGTTGTCAGTAGTTGTGGTTAGGATATTTGATTTGGACGTACCAGGCATGGGTCCCCCCCCCCCCCTTACATGTGTAGCACTAGAGGTCAAGTGTGCTTTTTCATGTATTATTCTTCGTTTCAGTAATTGCTTCGGTTGTACGTAAAATACTGAGCACTGTTTACTGGAGCAAGCACGATTTTACTAGCGTTCTTCTTAGTTCATTTGTTAGTGAAGACAGTTCAGAATTACCCTGCAGTTGCAAACCCGTGCACAGCTGCACACATCATACTCCTGTTAGCAGTTTAGCCTAGCCTTTAGCTTTCTAAACCGCATCACGTATTTAATAGGTTGTTTTAGTGAGCACGGGCGAAGATTGTTGGGACTCGTTCCGTTAACTTTAGACGACACAAGAGATAGCTTAACATAGAGAATGTTATCGATTCAGTCCCCTGGCATTGTTCGTTTTCTACTGGCCTGCCATGGTGACAGTCTTTGTATGTCCAAGGCTATCCCGTCCCTCGCACAAAGACTGTGACTCACCCAACGTTATTTCGCGATCCCAGGTTTTGCCACTCGCGAATTTTATGGAAGTTCCTGGCACGCGCGGCGAAACAAAGAAAGACACACGTGTATCCTTCGCCGGAGGATTCATTACACATCTGTGCCAGGTCCTACGGGTGTTTGCCCTGACTATAATAACCACTCCTTCCTAATTATGCGTCGCGTTTGTATAGGGGTTATAGATCTTTTATAATTCGTTTTAGTTCTCTTTCTGTTCTGAACATTTTATGCAGCCATCTTGTATTTTAAAATGGTATTGGATAGAGAGAGAGAGAGAGAGAGTAAGAGTAATGGTAGATCATTCTTGGAAGATGGACTGGTTTTAGATTTAGCTAACTGGAAACACATTCTGCTGTGCTAGTTTGTATGCAAAAGAGAGTGTGGTAGAGAATTCTAAGAAATTGTGATTCTGATGAGAGTTGTTAAATTCTCTATATACTCCACACTCCTGTACTGTGGCGTAGTGTGAACACGAAGTAAGAAAATGGGGATGGAGGGAGGAGAAAGAGGCCATTGAAATGTGGATATGCAGAACAATATGGCGAATTGTATGAACAGGCAAGAAAAGTACGAAATCAGATGAAACTGAAATGAGACATGATGCGAAACATAAAAACCAGACATTTAAAATATTTAGGTCGTATCAAGCAGCATAAAACAATGGCAACCAAACTTGAGGGAAAAGTTGAATGAAAAAAAAAAGGAGAGCAGTCATAGACGGGAGAGGAACATAAAGAGATGGACTGAGTTCAGCGTGGCTGGGTGTCCACTGTGAAAAAAAAGTGAGAAGTCGTTGGGTCGTTGCAAACCAGTCTTCTGATGGGAAACGTCACAAGATGATGATTAATTTGAATTACAGACTAGTTATTGCATGTTTAAGGATTAATGAACAGGGAAAGTGTAATCACATCCTGCCGTACCCTTGGCTCTGCTGGCTTCAGATTTGACATCAAGCATCAAATCGTAGATCCTGGCTCTGTACAGCTGCCTCCAAACCCAGTAGCTACATTTGTTACGCATCACTTGCTGACAATTTCCCCAGCCACACATCACCTCATCGGTTCGGTCACAGCCCCCCGCCTCGCACACATGGCTTTTATACGCACTCACACGCACGCCGCTCTGGCACTTAACCGAGCAGTAAACTTCACCGTCTGACGTGGACCTGGAGTTAGTTTGTGATAAGTAACTTGAGAATTTCTGTGATTATGAACTTGGACATTTGCGGTTTCGATTTCTTTGCAAACAGACAGGTTTCACACTAGTTGATCTCAGTGTTACTGTTGTATGTGACACGCGGGTCCTGTTCTCCTAGCAACTGATGATGGCGTAAATGCTTTGTAATAAAGCCATCATTAAAATAAATGTGTTAAAATTGCTTATCATACGCCTCATAGTGATGAACTTTACTACTAGCCTCTCGCCAAGCACTGCATTGATACGAAAGCATTCTTTAGGTTTAGCTGAACCAGTGGTTCCCACATTTTTTGTAAAAAGAATACCGCCACCTTGCCTCCGATGTTACAGTCCTAGTGTCTGATGCGCAAACATATACAATCTATCTATCTGTCTGTCTGTCTGTCTCCCATTCCCCGTGTCATTTCCTTCATCGCCCCCCCCCCCCATATCTTCCCACCCGCCGCGAAAGAAGGGTACCGCTCAGTTTAAGAATCGCTGAGCTACGGTTGTTTTAGCCTAGCAACGCTTGAAGGTAGACAAAGGGATTCAGGTGTTTGTTTTCTGGCCTAATGGATGGGAATGTACAACAGTAGCTTTCGTTATTTACCTTTGAGAACCAGAAGGTATTAATGTATTTTCATCCTCCCCCCCCCCCCCAAATCAACGCTTGAAAATATCTTTAGACTGGGGCCTAAGCCATCTTTTCCACTTTTCCTGAGCATTAGCCTAGTAAGCTTTTCAACCAATCCGGTCTCAGTGGAGGAAACACGGTACCAAATTTGATCGGGCTGTTGTATTACGACAGTCTGTTGACAAGAGCTCTAGTCAACGGTAGACTATGGGGTTTCTTGATCGACATTTGTCCACAAGACCAAATGAAAACGCCCTCACCAACATAATCATTCTGTTTCTTTTACAGTATTTCATCTGGTATCTTCTGTTTACAAATATAATATCGAATTCAGAATGTATTAGGAGCGTTTATTTTGACAGCTGGATGGGAGAAGATCATCATGCTTCTTTCAGTCACACATATAGCCACAACAGCAAATCGCATGACCCAGTAACAAAAGCAGACTCGTGTACACTGAATGTGCTCATTACAAGACAGCGCCAATCACGGTGAGGGAGCGGGCGGGGGGGAGGGGGGGTCAAGAGTTAGTGTGTTACAGTTTTATATAGCAGCCTTAGTTGCTTGAAATCTGCTGCCTGCTCCAAGCCTCGTAATTATCAAATACTTTCATTTGGGCTGTTTGGATCTGATTTGTAGTAATAAACCTGGCCTGTTTGCTGCTAGAAGGCTGCATTCTGAACCCTTTATTTTAAGGAATTTAATGTAGTAATCTCTCTCCCTCTCTCTATCTCTCTCTCTCTCTCTCTTTCATTTTTCAGTTGCAAGAGCACTCAACTTTACTAGTTTTCTTTTACCGCATCATCCCCCCCCCGTCTTTTTTTTTTTTTTTGCAGTAACTTTCCTATACAGTATTTCATCAGATTTAGGTGTTAAAACGAATTTTCACGCAAATCCAGACCAACTGTACAGTATACACAGAACTGTGGCCAGGTTTGTTAGAGCCGTTCACTCAATGCTGAACACACAAAAAAAAACTGAATATTTAGAGGCGGAACATTGGATAAGAAATTAGTATAATTTATATGAATTATACATTATTCTATTGGTAATTAAGTTTCTGAATTTAGTTTAAGAGGGAATTGTAAACGTTCGCGTGGTAACGGGGACAGTAAAAAAAAAAAGGGGGGGGGGGAACGACATAATTGTATCAATTATTCATTTCCAATCGGTAATTAAGTTCATTAATTGAACAGACTTGGGAAGGTGGAACGAACAGGCGTTAACTTGGTCCAAATATGACATGATAATACAAAAACCAGAACAGAGTAGTATAACATGCTTATCCAGATGATGGCTGTGACAAGAGCTATGTTATATATTATCTTAGCTTTAAATATTTGAAACATGACTCATACTATTTCAGTCTCTTTGTGTTGACCGTGACGTATCAAAAAGCCTACTCACTTGCGTACGTACAGTACATTCCTCGCTTATTACATAAAGTATTTATTTGGCACAACAAATCGCGAAGAGGCGGAAGACAGACAACCTGAAGCAGAGGCTATCGATTGGGCCTGCGCAAGACAGCCGCGTGCTGTTCTGAAAGAAAGAGATCGGCGAGTCGAAATAGACTGATCTGATTGCCTGCTCTCATTAAAATCGACGCTGCCAAGAAAGGAATTAGTGGCTGGGATAACATTTGAAAACAATGCGGCTGGCGATGTATGCACACTGACATCCAACTAACGGAACAAACGAGCGACAAGAAAAAAAAATTGCATATAATAGTTATCTACAGTAAAATCTCGTGCAACATTTTCAGGGTTTCCACAATAGATCATGAAATGCACTACAACTACATATAAACAGACAAGATAATGAAAACCAACAGCACATGCAGTAATCCCATGGAAAATGGAAAAGTGCCAAATGAGAAAATCGATTATTTCACACATTTAGGCAGCATAGTTGATAAATCGGGGGGGGGGGGGGGGGGGGGGGGGAACAGAAAAAGATGTTAAAGCTAGAATAACCAAGGCCAGGACGGCATTTATCCAACTTAACAAAATATTGACATCAAAGAACATCAGAACAGGATATAGCTCGGAGACATGGGTGATTACTAAGCATTACAACGGGGGAATGCATTTATTCATGAACTATTGCCAGAGAAGGGTTCTAAACATCAAATGGCAGGACATGACCTGGAACGAGGAGATGTGGGAAAGAGCAGGACAGAGTGTGCGAACCTACGAATCGTGTCTAGAAAATAGAGATGGATTGGCCACACACTGAGAAAACCTGACACCATCATAACAAACAAGGCAGGCACTGACATGGAACCCCCAGGGAATTAGATATCAAGGAGTGCACAGAACTACGTGGAAACGGAACATTTTTATCACTGGTTTGGGTGTTAAGTACCAGCAAAATTAACTCAGCCTTGCTTTTATTTTGACCAGCCAAGCCTTTTTAAAGCTCGTGACAAAAATACATATAGAAACATGTCTGTTAGCAGTCTTGTATATTACCTTGTATAACAAACAGGTCTGTCCAGTCCAAAAACTAACTGAATACACGTATACTTGAGAATGTATGTATAAAAACATTGTGGAATGAAAATACCCGTATTAAATTTCTTTGCAAATGCAGTTTACATAGAAAATAATAATAATAAAAACTGACATACTTTTTAAGCGCAGTGAATAAAATCAATATACAGTGATGCAAATTGTTGCATTGTGTTTTTGTTCGCTGTTTAGCATTTCTGAAGGCGCGTTTCAGAAAGTGCTGAATCCGTGGGCTGTGAAGTGTAATCTAGCACGGGACTTGTTATCATCAAAATGGCTGTCAGCGCAGAGGTTTATAACGGGAAAAATGGGAGGGGGGGCCAAGTTGAAGAGAGAGAAGCTGATATAAAACCTTGTGTGTTGCCTCTGTACGAGAACACATATTATAGTAAAACATAAAACATGCACTTTTGTTGTTAATAGTTTTAATATCTATTAGTGTTTTGCTTTTAACAGATTCTTCTGCTGTTATCATCATATGCCGTGCCGACGACAGGCGTAAACTGCCATACTTCATCACTGATCTTGAGTATTAATTATTTTTTTTAATCACCTCATTCGATGACTTTCCCCACATGTCATTACTTCATATTACCCGCTACTTTTCATCTGGCAGTTATTTACCAGGTGCATTTCCCTGTTTTATCTTTCTTGTTTTGAGCTTCGTTCGTTCTTTCTAAAAGTGTATGATCTGCTTTGGTTCTACACCATGGGAGCGAGCGATTACCGCCCCCTCCTCCTTTTTTGGGTAACCTGGACGGTCGGAGAAACACCAGTGACCAGTGAGACTGATGAGGTAGCGGCATAGCAGCTATTTCAGAGTGATTTAGGGTGTTTTTTTTTTTAAGATTTGGTACCTGGATAAGCCGACTTTATTGTAGATGCCGGCCTCCTTCACGTAAGTCCACTTCGTTTCTTCACACGGCAGTGCTAGGTGCCTGTTTGTGAGCTGGATTTGCTTAGGGGTGTGGCGGTAACGATTAGGATGTTGTCCAAAATGTTTGCGTCCAGAATTTCAGATACGTCTGTATGTATTATGTCGGGCAGCCATAGCATTTCCAAACAACAAGTCTTGGAGGAGCTAATCTTACATCCGTCAGTAGCATTATATATGTATAGAATTTTTATCATCAGTGATATATATTTCGCTATCAAATGATTTTTTGTTTGTTTCTTTGTCTGCTTATGTCCCAAGCTCATATATAGTAAGCCACCATGCAAAGTAAGAGTTTCATCAAGAAACTACCCAGCAGCCCAACCCCAGAAATAAGGCCGATAAACTCATAATACCTTCAGAAAACATGCACAATGAACCATAGCCACATCTGAGAAGGACCTACATGGATAACTTAACATTTCTTCATCTTCTTCTTCTTCGTTCGCTTCTACCACCAAGACCTCCCCGTGATCTTACTGAATTTACTCCTGTGGTCCTCGATAGGTCCCGTGGCCCCCGAAAGGACCACAAGGGGTTCAGAGTATCGCAGGATTTGAGCCTGTATTCTCGGTGGGTCGAAGAAATGGGATTGCGTGACATCGTGGTTTTCGTTGCACCAGTTTAATCTCACGGGAAAACATCGACGTGTTTTGGATATCAGTATATATCCCCGCCGGGTGAGAGGTGGTTGCCCATCCAGTCCAGCGCTGGACTTTCTCACCGGAAAACAGAAGCGTGGTTAGGATACACATACGTCCCCGCCGGGTGAGAGGTGTTTGCCTATCTAGATTGCACTAGTCCAGTGTCTCCGGCTTCAGCATTTTGTGGTCGTGGCCGCTACCCTTCCTAGTTGTGACCGGGACGGAGCTTTTGTCCAGGAGAACGAATCCTCGCCTCTAGTAGGTTTAACCCTTGGGTTAAGCCGGTTTAGGCGTATTATCCAGTATGGGCGTGTTTAGGATGTAACCGACCAGAGCGGAGAGACCATGACATAAGTAGCCATCAAGTTTCACCCCTGGTTTAAGCTGGTTTTAGGCATATTTCACTAGTATAGGTGTATATCGGACGTAGCCGGCCTCTAGAGCAGAGGTGCCGTGATATGAGTAGCTCTCGCCGCGATACTACTGGACATACCGATTAAGCTTCACTTTATCCTTTTCATCACCTTTTCACATCGGTGCCGCACGGCAACCCTAATTGCTTTTTCGCATTTTCTTCATTGGCCGGGAGGATTTTCACTCCACGTGCGGCATCAGAAGAATCTCGCCAGCAGTGTCTTAACCCTTGGGTTAAACTTGTTTAAGCAATTCGCCCGGTATGAGTGCACATAGGACGTGGCCGACTTCCAGAGCAGAGGTGCCGTGTTTGAGCAGTCCTGACCTCGAGACTACTGATTACTTCACTTAATCCTTTCTTTCACCTTTTCCAAAGTGGTGCCGCGCGGCAACCCCATTCGCACCTTACTTCACTGGCCGGGAGAAGCCCCGCACTACGCACGACGGCTAAAGAATCTCGCCGGCAGCGGACTTAGCATGTAAAAAACTACAGTATGAAAACCAGTGCTGAAAAACAACGGAAGTAATGACCATTGCCATTTCGAAAAGAAATGCCAACAAAGATCTTCCAGGACAATGAGCCTTTGAAGCAAGTGAAGCATTTCAGATATCTGGAAACTACAGTATCTTCCCAGTTAGTGGGGTGGGGATATCCTCTATCAAAGGAGAAGTAAGACTCCTCCTTACCTCCGTCAGTCTACGGGACACCCTTGGGCAAGGTGGAGTATCCGTATAGCCCCCCCCCCCCCCGATCAAGGTGACGTGAAGCCATGGGAACAGGTGGTGGATGGAATGGGAGAGCAGCCGACAGATAAAGTTGGTTATGGTCACCATTCTGTGATGGTAGGCAGAAGATCTCTACGTAGGGACAACGGCTACTATCACCGACTAGTAAAGTCACTGCCCGGAAGGAAAGCAGTGGTAAACTATCTTCTGGAAATATACCAAGAAACCCTAACAGCAACATGGAAAGTCAAATAGGAAAAAGATCTGTCCAGATAGATCTAATTTTAACATTGGAGAAGAGTGTGAGTGTGAGGCAGAGGTCAGTACTAGTAATTGTGATGACAGACAAAATCCTAACTTGCTAAGGAAAACCTCTGCATCAAACTAAAAAGTAAGAGTAGGAACATGGAATGTAAGAAGTATGTATGAGTGAAAGTATAAAATAATAACTGACGAGAAGAAAAGAACGGGGATACACATTTTGGGAATCTGCAAACAACGATGGAAAGATTCAGGACACTTCAAGACCGAGAATGATAATATCTTTATATACTCTGTTGGAGAATTAGGAGGAAAGAATGGAGTGGCTTTTTACTTGGAAAAATCAATATCAAAAGCATTACTAGGCTACAATCCAGTAAGTGATAGGATCCTCACTATAAGACTTAAGGGCACTCCTAGAAATGTAACAATCATCCAGATATATGCACCTACATCAGCAGTAGAAGAAGAGGAAGCAAAAGACTTTTATAACACACTGCAAACGACAGTAGACCAGGTAAGCAAAAATGATATTGTATTAATAATGGGGGATTTTAATGCAAAGATTGGTACAGAAAGCAGAAGATGAATGTTGTAGGGAAATTTAGCATAGGACATAGAAATGAGGCAGGTGACAATCTAATGGTGTTTTGCATGGAAAATGAGCTAATGATTGCTAACACACTTTTTAAACAATATCCAAGAAGACTTTACACATGGACATCACCTGATGGGAAAACTAAGAATCAAATAGATTACATTTTAGTGCAAAGAAGGTGAAGATCAAGTATAACACCAGCAAAAACTTTACCAGATGCTGATTGTGACACAGACCATGAATTATTAATAGCAGACATGATGATAAAGATAAAAAAAGACATTTATGGGATCAAGACCACTCCACTTTGATCTTACAAAAATACCAGAACAATACGGTATAGAAGTGAAGAACCCTGTTTCAGAATCCTGATGGATGTACAGGTGGAGATGACGCCAGATGAATTGGCTACGCATGCCAGAGATATCTTAATAACAACAGCTAAAGACATGGTTCCAGTAAAGAAAACACAAAAGAATGGGTGGATTACAGCAGGCACACTAGAACTGATAAAAGAACATAGAGAAATAAAGACAAACAACAACAAAGAGGAATATAAATCTTTAACAAAAGAAGAAGAAACATAAGATAAGAAAAGACAAAAACAATACATACAAGATTGTTGTGAAAGAATAGAAGGACATCAGAAGTGTGGAAGAGATAGTAAAATGTTTAAAGAAATGAAGACATTGACGAGAAATGTTACACCTAAGCTAAATGTAATTTGTGACGAGATGGGGAATACCTTGACAAAGACAAAGGAAATTCTAGAAAGATGGAAGGAATATTGCCAGAGGAATGTATGAAACAACTGACTGAGAACGCAGAAATCAACAGTGTGAATTATTATTGGAGGAGAAAGAACCCGAACCTACAATATAAGTTTTATAAGAATAAAGAATCTGAAAAATGGTATATCACCAGGATGTGATGAGATAACAGCTGAACTTATTAATGCAGGAGGAAAGGAATGTGCAACAATCTATCATGCACTATGTAAAAAGATGTGGCATTCAGGTATTTGCCCAAAAGAATGGAAAAGAACTGTATTGATACCACTGCCAAAAAAGGGTAACCTGAAATTATGCACAAACTACAGAACTGATGCCCTGATTAGTCATGCCAGTAAAATTCTGTTAAAAATCATAATGGGTTGACTTCATAAGAAAATAGAAGTCAATATGGTCCAAGCTGGTTTCAGGCAAGGAATAGGATCAAGAGATCATATATTCAATATAAGATTAATAATAGAAAAATGTAGAGACTTTAATGTGAATCTATAGTCACATAGACTACTCAAAGGCATTTGATTGTGTACAACACCAGAAACTTTGGGAAATAATGGAAAAAAAATGGGATTTCCAACACATTTGATACAATTAACATCACTGCTGTATCTAGACCAACAGGCAGCAATAAGAATAAATGGTGAAACAACTTGGTTTGACAGAAAACAAGGGATCCATCAGGGGTGCATATTGTCGCCTTACTTATTTAACTTATATACTGAAAATATAATGAGGAATGTTAAGACAAGATGTAGACAAAGAATATTATGATGCCATAACAATTGGAGGTTATGAAATACCAGAGGTTAGATATGCTGATGCCACAGTATTACTGTCCGCAACACAAAAAGGAATTGAAAAACTAATTATGTCAGTCCGTAAGAACAGCGAAGAGAAAAACCTATCTTAATGCAAAGAAAACTAAATTGATGACAACTGACAAAACAAACAAGGCAGCTGAAATATGTATCAATGAGGAAAAACTGGAAGAAGTGGAGAGTTTTGAATATCTTGGATCACTACTAACTAATAATGGATATACAGTGAGGGAAATTAAAAGGAGGACATCTGTCGCTCTCCAGAAAGTAAAAAAACTAAAGAATCTGTGGAGAGGAACAGACAGAACCACAAAAATAAGATTTTTAAAGGCATGCATCTTTCCTGTCGCAACATATGCCTGTGAGACCTGGACTCTTAACAAAACAGATGAGAAACACATAAATGCCTTTTAATGTAAATACTACAGAAGAGTTCTTCAATTATCATGAACACAAAAAAGAACACATATATCCATACTACAAGAACTTAATATTGAAGAAGGCTGGCTAGTAATGAGAATTAAAGAAAGAATACATAAATATTTTGGACACATTAAACATCATGATAATCAAGAGAAGACCGTCTTGGAAGGGTACATAATGGGAAAAGAAAGAGAGGAAGATTAAGGCGAAGATTGCTGCAAAACATCGTTGAGGATCTGCAAATGGATGCATCAGCAGCAGGCCATCTTGCTCACAACCGAGAGGCCTACAGGAGTGCTGTTAGGGAGGCAAAGTTCCGCAAGGGACATGCAAGTGAATGAATGAATGAACGCTATCACTAGGGACATTTTCTGAGAACAGATACAATAAAGAAAAAAAGTCGGGTCATTTAATTAAAAATAAATATATCACAGTGAAAAAACGCACTGTACAAACGAGACCAAATACAACATCAGGGCTAGGGTTGGGGTACCGCCAGTACTACACTACATACAGAAGTCAGATGGTTTGGTCATGTGACACGTCTATCATACCGCATACACATTCACGTTAAGTATTGTAGAAAACACAGGGAGAGGCCGCCCACGCAAGAGGGGGAGGGGGGAAATTCCATAAACCCAGTGTGTGAAGCAAACCACGTGGTCTATCACGGAGTTTTGTCACTGTGAACACTGAAAAGTATACAAGGAAGAATACAAGACAAGCCCATACAATAAGCTAATGTGATAAAGCATGCTATAGTTTTTTTTATTTTAACATTCAGTGACAATGATTAAGCATAAAGAATAATGATACAAGGTTTCATGTAAAATGCATAGTACGAATTTCTATTCTTAAATGTTTCATTTACTGTTCGATATAAGTAAATGAGCCCCCAGTTCATATCTGTTAAAATGCTCGTGTGGTCGGCAGATGTGGAAAACTGACAGTCAGGGCGACTCTTTAAAGGATCGCTCATGCATGAAGAGTTAAACGATTGGGAAACGTGAACGTTATCTGGAATATATAATCAGTGGGCCCTAGCGGGATAACATTTGTATAACATCACTAGTAATATTACTCACGTGTTAGTCACCCAGCCATCATGGGGGGGGGGGGGGGGGGGGGCGTGATTACAGTACGGAAAGTCCGGGGGAATTTTTATCTTATCTCATGTTGCGTGAGATTCTTAACCTCAAACTCCTTGAAAGCTTTGGACAGGGATTAATGGTTTTTATTTAAGAGTGCTAGCTGATGGTGAATACTTAGCCATTTAATCTCTGGTGAATGAAGGGGAAGATGACCAGACACCCCCACCTCCCGTATTTTATACTAGTTTCTGTTGTTGAAATTTTCTATATTTTACTTTAACCTGCGTCTCTTTAATACTGGTCATAAAATCGTCATCGCCACATAACCACTGTTTTGTCAGTCTTCTTCACCGAACGCTTCCAGAGATTGCAGCCGTCCGTTAGATCACTATACAGCTTGTCATGGTGATGGCCAAAAGCGCCGTCTTGGTTCCTCAAATGAAAGGCAGTCCTGCAACAAATGTTAGGCAGTTATGTTTTTTGGTACCAAAGGTGCATTCGTCAGTTGTGCCTATCTTGAGTCTGTTAAACATGTAAAAGTCTACCACTGTGTAACTTGGCTCCGCTACTGCCTGCCATCCCACATTTCAGCCCCCCCCCCCTCCCCTTCGGTACATTTTATGATGTTATTTGTGAAATTGAAATAAATTATATTTTAGACAAATATTTGTACTTTAGTAATAAAAACAACAATAATAATAGTAATAATAATTTGCCATGATAGTCAACAACTGAATCTTTTCCTGAGCGAAGAATCAGTTTTCAACCCTGCCACAGAACTAACACGCGCACACGCAAGGCAATCTCGTACTATACAATGGAGCTGGATGAGAGAGGGCAGTTAAAACTGAACGGATTCTGTAACCTTATTATCAGCTACTCTTTTCTGTTTACTGTAGATCAGTGGCTCCCAGCTTGTCCTCGGGGCAAGCGGCTGTGTTTATTAATTTCGATATTGCGATAGTGCGTATAAGCTGGTGACCCCGCGGTTCACGTGTAGCTGGGAAACACTGCTATGGATGACATATATGGTATGATAGTTTTACCACACATATATTTTCGATACACATACATTTCGATATTGCGATAGTGCGTATAAGCTGGTGACCCGCAGTTCACGTGTAGCTGGGAAACACTGATATGGATGACATAAATGGTATGATAGTTTTAGCACACACACTATAACTTAGCGAGTACTGCGCTACCCTGTCTTTCCCTTCTCATAGAGCGCCAGCACATCGCGCTGTTATAGTGTAGTAGTATTCTACATGTGAATAAAAACGGCAGCATATTCGATGCATCTGACTACGTTGAAAGTAACACGCAGAACATACGGTAACAGGCAAGCAGATGGAATTCAGTGTCACACTTCTCATATTAAAGTTTGAAGTTATATCGACGGTTTAGTTTCTGTAGCGGTGGGTTAGGGAAGAGCGAGAGAGAAATCATTTGAAACTGCATTGAAACTGTTGCTGGAGTGTCACCGTAAACATCGCTTTTAATAATAATAATATACGTGGGCACTCCAGATGTTCCTGTCGCTCAATTCAAATCCGGTCTTTTCAGGCATTGGAGAAATTTTTTCTGACATGGCTATTTACACTGCCGGATATGGCTATTTATACTGCTGGGTATGGCTTTCTAACATTGTGCTGATAACACGAAATGCATGCTGAACAAAGCTAACATTAACATGGATACATATTTCGACAATGAAATATAATGTTACATTTTTCAAGGTTGAAATGTGTTTGGTCATTAGTTAGACCAGGAGAAACTTTCTTAAACTTCTCTGTTCAGCTCCAGGTCTGTGTAGTTTTTATGATTTCCTAGAATAGCATTTTTGAAACGTGACACGCTGAGGTTTTCTACAGGTCGTGCCTGAAGTGTTGGTGAAATTAGTCTGGGTCATTTTTGGTAACATTGTCCAGATCCCGGATAAGGAAATGTGGGAGGTATGGCGGTGTTTGGTAGTCATATTTCGAACCAACCTATGTAGTTACCTGATTGTGGTGGGTTAGATATAGCGTGACCTACAACAGTGGTTCCCAATATGTGGTCTTGGAACAACAAGAGGTACTCGAAGTATTATTAGCCAGTCCTTGGCTGTGCTATCGGTTTGGTATTAAAGTATCATCTATTGAATAAAAACAATTAAAGGCTCATGACACTGAGATATTACATATAAACTGGTGGCATTGTACGTTGTTGGAAAAGTGGTATTTGGATGTAACTGAGAACCACTAATCTAAAGAAGACATCTGATTGGTCAGCTAGACACTTGAAAAAAAAAATCACACAGGACCGCGATTAGAACGATTGGTCAGTCAGAGGAGTTCTTGGTAACATACGAGTAAATGTTAGAATTTGAAAACAACCATAAAAGCTCTTTCGGCCAGTTCATCAGCAAAGTATCGCCACTCAGAAGTGCAACCCAGTGTGTTGCCGTTAGATTTCGAATTAGTACAGTATATTAAAGTAAAAAAATAACCTACCTGTTTTTGTTTTTTTGTTTTTTTTTGTTGTTGCTAGATAATATCCTCGAGCTCTTGTCTATTTAGTTGTGGAATGCTTTCGGTCACATGACACTGCTGTTAGCAACTGTCCTGCGGTAGCAGGCAAATAACTGACAAGGAACTTAATCAGTATCGAAGAATGTATCAGTGTGAACAAGGACGTTTTGATCCTTTAAACTCTCTCTCTCTCTCTCTCTCTCTCTCTCTGTCTCTCTCTCTCTGCGACCTGAAGAAGTAGGGTTGTTGCAGGAAGTTGAAAATGCTGCGGAGAACGTGGCAGTCAACTTCGGTTCAGCAAGGATGTAAGCCAATAGGACTGTCAGCATGGATGTAAGCCAATAGGAGATTGTCTTCAGCACTGTTCCCCCTAGCTGCGCGGCCGCGCACAGAAAAAAATCATACCGCCCACAAAATTTTTGAAGCCGCGCAAAAGAAACTGCTACTTTTACTTTCCAGTTTCCTGATGTTACTCCGTGCTATATTGCAATCAAGAAAAATGCAATGATGGTCCATGTTTTTACTTTACAGTTTCTTTCTTGCTGAAAAAATGACTTTCAGGTCGGATGTTTCAACTGGTCTTTTATCGCGTAGTTTCGGCAGTACTGTAGGAGAATCGTGACGAGGCGAGTGGGCACATAGAGAATAGACGGGCAGATGAATATCCACTTGTGAAAAGTACAGCGGATCTAACCTGTTATTAAATGTACAGGTGTACTTTACCTTTGTATGTGTGTGTGTGTGTGTTTTGTCACAACCAGTACCAGTCCTCCGTAGCTAAATCGTTAAAGACGCACTTCAAAGTGCAGTGCCAACTGGAAGATCACGGGTTCAATCTTGGGACAAAAAAAAAAAACAACTCACAAGACCTCTGGGAGTCATGACCCAGAGGGGCCCACCCCCTTAGAATGTCAAGAGTTTAATAGGACCTCTTATCTGGGGGGGGGGGGGGGTTACTTCCTCTGATGATCTTAAGGGGTTGTGTTGTTGTTCCGCTCTCTACAGTAGAGTTTATATATATTGTATATTACGCCGTTTTACGCACATTTGCACACAATATTTTTTTGCACACGAGCTGAACATTTTGCACACAGACCGCAAGCCCTTAGAGGGAACATTGGTCTTCACTGGCTTTAGTTTGTTATCGTGGTCTGGCGTTTATTTCCAGCATCTACCAAACGCAGCCTTCCTGGTGTGCTTCTTATCTGATACACAGGATTCCTGGAATTATAACCTTCAGATGGCATCTCATGAAATGCTTACCTCAAAGACCGAGTCATTGCGTGTGAGAGAGAATTGTTTAGCCCCAGGCATAACATAGTAAATATGAAACACGCTGAAATTCGTTAGACTTGCAAATAAGGTCAAGGACGGCATATGTTGTTTATGAACACAATACGTTATGGTTTTGTAAACGGAATAGGAAGCGGGCATATGTGTTCTGGGACCCAGGGTGATCCGAATCGTACTTGATCACACCTTTGAAAGGAAAGGGGCAGGTGTACAGCACTCGCAAGGAACATTAAAATATAAATAAGATCAGTCACGTGCACATGTTCATTTTACTCCTGCACTAAGGTCACATGATTTTTCAAAATAGATTGGCTTGGCCTAGCTTAGCTTTCTCACGTTCATTATCTGATACTTTTGTGTATATATAATATATTATATATATATATATATTATATATTATATATATTATATATAACCTCAGTAATTACAAGAAGCTATCTCAGCCTACCAAAATGATAGTATGGATGAGAACTGGATGAATAAACGGAGACTTGAAGCGGATGAACAAAATAACAACGCGTCTGGTAAAATGATGTTGGGAAAAGAAGCAAAAAACTGTTTGGCAGTTTAAAAACTTGTACAACCTGAACTCTAGATAACTAGTCTGCCCTGGGTTGTGTGTGTGTGTGTGTGGGGGGGGGGGTGTTTTTTGTTGGGTCTTGTTTGTTTTTAAACGAGAGCTTTCGATTGAAACTATTACCAGGTCATACAGCATTGATCCAGTCACTCCATGTTCTTGAAATCTCGATCCCAATCCACTCCAGAACCAATGATTTTCGTGTCAGCTGGGAACTCTCACCATACCTATCGATCTTTTGGAGCATCCACATTCTCCTCTGGAAGAGTGAAGATGTTTCATACCCTGCCTCGCGCGAGCATGCGAGGGTCCTTCCCTGTTTCTGGTTACTCTCACTTTTAAAAATGACGTGTGTGCTTGAAGCCAGAGGGCAGTGTTTGAAGTTCGAAGCAAAAAAAATGAAAATCAAATCACGCAAGTTTTATGGATCCCCCACCCTCCCTCTCTTGCAGCATGTGGTAGATTTTCTGAAATACATTCTTGTTGTTATTATTATCTTCACACGTAGACGGAGATAATTGTCAGAGATGCTGGTGGTTTGATCTCCACAGAATTAAGAGCAGCGTGTTCCAGTCAGTCGACACTACGAAGATGTTTCTCGATGTGGGAGTGGGACTTGGTGGTCAGCTTGAAAACCTTGACTTGACCCCAAAAATCCAAGCTTCATTAGCATATATGTCACCACGGGGACCATGGCGAACACCCAGCTCTGTTATTAGGGGCATCTGTGGAGACAGGGTCTTGGCCAACTGTGGTTCGCTGACCCTGATAACTATACCATCATTCCATTGCAGTGATCTGTAGTCCCAAATGACGAGATAAATGTTACCCTCAACTGTTCTATTAGAACACACAGTTGTGATGTACACGAAGTTAGACTACCACAGCCAGTGATGAATTAGTCATATCAAATTGTTTATGAATGAGTGTGCGCGCACATTCTTTCGCAGTGAAATAAAAACAGACTACTTTGTTAACTGTGGTAAACAGCAGTTCTTCCTATCACGTGACGATCATGTGATGACACGTAACACGCAACAGCGTTTTGACATTCTCGATCAGACATGCTTCTTTTGTTCGGCCGCCGAAATAAAGAGATTTCCTCTGTCTTCATGCAGGCCCGCATATATTTAAAAGATATCAAATTTACGAACCTCGTAATCCCAAAACGCACATAATCAAATTGAATGCATTATATTATCAAGCCAGACTACTGTAATTTTACAGTATAAAATCAATTTTGTTAATGTATCCTGAAAATTATAATTTTTTTTAAAAAAGAAACTGCGTACATTGTCGAGGGGGGAGGGCCATAACAATTGTTTACCGCAGGCCAAGAAAACTATCGACACGTCTCTGTAACTATTCCGTAGGCAAGTAATGCTTCTTAATTCATACATGTGGAAAAAAAAAAAGTCAGATGTGGCAGGAGTACAAATTACCATTCTCGTAAGACTCCACTTAAACTCTTGTGCTTGTACATGCAGCCAGGGAAAATTTTATAATAAATGGGAACTGGGCTCGGCGGTATTAGAGAAGTGAGAGATTTAGAGGGGAAAACCAGGAACATCCCTCTTTTTTATTATGATGTTTTAAGCGCCCTCACAACAGATGTGCTATTTTAAATTTAGAGTTATTTCTGTAGAAATATAAATGCTAAATATATTCCGTGTCTTCTTGTTGAATGTTATTGCGTCCACCCTCCTTTTGTCCAACTTTCCTGCCCCCCCCCCTCTCTCTCTCTCTCTCCTGCCAAATTCAGTGACACATCCCATTTTTATTACTAATCCTGTGAAGAATATTTCTTAAACAACAAACATATACGAGCAACTCGGGGCTAGTGTGATTACCAGGAGCCGGCCTGTTTGCCGTCTTCAGTATTGCTACGCCTTTACCAACAGGCCATGCCGTCAGATACTGAACGAGGCTAAAGATAAGCAGATACGTATTATTTTTGCTCAGCTAACCCAGTGCTAAGATTACTCGAACTGAAAATAGTAACACAGGCAAGCTGAAGGATCATTCTGATATTGAATACTTTATGGATGCTCCTTGCTCTGTATGGAGTAATTGAAGCAAAACCCCTCGAGGTCTACCTGGGGGCACCACGAGACCTCAGTGCTCACATAAAATCAAACCTTATCAACAGTTAAATTGGGAGTCTTGCTCTCATTGACGATAAAAACCCAGACTTCGGCGAGTTCTGAATTCACCGTGTCTTTCATTTTCACGAATCAGGCAGGCACTCCTGAAACTTAGCCCACGATGGCGTCAGATAATGCATAGGATGACATTTCTCTGGGTTTTTTGTTTGTTTTTGTCTGAAGTGGTTCGTTTACGGAGACAACTCAAGGAGATGTCATGGTTACTTAAAATTGTTCCTCTGGCGTAAACTTTTTGAGGTAAAACCTATATGCTTTAGCTGTTTTATATACAGGGTGTTCCATAAGTAGCTGTGCACTAACTTATTATCGATGCAAGTATCGTAGTGATATCTTTATCTCTGCGGTATATAGCCATATCTATCTGCCGCAGTCATTAACATATCACTGTGATACCGGAATCGACACTGGGTTATTGCACAGTTATTTTCCGAATAGTTATATACTTATACACTAATTATTTTGTATAAAACCTATACGCTTTAGCTGTTTTATATATTTAAAACATATATGCTTTAGCTGTTTTATATATAATAAGACATTTAAAATATAAATAATATACTATCATTGAAATATACGAAATATTGAACCAAAGCAAACTTTCAAGGATTGAAATGTTTACTGTCCTTCAAATAAACATACAGTGGGGAAAAAATGTCACATTTTAGCTTATCCCTTATTTAGGTGCATTTGCCACACAATTCATGCAAACGTGAATTTGTTAATGCCACGTTATGACCACCCATGCATTGAAGCAGTCTTGAAGTGGTTTGAGGCATGGACTATGCTAGACTCTGAATGACAGCAATAGGAATTACATGTATCCCTTGACACCTGCGGCTCGCGAATTAGCAGTCATTCATTATTTGGTTTTGGTGATTAACACGTGACGTCCAGTTATGATTTATAAAAATTATTTGCAATTTATGTCGCGTGAAACGGCTGGCCAGTGCATGATAACAGATACCTCACCTAATACATTTTCATGAATCATATTCCAAGTATTTGCTATCCTTCTTACAGATATTTATGATCATAGCACTGTGAGCAACTATCGCTGTCCGGTTTTGTTTAATCAGGGAAATTATCGTCATTGTTTAAAACCAGTTAACGTTGAATGTAGGTTAGACATACTTCGGCTATATACAACAAACTTAAGCCAAAACATGGCGTGAATGTGCTGTTAATGGGAACTACGGGTCATTATAAGTTGCGGAACATTTGATCTGTACGTAATCATTACGTCAGCAGCAGGAAATGAGAATATGATACATTAAGTATTTGACTTGTGTGGTAATGAACACTAAGCGATAATTAATATCTAAGAGCCAGACAGCCAGAGAGAGAGAGAGAGAGAGAGAGAGAGTTAACGTTGAAACTGAGTTTCCCATTTTTAAGACGTAGGAATGAAGTCATATAAGAGATATATTTTTACAGTACCGTAAACTCTTTAATGTAGAATTCCTGGAAATAAGTGAATAATGGAATTTGGTAGAATGAAACATCTTAGCACGAAGAACTGGTCATAATTGCAGGTCGGAGAAGTATATAAGTGCTCCAATCTCTGAAGGAGGATCTCAGCCAAGTTCAATTGCTTCGAGCACTTCGGGTCATCCCACTGACTACTGGAAGATGGGGGGAATCGAATTCTGTCCGAGGCTGAATGAAAGACAGCGTCCTGTTGCTATAGATTCGCCCGTGACCGCCTCCAGAACATGACCTCGTGTTCGCTTCTTTACCCTCGTCATGAATGCAGTTTTGTACATCATACAGTATTACAGGTACTACTCAGAGTACATCATGCTGTCTTCGTATTCATTCTCAAAGAACAACTGCAACGCCACGCTTCTTCAGATTGCACATGAACCATACTTTCAGCAAATACTTAATATGGTGTTAATATGGTACTACAGCGCGCTGCAAAGTTATAGTGAGTTAATCTTGTTATTTCCAAGAGCGGATGTAACAACAAATAATTAGCGCATTTCCAAATACATTCTCGTAAACACTTATTTGTTCTTTTTTTTAAATGAAAATAATCTTTTTTTTTCACGAACTAGCTAACTGACAAGAGACACAAGGACATTTCCATGTGGACAAATATTACTTTTCTTTCCAATCAGTGGTATGATTTACGACCGTAAAATTTGAAAATGTCTTTTTAACGACATGATCTGCATAGTTTGCTTAGCTCAGATCTCTGTGTGGGACCACAGTCAACATTTGACAGCGGGTCTGTTGTGTTAAGAGATTTGTTGGCTTTGCTCGTCTTGTCATCGGCGGGGCTTGGTCAACTCTTTGACCGGATGGGAAGAAAAAAAAAAAAAGAAGGAAGATAATCTGAGTGAGAAAGAGTGGAAAATATGAAAGTCTCGCTGTCTCATGGTGTAGTCTCTCTGCCTCATCATTTTCCCCCCTCGATGTCATCAGACCTTCCAAGATCAAATTTAGAGCAGCAGACAGTCTTCGGTAGTGTTTGCTTGAAGAAGTCGAGGCGAGCTTCTAACGCGGGCAAACTGGTCTGTCAACATGGGCCTCGCGGTGTGTTGTTACGCCAAGTGTTTAGACAGATGACCAGTTGTGAATTCAGTGGCTGATGCTGTAGACTTGGTTCTCTCGAGTCACACTGGAAATAAGGGGGAGGACTGTTCAGATTTGGCTGCTCTTAACGCGCCAAGATCACGCTGACTCATGGGTTTTGTTTTCTTCACGGGGTCAAAATTGCCATTTTTAATTTTGCGATTGGAAAAAGGAAAAGAGAGGGCGTGTATGATGAAAAACAAAACGATTTAATTATGTGTGCTTTAGGCTTCTGTTCGCGAGTGCTTTGCCTGGACGCTTAATACTTACAGGACGCACCTTCATTAAGGACAAGATGGCAGAACCTGTATGTTTAATTCGCATATGTTTACATGGCTTCTTTGACTGATCAGAATGGTATCCGATTAATCAGAATTGTATTGGGTTACATACACATACATCATATCATCCTCGCATCATTTTCAAAGGAAATCGATTGTGGTTAAAATGACACACCTGTAGTGTTAATATGGTACTACGTCGCGCCGCAAAGTTACAGTGAGTTAATCTTGTTATTTCCAGGGGTGGATGTAACAGCAAACCAGGATGAGGCTGAGGACACAGACCGTGAGATTTTTCAGATGGAGCTGGTCGTACCTCAGACCGAGGACAGTCCAGGAAAGTGGGCGTTTAGAACAGTGGACAACACTTACTGGACACAGGAGCCACTGGGAGGCATTCAAGCCACTGCCAAAGACAGAAGGTAAGCGTCTGAGGAATGTCTGTTCATGTCTTTAATATGTCAAGTGGGAGAGAGAGAGGGGGGAAGGAGGAGGCTAGATTTTAGTGGGAATTTATTTCAAGGCAGGTTTGATTGCATCGCAGACGAAGTTGCATGAGACAACGTCGGTGACCCTTAAATGACTAGGTCAGGGTTGGCGAAACCAAAACCGACCGTGACTCTTGTCTCCCAGCGGTGCTCATGAAAACAGACCCGACAGTAGTCTGACCGAGTGAATAAGGATATAAATGGGAAAGCAGACCCGGTCCTAGAAATATAGGCAGCCGATGTGGAATGTTGTTGGGCCTTGCAACATACACAACGCAACCACAGCCCAGCCAACTCCCTTTCGAGAATAAACAACCAAGAAGAAATGATCCCTTCAGGCAGCGAGCTCTGTTTGAAGTGTTAGTTTTTCTCACGGCGACGCAAAGAGGCAGTTATAATTTTAGTTAGATGCAATAAGAATGTTCTGAAAGACCATGTTTTTAGTGCAAAGCAATTTGGCAACGTTAAAATTTCTTTCACAATTTTACTGCAGCAACCCAAATACTCAGTTCGTGGTTGACTGGATTGGGGATGGAACCATCGCCGTGAAAGCCAACAACGGACATTACATCCAGAGTCGTCAGACAGGTCAGCTGGTGGGAGTTAGTGATACAGTGACCAGTAAGGAGAAGTTCTACATCAAGATTATCAACCGCCCCTTGTTGCTGTTGAAGAATGAGCACGGATTTGTGGGGCTCAAATCTTCATCTAAAGCAGAGGTGCAGTGCAGCAAGTCAAACTACGAGGTTATCTTTGTGGAAACTAGCAACGATGGTCATTATTTCTTGAAAGGTCAGTGAAAGAATGGTTTGTACTTTGCTGTAGTGAAGACTGTATTTGTGGTTAGCATACGGCATTTATAATATTTAACTTGATGTGTGATACTTGACTGAGCTTGTAGTATGATTCTTAAAATGTATTTTGTGTGTGACAGTTTGAATAAATAAGACACATGATCCCATGCTCTGTGATTTAAAAAAATGCCCCATATTAGGGATATCTCTGTGTAAAAAAAAAAAAAGATAAATAAATAACTTACAAATTTGAAGGTTTGTACTTGGTTCAAGTGATCACAAGACAGCTGTTGAGCATACTTTCTTTTGGTTCTCAGGGTTGTGGAGGGTGAATTATGGAACTGGAAACAATTTTGGCAGAGTTGAGAGTCAGAAGAAATGTATCATCTAAAGAGAAATCAAAGTTGAGAGTATACAAATAGAGAAGCCAGAGTTGGAAGTAATTTTGGTCATGTAATTTTGCCTCAAATCTGCAATTTATGGAATGAATGAGACAACAGAAATTCAAAGGTTTGGAGTGGAGGGCTGAAATGAAAAGAGCAATGTATAACACAATTTTCCCTTCCAACTTTGTGCTATCAGTGTCAGCCATGGATGCTAACAGCTACACAGAAGGAAGATCATCATGACAGAAGTTAGATGTTTAAAGAGAATACTAAATGTGACAAGAAAAGACCAAATAAGAAATGACACTGTCAGGGCAAAGATTAGAATAATACCAATATTACACTACATCCAGAAATAGCAGCCCAGATAGTATGGCCACATTACACAACTGTCACCACACAGTACAGGACAAAAAGCATTCACACCTAAGATTTGTAGGTAGCAGAGGAACTGGGCACCTGAATAAAAGATGAAAGGGGAAACCTTACAATATTCCATTATAAGAAGCAAACCACTGAGCCCTATCAAGGCATTTAGTTGTCCCCTCAACACTGAAAGGTATGTGATGAAGGAGACAAGACGGGGAGTGAAGAGTAGAAAAAAAAAAAAGAGCAAAAATTGAAAGCAGTTTTAGCTGACTCAAATCAAAGGAAAAAAGCCAGTGCCTGCAGAAAATATAGAATTTGGAGTAGAAGTTGATTGTATGGCATAATAAACATTCAGACAGCTAACATTAAAAAACAAGGTAGGACATGGCTTGATTTCACATGTTAGATACATGGTAGCTCACCTTGTGCTCTGCATCATTCATTTATGCTGTTTGTTGTTAGGCTGTAAAATTTTAGTTCTTTCTTCACTGGTTTGTTTTGTGTTTCCAGGAGCTAACAATAAATACTGGAGACTGGCAGAAGATGCTTCTATTGTAGCTGATGGAAATAGTCCAGTACCCTTTTTGCTAGAGCCTCGGGGTTCCTGCATCCTCTCTATCAAAGGTCCTAATGGATATTACATCAAAGGGGAGCATAATGGACTCTTCAGAGCTATAGGTCAAGAGATCGACTCAACCATGCTTTGGGAGTATTGAAGCAGTTATTGCTATGTAACATGCCTGTCATCTGTTCTCTTACCGTGTTTATAAGACAGGGGGTGTAACTATGATTTTTTTTGTCACATATACCAATAATTCTTTGTTCTGGCCACACAGATGTGCACACACACATATAAATGGTCATTCTTGATCCCATTTCAAAAATAAGCATTTAAATTATATGTGTGCACGAGCATTCCAGCATGTTTTTTTTTTTTTTGGAATATTTAACTGAAAATAAAAACTTGTAAATGTGAAAATCCAAATATAGAACAAATTTTTGACAGTTGTTAAGTCACAAAACTCGGCTCAAGATACAAACAAGTTTTTTTAATAACATAAATAATGTAATACTTTTGTTATTTTACAATATTAACACATAAAGTTGTTTTTTTTAAAAAATAACTTCTGGTAGATAGAATGACAGTTGATTCATCATCGGTTCCTAATTTAGCACAGCATATTTGGCAAGTTTTATGATACATAGTTATGTCATTTCTTTAATTTTTTGATAAATCATGAGGGATAATTTTGTTTAAAGACACAAAAGTCACCTTGATAATTATAACCAGGGATATTACAACCAAAAAAAAAAATCCACAAATATGATTTAATGTATAAACTCGCTATGTGCAGATGTACTGAGTAGGGAACCAAGTTTCATGACAAGAATTGTCATAAATAAAGTCATCATATTTTAAAGGCCCTAGTTACGACTTCTGTTGTCTGTACCTATTATATCAGTATTCTATAAACATGCAACTGCTGCCTAAAGATTCTATTGCTTGATAGTTTTTGCCTAGTTAATACATGTATAGGTAGATTTCTATTGCCAAATCTGTGAAATTTACTTGAAAGCACAATGTATATGTTCCTTCAGGTAACATTACTACAGGGACCAAAACTGAAAAGAGGTTAAAGTATTGTTTAGCTATACAAATTTATTGCATCATACTCACAAAGTCAGATGTCTTTACTTTGTGCAGTGTGTTCAAGTCCATGAAGAGCTCAAAATATGAAGTTCAGATATCTGGCCCATGGCACCACTGCCTTTTTTATTTGCATGAACATTTCTGTAAAAAAAAACTTGTTACAAATTTTATCTGTGGTAGTGAAGGAGAATTACCACACATCAGCAGAGCATTCACTGAATGAAGATCTGTAACAAACACTTGTTAATTGCCATGTTGCATCTTGGTACAATTTTTAAATGTTCTGTGACAATCACTCTGGACAGGTATTCATTTTTCATGGTTTGAATTTTTTGCTCTTAACACTGAGAGGAAACATCAGATGATAGCTACATTTTTGTCAGCACATCACAGCGACCATACAAAATTGGAAACATTCTTATGCAGGATAGAAATGTTCATGTATCTTATACCAGACCAAGCCTTGCAAGTCATGTCCGAGTTCTGTTTGATGACATTGGCCATCTTGTCTAAAGTCAGTCATATTTTTTATGTCAAGTTTTTTTTTTCTTTCCCTGTCTCCTTTAGAATTTCATTCCAGGTTTTTCGATCACATTTAATTATTGTAAAATTTGTATAGTCTATATGACTATACTATACATTTTATTACATTTTGTACAGTTCTTTTGTAAACTCTAGAATCTGTACAGTAATTTCTAGCAAGTAGTATTGTGTTTTGAATCTACTCAAAATCCAGTTATTCTTGCCAACTAGCTTTATGTGGCAGTCAGTTTAGAAAGTCTTTGAGAGAGCATTTAACATTTTTGCATAGCATTTACTGCTAAATATTTAAATTTGCATCATTTACAAGAATGAAATATCTTTGTATACTAACATGTAATACTGTAAATCTACTCTGCCATGTTTTGTCTGCAATACTATATAAATACACAAAAACAAAAAAAAAGGAGAGAATTTTGCATGATTATGAACACATGTGATGGAATAAAAGAGAAAGATGTTGTAATTCAACAAAATAATGTCTTGCCTAAAAATGCTGTTGGTGTCAAGAAGAGAATCTGATGTTTTTTTGTGGGGGGGGGGGGGCATTTAGATCATGTAGTACTTTTGTTGCTCATGGGGGAGATTTTAATCATTCAGAAAAAACTACAGGGACTAAACAATATGGAAACCTCAGTTGGTTGAGCAAGTGCACAAATTGCTGAGAAAGTAACTTCAGCAGATATAAAAGTAGTCCTGAAAATCTCATCTAATGGTTGAAGGAATGACCTGGCTAATAACATCTGTTCAAGGCTAGTTTGTTCTGGATTAAAAGGCTGATTGCTCTAGTGCATCTAACTGAAAATATGTAAAGAAACTCATAATATAATCGGGAACAAAAGCTTTCCAATTTAGATATTTATAAACTCATACAACTAAATTTATGTTCAGTACAGAAAATTTCTGCAACTGAAACTTTGAGGATATTTCTGGCAAACTTCAGACACATGTGGATCTTGCAGTGAAAAAAAAATTTTTTTTTTGGAATGTACACAGGTTAGGTTTAGCAGTCAACCAAAAATGAAAGTCCTAAACTGGTTCTGATTTCAAATGTGTAGTTTATTGTAGTAACATATTGATAGCATCATGACTACTTGGTTGTAAAATGAAAATATGTTAACAGCAGATGGTGACTGATTGTTTATAGCTCATAAATATAACTGTTGGGTGCAGTAACAATAATGTTATTCAAATTGTAGAAAGCTGTCAATTACAGGATCTCAACTTTCATTCTACTAGTCTTTAACTGTTTCCAACATTTTTTTTGGTGGATAGATGCAGAAATTTTGTATATGTGTTTGTCTTACCATGCTGTATATATTTCCCCACTGTTGTGTGCACATGCCTACGTTATATGTTTCTGCATAGATTTCAGTTAGCATGTGTGAAACAGTGTATGAAATGTATTCAGCACAGTGTGTACAAGATAACAATACATATGTGATTTACAGTGATCAGTTCTCAGCTTCCTAGAGGAGTTAAACTAATGACACTCTATGATAGCATCTGTGGTTACTTCTCCTCTCTCACTCTCTTTATACATATATATTTTTTTTGTAACTAATTTTTTATGTTTGCCATGTTTCCTTTCTGTCAGGTCTTTTAGCTAGATTTTGTTTCAGAATATCACACAGATTTTGTGTAGAAAAGACTGAGAAATCTTAGTTTGCTAAGGAAAATGGTTCTTCTCATTTCGTCAGATTTTGAGCAAGAAATATGTGCTTGGGGTAAGAGAAGCTTCATAAATTTTGCTAGTGGTAATAGGAGCTTATGCTTACTTTTTTTTTTTTTTTTAAACACATTTCTCCCAGAACAAAGCTGGAACAGTACTCTGTCTAAAGTTGTCATTTCATCAGAAATATTCTGTCATATTTTGAAAGGTATGAATGTATGTATACATGATATGTTGTGGAGTAATCGGTTTATGTACATATCTGTGACTTTTGCGCTCTTACTTGCTGACCATTATGTATTGCTGATAGCATAAGAGTGGCATTTTGTTGATGGTGTTTTTGTGAAGTATTACAGAGTTCTGTATGTGTCTCACTAATATCATATCATATATTTTGGTAGTAGTTTGTTGATAAGTCTGTGCTGTCACATTTTCAGTTGTTACTACTACTTTGTGAGATTCTAGTTTTCATTCTGTGAAAACTGGATTAGATTATTTTTGTGAGTGTGTGTGAATTCTGTTAGTAGTTATCACTGGTTTAATATTGTGAAGGTTTTTGTTCTGTTTGAATTTTTGTATTAACACGTCTCATTCATTTTGTGACAACTATTTATTTGCCACTTTTTTTTTCAATATTTTTGGAGCAATTTTTTCATGTTTAACTGCATCAATTTTGTAATAATCTTGTCTCACTGGTTTTATTTTTTTTTCTATCTTCAGTAAAATGCTTTCATTACATACAAGTTTCTTGTAGTTCATTTGTGTGTGTTTACCTGGATGTTTTCAGCTGAAGTTAGTGTGTGAATTTCATTTTTATCTAGCTCTAACTGGAAAGAGTTAAGTACTTGACTCAGAAAGCAGATTATCAGAATGGCCTAACTGCGATTAAGCCAAGTCCCAAACATTTACATTGGTTACATAACTAGCAAGTGGAATTCTCCTAAACATGTGCTGTAATCAGAGACTGGCATCCCCTCACTCCACCTTCCGTCCCAACACCCAGGGAAACGGGCGCCCGCTGATGGAGCCAGTCACACACTGGTTGTGGGTAACGCGCGCTAGTCCAATCTCCTCCTCATGTGATTGTTGTCATTCAGTCCAGTGTCATTCTCCATATGCAGCCTGTCCTAGGTGGCTCTTGGAATCCCCTTGTCCATTCTTGAGGTATCTTGAATTAATATGCTTTGCTTGCTAGCTTGTCCGCCTTATCACTGCCCGCGACTCCCGCTGACCTGGGCAGTAGATCCAAGTTAAACTGGAGAGGCCTTTAGACATTGGGCCCACCCCTTGCAGAATAAATGCCTCTCGATTCTCCGTAAGATGCTTTGGAGACCTGTTACAATGATCCCATGCAAGTCATCCTGCTCCACCACCCAGGAAATAATGGCTTGCCTGCACCTCCATTCTCATGTTCGAGCTGGTGGCCGCACATACTGCCGAGTTCACGTGACAGTTTATCCAACAGAAAGTGGAGCTGCCAGGAGAATCGGTGAATACAGCTCATACCATTTCCTGCTTTTTACGCCGGGAAAAAAAGTTTCCATTTGTACGCAGAACTGATGTACACACTGCACAAGCTGGTACAATAAGCAGTGTTTCAAGTCTTATTCAACATGATGATGATGTAAGCATGTGCCAATATTTGTTATGAAATGTGGGTTGTATATAAAATTCTTGAAACAAAAACAAAACGCATTATTTTGACGGCAGTAATTTATATGGATACAACAAGGAAGGAATATCTCACAAACGATCTGGATATATAACACTGTGAATACAGAATTGCTATAGAAACATGTATTATTTGAAGTGATAACGAGTGAAATAATGCAAGCATACAAGCTGAACAACAAATGTCACCAAACACTGGATCTGTACGACAGAAAACGGAACACTATAGACAATTTGTACACTAGGCTTTCGCAATAAACCATAAGCTCCTATAGAACATGACCACTAAAGCCTGTTGGCGTGGCAACATGACGGAGAGAAGCTTCTTATCCAGACCCAAAGACTCGAGAACCAACCACGAGCTATTTCACCTCCTCCTGCTCACTTAAGATGCGGTCAGCACAGGCTGGTTATGAGGCTGTGGGTAGCCAGGCAGCGGAAGTCTCAGTCCGTCACGTGCCTCGAAGAACGTATAGGACAGGATTATAGTGTCCACGTGCTCCATCTTGGGGTCCTCGGCAAACTCGGGGTCGATGTAGAAGAACACGGGCATGTCAACCTGTCAATAAAGTATACAGAAAGGAGAATGACATGAAAACATACATGATTTGGGGGGGGGGGGAGAATGGTAAAAGATATCATCTTCATCTCTGATCAGTGGCAAACTTAAAACATCACCAGGTACAGTAGTTCTTTATTTCTCTCGCGTCTGTTCCCATGGGTAAAAAAAAAAAATACAAAGTACAGGTCACTTCAGTTCCCATGAGTTAAACAGCACAAACAAGTGCAGTATGTTTTTATTTCTGTCACATGAAATACTCATCTATTCATAACGCCAGTGAGGGAGCGGATCTCCTCAAGTATTTCATGTTTCTGGCAACCCACGTGTTAACTCTAAATGTGCCGGTGTTCATGGCCGTTTTTTTCTTTGTCCGTGCCGAGGTCAGGATTATGTGGGATGGGGGAGGACATGGGCTCAGATTACAGACTGACTGACGGGGGCCACAGATATGACAGGTTGATAATTAGGGGGTTGCTTCCCCCTCCTTTTTCGTTGTGGAGTTGGGTGTGAGACTGTGAAGCGATTCCAAACTTTATGCGAAAAGAAAAGTTTAAAATAGACAGAACCGCAGCTGTTGCATTCAGTCGTCTCTGGTAGAGTTAGACTGACTACGGTGAAACACTGCCATGACTGGCTGTTAAGCTCCGTGTGGATCTGAAGACTTGCTGTTAAGCTCCGTGTGGATCTGAAGACTGCCATGACTGGCTGCTAAGCTCCATGTGGTTCTGAAGACTTGCTGTTAAGCTCCGTGTGGATCTGAAGACTTGCTGCTAAGCTCCGTGTGGATCTGAAGACTGTCATGACTGGCTGCTAAGCTCCGTGTGGATCTGAAGACTGTCATGACTGGCTGCTAAGCTCCGTGCGGATCTGAAGACTGTCATGATTGGCTGTTAAGCTCCGTGTGGATCTGAAGACTGCCATGCCTGGCTGTTAAGCTCTGTGTGGATCTGAAGACTGCCATGCCTGGCTGTTAAGCTCTGTGTGGATCTGAAGACTGTCATGACTGGCTGTTAAGCTCCGTGTGGATCTGAAGACTGTCATGCCTGGCTGTTAAGCTCTGTGTGGATCTGAAGACTGCCATGCCTGGCTGTTAAGCTCTATGTGGATCTGAAGACGGCTACCAAGATCTCCGTGAGGAATTCTGTTAGGTGGTGCAGAATTACCCCCCCCCCTCCTTTTTAACATACTGATTAATTATTCTGTTTTCATCTACTACGCTCCCCTCCAGGTCCTAAAGCAGTGCACAAGGAGGAACTCCCCTTCCTGTCTCACTGAGCCTGATGGCTAACATATATACAAGACAGCGGCCACTAAAATCAATCTATTGATCTGAGAACAGACCATGTTCTGACTGCCACTGTTGCAATAATCTTTCCTATACGCGTGCAAGTTTTCTCCTAATTTAATCATCTGGGTTGACCACGGCCTGGCCTAGACAAAGCAAAAACAAACCAAAAAAAGCACACATAACCAGAGGCTAATGTATTGATGGAGCCGATGATCTGGTACTTGACGTTTCTGAGAACAAGGACTGGAGACAAGTGGCTCGCTCCTTCGTGTTTTTTCTCCCCGGGTACACGTTCACATGCCATTCGTTCACAGATCACAAACAACAGTGGAAGCGCAGCAATGAGACCACTGTAGCGTGTTTTCCGTGGCAGATTAGAAGCACAAGGACGAGATATAATTATAAACTGTTAATGACTGCATGGAATATCTTGACATGAACTAAACTGATTTTTTTCTAAGCAAGAGAACAAAAAAGAACGTAAATTTAAGAGCATGAGATATAATTTTCCGTTTGCGGTCTGGGCGTGACACGGGTGACGGACTGTAGTGTGAGGCACACTAAACTCTTTATTAAACCAGTGACAAATTAATCACAATCCTGGCTTCTTCTTCTTCTTCTTCTTCACAAGAGCGGGTGGAAAAGACGATGTGCAGGAATTTGTGCAAAACCCTTGTGGAAACTGCATGTGCCTTGGGCACTTAAGTTTGTGTGAGAGAGAGAGAAAGAGGGGGGGGGGGCTTCTATGCCACATTTAGCAAGCCCTCCCATTCCCATCTATATCGCGTATCTCCTGATACCCCTCTAGCTGTGAACAGCTGACATGAACTGATAAACCACTGTCTTTTGGATAACATAACGTGGTAGTGAAACAATAACAGTTATAAATGTTCGTCATATGAAAACAAGAACCCGTATTTGCAGTCCCCCCCCCACCCCAAACTCCCTTGACAATAGACCCTAGGCTCAAGCCTGTTCAGCTTTAAAGGGTAACTCGTCGCTGAGGCACGCCAGGGTGGCAGTGAATGATGGGATATCGCGTGTTGGCGAGTTCTCTGAACAATGGGCGAGTGAACGATAGAAGGAAGACTTATCCAACTAAATATGCTGGAAATTATTCGTTTTGTTTTGTTTCGTGACATAAATAACAAATTCTACACATGTGCCAATGAAAAGTTTTTAATAAATCGCTTAACCCGAGCATGGACTTTTTACTTATCATCCATCCACCCACCCACCCACCCACAAAAGAAAAAAGGAGCACGTGAAAATGGTGGTGTTCCCATGAACCAATGGAAGATTGCCATCTTGAATTTACTGACAAGCCCCGGCAAAACTTTCTCCCCGTCGCACGATAAGACAAACACGCGGGCCGTGGGCCGCATGACGCCCTTTTATTTACTTATACGATTACATCACATCTAGTCCGGCCACATACACTTTAATAACCATTTGAATGGTTACGATAACAATCTGCAGGGCATTGTGAAAGTGGAAGCTGGAACTGAAGCAATAGCGTCTCCCAGGTGAAGCTGGTTCCATTCAAAGGATGTCAGGCGTTCTGTGCTTTTTTCCCCCTATCCTCCTGCATCTGAGAGCTGATGTTCTTTGCTGCCGATGCCGAGAAGACGTTGAAGCACTGCACTGTATCGGAATGTGAGTGGGTTCAGTCAGTCATCTCCATGTCCCCTGCGGAACTCCTCCTCCCTAACAGCTCTCCTGTAGGCCTCTCTCGGTTGTAAGCAAGATGCCCTGCTGCTGATGCATCCATTCGCAGATCGTCAACGATGTCTTGCAGCCATCTTCGCCTTGGTCTTCCTCTCTTTCTGTTTCCCAATGTACCCTTCCAAGATTGTCTTCTCTAAATTCTCATGTGTCCAAAATATTTAAGTTTTCTCTGTTTAATCTTTCTTACTAGCCAATCTTCTTTAGTATTAAGTTCTTGTAGTATGGATATGGCACATGGCAGTCTTCAGATCCACACGGAGCTTAACAGCCAGTCATGGCAGTCTTCAGATCCAAGATATTAAAAACTCTTAACCTCTTCAAATTTCTCCTCACTGATACATATTTCAGCCGCCATATTTGTTTTGTCAGTTATCATCAATTTAGTTTTCTTTGCACTAAGATAAAGGTTTTGCTCTTCACTGTTCTTACGGACTGACACAATTAGGTTTTTTTTCCATTCTTTTCCTGTACTGTGTCGTCAGCATATCTAGTCTCTGGCATTTCATAACCTCTAATTTTTATGGCATCGTAATATTCTTTGTCTACATTTTCTCTAACATTCCTCATTATATTTTCAGGATACAAGTTAAACAAGTAAGGCGACAATATGCAGCCCTGACGGACCTCTTGTTTTATGTCAAACCAAGTTGTTTCACCATTTATTCTCAATGCTGCCTGTTGGTCTAGATAAGCAGTGATATGGAAATCTCATTTTTTTTCACTATTTCCCAAAGTTTCTGGTATTGTACACAGTCAAATGCTTTTGAATAGTCTATAAAAGATAAATATAGATTCACATTAAATTCTCTGCATTCCTCTATTATTAATCTTATATTGAATACATGATCTCTTGTATGATCTCTTGTTCCTCTTCCTTGTCTAAAGCCAGCCTGGACCATATTAACTTCTGCTATTTTCTTACTCCGCAGCCATGGGGGTACTATGGTGATCCCTGTCCCCTTGGCCTGCTACTTGGGGTATCAACGGAGAGGTGGGACAAGGTCTTGGTTGGCTATGACTCGCCAACCCTGACACTAGCACGTCAGCTATGGCTCGCAAACCCTGACATTAGCACGCAAACTATGGATCGCTAATTGCCCATATATTAGGAATATATCATCATCATCATCATCATCATCAGGCGCCACGTCGATCGTGTTTTGTCCACAGGTTCGTAATGGTTTAAATTAGCTCAGTCGGTGAATTCTGTCTTGCCATTACCTGCTCTCTCTCTCTCTCTCTGTGCGCGCGCGCCTTCCTCTTCCTCTCTCCCCGTGTATATTTTCAAACCTCATAAAAAATGCGCTAGATATATATGAAATAAATGCCCAGCAAGTCCATCACTATTAACTAAATTTTCCATCGTTTCTTTTCTACTTATCAATAAAAATCACAGCTATAATAAAAATGTCAATAGCAGTAGTAATAATAATAATAATAATAACAACAATAATAATAATTCTATCCCAATTAAGAAGGCTATAATAACACTACAGTCATAACATACAAGGCACTATGTTACAAAACTGTGATCAGACACCCTTGTTTTGGAAGTAGTGACAACAGAGACTAGAAAATGTCAGCCGCGGGTGTGTGTATGTGTGAACAAAATCTTGGCTCTTCTGTTACAAGAAACTGAAATTCTTTGTTCCCCAAGTCTGAATGCCTCGGGGTGGCCGAGCCCCGCTGACTAACAGAAAGATGAGTCAGCGAAGGAGCTGTCCTCACTTAACACTACTTTCTCCCCCCACTCCTACAAATAACATCAGCCCTGTTCTCGTACCGGGTGCAGCGCTGATAACACTCTCTCGCACCCCCCCCCCCAACCATCCACCCTCCTCCATGATGTCCTTGCCCTCCCCCCCCCAATCCCATTTCCGCTTCCTCTTCAATGACCTGGAATTAAAATCATACTCGCTTCAGCTCAAGGCGTTCTGTGAGGCTCTCTTATTCAGAACTTTCCCTCTTTCTTTCCACGTAGCATAATACTCACTCCCTCACACTAATCCAGGCCAAACGAGCTCCTCGGAGGCACAACAAAGACTCCCGCGGTCAAGCTCCTCTTTCTCTCATCTTCCTCCGGTTCCTAACAGAACATTCCTTTCACACTGCCAGCAGGAGGGGAGGTGAAAGAGCAGCAGTGAGTGAAGACAAGTCATCAGATGGATCGATAGCGAGGCAATGACCCCTCCAAGTATGGCCCAGCACGAAACTGACCTCTCCGTGCTTCTTCAGTCGAACCAGGTTCCACGCAAAAAAAAAACCTAGACAATGGTGGACATAAAAGTCTGTAGCTGACATCTTTCGGAAATCCAAGGCATTTTTACCAACCCTGCCTTATTTCCTCCCTCATACACCTTTCAGTGTTGAGTGGGAAAACAGACATTCTGACAGGGTCGGCGATTTGCTTCATGTAATGGGATATTTATGGTTCCTGTAATTTGTTTTAACTGCCCCAAATGAGAATTCGCGCACAGATTATCAGAATCAAGACTGAACATGTTTCGATAATTCCCATAGTTAGAATTTAGATCGAAGCGGTGCTTTCCCGCTATAACCTTGCTGGCCATCACGCAAAAGTGGGGGAAAACTGATTGCTCTACTCTCTCCCTCTGATTCTTTGACTAGACTTAATGCTAGTTTCCGTGCATAAGCCTTTAAAAGCAGCGGATGAAAAGAAGGAAACAGCGGCGGACAAAAGCCACCGTGGCTAACAGAAACCCAACACGCTGGAATGTTTGCCGGTGCTGCGGAACGTTTGGTGTCAAAATCCGACCGAATAATTTTACTTAATAATTTCGTTTTACCAGCCACAGACAGGAATTTGCGCCGAGTAAAACCTCCGATTATCCGAAACAAGGAAAAATTTTGATCGGATAATTGAAAATGATTAAACAGGGGCCGGCTGTACGGAATAGGGCAGCGCGTTTGCAAGGGGAAGAAAGTTTTGTTTTTTGTTGTTGTTTCGGGTTTTTTTTTTTTTGGTTTGGGGGGGGGGAACTAGGGTGATAAAAATTTGAAAAGTGGGGTACAAAAATAATAAGAAAATAATTTTTTTTTAAACCCACACATTTTCATGTATTACTGACCACGCTTACTCGTGGATTAGCCCAACATTATCTCGCGAAAAAAAATCATAACGAATGGATTAGTTTACAGACTGTACTCCAGATGTAAAGCCACGCTGAACAATTAACACTACATATTTGCATTATTTGTTCAGATCCAAGTGCCATCAATATTCATGAGGACTTTCTTGGTTTCACTCCCCCCCCCCCCCCCCCCCCCCCCCGAGGCCACTGCGGCCACGGTGCTAGCTAAATGTATTCTTGGAAAACTGTCAGACGCGAATAATCCAGTCGCAAGCATGCACGGCCATTGTACAATAGACGAAATATGAAAGGAAAACGGTCAGGAGTTCATCAATGCATTAGAGACTTGAACCCGCCGGCCCTTGTTTCTCACATTAGTTGTCAATGACGCCGCAATCTCATCCAGGAACGTTTTTATTTCGTTTAAAAACAGTTGAGAAATTGTATACGTTTTTCTCAGCGTAAACACAGTTGGGGAACCCTTAGAAAAACACATCTCTACCGCTCAAATCACTGAGTACCACCCGCTGGGAATCTAGAATCGAAGCCATTCGTCCTTTAAGAAATTCTTTTGACGAATTTTATAATGTTTTGACAGAAACTGCTAATGAATGAGCTGGCAGACAAAAATGACAAATCATGAAACACTTGCCCTAAAAGTCAGATATTTAAAATTTTTATGATGTCCTGTTATATCCCTTCCTTACCTTTATCGGCTTCTTTAGACTGATTTCTTTTGACTTCGTGAATATGAAAGCACGGAAACTTTTTTTTTAACTGTTAGATATTTACTTGAAACAACAGAAGTGCAAGTAACGTGTATGCTTAAAATTAAAACATATACAAAACACTGTTTGTACTTAAAAGGGCTTTGTTGTACATGTGGTGAGCAACATGATGATGATGTAAGTAATAGGTCTACTTTAATTTCTTTTAACTGTTTCTCATTCTGTAATAAATTTTTAGTTTCTTATGATATTTTTTTTCATTAATTTATAACTTGTTATTAATGCTGTTTAAATTACTGGTTGGACATGATGAAACTTTAAAAAATCGATGATAAAACATGAAGTATTAATGTGAGAATTGGGTGGGGCGGCAAGGTTTGCTACTGTACAGGGCGGCAGAATTCACAGGGCCAGCCCCCGTTTGTAACCTGTCAAAAATGGCTGGAGAAAAAAACAGTGTGTGTGTATGTGTGTTTGCGCGCGCGCGCGCGTGTGTTTTAAACTTTAACGCAAAAAACATCAGCAATGTCTATGACTGAACACGCAAAACAAAACAGCTGAGAAATGTCTGAAAGTTCTCTGTCACTCAATATACACAAGCTATCACTACTGATTTAATAATTTACTCTGCAAATTCCCACTTCTAAAAACAAAAAAGGTGTAAAAATAATTAATTCTCTAGTTTTTACCGAAGTTTTACAGTTTGGGAGTAAAGAAGCGATAAAAGTGACAGACTTTACAAACAAAAATGCTACACGTGTCTGAAAGTTGTTTCAGTCCAGATCCTAATAAATTAGTCTTCGGAAAATCTCGTTAATTGTGGGGGACCAGTATCTGAGGACACGTGACACCTTCAACGTGAAAATATTTCACGCTCTTGCGGGGTTCGAATATCCAGGGTAAATTACAAGTCACACACACACGAGATACTGTAGTGAAGTTGATGTTATTACAAGTCACACACACGAGATACTGTAGTGAAGTTGATGTTATTACAAGTCACACACATGAGATACTGTAGTGAAGTTGATGTTATTACAAGTCACACACACGAGATACTGTAGTGAAGTTGATGTTATTACAAGTCACACACATGAGATACTGTAGTGAAGTTGATGTTATTACAAGTCACACATACAAGATACTATAGTGAAGTTGATGTTATTACAAGTCACACATACGAGATACTGTAGTGAAGTTGATGTTATTACAAGTCACACACACGAGATACTATAGTGAAGTTGATGTTATTACAAGTCACACATACGAGATACTATAGTGAAGTTGATGTTAAAACCAGAAAAAAAAATAATTAGCATCTGTCGCAAACACTGGCGACACAATGAAGCTTTCCAGCGTCTTTTCCCATTGCGGGTATTGATAAAGCTATCGGAGAATCAGAGGGGCAGAAAACTGTTTTATCCCCATACTATCAATCCAAAGTTAACAGTGTAGGAGCTATCTTTTCTAATGCTTTCTTTTAAGAGGGCTGCAATGAAAAGATTACTTTTTGACGGAAGGTAACATTTTAAGCAGCCTATTACAGCAATGTTTCGGAAATCTTAGCTGACGCACAAGTAAAAGCACTTATGTTATATGGTATGAGTTACTGTAGAACCTATGCTGCGAGATTCTTACAAAAATGTTATGAGTAATTGTAGATTTAAAAAAATGAGTTTCCCAACTTATGATGCGAAGATTCTTTAAAAAACAAAAAAACAAAAGCGATAAAGTGCCCCCTGCTGCGATGCCCCTCCCTCCCAACGATGAATGCGGTAACTAGTATCCGGAAGCTGAAGCCTAGACACTAATCTACCCAAGTCACATGGTGATGTTTTGTTGTGCGTATAGTGATCCGCATTCACCTACTTTACGATCCCAGCATCATGACCCTCGAACCAACTGTGTCTTATGGGAGGAACTTTGAACCTTGTGTGACCCTAAGCTGTCCAAGTCAATCAGGCTCTAGCTGACTCCGTGAGGACTCTGACTCATCGTGAGTCTTAACATGACTATGGAGGCCAGCAGCCACTCCCGTTTCTCCGAGAAGGGTGGACGTATACTCTGCGTACCGACTTGCTGATATGTAGCACTTTTTGTCTGAGTTTTGTGCTCGTGGTGGAATTACACTGAATATATCTAAATCAATTGCTAAAACACGTTCAGAATCATAAAATTTATTTCAAAGTTAGCAGTCTATAGAGATGGTTACTGTGTAAAGTACTTAGCAATAATCATAAAGATATCCACATTTTGACGCAAAATTTGATTATATATATATATATATATATATATATATAAGCCCTTTCAATGGGCTTATTAACTATAACAAAGGAAGGAGCGATTACTTTTGTAATTATGTAAACTCAGTTCCGTTTTGTGTTTTTGAGTGTCAGATTCCTTTGCTGTTTAATAAATCTGCGCCTTTGTTAATTTGGGTTGACAATTTTTAATTTTTTGTTGTTGTTGCTAAGACTCGCATATTTCCGTCCGATACAATATATGGCAGGAAAATACATGAGTTATTACAAATAATAATACTAATTTAAGCTGACAGTATAACGTCGAGATGTTTTCAGTGTTTATACACTTTCAATATGAACAGAAAAACTGAACAATTTTATCAACCCTAACCTCTATGCTTAGTCCTTTAGGCCAAAGTACTGCAATTACCAACAAATATGAACAAAAATAGATAATGTAACTACCAACAAATATGAACAAAAATAGATAATGTAACTACCAACAAATATGCAGAAAAATAAATAATGTAACTACCAACAAATATGCACAAAAATAGATAATGTAACTACCAACAAATATGCACAAAAATAGATAATGTAACTACCAACAAATATGAACAAAAATAGATAATGTAACTACCAATAAATATGAACAAAAATAGATAATGTAACTACCAACAAATATGAACAAAAATAGATAATGTAACTACCAACAAATATGAACAAAGTAGAAACTTTTAAAAATACGAAAAAAAAAACGAAACTAAATTACTCACAGGTCTTTTAGCCAAAAACTAAAAACTAACTTTAAATCAGGATAGTGCAATAGTAATCTAATTTCTACCTTAAAAGAAAAAGTAAATTTATACGATGAAAAAGCTAAATGTAGCTGTCAATACAGTATTTTAAAAATCCCCTTAAGTTTTATTCCTCATAGTGATAATGTTAACGTGAAAAGTACAGTTCTTACATTCCACTTGTAACGTGTACTCTCTCGCTCTTACCAACATACGACAGCTGCATTTAAAAACAAAAGGACTTGTTTCTAGATTTTAAAGCCGGTATATCTAGAGAAAAACTAGAAAAACTGCAAAAGCAAATGCCACTTCAACCAGTCACAGTAATCTTTCAAATAAGTTTTAGCGTGTTTTGCAAAATCTACCAATTTTACACATCATCTTTATCACGATGGTGATTAAGATAATAAATTAGGGTTTATTTAATGTCTTTTTTTTTGGTTCAATAATTTATAAATTGTTGTTAATGCTATTTAAAACCAAAGGCCGGACATATGAAAGCTTACTTAACATAATCGGTTTTAAAATATTAAATGTAACATTGAGAACTGGGTGGGCTCCGGGCATTCCCATATGTGCTCCGCCTTCCCTTCCAACACTCACTGAAGTGTGGCAAAGGTATGCTACTGCACCGGGAGGCAAAAATCTTTACGACAGGTTAGTGCTTTTCCCCGCTAAAACAGTATAACCCTACAAGTAAAACTATGACCTAAATGACAAAAGCCATGTCGTCTCTGGCGAGGAATTCCCAGGCTGTCTCCTCATGATAACGCTGTTTAAGCAAAGGCCGGGCAAAACTGAATAGACAAAGCGAAGGTGCGGCATAAATAAATATTATGGGAATAAACAGTGTGGTAGTGAGACTGCTTTGGGAAGATCAGATTTCTCACCCGAGTAGCGCAGCTGACTTGTAACTGTCTTGGAGCGTTGTATGACTAAAATCAAAACGTTGAACGACAGTTGCCTAATATAAAGCAACGAAACAATGTAAACTGGCCAGAAACTCCAGTAACACGCGAATGAAACGTTAATGAAGAGACTTCGCACTAAAGATATAAGTGACTCGGAGAGTGCTTTGCATGGTTATAATAGGGCGCCATATCTCTGCCTCATTAGCGGGTAAAAGTTTCTGTATCATCTTTTTTTTCTTTTCCTGATGATTTCCTTCTACAACTTCGCTGTGTAAAGACGTGTGTATAAACACATATACACGTCATATTAAACTAGTTATTTTAACAATCAAATAGAACAAAGAAGAAGAAATGTGGACGATATAAATATTGTATTTTAGTTCTTCTCATAAACACTGCCACCTCAGATCAAAGCTTGGGACATACTTAGCAACTGGACGGCGAACAGTGTCTTTTTCCTGCCGGATGACATGGCCGATAATGTTCTATTACTGTTTCTCTCTTGTTGGTTATTCTGGATTCTGGAACTGAGTTAGTTAATTAATCATTATCATGTGCCGTCTCTCCACGGAAGGTTGGCCTCAATGAATCTCCACTCTGCTCTGCTTCTTGTCTTCGCAGTGCACTCTGCCAACTTGGCCCCTGTCCATCTCTTGATGCTGTCCATCCATCTATGTCGCTGTCGGCCTCTTGTTTTCTTCTCTTCATTTTGCCATCAAGAAGGGTGTTCAATGTAGCTGTATCATGCCTCTTGACATGACCAAAGTATCTTAGCTGTCTTTTTATGATTTTCAATATTTTTCCTTTCACTTCTAGCTGGTTTAGCACTTTTTTCTTTGTTTTCTTTTCTGTCCATGGAATACACCCAATTCTTCCATATATCCACATTTCAAAGGCCTCGATTTTCTTCTTTTTTGTTGTTGTCTTATTCAAAGTCCAACTTCTACACCATAAAGGAATACTGTGTAGCATTTTATGATGTGTAATTTCCATTGCTGTGTTATCTGTTTTGATGTAAGGATCTTCCTCATTCGGCTGAAGGTGTGTTTTTGCCATTCCTATTCGTCTGTTAATTTACATTTCATATTTTCCATCCTCCGTTATCACGTGTCCTAAATACCTGAAGCTTTTCACCTGTTCAAGCAGTTCTCTATTTATCTTTTATATTTACGGCTGGCTTTAATTCTTCTCTGCTGATTAAAATAACATTTGTTTTTCTGATATTTACTTATAGTCCTTACTTTTGTCGTTTATTTGCGTCAATAGATTCTGTACGTCTTTTTTTGTTCTCTGCCATTAGCACGGTGTCTTCCGCATATCTCAGGTTATCGATTGTTATTCCATTAATGTTTACTCCAGACATCTCACTAGTTTGAATACCTTCTCGTACAAAGGTTATAATGGTGAAAGGACACATCTTTGTCTGACTCCTCTCTTTATATCTATTGGTGTTCAGTAGTCTCTGTTTGACCGCACAACTGCTGTCTGTTCCCAATATAGCCTGCTTATTATTCTGATCTATTTGCCATCTACATTAATCTCTTTCAGACATTCCATCAGCTGTTCATGTCTGACTCTGTCGAAGGCCTTTGTGTAATCTATAAAACAATCTATAAAACAAGCATAGATGTCTTTTTAAAAAAACACACAAATTTTCAACTTCCACATACTTCTCATTTACCATCCGAATGCTGAATATCGCTTCTCTTATTCCGCCATCTCTTCTAAATTTAAACTGCTGATCACTGATTTCCACGTTTGTGTCCGATTCTCGTACAATCATTTTGTACAATATCGTTGTCACATGACTCATTAAACGTATGGTTCAAAAGTTGGTACAGTCTATTGAATTTGGTTTCTTTGGTAGTGCTATAAATAATGAGGCTTTCAGGTCCTGTGGTCTGCTGTGTACATCGTTGCACAAATCTTGTGATCTTATCTATTCCAAATTATTCTAGGGCTTCTAACATTTCCACGCCGATGTTGTCCAAGCCACTAGCTTTCTCATGTTTCATCATTCTCGTGGCCTTTTCTACTTCTACATTTAATACTGTTGGGCCCGTCTCACTGTCTGTGTATGGGCTTTTATTTTCTCTTATCCGCGTAAAGTTCGCTGATGTATTCCTTCCCCCGTTTATTTATGTCTGAGCATTCCATCAGGAGTTGTCCTTGTTTGCTTTTACTGCAGCCTCCCTGATTCACTTTATGATTCGTGCCTGTTAGTTTCTTAATTTCTTCGTACTCTTTGTCTTCTCATATTTCTCCATCCCTTCAGACTGTCTGTCTGTCCCCTTCCACGCGTTTCTGTTTATCTGTTGCGAAGACCCAAACGTTTATATTCTCTGTGCACGCCAATTAAACAATTTTTTTAAAGTTGTAATTTTAGTTTTTAATTTGGCACTTCTTTATCCTCCCGTAGCAAAGTTCAGATTGACACCACATCTGCGTGACATGTACTGACCTTCTTACATGTTTGTTAACGGTCTACTCTTGACACCCACGTGATAACGTGGCTCCAACATAACGTTTGGGAGCAGACGATTGGTTGGAAAGGGGGGGGGGGCACGAACGAGGGAGAAAGAAAACAAAATAAAACTTCTCAGACGTCGCTCTCTGAAATAAAACACGCACGTGTGGGTTCTCCGCTTATCTTAGTTCTCCTGTCTCCCCCCCCCCTCCTCCATACTTCCCCCTGTACGCGAACCTCTTGGTTTACAACACCTTGCACATATTTCATTCGGATAAATGTCTATAGATTTCTGTCGACTGTTGATAAACCTACCATTAATAAGTAAAGTACGATATGTCCAATCAGCGACCCACAGCTGCTGACATGCTGGCGTCAGGGCTGGCGAACCGCAGCCGACCAAGACCTTGTCCCACTTCTCCGTTGGTATCCCCAGTACAAGGCTGAGAGCTTGGCTAACGGAAACAGGGATTGCCATAGTCCCAATGGCAGTGGAGTCTGCTAAAGAAGTACCGCACACCCCTGCCTTCTTTCTCCACCCAGGGACTGATAAGGTAAAATTCCCGTTTCCATTAAGGCATATTGGGGATACTGTGTTATGCCTGTATTTTCGGGCCTAACACTCAGGGACTGGAAACAAAAACAAACAAACAAACAACAACAACAACAACAAAACCGCCATAACTCGTTTCCAACCCGACACGATGCTGTGAAGAGCACCTTACTCGCAGTTCCAGGAAATGAATGAATGAATGAATGAATGATCTTTATTTTTAAAGGGTAAATAATTGGGCACGCAGGCCCGTCTTACATTCTGCCCTACATCACTCCATCTTTCATTCTTCCCACACACTCGTTTTAATACAAGTATACAAATTACATTAGGGAAAAAAATATCAAAAGAGTGTAAAATTAAACTATTACATTCAAAGCAAACGAGAAGAAGTAACTAACCTAATAAAATAGCACTCACGGGAGACAGAAGAAGAACAACAGCAACGATATATTAACAAAGCCACTTCTTTTAACAATTTCTTTTTCTCAGGTACAGAACGTGGATGTCTTAGACATGACACGTCTGATGCGGTACGGTACGCTCGATAACTTATTTAAACCTTCCAAGATCAGAATAAAGCATCCAACCCAGGTCGGGGTGTGTCCGGCTGCGCAACCAACTCCCTTCTGAGGGCAAAAGTTCAAGAACAAACAAAAAAAAAGTATGCTTACTTCCTAAAGCAGAAAATATGCCAGGCCTGTTTTTTTTTTTTAACTTAAAACACAAGCTCAATGAATCCAGAAACTGGTGCACATGCTAGCGCAAAAGTGAGCCAAGCGTGTACTACAACATGGAATACGACATATAAACGCATACAAACAAACGCACGCACGCGCATACAACTAATTACCGCTGGAAAAAAAAAACTGCAAAAGAAAACTGTTGAACTGTGGTAATGTTAAGATGGTGAAATTTTGGCCAGGGACTTTTCAATGACTGGCTGCCAGCAATCCTGAACGGTGGGAAGTTCTGCAGCTGAAATTCCACATCCCCGAGTTCAGGACAGAGGAACTGTAGGAGCTTTACAGTATCCTCCGACTTTGATATTTGGCGTGTTGTTGGCCACGTTCCTCGCTGGGGTCTCCGACTTTTCCTTCGAAATGTTTTTCCACATCAAACTCTACAGACGGTCGTTAAAAAGCGGGTCATATTTGCTGGTGAGGGAGGGAGAAGACAAGAAGAAGGGGGGAAAAAAAGTACTTTTCCCCCTTTCCTTCGTCTTTATTTTCAGGCGCGGCGAGACTGGAGAAAGTTTCCCTACCAGTGACTCATAGAAATCTGCTATTCCACACAGAAGCAATGCAATCATTCCCCAAGCCAAGACTGGATAATTTGAACAGAAATAAAAATGCAAAATGATTGTTAAAATGCGGAAACTTTCTGTTCAAGGTAAGGAACACTTTTTTTTAAAAAAAGTACAGTATGTCAAGGTCTGAACCGAACAACACGAGCGTATATACTCGTACAATGTCAGGCGGATGGATACGTCTATTTGCTGATGCATTACTTCGGTGATTCCCAAAGCATGGTCCAGTGGGCAACTGTAGATATGCAGAATGCCAGAATTACTTCATTATGTGAAGTGCCGGACTGGGTTGGCGATCATGCTTCTCCATCTTGTGTGATTTGTGGTCAATTCAAATTCTCTTCTCTTTTTTTTTTCTTTTTGTCGTGCCACCTGCTCAATCTGGTGAGATAAGCGTGAATAATTCAAAGTAATAACAAACAGTAAGTTAATGTAGCGAGGCGGCTGCCTTGTCTGTCGCTGGGCCTTTTTTTTTTTTTTTTGGATCCGCAACATGACAGTCTGGGAATCACTGCATTAGAAGAGATATGATGACTGTGTTAGAGAGATCGATATTTTTAATAAGGGCTGGCGACACACAGCAGGCCAAGGCCTAGTCTTTCTCCAACGATTATCGCCAGACGCGGGTCAAAGGTCGATGTTCTTTCGAAGCGACAACAGACTTACAGAAGCTGTATATTGTCAGCTATCCAATACAGCATTTATACTGTTTCCAGTGTCCGCGGGGAGGGGATATGACTTCGAGGGCTTTTTTTTTTTTTGTTGGGGGAGGGGAATAACTGCCGCTTGTCTAGAGCACTCGCCGCGGTGTATGAAGGCTGAGTTCTTAACTTGACACCCCCCCCTCCCCCACCATATACAGAGACCTCAGAGACCATTTATGGCCCCGATAGAGAAGTATGGAGAAGAAACTCTGGAGCTCCTACGAAGAAGGGGTGCTAGTTGGCTAAGTCGATAGCACGCTGTTCTCTCATGGCTAGACGGCTGCTCGTCCTACCGGAGTCCGTGTTCGAATCCCAGGTAATTCTCTTGTGATTTTTCTTTCTCTCACTAAAGTGCTTTGTCTACGATTTTTTCGAGGTCTAACCCTACAAAACTGTGTTCTCTTACTTCTACGAAGACTTGCTGCTGACAGCAGGATTCATGGAGGCAACCCTAATCACTGTTTAGAAAGCTGAGCACGCGAAACTGAACGCAAAAGTAGTAATAGAAGCAGTAGAAGAAGAAGAAACAGAAGAATTTGACAACCCCACCCCCCAGAAAAGGAAAAAAAAAAGAAAATCCGACCCTCCCTGGTTCGAACCCACGTCTTCCTTATGAGAAACGGGTGTTCAAAGGGCAGGGTCACGCAGCCCTCGATACTGGGATTACATAAAGCCTCTGGCGTGCAAATAACACAGCTGTTGCTAGACAGCTTCTGTCTCTGAAGACGCGCAAGGCAAGGCGTACCCGACTTGTACATACGGCTATCACATCGCAAAATTATTCCTTGTACGAACCACATACAAGTACAGGTAAAAGACGCATACCACAAAATGTAAAAAAAGAACAAAACAAATATAACTCAAACAGAACAAAATAAATGTATAAATAAATGTATAAATCAGTTGTTGCAAGCCCGCTTGTCTGACAAGCCTAGACCCGCTAAGAGCGGATAACCCTACATCAGTTTCACAAGGAAATGAAAGGGAATGAACTCGTTTCCTGTGATACATTTTTTTTAAACCTGATCGTTGGGACCCATCCTTCTAACTCCAGGAAAAGGAAATATTTGAGAGGGGGGGGGAACGAGCGATAGTTTTAACCTTTAAAAAAAATGGAGTGGATCTGATCACGTGACAAGAGATGACTGGCACACAATGTGCCAGCGGTTCTAAAACTATTGTGAAATATTGTGTGGTAAAGTTGCTATAGGAGATCATTTAAAAAATAGGTCAACATTAAGAAAAAAAAACTCTCCATATTCTTCTTCTTCTTTAGCTTTCAGAGCCATTAAGACTCAATGCTGCAGATAAAATTCCCTTCCATTCCCCCCTCCCTATCCCTAATCTTATCTCTCCAGTTGATGACACCAATTTTCTGTATATCCTCTCCTATGTTGTATTTTATCTCTGTCGTGGTCTACCTCTCGGTTTTGTTTCCTCCATCTCTTGCACTCACATCATTTCCGTTTTTTGTTTTTTTGTTTTTGCCCTTATTCCATTCTTTCTGCAAGACCCAACCAGTGTAATCTGTTAAGTTTCAAGACGTTTATAATCTTGTGATATAAATAACTATCTCCAGATAGAAATATCTGTGTACTATCTCCAGTCCTTTTTTCTCTGTATAGCGAGAATATTCTAAGAACAATCATCACAGAACCAGGCATAAAAATTGAAGGATACATTATTAACAACCTTCGGTATGCTGACGACACAGTACTGATAGCTGAGAACCAACAAGACCTGCAAAATCTCTTGGATAAAGTCGCCAAAGAAAGTGAACAGAAAGGCCTTACTTTAAACATCAAAAAGACAGAGACTATGGTTATATCTAAGAAACAGAATCCACCAGCATGCAGTATTAAATTAAACTGAACTATTCTAAAGCAAGTGCAGAAATTCAAATACCTTGGAGCAGTAATAACTTCAGATGGGAAATGCAGAAAAGAAATTAGGAACAGAATAGGCCAAGCAAACACTGCATTTCAGAGAATGAGAAACATATTAGCTAACACATCTTTATCAATGAATGTTAGAAAACGAGTCCTAAAGTGCTATACTGAACCTATCTTGTTATATGGAAGTGAATCAGGGACAATAGGCAAGTCTGCACAAAAATCATTGGAAGCAGCAGAAATGTGGTTTATTAGAAGAATGTTGCGAATCCCCTGGACAGCAAAAATAACTAATGAAGAATGTATGAGAAGAGCTGGAGAGACAAAAAAACCTTGTCAAAAAGATAAGAGAGAGATAATGTACTTTCATAGGACATGCAATGAGAAGAGGGGGCATTGAAAATATTATAACAACAGGAAAAATAGAAGGAAGAAGATCAAGAGGAATGATACTGGACAGTCTGACGGGATGGTGTGAAAGGAGATCACCAACTGAACTGATGGCCTGCGTGAAGGATCGGGTACTCTGGAGAAGCATAATAGCCAACGACAGTAGGCACGGCACCTGATGATGATGATGATGATAATGATATAAATAAACCGTTATGTTTCAGTGTTCTTTCTAGCTCTTCATTCCACACCGCTGGCATCATTCACATTTAACATTTATTTATACAACAGAATCACTGTCTCAACCGGTGGGGGTTACTGGTTCGAATCCGGTCAGAAGCGCTCCAGTTAAACAGTTGCAGAAATGGGTACCTGACACCCACTTGTGTTGGAGAAAGAGTGTGCCGACAGGTCAAGGAAGATGTAAGCACTAACACACACATCCACAAGGTGCCTATAAGGCAGTTTAACCTTTACTTTTTACCTTACACAAGTGGCAAAAGAGTCAGCTGCTAAGGTAGGGCAATCGTCTGACCTTTTACACCAAGTAAAGAACCTCATAATACGAAGGCGAGTGTGATAATATAAACAGTAACTCTGGCACCCAGTGAACTAACTCGCCAAGTGGCATTCGTGAAATTAATGTGTACACGTGACATGTGTATTCTCACAAGGAAGCGTACACGTGTCATGTGAACAGAGTGAAAAGGCACACGAGGAGGACATGAAGACATATTTACAGAGTACAAGTGCACAAAAAAAAAGAACCCTTCAGTCATGGCGACCGTCCGGGCATGTCTTTTGTCTATATGCACAGAGTGTTTGCTTTCTACTCTCCCGTCTTCTTCTGTCTCCATGATTGTGGGCCATTTTTCCCCCCTCATGTGAATGATCGCCTCCACGTAATGAACGAAAGCCTGATCATCCACCACCATCGGACAAAGTAGTGAAGTTTTATAATGCCGCGTTATTCACGTGTCTAAGACGTGTTCATGTGCGAGTGAAGAAAGATATGCTAGAGTGACAGCACTGTTGTCAGAAGACTAGCAAAGTATATCTGGCTAAAAACCTGTTCCACTTTTCTGCTGGTGCTCTTAGTAGCAGCCTCAAACTTGTCAAAGGGGCAGAGAAGCACTGTTGTCAGAAGACTAGCAAAGTATATCTGGCTAAAAACCTGTTCCACTTCTCTGCTGGTGCTCTTAGTAGCAGCCTCAAACTTGTCAAAGGGGCAGAGAAGCACTGCTGTCAGAAGACTAGCAAAGTATATCTGGCTAAAAACCTGTTCCACTTCTCTGCTGGTGCTCTTAGTAGCAGCCTCAAACTTGTCAAAGGGGCCTGGGATCATTATGGCCCCCACAATGGTGAAGTCTACAGAGAAACACTGCACCCTTTCCTTGCTGTTTAGCTCCACCGCGGGTCTGCAATCTACTCACGACCTATTCCCCCATTCAACACCAATCTAGAGGCGCCATCATCTTCACCGCAATGGCTACAATGGATATTCTGCTCGCAGTTACAGAGAAACATAACAAGAACAAGAAGTGCAGCCCAATGGGCTGCTAATACCCTCTTACAGGAAAGAAAAAAAAACCAGTCCGTCTCAATAACCCACCACTAATTATATCTCGCATGAGACAAATAACAATATTACCACGGAATACACCAAGCTGGTTTATCATGGCCCACCCTACAGAATAGCCTAAAATACACTTCTAGGTTGATGGATTGTCTGGTAAGAACTCGCCCCTAAATGTCGAGCATGCTGACCTCCTCGTCGCTCTTTACATCGTAATGGCCCACACCTGGGTGTCTGAGGAATAGCCAGATATCGACCCGACCACCAAAGCCTGCCAGTTTGTTTCTTTGTCACTGCATCCCAACCAATTTTCCTTGCTTTTTAACACTAGGCTAACACGCGGCCAGCTTTCCCCTCTTATTGCTCACTCTGCTAACCTGAATGTGTGTGAGATTTAAATTAAGGCCAGGCAGAACGTCAGCTCTTCGCCTGGGGGGGGGGGGGGAGAGAGAGAGAGAAGAGAATCGTTCCTCTTTGAGCTGTTCTGCCTAACCAAAACAAAAGTCGATACGTGACTGTTGTATAGTATTTCGTTAATAGATACGGTCTCTAATGCTTTTTCCTTAACTGTATTGGACTGATACCGTGTGTATGTGTGCGTGTGTGTACGCGCGCGCAGGTCTGTATACACACATATCAGGTTCCACGTTGTTTTGAAAGCCTGAACGGGATATTTCCACATAAACCACACGAAAACAATGACTGAAAGGAAAACCCCGGATACTTCAGTGAGGGAGATAATGCAGTCAATACAGAAAGAGAACACTTATCTGCCCCTGGGTGAATCAATACAGAGGGGTCAGGCACCGGCTAGCATTTCCGGAAACAGGCCAGGCGAAAATAACGTCTCCAAAAGTCAGGCGTTTTAGCTGTGTTTCGTGATTACTTGTTACATCGTGAGCAAAGGCTGGACTGCCTTTCCCTCATCTCGTCTCGTCATCATACTGCACGGCGTGCCCGTTCTGCCAACAGATGTGCTCACCCATTATACTCTGTAAACCGTGTTAACACTCGCCGTGTGGGGAAATAGAAATTACAGACACAGGGAGTTGGGAGGGGAGGTAAGCGACAAGGGGGGGGGGGAGGTCGAGACAGGGGCAAGATGGAGTCAGCACGAGAATGCGTGATACAGGGCAACGAGATCAACGTAAAGGGGGGGGGGGGGGCGGGCTATATCATTAAAACTGACATGACTTTCAGAATCGTTAGCACTTTCCTTCAACCGTCCATCTTCTTAACCCCGTCAAGCAAACTTTAAGACTCACCCTTCTCCAAGCTGATCACTGTCAGAATCATTCTTTGTTTCATTCTCTCTCTCTCTCTTGGGAGGGAGGGAGAAGGTATGGGAAAGGAAGGCAGCGAATGATTAAGAAGAAAGGGAGGGTGACTAAAGACTAGTACAATGGCAGAGAGCACAAAGAACTCGGCTTAGTCGCTTATAAACTCGGGGTGAAGGGCTATATCAGTATAATAATACAACTTGTAGAACCTCAAATGACGCATTAATAGAGGCCTCCCACAACAGAGCTGCAAGTTAATAATAGTATTAAATTTGGTAATTTTCTGTTAAAGAATTAACACTAATTATTATTATTTGCAAATGAAGGAGAAACTAGAGCCACATATGAATGAACCATGCACTGAGCCATGTCTCATGAAGGAGAAACTAGAGCCACATACGAATGAACCATGTAGAGAGTGTCATGCCCCATGAAGGAGAAACTACAGTCCATATAAATGAACCGTACTGAGAGTGTCATGTCTCATGAAGGAAAAACTACAGCCACATATAAATGAACCTACAGAGAGTCATCTCTCATTAAGGAGAAACTACAGCCACATATGAATGAACCATGTAGAAAGTGTCACGTCTCATGAAGGAGAAATTACAGCCACATATGAATGAATCATGTAGAGAATGTCATGTCTCATGAAGGAGAAACTAGAGCCATATATGAATGAATCATGTAGAGAATGTCATGTCTCATGAAGGAGAAACTAGAGCCACATATGAATGAATCATGTAGAGAATGTCATGTCTCATGAAGGAGAAACTAGAGCCATATATGAATGAATCATGTAGAGAATGTCATGTCTCATGAAGGAGAAACTACAGCCACATATGAATGAATCATGTAGAGAATGTCATGTCTCATGAAGGAGAAACTAGAGCCACATATGAATGAACCATGTAGAAAGTTTCACGTTTCATGAAGGAGAAACTAGAGCCACATATGAATGAACCATGTAGAGAATGTCATGTCTCATGAAGGAGAAACTAGAGCCACATATGAATGAACCATGTAGAGAGTATCATGTCTCATGAAGAAAAAACTACAGCCACATATGAATGAACCATGTAGAGAATGTCATGTCTCATGAAGGAGAAACTAGAACTAGATATGAATGAATCGTGTAGAGGGTCATGTCTCACGACTATCACAGGTTCATTTTTTCACGGGAGTTTTCTTGGGGGTTTTGCTCAGTTTTAAAATAAGGTTTGTAAAGCATACAAGTTTTTGTGTAAGCCTTTATCTGTTTTGAACTATAAACAAACTCAGCACATTTAAATAGCTTCGAAAGGCCACGCCAGATAAAATGTCCTGGATTTTCAGGGACAAAAAAAAGGGGGGGGGGTCACACGAGGAGGAATATGCACATCCAACCAGGACTTTTTTTAAAACCGATCTTTCTCTACCTAGTAACAAAATGCTCTTGGTGGCTGCTGGTGTAGTATGTATTCCAGAAAAGAAGTCATAAAGAATGGATGTGGGCTGTTGTGACTTTAAGAACTGCCAGGAGAAGATTAAGAAAAAGGCTGTCGAACTGGCTCCATCACTGTGGGGGATATGAACCACTCGCCCCAAATTCTAGACTGTAGACTAAAAACACCGCGCGAAGATAAGGAACAGTACGTAATTGTACCAACGCTTGAGGGAAAACTTCGGAAAGAGCAGGCAGGATTTAGGAAAAGAAGATCATGCATAGACTACATATTTGTACTTAGACAAATATTGGAAAAGGCAAATGAGTGGCATAGCAGAGCATACGCACTGTTTGTAATTCTGAGAAAGCCTTCTACAGTGTCAACAGAGATGCACTGTGGAAAATTCTAAGATGGCATGGCCTCCCTCGTAAGATAGTGAATGTCATAGAAGCTCTATACGATGGTTTTCAGTGCAAAGGATTTGCGGAGAAAACACTTCCAACAGCTTTAGGGTACAAACAGGAGTAAATCAGGGATGTGTACTATCACCAACATTATTTATTTTAGCAAGGAGGCAAAATCAGATAAACGCAGATGATTACAATGGACACTCGACACAGTGATGAAGACTTTGCCGACAACATTTGTCTACTGTCAAGCAGGTACAAAGATATGCAAGATAAAATAAACAACCTAATTCAGAATGCTAACAATATAGAATTAAAGATCAATGTAGGAAAGACAAAGTTAATGAAGCAGAATGTGAACAACAGAAATGTACTGAAAGTAGATAACAAGCTAGTGGAGGAGGTCATCGAATTTGTATATATTGGTAGTAGAGTTGTAGAAGGAGACAGCACAGAGGACATCAACAACAGACTTACTAGAGCAAACCAGGCTTCTGCAATGCTGCAGACTATATGGAAATCTAAAAAAAATTAAGCAAGAAGATGCAAATCAGGATATTTAAGAATAATGTTCTAAGTGTACTACTCTATGGAAGTGAAAGCTGGAAAATCACAAAAACTATAGAAAACAAGTTGAATTCTTTCCAGACTAAATGTTTACGAAGAATTAAAAAAATATTTTGGCCAAACACCATAAGAAATAACATCTTGTTGGCAGAAATGCAGATGAAGCCACTAACAGCAATTATTGAGGAAAGAGGCTAGCTATGGTTGGGACATGTGCTCCGAATGACCGACGACTCACTACCAAAAATAGCACTAAGATGGACACCACAGGGGAACAGAAGTAATGGTAGACCAAAAGAGACATGGAGAAGAACAACAGAAAGGATGCTGAGCAACAGAGGGCTCACCTGGGCAAGAGCAGAAAAAAAAAAGGCAAAGGACAAGCATTTGTGGAAAACCCTTGCGGAAGCCCCATGTGCCTTGGGCACTTAAGGTTGAGAGAGAGAGAGAGAGAGAGAGATATGCATACAATTCTAGACTGTAAACTAAAAATACCACGCGAAGATAAAGAAGGGTATGCATACAAAGTTTAAAACTGGAAATTTTCCTCTTTGTGCATGTGCTCAGGCACGTCAAACTATGGAAAACATCTTTCAAAACTGCACCAGCTATGAAACACCAACAAACTCCTACTGGCCTAATGATCCCATTCAAGGAGGCAATCTTTACACTTCCATGCAGGAACATACGCACCCACAGGCCCTGTGGCACCATCCATTAAGCCAGTCTCTACGTTTCCACACAGGAACCACAATATAACAAAGACAGAGAGAGAGAGAGAACTGTAGATACAGACAGTAAATGTATACTAAGAAAAGATGAGGAAAGGTCCTTGTGGCTTCTGTGTCTCAGAATACACCATCCCTCTATTTCTTCCTCTGTGCCAGGACTGTTTACGTCGAATCACATCCCAGATTGTTTACGTGGAATCACATCCCAGTAATCTCGACGACCATCAAAATATCTTCCCACACTGCTCGGCATCTCTACCATGATTGTCCAAATTTATTTTGAACGTGCTTGTAGTTATCACTACTAGATCATAACTAACGTTCAACTGTTTAAGAATCAAAATCTGGAGTAACTACATTGCAATAACAGAACATACAAGGGGACATGTTCAGCTACATACACAGAAACATGCATTTCTATGTGTGAGTACACGTGTATTTCTTCTTCCAACAAGTGGTATACGCAAAAGAGAGAGAGAGAGAGAGAGAGAAAGAAACGCGTGCGGGACAAAAGACACGAAAAGCGCCTGCTAAATTGATTTTCTGTGTGTGTGTGTGTGTTGTGTATGGGGGGGGGGGGGAAAGGGGTGTTGGGGGGGGGGGTTAAAGGTGAAAAGTTTTGGGACTAGGGTGAGAAGGAAGGAAGGTAAAACACATGGGTAAATACGACGGAAAAATATGAGAGTGAGGGGAAGAGAAGAAATCTTGGCAACGAATTTCCACAAATACATTTTAGTGTTGCTGGAGACTTGACAGTCTGACTCCTAGCCAGGAAAACAATCAATAAACTGTTGGACATGGCCGAAATGTGGTGTAGGGTACTTACTTGCCACGAACAAGTCAACTCCCACGGGAACCACCCTGGTGCTGGGAACGGACTTTTCAAAGAAAAGAAACAACAGACGCAAAGATACTGGTGGCTTTTTTTTTTCTTATTTTAATTCCCATGTTAAAGACCGTCAAATGCTGGAGTGTTGCCAACTCTCACGGCCCCCGTCTAACATGAAAATTGCCAGCAAATGTAGTAGGTTAACTTTTGTGGACGTCGCATCCTACACTACCCTCCTCCCATTTTCTCCACAGATCTGATGAGAGTTCCACTGCTTTTTCTTAAACTATTAATTTTTTTTTTAAAACAGGCCTCATCTACGCCCCATACAAATTATATCCTGGAACACTGGCGGCGCTAGTTACCTGCCCTTCAGTGTTTCTCACTGTACACTCCCCTAGTGATGTGGTAACTTGGCGGTTACTAAGCCAATTTTTTTCCCCCAAGCGGGGCCCCATGAAGTGTGCAGAGAACATGCAGTTGTCTGAGTATAAACATTTCGTGTGCAAAACACGTCCAGCTTGGTACTAGAGAGTTTATTCTTTCTTTCCATGATGAGGAAAACAGCAAAGAGTGCACCAAACACTCAGGAAGGAATATTTGCGGGGGGGGGGGGAATGAGCAAAGATGTACGGCTTATGAATTATGAACAAAAAAGAGCTAAATGTGAGAGGGAAGGGGAAAAAAAAACAGGAACTCCAGTTGTAAACTTCATGACAACTTCACGCGGCATAAATCTGAAACCCTGTTTATAACACACATCAGAAAGCTAGAATTAATGTCTCCAAGGGAAACATAAATACTTGCGTCAACGCCTATGTCTGAGATTGTGGTTGTGGGGGGCGGGGCGGACGGAGCGCACATTGGGAAAAACAGGCTAGGGGAGGCCCGATATGTTGTGTAGGAAAAAATATTAAACATTAAATACGCACTGTCTATGAAATCACCATCATCATCTTGTGCCGTCTCCCCACATAAGGTTGACTGCAATGAATGTTCTGCTTCTTGTCTTCGTAGTGCACTCGGCCAAGCTGGCTCCTGTTCATCTTCTGATGTTGTCCACCCATCTATGTTGGTGTTGTCCTCTTGCTCTCTTCCCTTCGATCTTGCCTCAAGAAGGGTTTTCAGTACAGTATTAAGCCTCTTGGCATGCCCAAGGTATCTTAGTTATCTTGTTTTTATGATTTTTCATTACTTCTCTTTTGACTTCAAGCTGCCCCCCCCCCCCACTTTTTTATATTTTCCGTCCATGGAATACGCCATATTCTTCTATATATCCACATTTCAAGGGCCTCGATTTTCTTTTCTGTTGTCTTATTCAAGATCCAGGGTTCTACACCATAAAGGAATACTGAGTATGTGTAGCATTTTACCATACGTAATCTCAGTTATGACAGAAAAATCGTACAGTACTATTATCCTTTTACTGTTTCCATTTATTTATGTCAAAGTGCACTTTTTTTAACGGAACATTTCATCAAATTCATGTCTCTGACGTGATTAACACAGACCTGGACAAATGCCTGCAATAGTTTCTACTTCTGAGACCGAACCTCACCACGTGAGGGGCCATTTTTTTATGTTGCAATGTAGCACAACTCGGCCGGTGGAACAAACAAACAAATAAATAAATTACCTACAGAATGTGACTGAAAAGTTTTCGTTACTGCAGGTTTGACAGCAAAATCATCTTCATCAGCAGATCAGCTTTTTTTTTTCAAACAATCAAACTAAAAAAATATAACAATATATAATCAATAGCATATGCCAGTTTAAAACATCGCTTCGATCTTTTCTTTGCAACATTTAAAAACAACAGAAAAAAAAAACATAAGAAAGAGCAACTGGTTGTCTCATTCATGAGCTTCTCATGTCAGCCGTGACATTTGTATTTTACCCACAATCCTCGATTTTCTTGTCAGATCCTGCCATTGAGAAGCTTTCTCATTGGTCTATTCTGGTGCAATTATATACCCAACATAAAGCAACCCTGATCGCCTTTAGCTCTAGGCTTGGGTGGAGAAGAGAAGTAAAAGAAAAGTAATGATAATAATAGTAATGCAAAAAGGAAAAAAAAAAGCATAGCACAAAATAAATCTATACGACGTAGGGAGTGGCGGTTCTCTAGATATTTTAGGGCTAATTAACATGGATTTTTTAAAGTGCGGGTCTCTTACAATTTTGTTGTAAACATTTGAAAGAAATAAACATCATCTAGTGCAAATATGCGCAGAATGTTGTTCTCTCTCTCTCTCTCTCTCTCTCTCTCTCTGGTCAATGCCAATAAAGTGCTGGTCGTCATTTATTTCAACAACCATCTATCCTTTGCTCTCCCTATAAGATGTGTGTTGGAACGTGCTTCATGTCTCTTTTAGTCCGTCAAGTACCTTATTTCTTTGTCTTCCTCTGTCCCTTTGTCCCTCTAGTTTTGATGTTGTCACTAGCTGTCCAGTATGCCTCTTCTCAAAACAAATCTGGACTGTCGTGTTCTGAACACTGTCATAACTTTTGTTGTTGTTGTTGCCTGCTTCACTTAGAACCACTTCAGTTGTTTTCTTGGCTGTCAATGGTCTCTCACGATGCTTCTTTCGAACCACCTTAAAATATCGTTCATACCGTGAATACAATAGTTTAAATGCATAACTGCAAAATATTGAATACAAAAGATCTTTTATTTATTTTTTTAATGTTTGGCCAAACCACGTTATTCGCTATATTTATGGAATGATGGTCGGTTTAGTTAACTCACAATACAGACCATATAATTTGGGGGCAATGGGGGCAAACGGGCAATACTTTTAGAATCACTGATCCATCGTTTTATAAAATGCCGTTCCCTCTGGTTTTGCTGTGCACGGGGGAAAGGCGTTGGGGGAGAAAGAAGCGAAATAATGGGACGTCACTGTTGTAGATGTCGTTTCCTGTCGCTGTTCGTGATGCGAGGACACTTCTTGTTTGTGGTAAGCAGTTTTTGTAATCTCGAAGAACTGCTTTTGAGAAAACTAGGGGTCAAGGGTCAGCGTCAAATCACAATAGGTTTCACAGATAGACAGACAGATAGATCTATTACCCTAATTTAAGATGAGTTAACTCACTACTTCATTGACTGGTCTTCAGATCTGGACTACTCTATTTGCTGGGCCAATCAGATTTAGAATATTAAATTATTACGCTACACAGCATGAGCGCAACCACTAATATACGCTATACGGCCTGAGCGCAACCACTAATATACGCTATACGGCCTGAGCGCAACCACTGATTTACGCTATACGGCCTGAGCGCAACCACTGATTTACGCTATACGGCCTGAGCGCAACCACTGATTTACGCTACACGGCGTGAGCACAACCACTGATTTACGCTACACGGCCTGAGTGCAACCACTGATTTACGCTTTTATATGAGGCATGCGTTTATTAGAAACATTACTCTGTAAACACCCCCACCTTTCCGGCATTTAACTGAGGCAGACGACTATTTCAGACAAGGCGTTTAATCAAGGAAACATATATGTTAATGCAGCTATAAAGTTTCATAATTAGAGAAAGAGCGTTGAAATTTTGAAAAAAAAAAGAAGCTGGGGGGGGGGGGAATGGGTTAAAGACCAAATCTAAAAAAGATCTATAAAACATACAAGCATCTGTTACATCCTGGGACCTATATAGAGGCGACTCTAGATGGGAAAAAAATGTTACGGAAACTCGCAAAGAAACCAACCGAGCATCAGGGATGCCAACTCCGAAGAGCTCATTCGTCGGCCCCAAACATGTGACAAAGATTGGTTTCTGGAATGTATGAACGATGGCAGCACCAACAAAAACTATTCAGGTCATCAAAGAAATGGAGAGATACCACCTAGACGTACTGGGCATCAGTGAAATGCGATGGCCTGATGCAGGTAAAAGATCGGTGGAAAACGGTAAGTTAATAATACATTCAGGCAGAGACGACGGTAAATATCGAGATGGGGTAGGTATTATTATGTCAAATGTAGCAGCAAAGAGCCTTGTAGAATGGGAACCAGTAAACAGTCGCATAATAGGAGCACGACACAACCTAAGACACGGAAGAATGACAATAATACAGTGTTATGCACCCACGAATGATGCAGATGATGAGGTGAAAGACAATTTCTATCACCAATTACAACAAATCATCAACAAAGTCCCTAAACACGACATCCTAATTGCTATGGGAGACTTCAACGCTAAGGTAGAGAAAGATAACACCGACGTTGAAAAAGTAATGGGGAAAGAAGGAACTGACATGGTTAATCAGAATGGATAAAGATTAATTTAAATATGTCTAACACAGGGCATAGTCACTGAAGGCAAAATATTTCCACACAAAGAGATACATAAAACAACGTGGATATCTCCAGATGATAGAATTAGAAACCAGATAGATCATTTTTGTATTAGAAAGCAACACAGAACATCTCTCATAGATGTAAAAGCTTATAGGGGTGCAGATGTTAACAATGATCACAATCTGTGTATAGGGAAAATAAAACTAAAACTGAAAAGACAACACAGGAAATCAATATACAGAAAGATAAACAGCCACAGCCTACAAGAAGAAAATACTAGCAGTAATTTCAATCAGGAACTTACCAATCATTCCACAACACCCAGTGAAGTAAAGGAGATAGGCATAGATGAATTATGGAATTCTTACAGCACAGCCATAATCACAGCAGCAAAAGCAAGCGCTGGACTGAAAATACCAAAGAGAAAAGCATGGATATCAGAAAATACATGGAAGTACATACATGAAAGACGAGCGCCAAATTAGATATGTTGAATGTAAAAACAGATCTTGGAAAAGATCTGGCAAAAGCAACATACAAAGAAATAGACAAGAAAGTAAAAAATTCAGCTAGAAGGGATAAAAGAGAATACATAGACAATATGGCGAAAGAGGCAGAGAAAGCAGCAAAAACAGGAGGCAGCAAAACTTTATATAACATACAAAAGAGGCTAACAGGTACTATTACATCTAAAGAAAGACCAATCCTTAGTAAAACTGGAACCCTATTAACATCAAGTAAAGACCAAAAGCAAAGATGGGCTGAACACTTCCAAGAAATATTTAATCGACCACACCCAAAATAATTGTTAAACCTTGAAACTGACTTACCAGCCCCACAACTAAATGTCAACCTAGATGAAATTACATTGCATGAAACTGAAACAGCAGTGAATTTAATGGCTAACAACAAAGCTGCAGGTGAAAATAAAATAACACCTGAAGTGTTAAAAGCTATCAATGGTAACAACAAGAGACAACTACAGAGAATGTTTAATAAGATTTGGAAAGTAGAAAAGGTCCCTTCTAGATGGAAAAAAGGAATTATTGTTAAAATACCAAAAAAAATGCTACTTTAGTGACTGTAACAACTGCAGAGGAGTAACCTTACAATCAGTTGTGCCAAAAGTATTTTGCAAGGTCATTCTGAATAGATTTAAAGATACAAAGGATACCGCAATGAGAGAAGAACAAGCAGGATTTCGAAAAGGGAGAAGCTGTCTCGACCAGATCTTTACTCTAAGAATTATACTTGAAGAGCATATTGAAAAGCAGAAACCATTAATACTCTTTCTTCTTCTTCTTCTTCGTTCGCTTCTACCACCAAAACCGCACTGTGATCCTACTGAATTTATGCCTGTGGTCCTCGTTAGGTCTCATGGTCTCCTGTGTGGTCCCCGAAAGGACCACACGAGATCCACAAGAGGACCACAAGGGGTTCAGAGTATCACAGGGCTTGAGCCTGTATTCTTGGTGGGTCTCAGAAGCGGGATTGCGTGACACCGTGGTTTTCGTTGCACCAGTTTAGTCTAGGGTTGGACTTTCTCACTGGAAGACCTCAACGTGTTTAGGATATCAGTGCATCCCTGCTGGGTGAGAGGCGGTAGCCCACCCAGGCCAGAGTTGGACCTTCTCACCGGAAAACCTCGACGTGTTTTGAGATACCCATATATCATCACCGGGTGAGAGGTGGTTGCCCATTCAGTCCAGAGTTGGACTTTCTCACCGGAAAACCTCAGCGTGATTAGGATACGCAAACATCCCCGCCGGGTTGCCTATCTAGACTGCCCTGGTCCAGTGTCTCCGAGTTCAGCATTACCATTAATACTGAATTTCATAGACTTTAAAAAGGCATCTGATAGCGCACAAGGAGATTCTTTGCGGAGAATTTTAAATCTACATGGAATATGAAAACGTAGTGCAGCCCAGACAAAAAGACTTTTAACCAGATAGACTACGAAGTAATCAACAAACTATTCTGGAATGCATTACTGACAACAAAAACCATGCCAGGAGCCGACTGCAATAGCAACCATGACCCACTCTGTGGAAAAATTAGAATAAAGCTAAAGAAAGCATGCAGAAAAGTGAGAAACATCAAAATGAATACGGAACAACTTAAAAATGACCAAGAACTGCGAGAACAATACAAAGTTATGACAAATAGATACAATGCAATAGCAAAGATAAAAAGTACAGATGAACAATGGGCAATGTTAAGAGATTCTATCCACCAAATTGTTAAGGAGATAATACCACTGAAAAAAGAAGCCCCTAAAAATAAATGGATGACAGACGACATTTTAGGACTGATGGACAAGAGGAGGAGGAGTATAACCAAGAAATATATAGCAAGATAAATAAAGAAATGAGATGCAAATGCAGAGAAGCAAAGGAAGTGTGGTTAAATGAACAGTGCAGACAAATAGAGGACTCTCATAATAAAGATAGCAAAAACATGCACAAACGAATTAGTGAACTCACAGGCAGGAAAACAAAATATACCACAGGATGCCTGAAATCAAAAGAAGGTCAAATGTTAATGGGAAAATAAGACATTGTGGACAGGTGGACAGAGTACATCGGTAAGCTATATGGAGGAAAAAGATCAGAATTAACATCAGATACTGTAAACTGTGATGGACCACCAATACTTGAAGATGAAATCATAGATGCCATCAAACACATGAAGAAAGGAAAAGCGACTGGGCCTGATAATATAACAATAGAAGAAATAGAGGCACTAGAGGAGATAGCAATAAAAATAATAACCAAGTTACTGAATGACATTTACAACAGTGGTTATATGCCCAGTGAATTGCTTAAATCCATGTTTATAGCACTACCAAAGAAACCAGGTGCAAAGGAATGTGATGACCACCAGACTATCAGCCTCTCATGTCACATAACGAAGCTACTTCTGAGAATCATTATGAGAAGAACAATGAAAAAGATAAAAATGGAAATAGCAGATGAACAGTTTGGATTTGTTGAAAGAAAGGGAACACACAATGCCATTTATGCTTTATGAACACTAACAGAAAGAGCTTTAGAAGTACAGAAAGATCTCTACTTATGCTTCATTGATTACACCAAGGCATTCAATAAGATGAAACATAATGAAATTATTAAAATGCTTGAAGACATCAATATAGACGGCAAAGACCTGAGGATTGTAAAACATCTATACTGGCAGCAAGAAGCAGCAATCTGAGTTGTAAACAGAACTGGAAAATATCAACCTATAAAACATGGGTTGCGACAAGGATGTGTACTATCTCCAGATGTTTTTTCTCTGTACAGCGAGAATATTCTAAGAACGATCATCACAGAACTAGCCATAAAATTTGGAGGATACAATATTAACAACCTTCGGTATGCTGACAACACAGTACTGATAATTGAGAACCAACAAGACCTGCAAAATCTCTTGAATAAAGCCAAAGAAAGTGAACAGAAAGGCCTTACTTTGAACATCAAAAAGACAGAGACTATGGTTACATTTCATTCATTCATTCATTCATTTGCATGTCCCTTGCGGAACTTTGCCTCCCAAACAGCACTCCTGTAGGCCTCTCAGTTGTGAGCAAGATGGCCTGCTGCTGATGCGTCCATTTGCAGATCGTCAACGATTTCTTGCAGCCATCTTCGTTTTGGTCTTCCTCTTTTTCTTTTTTCCCATTATGTATCCTTCCAATATCTCTCTGAACCATAAGTGCCCAGGGCACATGGGGCTTCCACAAGGGTTTTCCACAAATGCCTGTCCTTCGCCTTTTTTTATGCTCTTGCCCAGGTGAGCCCTCTATTGCTCAACATCTTTTCTGTTGTTCTTCTCCATGTCTCTTTTGGTCTACCCTTACTTCTGCTCCCCTGTGGTGTCCATCTTAGTGCTATTTTTGGTAGTGAGTTGTCAGTCATTCTGAGCACATGTCCCAACCATCGCCAGCGTCTTTCCTCAATAATTGTTGTCAGTGGTTTCATCTGCATTTCTGCTAATAAGATGTTATTTCTTATAGTGTTTGGCCAAAATATTTTTCTAATTCTTTGTAAACATTTAGTCTGGAAAGAATTCAACTTGTTTTCTATGGTTTTGGTGATTTTCCAGCATTCGCTTCCATAGAGTAGTACACTTAGAACATTACTCTTAAATATCCTGATTTTCATATTTATGCTTAGTTTTTTTTATTTCCATATATTCTGCAGCATTACAAAAGCCTGGTTTGCTCTAGTAAGTCTGCTGTTGATGTCCTCTGTGCTGTCTCCATTTTCTACTACTCTGCTGCCAAGGTATACAAATTCGTTTACCTCCTCCACTAACTTGTTATCTACTCTGAGTACATTTCTGTTGTTCACATTTTGCTTCATTAACTTTGTCTTTCCTACGTTGATCTTTAGTCCTATGTTGTTTGCATTCTGAGTTAGCTTGTTTATTTTATTTTGCATATCTTTGTGACTGCTTGATAACAGACAAATGTCGTCCGCAAAGTCAAGGTCCTCCAGCACTGTGTCAAGGGTCCATTGTAATCCTCTGCATTTGTCTGATGTTGCCTCCTTCAATAACCAGTCTACTGCCAAGATAAATAATGTTGGTGATAGTACACATCCCTGTTTCACTCCTGTTTGTACCCTAAAGCTGCTGGAGGTATGTTCTCCACAGATAACTTTGCACTGAAAACCCTCGTATAGGGCTTTGATTACATTAACTATTTTATGAGGGAGGCCATGCCATCTTAGGATTTTCCACAGTGCATCTCTGTTGACACTGTAGAAGGCTTTCTCAAAATCTATGAATAATGCATATGTTGTGCTATGCCACTCATTTGCCTGTTCTAATATTTGTCTAAGTACAAATATGTTGTCTATGCATGATCTTCCTTTCCTAAATCCTGCCTGCTCTTTCCGAAGTTTTTCCTCAAGTGTTGGTACAATTCTGTTGATGATTATTCTGCAAAATACTTTACTGGTGAGAGGCAGTAGGGTAATGCCTCTCCAGTTCCCGCAATCTCTGAGGTCACCCTTCTTTGGTAGTTTTACTATAAGACCAGTTTTCCGCTCCTCTGGGGCTTTTTCTAAATCCCAAATTTGTTGTAATATCCGGCAAAGTTGTTTTGGTGTTTCTGTTTCTTCTGCTTTCAACATCTCCGCAGTCACTTCATCTTCACCTGGTGCCCTGTCTGATTTTAGTTTCTTTATCGCCTCCTTTACTTCATTTATTGTTATTGGTCCTGTATTGATGTTTAGTTCCGTTTTTGCTTCAGGTATGTCTATTGTTTGTGCTGCTTGTGTTCTGTTTAGTAGGGTGTTAAAGTGTTCCCTCCATCTTTCAATTTTTTCTCTTTCTCCACTGACCAGTTGTCCATTTTGTGTTCTTACTGCACTATCCTTCCAATATGGTCTTCTCTAAATTATCATGACGTTTAATGTGTCCAAAATATTTAAGTTTTCTCTCTTTAATCCTCTTTACTAGCCAGCCTTCTTCATTATTAAGCTCTTGTAGTATAGATATATTTGTTCTTTTTTGTGTCCACGATATTTGGAGAACTCTTCTGTAGCATTTACATTCAAAGCCATTTATGTGTTTCTCAGCTGTTTTGTTAAGTGTCCACGTCTCACAGGCATATGTTGTGATGGGAAAGATGCATGACCTTAAAAATCTTATTTTTGTAGTTCTGTCTGCTCCTCTCCACAGATTCTTTATTTGTTTTACTTTCTGAAGAGCAATAGATGTCCTCCTTTTAATTTCCGTCATTGTATCTCTATTATTAGTTAGCAGTGATCCAAGATATTCAAAACTCTCCACTTCTTCCAATTTTTCCTCATGGTTATACAAAAAAAGAACAAATATATCTATACTACAAGAGCTTAATATTGGAGAAGGCTGGCTAGTAAAGAGGATTAAAGAGAGAAAACTTAAATATTTTGGACACATTAAACGTCATGATAATTTAGAGAAGACAGTATTGGAAGGATACATAATGGGAAAAAGGAAAAGAGGAAGACCGAAACGAAGATGGCTGCAAGAAATCGTTGACAGTCTGGAAATGGATGCAGCAGCAGCAGGCCATCTTGCTCACAACCGAGAGGCCTACAGGAGTGCTGTTTGGGAGGCAAAGTTCCGCAAGGGACATGCAAAGGAATGAATGAATGAATGAAAGGTTATATCTAAGAAACAGAATCCACAACATGCAGTATAAAATGAACTGGAACTATTCTAAAGTAGGTGTAGAAATTCAAATACCTTGGAGCAGTAATAACTTCATATGGGAAATGCAGAACAGAAATTAGGAACAGAATAGGCCAAGCAAAGACTGTATTTCTGAGAATTAGAAACATATTATCCAACACATCCTTATCAATGAATGTTAGAAAATGAGTCCTAAAATGCTATATTGAACCTATCTTGCTATATGGAAGTGAATCATGGACAAAAGGCATGTCTGCACAAAAATCACTGGAAGCAGCAGAAATGTAGTTTATTAGAAAAAATAACTGAACAGCAAAAATAATTAATGAAGAATGTATGAGAAGAGCTGGAGAGACAAAAAATCTTGGAAAAAAAAAAATAAGAGAGAGACAATGTACTTTCATAGGACATGCAATGAGAAGAGGGGGCATTGAAAATATTATTACAACAGGAAAGACAGAAGGAAGAAAATCAAGAGGAAGGATACTGGACAGTCTGACAGGATGGTGTGAGAGATCACCAACTGAATTGATGGCTTGCATGAAGGATCGTGTACTCTGGAGAAGTACAGTAGCCAACGCCAGTCAGCAACGGCACCTGATGATGATGATGAGGAATACCATCTAAAATTGTCAACATCATTAAGGACTTCTACAATGGATATGTTTGTGCAGTCAAAACAGAAGATGGGATGAGTGAATGGTTCCAGATTGAAACAGGCATGAAACAAGGATGTATACTGTCTCCTTTGCTTTTTGGAATTACAATAGACTTCATAATGAAAAAATGCTGCACAGGTAACACAGGTATTGACTGAGTACATGTGACCCAACCAGAAGATCTTGATTTTGTTGATGACATAATTCTTATCAGTAACAATGTGAATTCCATGTAAGAAAAAACAGATACCCTGTCTTCAGTGGCTAGCAAAATAGGCCTTGAAATTAACAAGGACAAAACAAAAATAATGTAACAGGCCAAGCAGATCCATACAAAATAATTCAAGCATATGTTACAAAATGTTAGACCTTTGAGGAGCTCCTAGAGGAAAAAGTTGAGGATACTAGAGGAACGAAGTAATTGCCAGACTTGGCGAAATCACTTATAGCCCAATACCTTAGGTTCATTCTTTTGTGCTGGACATAGAAACAAAGTTACTGTCATACTTTAGCTCTGAAAATTGGAGGAAGGGTTTGATATGGCTCACAAAATAGTGGAGCATGCCGAGGAACTTATTTGGTCAAGTTCACTGTGGCTGATTCCACATTCTGATACGATGCAAATCTCTCTCTCTCTCTCTCTCTCTCTCCCCTACCATTTAAAATCTATTAGTAATACTTCATCCTTTAACTCAAAGCTTTTTCAATATTTACTTGCATGTAACTATATGCTTCCATAGAATAACCAGCAGCCTCTCAACCCATGGCTTGCCAGCCATCAAGTTGTAAAAGGACATAGTTCTAAACGTAACCTGTTAGATCTTATTATAAATTATTTTAATGAATGTTAAAGAATATATGTTAGAAGGAATGTACTGAAAATGTATTTTTGTTTATGTATATGCCTGCGTGTGCGCGCTATCTTGTTAGATTAATTACCTCTTCTCTTATATTTGTGAATGTAATAGTTTGATTTTGCACTCTTTGGTGTGTTTTCCCCCCTCCCTCATGTAATTTGTATACTTGTATTAAATCGAGTGTGTGGGGAAGAATGAAAGATGGAGTGAGGAATGGCAGAATGTAAAACGAGGCTAAGTGCCCTATTCTTTACGCTTTAAAAATAAAGATCACTAATTCATTTTCTCTCTCTCTCTCTCTGAACCTTTTAAGTGCCCAAGGCACATAGGGCTTCCGCTAGGGTTTTCCACAAACGCCTGTACCCATATGAGCCCTCTGTAGCTCAACATCCTCACTGCTGTTCTTCCCCATGTCTCTTTTGGTCTGTCCTTACTTCTGTTCCCCTGTGGTGTCCATCTTAGTGCTATTTTTGGTAGTGAGACGTCACTCATCCAAAGCACATGTCCCAACCATCGCCAACATCTGTCCTCAATAATGTCAGCGGCTTTATCTGCGATACAATCCAGGTGCTTAAAAAAAAAAACACTCATGAATGAACTACAGAGGACACAAAGTTCGTAGTTCCAAACAATTGAAGAAGAAGAAGATCTATGGGCAACAATACGTTTCTGCTTTGCTTGTTGTGATCACGTACTCGCTCACGCTGCTATCTTTCAGTTTCAGCCTCTCGCTTTCCCCCCATCTTAAGACCAGCTTGTAATTCATGTTCGCCCGGTTCTGACTGAATCTCCCTGCGGCCAGTAAATGCACAGTTTGGCAAGCCGACCGCTCATTTACGGCAACACAGTTCTGAAACGGTATTATCTGGCTTCAGGAGTTCACAAGCCCGTATCTTCCAACGTATTAACACGCAAAGATTGCGGGTAAACAAGAAGAAAGCTGCTATCTCTGCATGGATGGATTAGCAATACGTGCCCCTCTTCTCTTTCCCTACACAACCCCCCTCTCTCTCATAACAATCTCGTGTGAAGATAATAAATCTCTGATACTCGTGTTTGTGTCTAAGTAAGCTACAAAGACGCAATGTCTTTGAGATTTGTGTCTAAGTTAGCTACAAAGACGCAACTGGTCTACCAAACCTCATAACAAGGCTATTCAACTGGTCTACCAAACCTCCTACAGGGCTAGTCAACTGGTCTACCAAACCTCCTACAGGGCTAGTCAACTGGTCTACCAAACCTCCTACAGGGCCAGTCAACTGGTCTACCAAACCTCCTACAGGGCCAGTCAACTGGTCTACCAAACCTCCTACAGGGCCAGTCAACTGGTCTACCAAACCTCCTACGGGGCTATTCAACTGGTCTACCAAACCTTCCATTATGACTCTTCTGTCTTCCTACTCCCACACTACTCTCATTAATGCCATTCTGCCACACCTGCCCAAGACTATCTCATCTGTTGCTTCTTAACAATCCACGTAGGATTTAGAACCCGGGTGACCTGGCAGGATTAGGTGTATTCTCCAAAATACAGAGCTCTGCTGAGAAGCTTAACCTTTTTTTTTTTTTTTGAGTGCACTTTAGAAAGTAAAGAACTCTGCAGAGTCTGGAAATGATCAGAATATGAAAGGTAGACAAAGCTCAAACAACACAACCCTTTCCAGTTTTCTCATACAACTCACAGATAAGAAAGGAGGGGGGGGGGGCATGGATAACATTAATCTCCCACAATCAATGGGAGCAATACGTAACTAATACTGATAACAGTAATTAACATGGATAATCAGAATTAACACAATTAACTCTGGCAATCAGAATTAACACATATAATTAACCCTGACAACAGGAATTAACATGATTAACAAACTGTGATAAATGGAATTAATATAGACCACTAACTCTGATAACAAATTAACATGGACCACCAACCCTGATAACTGGAATTAACATCAATAATTAACCTCAACAACAGGAATTAAAATGGATAACTAACCTTGTTAACAGAAATGAACATGGACCACTAACCCTGACAGCTGGAACTGACATCATCAATGAAATCAAGAGGGAGCTTAAAATTGATGGGACACATACACAAAAGACTCCTACAATCACCTTAATGTGGAATTATTCAAATCAAAAGGAACAAGGATGAATCCAGAGAAACACGGAGAGCAGCTATGGAAAAATGTGGAATGCCTGTCTATGCATTATGTCTCACACGAAACACAGAAGTGAAGGAATACATTATCATAGTGTTGTACAGACTGACTGACTGCGTCAGAGTCAGTGAAACAAATATGATCAAGACCCCACTCCACTTCCACATGGTATTCCTAGTAACAGAATGTAATTTGACCGAGTTGAAGATGGATCAAACTGAGAAGGTAAACCCGTCACTGAAAGTACATCATGCTGAAGATGGATGTGTAAGAGTTGAAAGATGCAGATATCACAGCCAACCAGCAAACAGTACTTTTCCTTTGTTATGTTATGAGGGTATGTTGCATGTTCTAAGACAAACTATGTTATGAGGGTATGTTGCATGTTCTAAGACAAACTATACTATGAGGGTATGCTGCATGTTCTAAGACAAACTATACTATGAGAGTATGCTGCATGTTCTAAGACAAACTATGTTATGAGGGTATGCTGCATGTTCTAAGACAAACTATGTTATGAGGGTATGTTGCATGTTCTAAGACAAACTATGTTATGAGGGTATGCTTATGTTCTAAGACAATGCAATTCACAGCCTCTTGAGGGCAAATGCAACAACAACAAAAATGAAGTAGTGCAGTATTTATTCCTTCCTCTGCTGTCTAATTAGAAAAGCGACCAATTATTTGATCTTTGATTTATATTAAATCGTTTTCATTTTCCATTTTCAACAAAGCAAGTTCCTATATTCATTTATACTGAATATTACCGCAAACCAATGAGAAAGTCTGTAACAAAAGTATCTTTGGGAGTTTGCAAAATGGAAAAAAGATGGAGCAAGGGAGCTAACCACTACTACCAATGTTCCAGCAGACCAGACAATCCTGTAACTTTTGCTCAAAGAAGTTACACAAAAAAAAAAAAAGTGATTCTGAACAAGAATTAAACCATAACAAATATTAGCACAGCAGTCCGTATAGCCAGGTCTGTCATCCTTACGCGCCTTATGAAGGGCAAAAGGTTTAACATTTTGCATCTCAAGTTTGCGTATGGCTTGCCATCTTCTTAGCAGATGAGAGGCAGTCTTTCCAGACAAATATTTATTTGGAATCTTTTTTCATGAAATCTGGGAAGCTAACCAAAAAGAGCATGTTGGAGACGATCCAAAATGTCTTTGTGGATATTTGTGATGCCAAACAAAATGTTTATGTGAAAAAGATTTGGTTCTGACGAATCAAATATTGGACTACTCAGAGTAATACAAAAAAAGGTAAAGGTAAAATTCCCATTTCCATGCCATTAAGGCATATTGGGAAATACGGTGTTAGGCCCATATTTTCCATGACATTCGGCACATGAAAGTGTGATGTGGTCAGTATCACACCTGACCGCTTTACCTTCCCAGATTTCTCTGGTACCCATTTTCTGAGGCTGTGTGAACCCCGGGCCCGTACTGGTCATAAAAAAAAAAAAAAATCCCCGCTCAGCTGGGGATTCAAACCCTCGACCATTCGGTTGCTAGACCGAGTGCCCTAACTACTACGCTACCTGGTACCCTGAGTAATATAAACTTACAGAATTACTTTTTTTTTTTTTTTAAACTCTTGGTTTTCAGCATTGCACTAGATATTTAAATTATAATGTTTGTATACTGTAAAACACATAAATGCCTTTGAATGTAAATGCTACAGAAGAGTTCTTCAAATATCATGGACACAAAAAAAGAACAAATATATCATATCCATACTACAAGAACTTAATACTGAAGAAGGCTGGCCAGTAAAGAGTATTAAAGAGAGAAATCTTAAATATTTTGGACACATTAAACGTCATGATAATCTAGATAAAACCGTCTTGGAAGGGTACATAATGGCAAAAAGAAAGAGAGGAAGACCAAGGTGAAGATGGCTGCAAGACATCATTGATGATCTGCAGGATGCATCAGCAGCAGGCCATCTTGCTCACAACCGTAAGGCCTACAGGAGTGCTGTTAGGGGGGCAAAGTTCCACATGGGACATGCAAATAAATGAATGAATGAATGAATGAATGAAACACTGTGAACCCATCCATCTGCCATCCACTCCACCCACCCACCCATCCATGCCCTTGGTCAGTAATCGGTTAAGCAATCACCCCCTCGTACACCCTGCTGCATCCTGCAGGGCTGCAACAAATTCCTTCCACTTCTCTGCAGCCAGCCTTTGTGCTATACCCCAGCTGTGCTGCATGCTACTCATTTCCTCTTTTTACAGTTCTCTGCCAGTTAGTCTTCGAAATTTCTATGATGAATCTACAAATGAATTAAACACAATATAAGCCATAAAATATTAATATGAAGCAGAAGTGTAAAAATGTGAAACCAAACAATTTTTAAAAAAATTCTAAACAGGCTCCTTACCTGTTCATTAGGATTGAGTCTTTGTTCTTCAAAGCAAAAACACTGGAAAATAAACAAACAAAAAATGCTAACACTGATCATCAAAAAAGTTAAAATGTATTTATTACAGTACAATGTTTACTGGCTTCTAGATGCTGCTGAGTGTTAACGATCAAATTCTCATCATGTGCCAAACAGGTGGTGGTTACAGACGGTTACTATCTTATCAGTGTATCAGATTTGTAATTATCCTGTTGATATGACCTGTCCTTCTCGTCAAATGAATACTGAGAGTTTTCTTTCTCAAAAAAAAAAAACAACAACAACAAAACATAAATACAAATACAGCAACTCTTCTCTGTTGTTCTCTGCAACTGACACCATGATACCGAAGCACGAGCATCACATCTGATGGGAAACGGTGGCCTGCTGGAAGTGGACCCCTGACATGAGCTTCTCAACAGGCTGCACCACCATGGTATAACAAATTAACGTGGACCATTTCATGCGCTGCTCCATTAGCCATGCTGAGGGAGCACATCAACCACTGCTAGGAGCATCATGCTGATGCGGGATAAGATCTTGATCTACGCTGGTCCACCAGCTGCGGTAACCCATATCACTCTAGAGCAGTCTCATCTTTGCTCCCACAAACCCAGTCACAGTGAAAAGTGAAAAAAAAAAAAAAACCACCAGACCCAGGTCCACTTTGGTCAGGGAGCACAGAATGCAAAGTTAAAAACCCCCTAAAAAGAAACACATATCCTGCTGATGGATCCTGAGATACATACAACAAAAGTGAAAGAGGCAATCATCATCATCATCATCATAATCATTCTTCTTCTTCTTCTGCATTCAGTTTCATATGCTCAGCTTATCTTAACATAGTCTTTGTGAGACAGGGAACACAGATCTATTTGCTTAAAAACTGTGACCTACTTCTGTAGCCCAGAAACATGTAGCAATCAACACTAATTGTAACTGTTATTATGTAAGATGTAATGTCAGGTGGTGGAGGGATGGGGACATGGAGATCGCCAGTGGGGATGAGGAAAATCTGATGTGAAACCAATGAATCCAGGATGTGACAAGCCTATGGGTCTTTACAACAATGGTTATCAGAATGATATAAACAAAACAGAGTCAGCAGACTATAGGTGGTGGGGAATGGATATCGTTAAGGCACTCATCAGATTCCTCATTCCAACGTCGGAGTGTCTCTGTGGAACTGTCTCAAAGCCATCTGCCCAGCCAGCATTGCACACTGAATATGATGTGGAGAAGGGGCTTAAACAAAGTTTTGGCCAGGCCAGCCTACACCACTGCTTTCATGACAGTCTGAGCAAGACCACAGTCTGCCCTAGCAAGGAAAGGTGCTGAAGTCAGAGGTACCCAGCCAAAAGGCACATCACAAAAATCAGGGTACCATGCATCATCACCAATGCGTGTATGAAGAAGATATGCTCAGCTCTCTAAACAGGGAGCTGGGTCACCTACATGAATCCTGTTTTCAGCAAGAGGACTATGGTGATAATCATTAAAAATTACAGATTATATAGACAGACAGGCAGGCAGGCAGACAGACAGACAGATAGATGCACAGGTTTTCCCCACATAATGTCCACAATGCATTCTGTGAAACAAGTGAAACAGAATGTTGTGAGAACACAATATTATACTTAGCAAACCTATATGGAATAATATAGTGTATTTGTAGTGACTAGACGGCCAAGATACTGTACACATATAGGACTGTATTTCAACTATTATAAGCTAAGATGCTGTACACATACAGTACTGTTATAGTTCAAACTTAAGTCAAGATACTGTACATGTACAGTACTGTAGTTCAGCTAATGCAAGCCAAGATACTGTACACATACAGTACTGTATTTCAACCAATATAAGCTGAGACACTGTACACATACAGTACTGTATTGCAACTAAAGTAAATGCCAAGGTAATTTAGCGTTAAGCACAGTACTGCACACATAATATAATTATATACTGTAAATATATGCTACTGTATACATGGGCTAATAAAGTATGTAATATTTCTGAAAGAAAATTAAACAGAGAAATAATGCTAGCACACTCAAGACATGCATAACCCCTGAGATTGGATGCCTCTGCCTATGAGTCAAAGCATACACTGTTATACAGTAAATTTTCTATCTGTGCATGGGAGAAAAAAAAATAAAACCAATTTGAAAATTACACCCTAACCACAGTAAACAGAATCTGATGCAAAGTAATATTTTTGCAATAGTTGATGGGTAATTTGAACACGTAAAGGACTGTGCTCTGCCATTAGTCCAGTTGAAGGGAAAATTCACGTTAAAATAATGATTGAGAGTACAATATAGTACATACAGGAGCCAGTAACAGGTATTTATTATGACTATAAAGACACGTGTGTTATAGGTCACATATGTACTGTACCACTATATACCTGGCAGTGCAATCACTTCGTTTACATGAGGCATGGGATATGATATACATGTGTTCCACACAGGAAGCTGTTTAGTTTGCCACATGTGGCTACATTCACTATCATTCTCTATTCAGGACTTTTGTTACCTATTACAACAGAGAAGATGTTGAGCAATAGAGGGCTTACTTGGGCAAGTGCGGAAAAAAAAGGTAAAAGACAAGCGTTTCTGGAAAACCCTTGTGGAACCCCCATGTGCCTTGGGCATTTAAGGTTCAGAGAGAGAGACTACAACATGAGGAGCCCATGAACATATATACAGTCTGATGTCATCCAGCTGGATGTTATGCATGGAATACTTATATCTCATGGGATAGTTTTGGAAAAAAAAAAAGGCAGATGTATGTTTACTGTAGGTTTTATATATGATATTTTTTCTATTAAGATCAATAACACAACAATCTCAAGAAGTAAACACAAATACTGTGCTTCAGGACTTACACAAAAGCTTTTAACATGGCAAATCATAAAGATATAATACAGATGTTTGATGAACTACATAAATGACATGAGAATTACTGAAAATATGTAGTGGACTCAAACCATGAACAAACGCCCACAAATATGTCATAAGGTGTAAGACAAAGATAAGTAACAGGTCTAATGGGCCTGGGATTGTCAAAGTCCACATGGTGGCAGAGTCTGCTAAATAAGTACTGCACACTCCATTTTTTAGGTGCATTCCAGGACTGAAAAAAATAACTGCCATAACCCGCTCCCACTGCAAAGTGACCTGCGGATATCATACCTCCAGCAGCTTTACAGTACAAACAGGAGTGAAGCAGGGATGTGTACTATCACCAACATTATTTATCTTGGCAGTAGACTGGTTAATGAAGGAGGCAACATCAGACAAACGCAGAGGATTACAATGGACCCTTGACACAGTGCTGGAGGACCTTGACTTTGCAGACGACATTTGTCTACTATCATGCAGCCACAAAGATATGCAAAATAAAATAAACAAGCTAACTCAGAATGCAAACAACATAGGACTAAAGATCAATGTAGGAAAGACAAAGTTAATGAAGCAAAATGTGAACAACAAAAATGTACTCAGAGTAGATAGCAAGTTAGTAGAGGAGGTCAATGAATTTGTATACCTTGGCAGTAGAGTAATAGAAAATGGAGACAGCACAGAGGACATCAACAGCAGACTTACTAGAGCAAACCAGGCTTTTGTAGTGCTGCAGACTATATGGAAATCTAAAAAACTAAGCATAAATACGAAAATCAGGATATTTAAGAGTAATGTTCTAAGTGTACTACTCTATGGAAGTGAATGTTGGAAAATCACCAAAACCATAGAAAACAAGTTGAATTCTTTCCAGACTAAATGTTTACGAAGAATTAGAAAAATATTTTGGCCAAACACCATAAGAAATAACATCTTGTTGGCAGAAATGCAGATGAAGCCACTGACAGCAATTATTGAGGAAAGATGCTGGTGATGGTTGGGACATGTGCTCTGAATGACTGACAACTCACTACCAAAAATAGCACTAAGATGGACACCACAGGGGAACAGAACTAAGGGTAACCAAAAGAGACATGGAAAAGAACAATAGAAAGGATGTTAAGCAATAGAGGGCTCACCTGGGCAAGAGCAGAAAAAAAGGCAAAGAACAGGCATTTGTGGAAAACCCTTGCGGAAGCCCCATGTGCCCTGGGCACTTAAGGTTCAGAGAGAGAGAGAGAGAGATAACCTGCTCCCACACCTATACAAATGCTGTGCCTCAAAACCTTCACAGCATCAGCTGCAAAGAACAGTTCCAGGGAGACAAAAGACAAGACAAGATATAACATGAATAAGGTACTACCAAAGAAAAGAATATTCTTAACAGTGAGAACAAGAGCCATTGCTATATGGAGCCAATACTACTGCAAGCATGTGAGACTTGGATAATAAACAGATAGATAAAACAGAAATCTGAAGAAGCAGAGCTGTGAGGTATGGTTTTAGATGAAAGATGCAAAATATACTCTGACTGCCAGTAAAACAAAGAAGTCCTGACTATAGGAAACTAATTAAAATAATCAAAGACAGTTCAAGAGTTGTGTCTGTGTCAGAAGAAAATGCTGCACTACCTGAATTTTGTTAAAGTACTGTCCAGCATCATATGGTAAAACATTGTAAGTGGAAATACCAATAATTGGCTTGTCTGTTGGGTTTCTGGCTGTGTAGAAGGCTAAAGCTGTCTCCCCTGGATGAACCTGAGGAAAGTGAAGAAGTTTTCTCTGAGCTCATGACATTTCATACTATGACTGTAAGGAAGAAATTCTATAAAAACTTGCACCATGATCTTCTGGGTTGGGGGTTGGAGCGTAGGGCCAACAACCCCATCTCTGTAAAAAAATAAGTGTTATGGAACAGACAGAGAAGCTAGAGGTGGACCAAGACTGAGATTGAAAGACAACATAGAAGAGGATATAAAGGAAATTGGTGTCACCAAATGGAGAGAGAAGATTAGGAATAGAGAGGAATGGAGACGAACTTTATCTGCAGCAGTGAGCCCTAATGGCTTGGAAAGCTAAAGAAGAAGAAGAAGAAGAAAAGAAGAAGAAGAAGGAAGAAAGTCTATAATCGACTGAAATAACGATTTAAAATTAAAAATGAAATGAACAAGAGAAAATACTTGGAGTGATACTGAAAATAAAATATCAAACACATGACTTCAAATTCTCCAGAGTAACATTTAGGCTATGCAGTGTTAGTGCCCATAGTTTCCTTGACTATATGCAACAGCAGAGGGTAATGTGATCAACACATGCCTGGCCACCTTTTCTTCTCCCAATTATAGAAGAAGCCCATTTCTACGGATGGGCGACTGGAACACCTCTAGCCAGTCTCTTCCCTGATAGACGAGCAGTTAGTTTATAAGACTATCAATATTTCCTATCATATTCAGAACATTCAAAAGTATTTTAAATGTGCTTTTGATCAATTCTTGCACACATAAGTAACAAACATGCTACAAATTTAGAAAACAAATTTTGACAACCAAATCAAGTTTCTCCACAACTATCTCAAGAAGCAAAATGTGTCAAAAATCTGAGAGATATGAGCTAAGTAAAAGACAAAAGGAAGCCAAAGTGTTAATTATATTCCTTCTTGTGATGATATATCAGATGCTATTCCTGCTTGACTCATTAACACAACTGCCCTGCTTTCTATTTTCTGTATTTGTGTATTATTTAATCTCCAAGATCTTTTTTTTTTTTTTTTTGCATAGCTTGTCTATAATTTAATATTGGATTTACAATATGAGATTCTCCTAATACTTTCAAGGCATTCAGACTTTACAGTAATGCATTTTTCTTCTTCTGCGTTCAAGTGTCAGGTCATGCTAAATCGCAAGCCAGGTCGCCAGGATGGCCCACAGTTCTCTCCAGGTCCTCACGGCAGCCCCACAGCTTCTGCCTCAGGTCTATCCTCTGTGGCCAGGTTTGGCTTCATAGGCTAGTGAATGCTGGGCACTCTTGGAGCACATACTCAGTTTGTGATCTGTCCCCACAGGGGAATGTATCATGTGAGAAATCTCAAGTCAATAAAGGCGGTTCAGCAGTCTGCAGTGGCCAGTTCTTAAACAGAACAGGATGACCTGTTTGTGTCTCTGTAGTTGATAAATTGGACTGGGATCTGGAGTAATGCATTTCATTTCAAATGATGGACCTTGAAACAAAAAAAAAAAAAAGCTTCAAAAATGTTAAAAGTTAAAGTGTTATCATCAATGCACATCAGACAAGTCCATAAGTCCTCCGATCTCCTCCAGGGATGGGTGGATCTCACCACAAAGCACACACTCTATAGCACTAGTAAGAACGCCGATAAAATGGTGACAAGCACTTGTCAAAGACTGATAGAAAGATAATGACCAATACTGTCTACTTACTGTGACCTCTGTCTGCTGGGGTCTAAAATTCCACCTCATGCTGGAAGCCACATCAGCATTGAACCTTACAGTGATTGGACGTTCAACTTTCTCCATGGTCTCTATTTTGGATGTGTCATGACCTTGCACTGCCTGGCCACCTAGCCCAGTGGCCTGGTAGTTGATCATCAGAAAGAGAAAATTTGCCTGATCACATTCTGTAAGCTGCTGTGTTTTTAAGACAGTTACACAATACAAACAATAACAATTCTTGACCAATTATTAAATTATCTTCCTTGACAGCAATAGCACTGAGACGATTAATAAAGGAAATTATCCAGGCTGCCTTTTATATATATATTATACCCCACCATTTACCCCTCCCCCTACAGTATCAGTTTTACCGCAGTTATCTTTACAATTATCTTTTAAAATGATCTTTCTTTAATTGTGCATAAACCAAAGACCGCACAACAAAATAAAAGACAAGAAATCTCTGACTCTTTGACTCTTCATTTCTAAAACAATACTCTAAACTGTCTTAACCTCCCTCTACATCATGCAAAAAACAATGAAAATACTTTAACCCTTACCTACCTATCTTGAGCTGTTTAAACTGTTTTTTTTTTTTAAATTTAAAATAAAAATAACCACGGTCATATGGTTTTGTTCTGTAACCACAAGTTCACACATTTAAACTCCGGTAAATGTTAAAAACTAACATCATGTCTATGGCTTATGGTCTGGGTCATCATCATTGCACTTTGGACATGTCCACAGGTGTTCAGATCACCTCATCCCCCCATAAAAATCCATCAGCATCCGGCGGCTGATAGTGCCCATCTTGTGTTGCTTGAAAAGTCCCCTTACGCATCCAGTACCCCCTTGTTTTTGGCTGTGCCAAGCTGCACTTCCAGCTCTCTCAGTCTAAGCAGCGACGTGGATTGCTGCTCTCATTCTGCCCATCTCTCAGAGTGAATTAGCAATACCAGCTCGATTCAGTGGTTGTCCATCTGCGATGATGGCAGAGTCGGTCAACCTATCAGCTCTCTCAGTCTAAGCAGCGACGTGGATTGCTGCTCTCATTCTGCCCATCTCTCAGAGTGCCTTAGCAATACCAGCTCAACCCAGTGGTTGTCCATCTGCAATGATGGCAGAGTCGGTCAGCCTATCAGCTCTCTCATTACGCTAGATGCTCGCATGCCAAGGAACACCGATATGTCACTCCCTGATAAATCATCATGGCCACAATTTTTTTTAACAAAAAAAGTGAATGTGCCACGGGTATTGTTTAGTAGGTTAAGAATCAAGTTATCACCGGAACTTCTGCTACTGAAATAATAAACAAATCAAACATTCATCAATACACAACTCACCTGACAAAAGACTTTGTATAAGGGGACAGCTGCATACGCTCCACCGAGCATAAAAATAAAAACAGCTATGATATAAATAAGACCTGTCTTATTTGAGCTTCCGTGACTGCTTCCACGGGTTGCTAATCTCTGTGCTGACGTTGAAAATCTTCTTACTGTGAACACCAACATTCTGTCATTCACAGAATGCCCCGACAAGATGTTTCTGTAACTCAACCATAAGGAGGTTCTACCACAGCCAGGTTGAGCAGCTCTGGGGGCTGCAACTGCTAAGTAAAGTAACCTAAATCTGTTTCTGAAAGACACGGGTTTCACTGCTTGGGAAAAAGGCAGCTGCTGTATCAATGTTGGGTTGAACTGCCTTAGTCTGAGCTCATGTAGATGTTTAGCTTGCTGCAAAGCTGAAGATTTCAGTGCAGAGAACAAATGCTTTCCATATGTGCATATCAAGACCATTTTGGTGAGAGCAATGTTCACAATGTGGCTAAATTACTAAAACCTGTTGGACAAAATGAAAAGAAAAAAAAAAAAAGATTACCAAAATATTTAATAGATTCCTTTGATAAATGAGCTTATTGTTTAAGATTTGATTTCAGGGAAAAACTAAAGGGAGAATTACAATTTCTCACTTAGTGTGAATAAATTATGGCAATGTTTTAATAAGAGTTAAAGAAATTGTCCCATAAACTTTCGTCCATTTTTTTAACCAGCTGTACAGAACTAACCTTCTTATTCATTCTCATATACAAGACCATCAGTGTCTAAGCTTGTGACACATGGATGACAAAAGAGGCAGCAACAATGTAAAGCTAAATAGATGGCAACATCAGAGAAAGATGCCATTCAGAACATAGCTGGTAAATTTATGGGTTCATTTTCATAGTAACTGTACACTTACATTGAGGACAGAGGATAAGTATGAGCTGCCACACATGGGGTGAAGATGAGGGGCTGAATCTGGAATGAATATGAGGAGCTAAACTTGAGATAAATATGAGAGGGTGGACATGGAGTGAAGATGAGGGGCTGAATCTGGAATGAATATGAGGAGCTAAACTTGGGATAAATATGAGAGGGTGGACATGGAGTGAAGATGAGGGGCTGAATCTGGAATGAATATGAGGAGCTAAACTTGAGATAAATATGAGAGGGTGGACATGGGATGAAGATGAGGCACTGAATTTGGGATTAATATGAAAGGCTGGACAAGGGGTGAAGATGTAAGGGTGCTTCACTTCATTCTGTAGGGGAATGATATAATGATTGCTTAGAGAAACTGGTTTTGCCTTATGAACAATTGTGAAGACACTGAAGAAGTCAGACACTGCAATTAACAGCCTAAGAAAATAATGAAATTGGTTTTGGTCATGCAGTGCTAACAGTAAGTTGATGTCATGCTGACCGAGGAAGACTTACCAATAACTATTAAGTGAGGATGACTATGTCAGAGTGATCATACAGCCATTATGGCCAGTGAACCACAGCTGGGTAAGACCCTGTTACACTACTCTGCCGGTGCTCTCAGTAGCTCGACTTACGAAGCAGGGATTACTATGATTCTTATGGCAGTGAAGTCCGCTGAAAAGCTTTACAACTTCTTGGTTTTTTTTTAAGCCTCATTCCAGGAATGCAAGCAGCTATAACTCTCTCCAATCGACCTGACACCCGTGCTTCAACACCTTCACTGCAGCGTCAGTTGCAAAGAACATCATCATGTCTGCATTTTAAGGAGACTGAGCAATTATCGGCAGCATAATTTGCTTGCAGTAACTGGCCACAGGGACAAAACATCATATTTGTGTTCCGAGACCACGTTTCTCTGTGTTTATATCATGTGTTCAAGTTTGGTTTTTATTTTTTTCTTCTGAAATTACGCAGCACTCCTACACAGAGTTGTTCTCCGCATGGCTCTGTCTTTTCACTGGCTGGGGTGGGGGGGGGGGGTGTCTTATGAATATCACTCATTCATTTGCATTTCCTTGCAGAACTTTGCCTCCCTAACAGTACTCCTGTAGGCCTCTCGGTTGTGAGCAAGATGGCCTGCTGCTGATGTGTCCGTGTGCAGATCATCAACAATCAATGTCTTGCAGCCATCTTTGCTTTGGTCTTCCTCTCTTTTTTTTTTTCCCCATTATGTACCCTTCCAAAACGATCTTCTATAGATTATCCTGATGTTTAATGTGTCCAAAATATTAGTTTTCTCTCTTTAATCCTCTTTATTAGCCAGCCTTCTTCAATATTAAGTTCTTGTAGTGTAGATATATTTGTTCTTTTTTGTGTCCATGATATTTGAAGAATTCTGTAGCATTCACATTCAAATGCATTTATGTGTTTATCAGCTGTTTTGTTAAGTGTCCAGGTCTCACAGGCATATGTCGCATTGAGAAAGATGCATGTCCTTAAAATTCTTATTAAAGTTCTGTCTTTTCCTCTCCACAGATTCTTTATTTGTTTTACTTTCTGAAGAGCAACAGTCATCCTCCTTTTAATTTTCCTCATTGTATCTCCATTATTAGTTAGTAGTGATCCAAGATATTCAAAACTCTCCACCTCTTCCAGTTTTTCCTCTTTGATACATATTTCAGCTGCCTTGTTTGTTTTATCAGTTGTCATTAATTTAGTTTTCTTCACATTAAGATAGAGGTTTTGCTCTTCTTACAGACTGACATAATTAGTTTTTCCATTCCTTTTTGTGTTGTGGACAGTAATACCGTGTCATCAGCATATCTAATCTCTGGTATTTCATAACCTCCAATTGTTATGGCATCGTAATATTCTTTGTCTACATCTTCTCTAACATTCCTCATTATATTTTCAGTATACAAGTTAATTAAGTAAGGCAACAATATGCACCCCTGACAGACCCCTTGTTTTATGTCAACCCAAGTTGTTGTTTCACCATTTAATCTTAGTGTTGCTTGTTGGTCTAGATACAGCAGTGATGTTAATTATATCAAATGTGTTGGGAATCCCATTTTTTTCATTATTTCCCAAAGTTTCTGGTGTTGTACACAATCAAATGCCTTTGAGTAGTCTATAAAAGATACATATGGATTCACATTAAACTCTCTGCATTTTTCTATTATTAATCTTATACTGAATATATGATCTCTTGATCCTCTTCCTTGCCTGAAACCAGCTTGGACCATATTGACTTCTTCTTCTATTTTCTTATGAAGCCTATCAATTATGATTTTTAACAGAATTTTACTTGCATGACTAACCAGGGCAACAGTTCTGTAGTTTGTGCATAATTTCAGGTTACCCTTTTTTTGCAGTGGTATGAACACAACTCTTTTCCATTCTTTTGGCCAAATACCTGAATGCCATATCTTTTTACATAGTGCATGATAGACTGTTGCACATTCCTTTCCTCCTGCTTTAATAGGTTCAGCTGTTATCTCATCACATCCTGGTGATTTACCATTTTTCAGATTCTTTATTGCTCATAAAACTTCTTCAATTGTTGGTTCAGGTTTTTTCTCCTCCAATAATAATTCACACTGTTGATTTCTGCTTTCACAGTCGGTTGTATCATACATTCCTCTGCAATATTCCTTCCATCTTTCTAGAATTTCCTCTGTCTCTGTCAAGGTATTCCCCATCTCATCACAAATTACATTTAGCTTAGGTGTGACATTTCTCGTCAATGTCTTCGTTTCCTTAAACATTTCACTATCTCTTCCACACTTCTGATGTCCTTCTATTCTTTCACAACAATCTTGTATGTATTGTTTTTTGTCCTTCTGTATGTTTCTTCATACTTCTTTTGTTAAAGATTTATATTCCTCTTTGTTATTGTTTGTCACTTTCCAATGTGTCTTCATTTCTCTACATTGTTTTATCAGTTCTAGTGTGCCTGCTGTAATCCATCCATTCTTTTGTGTTTTCTTTACTGGAACCACATCTTTAGCTGTTGTTATTAAGATATCTTTGGCCTGCATAGCCAATTCATTTGGTGTTATCTCCTCCTGTACAGCCGTCAGGGTTTCAAAACGGTTCTTCACTTCTATACCGTATTGTTCTGGTATATTTGTAAGATCAAAGCGGAGTGGTCTTGATTCCATAACTGTCTTTTTTATCTTTATATTTATATGCTATTAATAACTCATGCTCTATGTCACAATCAGCACCTGGTAAAGTTTTTGCCGATGTTTATACTTGATCTCCACCTTCTTTGCACTAAAATGTAATCTATTTGATTCTTGGTTTTCCCATCAGGTGATGTCCATGTGTAAAGTCTTCTTGGATGTTGTTTAAAAAGTGTGTTAGCAATCATTAGTTCAAATTTTCCATGCAAAATGCCATGAGAGTGTCACCTGCCTCATTTCTAAGTCCTATGCTAAATTTCTCCACAACATATCCTTCATCCTCTGATCTTTCTGTACCAATCTTTGCATCCCCCATTATTAACACAATACCATTTTTCCGTACCTGGTCTATCGTCGTTTGCAGTGTGTTATAAAAGTCTTCTACTTCCTCTTCTTCTGTTGCTGATGTAGGTGCATATATCTGGATGATTGTTACATTTCTAGGAGTGCCTTTAAGTCTGATAGTGAGGATTCTATCACTTACTGGATTGTAACCTAGTAATGCTTTTGATGCTGATTTGTCCAAGTAAAAAGCCACTCCATTCTTTCCTCCTAATTCTCCACCAGAGTATATAAAGATATTATCATTCTCACTCTTAAAGTGTCCTGATCCTTTCCATCGATGTTTGCAGATTCCCAAAATGTGTATCCCCGTCCTTTTCATCTCGTCACTTATTATTTGATACTTTCCCTCATATATACTTCTTATATTCCATGTTCCTACTATTATTTTACTTTTAATCTGATGCAGGGGTTTTCCTTAGTAACACCGTCAGGATTTTGTCCGTCATCACAATTACTAGTACTGACCTCTGTCTCACACTCTTCCCCAGTGTTAAAATTAGATCTATCTGGTTGGGGAGCCTCATCACCAGATCTTTTTCCTATTTGACTTTCCATGTTGCTGTTTGGGTTTCTTGGTATTTCCAGAAGATAGTTTACCATTGCTTTCCTTCCAGGCAGTGACTGTACTAGTCTGTAGTCGTAGCCATTGTCCCTACATAGAGATCTTCTGCCAAGCATCATAGAATGGTGACCATAACCAACATTATCCGTCGGCTGCTCTCCCATTCAATCCACCACCTGCTCCCATGGCTTCACGTCACCCTGATCGGGGGGCTATACAGGTACTCCACCTTGCCCAAGGGTGTCCCGTAGACTGACGGAGGTAAGAAGGCGTCTTCTCCTTTGACAGGGGATACCCCTACCCCGCTAACCTATTGGATATGAGGCGAACAATTTACCAGGGAAACATGTTCTGCTGTTATCTTTTCTGTATAATTTTCTTAGAAAGCCTAGTATAACAGAATATATAAATAAATAAAAACATATTCTTACTTCCTCGACTGCGTGTCGCGCATACATATGCGAATAAACGTGTGTTTATGAAATAATCCTTAACATGCTTCAGAGGTCGAACCTTTCCTATCCATGTTTTCATAAAACCGCGGCCATATTTACTGTCGAAAATAAAGTTGCTGTAAAGACGTCAAGTTCTCTGCGGTGGAATGTTTATTGATTGCCTATCAAAATTATATAAATTTGCAGCGAAAAGCATGTATAACTGTGCTATATTAATACTTTTCCATGATATTTTATTACTAGTAATTTGTGTATTATCTGCCACACGACTTATATCATAATGATGACTATGTTTACTAGTTACGACATATATCGCAAATATAACCTATTCCGGATCTGTGTGGTGGTGGAAAGAAGCATTGCAGCCCAACAATTGTTGTTTGATCATAGTCTGTCTCCCTGAACGGTTGTCCCAGTCGTTTTGCCCGGTCCAGACTGATACTTTTAAAATGGGTATTTTGGAAAAAATTCAAGAGATTGAGAAAGAGATCTCAAGAACACAGAAAAATAAAGGTACACATTTAGCCACGTCTGTCGCCTCAGAAGTAAAGGCTTCAGAAGTGAAATTACGATTTCTTCTTGCTTTATTTTCTCCCCACCCCCTCAGATGTAAGCCCTGTTTAAGTAACAATCAGGTTTTTGCAGCATTATGTATTGTGTTAAGTAAATATATACCTCTCCACATTGTTGTCCTCAGCAACTGAATATCACTTGGGTCTCTTGAAAGCAAAGATAGCAAAACTAAGGCAGCAGTTGCTAGAGCCGTCTGGAAAAGGTGGTCAGAAGGTATTACATTTTATTTCTGTTATACTTCGTTTGTGTAATTCACAGTCATACAGAGTCATTTGTATACAGACTGCAGGTTTCTTCAGATTTCTTAGTGTCAATAATTTCAAATGGAAGGAGTATTACAGTTATGAAGAAGAGCATATTATTTGACATGTAGGGTTAGAGTATGAAGACATTTTTCACTGAAGTTCATCAGTTTACCAGTGAACAGACTTTTTTCCTTAAAAAATTGGATAGGAAAGATTAAATCACTTTATTGGATCTGTAGTTTAAAGATTACAGTACTGAATGGCTTGTCTTCTGTCTCCCTGCAGCTGTGAGCTGGTGTTCTTTACAGCTCATGCCGTGAGGGTGCTGAGGGTTGGGAGAGGGTCATGGTGGCAGTTCTTTTCAGTCCCTGAATGCAGCTAAAGAGCAGGGGGATGTTCAGTATCTGTTTAACTCTTCCCGTGCCACAGAAAAAAAAACGCGGACGTTCCCGTCTGTGCCACACAAAAAGCGCAGGTCTTGATATGTATAGGGGGTATAGTTGTAAAACTGAATGTACAAAGTATTTCCACCTTATACATATTATGCATGAAAATAGCTGTAAATATAAGAAGATTTCATAATGAAGAGTTTTTTAGGAAAAAAGAAGTGGTGTGATGATTTTAGCTGATAATTGTGTACTGCTTACCATCGGCGATGCCTAGACATACAGTGTTTACCATCAGCGATTTCCAGATCTACTTAAATTGTCATTGGATCTCTTCATATGGTGGCATTCTCACTAAAATAGATCTAGATGTACTTGGGGTACATTCAGGAACAGTGGTCTGGTCATAGGACATGTCCTTATGCCTCTGAAATCACAATAAATATTGAAATTTCTCCATTAAAAACATCAATTTCACTCGGTTGTTAGCCACGCTTTGAATTGAACTGTGAAAGGTCACCAGACATGTGCAGATAAATTGTGTACAATTAAAAGTTACACTGGTTTTACACTGCAATGAAACAAACCTCACTGTAATGATGATGGCAGTCACTAGACTAACCGGAAGACCTTGCTATAGCAAGGATGGCAGTCACTAGACTAACCGGAAGACCTTGCTATAGCGAGGATGGCAGTCACTAGACTAACCGGAAGACCTCGCTATAGCGAGGATGGCAGTCACTAGACTAACCGGAAAACCTTGCTATAGCGAGGATGGCAGTCACTAGACTAACCGGAAGATCTCGCTATAGTGAGGATGGCAGTCACTAGACTAACTGGAAGACCTCGCTATAGCGAGGATGGCAGTCAATGAGTTAACAGACTCCATGACCATGAAGACTATGGCGATCCTTGCCCCATCAGCTGGGCTAGGCCTGTTAAAGGGGGGTGAAAACAGAGAGGTGAGACAGGGTCTATCGTTTGCCAACACTGATGCTAGCATGTCAGCAATGGGTCGTTTGTTGCCAAAACAGACATCATCTTTGCGCCCCACACTACTGAATGTAAAGGTAATAGATATCATGAGATATTTATCTTCAGTAAATGCATATAAATGAGTTCACATATTGTAAGATTTCAAATTAAAATTAATTAATTTTTCAAACACTGCTAAATGTAATTATGAATCAATACTAGTTAACAGTGTAGTTTTCCAACCAGAAACAAGGACGTCAGGGTTCCTGAGGAAATGACTAGGTGCCCCTGAAATTCATGAGAGGACATCTAAGCATCGATGGAGGGAAAGAAAAGGGGGAAAGTAATTATTAATTTGATGAAACTCTTTCTTGAAATCCTGCTGTTCAGCTATGTAAAGAATATAAATCCTTCTTTCTGTTTTTTGTGATTAGGGAGAAGGATTTGATGTGATGAAATCAGGAGATGCCAGAGTTGCACTTATTGGTTTCCCTTCAGTTGGCAAGGTAATTAAAATGTTCAAGGTATCACACATTTGAGTGGTGTAGTGGTTCGTGTGCTTCGTCTCTCATAGTGATTTTGGTGGTTCAAATCTGGCTGGAGGAACCCCAGTCACCTAGCCCTGTAGAAATGGGCACCTAGTTCCATCTGAAGCAGAATAAGGAAAGGTGGCCATATTGGTGTCAGCCATATCATCTTGTCATGAGCGAATGGATCAGGAAAATATGGGCCCTGTTACTACATTCTTAGGTGTTTCTGTGATATGATAGGTCAGAGTTTTTTTTTTTAGTTGCATTTTGCAGCTGTTCTGTACACTGTGTAAAAAACTGGATTGTAAAGTAAGGTAAAGTCATCCTTAGTTTTGATAAAATTGTTTATTACATTTTTATTTTTTCTTAACGTGATTGGATCATGATTACACTAGAGTATTTTAAAACCAGTTCAGCCATACTTGTCTTTCACTTTGCATGAAGCACTTTCTGAAATACTGGTTTTCTCAATGCAGCATTTAGTACTTTTTTTTTTTTAAAGTAAAGTTTAAAACGCTTTACAAACATCGGCAGAAAGTAAATGTTCGTGTGAAATTATTTTTTTTCTTATCCTGTTTGTGCTGAGATTTAACCTTTACAAAATGCTTATACGCTGAACCAAAGTTAAAACTGGCTGACTCTCCTCCATGTAAACTGATCATCATCAAGCTGCTGGCCCAATTATTTTCCAGGCAATTTTGCTGTTTGCATTTTAGTAAGTTTTTGGTAATATAAACTGGTTACAGTAACTGACTACCTCCTAAAGTTTCAGTTTTTTTTCTCTGTTTTTTTTAATTGGTAATTTACTGATAATTGCCTGTCAACATAATCATTGTAGACACAGGATGACCTCTTTGAGAATGTACTTCTTTAACAGCTGAACTTAATGGCCAATAAAATGTGAAGACTTGCATTTGCTAGCATGGTGAAAACAGTTTTAACTTATATTAACATTTTCCCACACTCTTCCACAGTCTACACTGCTAAACACATTGACTTCAACACACAGTGAATCTGCATCGTACGAATTCACAACCTTAACGTGTATCCCTGGAGTCATAGAGGTAACTTTTTATGAGTTTATATGTATATATATATATCTGAACTTTAAGTGCCCAAGGCGCATGGGGCTGCCACAAAGGTTTTCCACAAACACCTGTCCTTTGCCTTTTTTTGTTCCACTCTTGCGCAGGTGAGCCCTCTATTGCTCAACATCCTCTCTGTTGTTCTTCTCAATATCTCCTTTGGTCTACCCTTACTTCTGTTCCCCTGTGGTGTCCATCTTAGTACTATTCTTGGTAATGAATCATCAGTCACCCCGAGTACATGTCCCAACCATCGCCAGTAATTGCTGTCAGCGACTTCATCTGTATTTCTGCCAACAGGATCTTATTTCTTACAGCTTTTGGCCAAAATATTCCTCGTAAACATTTAGTCTGGAAAAAATTCAACTTGTTTTCTATAGTTCTGGTGATTTTCCAGCTTCCCCTGGGAACAACTGTGTTAAGAGCACACTTATCTTAACATAGTGTTTGTTAGACAGGAAACATAGATCTGTTTGCTTAAAAACTCTGACCTACTTCTGTAGCCCAGAAACTTGTAGCAATCAACACTAATTGTAATTGTTATTTTTGTAAAATGTAATGTCAGTTTGGTGGACGGATGGGGACATGGAGATCTCTGGCAGGGATGAGGGAAGCCTGGTGTGAAACCAATGAATCCAGGACGTGACAAGCCTATAGGTCTTTAAAACAATGGCTATCAGAATGATGTAAACAAAACAGAGCCAGCAGACTATAGGTGGCGGGGAATGGATATCGTTGAAGCCCTCATCAGATTCCTCATCTCAAAGTCAGAATGTCTTTGTGGAACTGTCTCCAAACCATCTGACATGGAGAAGCCACCAGAGGCTGGAAAACAAAGTTTTGGCCAGGCCAGCCACACTGTCTTCATGGCAGTCCGAGCAAGACCACAGTCTGCCCTAGCAAGGAAAGGTGCTGAAGTCGGAATTACCCAGCCAAAAGGCGCATCACAAAAATCAGGGTAACACGCATTATCGCTAATGAATGTCTCTATCTGCAGTATTCAAACATGGTGCTCGCCCTGTGAAGACTAACCAGGCAGGTGCAGTGCCGGGCCCCCTGCCTCGAAAGGGTCCACCCAATGCTACTGGAGGTCCTCTCAGTTCGTCTTGTGGAGTCAGGAGACATGAGAGTAGAGCTACTGGCCAAAAAATCCAACGGAAGAAAACAGCCAAAAAGCAAGAACTTAAAATAATGCAGTGGAATGCTGAGGGTGTCAGCAGTGTTAGAGATGGCTATAGCAAAAAGGTGGAACTAGAGAACATACTTTTTGCAGAGCAGGTAAGTATATGCTGCATACAGGAGACACACCTAACCAAAGATGCCGCCTTTAAAATCAGAGGCTACCAGTGTTTTAGATCAGACCGACGGGACAGAAGAAAAGGAGGAGTACTCACACTTGTTAAGAATAACATCAGCGTATGTCAGGTGGGAGTGTTCATGGAAGGAGCCGAATATCAGATGATCCATCTAAAAAGTAGTAATACAGATTTCCACCTCCTTAACTATTACTGTCCTAATGACCGCCCACTTGCTTTAGAAACAATCCCACACAAAGAGAGACTGATGGTCTGTGGTGATTTTAACAGCCATTCCCAGAGCTGGGGCTATGACCACAGAGACAAGAGAGGAGAGGAAGTTGAGAGCTGGCAGGATGATAATGGAATTCTCCTGATCAACCAGCCAATGGATCCCCCAACATTTTTACATTTTACTCAAGGGCTTGGTGTACAACCTCAACACCAGATCTGGCATTCCACTCTCCAGATCTGAAGTGGAACATGCCGCTCGTGAAACCATTCCCAGAGGAGCTCGCAGGGACTATAAACCATACTGGTCTAGTGAGCTGGGAAAACTCCATGGTGATGTGGAAGCAGCTCGAAAGCAAGCAGAAAATATACCATGCCAAGAACACCACAATAATTACCAACATTCTAAGGCCAAATTTCAGAGAGCCAAGCTGCAAGCCAGACGGGAAAGTTGGAGAGAGAAAACAGAGTCCCTAAACTTTGAAAAGGATGGAAGGAAACTGTGGAAACTAATTAAACAGTTAAATGATGAGAGTACTGGAAGAAGTACAAAGATTACACTAATAGAGGATGGGAAAACTCTTACAGGTGAGCAAGTAGCAGATCACTTTGCTCACATATTTGCACAGGACTGCAGCATTGATATCCATCCAGAGAAAGAGCGTGCAGTGCGCATTGAGCCACAGAAAGAAGAGGAACAAGTCAGAAAAGTGGAGGTCATGGATGCACCAATCACACGCAGCGAGTTAGACCTAGCAGTCAGTAAACTGAAACCAAGGAAATCACCAGGACCAGATGGAGTGTCCAATGAAATGATCAAGAACCTGGGAATGGCAGCAATGGGAAAGCTGTTGGATATTTTCAGTATGTGCTGGAGCACATGTAAGTTACCTCAAATCTGGAAGGAAGCAAGCATGGTACCACTGCTAAAAAGCAGTGATACTGCCTCCAGCTACAGGCCAATCAGTCTCATTAGCTGCCTATGCAAAACGATGGAACGCATCATTGACCTGAGGCTAAAATGGTACCTAGAAAGTGAAAACCTTCTCGTTCAACAACAAGCAGGATTTAGGTAGTACTACAGTTCGGAAGATCAAGTGATCTATCTCTCTCAAGAGATTGAGGATGCATTCCAAGAGAAAAACCTTGTACTAGCAGCGTGGATAGACCTAAAGAAAGCCTTTGATAAAGTATGGAAAAAAGGTCTGCTGTGGAAACTAAGAAACTGCAATGTGAATGGAAGACTGTACAACTGGATAAAGTCCTATTTACACAATAGAAGAGCTAGAGTAGTAATGGATGGACACAAAAGCCAGAAAGTACTTCTGCGACACGGTGTACCACAAGGAGGAGTTCTTTCATCTACACTATTCCTTGTATTCATTAATGACCTGGTCAAGGAACTTCCCTATGGAATCAAAGCGGCATTGTATGCAGATGATCTGGTCATGTGGTGTACAGATGAATATGCGACAGTTGCAACACAGAGACTCCAAAGAGCAGCAGACATCTTGACATCATGGACAAACAAGTGGTGTGTAAGTATCAACACAGAGAAATCAAGTACCACTCTGTTCACTCTCTCATCTAAACAGAAAGCAGGTAAGATCTTTGTAGATGAAATATCCTTAAGGATGGACAACCAACCCACTTACTTAGGAGCGACTCTTGACTCAAAACTGACTTTGAAGCAACACATCAACAGTGCAGAGGCAAAAGCCAGAAGAAAACTAGCCATATTAAGAAAATTAAGTGGAACCACATGGGGAGCTAGTGAAAGAATCCTCAAGAATGTATATCACCAAAGTATTCTACCACATTTAGAATATGGCTCAACATCTTGGTGCACAGCATCAAACACTACGCTGCATAATCTAGACAAGGTTCAAAATCAGTCACTACGGATTATCACAGGTGCCATGAGGTCCACACCAATAGTAGAAATGCAGAAAATAGTTGATGTTCAAGCGCTAAAGGAACGTAGAGACACAAAGGTCATGACCATGGGAGAGAAATTCCTTAGCTCTGTAAGCCATCCCCTGAAGGAGAGATTCAATAACTTGGCATTAAGCCGGCTTAAAAGAAGCAGCTTCATTCACCAGACCAAGCGTATGCGTAAACTGATACCTGACCTTCCAACTGTAGTCGCTCCATTATCATCTGTACCAGAGCATACACCATGGAAAGAAGCAGATTATACACAAATAACTATTCAGACTGAAGTGAAAGGTGTGCAGAATGGTGAGATGCAAAGCAGCCTTGTAAGATCAACAGCCACACTTAGTGTGCTAGATGACAAATATCCATGTGACACCTGGATACGTGTGTATACAGACGGATCTGCACACAATGCCATAAAGAATGGAGGGGCAGGAGCACATATTGAATATCCAAACAACACCACTGACAAGATTTCCATACCCATCGGAAAATACTGCAGCAACTTTGATACAGAAGTTAGGGCAATTATTGCTGCAGTTGAAAAACTATCAGATTCCAGAATTGATACATGTCCTGTAGTAATTCTCACAGATGCAAGATCAGTACTGGAAGCTCTTCAGTGCAACAAACTACCAGACCTTAAGGATGCCTTGTCAAAAATTGGCTTACAACATGGAGTCACTTTGCAATGGATTCCCTCTCACTGTGGGATACCAGGCAATGAGAAAGCTGACCATCTGGCCAAAGAGGGCACTGAAATGGAGCAACCAGACATGCCAGTCACCTATAATCAGAAGAAAAGCATGATAAAAACCTACAGGAAGCCACAAACACCGCCACATGATGATTATCACATGCTAAACAGAAAGGAACAAGCCACTATCTTCCGTCTCCGAACAGGACACACCCGACTCCGAAGTCATATGTATACAAAGTTTAAGGTTGGTACTTCTAATCTTTGTACATGTGCCCAGGTGCCCCAAACTGTGGAATATATCCTCCAGAACTGCACCAACTATGAGACACTGAGAAATAATTACTGGCCCAGTGAAACCACTAAAGAAGATAAACTCTACGGTTCCATACATGAATTACAAAAAACAGTGAAATTTATCCAAGAGACAGGACTGCAGGTATAGACAGACAATGCGAACAAAGAAGAAGAAGAAGTGATTTTCCAGCATTCACTTCCATAGAGTAGTACACTTAGAACAGAGAGAGAGAGCACAGGTATATACATTTCAACACTGAAATGAATGTAAAGATGGCAAAAACTGGTCAGTTTTTAAAAAAGCATGGAAAAATCAATTATAATTTGTAAAAATGAAAATGATCGTATAAATTTTGAAAAAAAAAAAAGGACGGCAGTGATAAATAGTTAAATGAGAGTTACATAATGAGGTTAAAAATAAAAATTGTTTGCAATATTTCATTTTTAAAAAAAATAATAAGATGGAATTTTTTTTTCAGAAAGTATGATCAAACATTTTAAAAAAAATAAAAGGAATGAGAAAAGAAAAATACAGAATTATACTAAGACTTTGAAAGTTAAAATTAATTCATTAAAACACTTTCAGTACAATGGAGCTGATATACAGTTGCTTGATCTCCCAGGGATCATAGAAGGAGCTGCCCAGGGTGAGATTTCCTTTTTTTTTGTTGTTGCTTTTCTATGTCGATTTTTTCACTGCTTGTTCTAACTCTGTACGTGATGTGTTATCAGTGAGCAGTGTGTTCTTGTTGGATTCGCTCATTGAAAATATGTAGTCTGGTCCACAGTTTATCAGAATCTTATTGCATCACTGAAAATGTGTGATATTGTTGCAGTTATGATTCAGCTCTTGAGCTGTATGTATATCAAGCAGCTTCTACAGTTCAGAGGTGCTTATATTCCAAGCCTGAACAACTTTGTAGTTGTTTGTGCAGGCATCAGCTGCTAATATCTTTTATCTTGCACAGAGAGATCCATCATTATCGCTTGACCTGGACTGTTTAAAAGAGTAGGATAAGATGAACTTTTCCCATTCATACTCTGTTTTGGATCACCCATGTTTGTTCATTACTTTATGAAGTGTTTAAAGAAGTGAAGACATTGATGAGAAACGTCACACCTAAGCTAAATGTAATTTGTGACGAGATGGGGAAGACCTTGACAAAGACAGAGGAAATTCTAAAAAGATGGAAGGAATATTGCAGAGGAATGTATGAAACAACCGACTGCAAATGCAGAAATCAACAGTGTGAATTATTATTAGAGGAGAAAGCACCCGAACCAACAATTGAAGAAGTTTTATGGGCAGTAAAAATGGTAAATCACTGGGATGTGATAAAATAACAGCTGAACTTTGTAAAGCAGGAGGAAAGGAATGTGCAACAATCTATCATGCACTATGTAAAAAGATATGGCATTCAGGTATGTGGCCAAAAGAATGGAAAAGAACTGTATTCATACCACTGCCAAAAAAGGGTAACTTGAAATTATCCACAAACTACAGAACTGTTGTCCTGATTAGTCATGCAAGTAAAATTCTGTTAAAAATCATAATGGGTAGACTTTGTAAGAAAATAGAAGGAGAAATCAGTAAGCTGGTTTTAGACAAGTAGAGAACAAGAAATCATATATTCAATATAAGATTAATAACTAAATTAATGACAACTGACAAAATAAATATGGCAGCTGAAATACATATCAATGAGGAAAAACTGGAAGAGGTGGAGAGTTTTGAATATCTTGGATCATTACTAACTAATAATGGAGAAACAATGAGGGAAATTAAAAGGAGGATATCTGTCACTCTTCAAAAAATAGAACAACTAAAGAAACTGTGGAGAGGAACAGACAGAACTAGAAAAATAAGATTTTTAAGGGCATGTATCTTTCCCATTGCAACATATGCCTGTGAGACCTGGACACTTAACAAAACAGCTGAGAAACACATAAATGCCTTTGAATATAAATGCTACAGAAGAGTCTTTCAAATATCATGGACAAAAAAGATATCCATACTACAAGAACTTAATATTAAAGAAGATTGGTTAGTAAAGAGGATTAAAAAGAGAAAACTTAAATATTTTGGACACATTATACATCATGAGAATTTAGAGAAGACAATCTTTCAAGGGTACATGATGGAGAAAAAAGAAAGAGGAAGACCAAGGTTAAGATGGCTGGAAGACATCATTGACAATCTGCGAATGGATGCATCAGCAGCAGGGCATCTTGCTTACAGCCAAGTTTCCTACAGGAAAGCTGTTAGGGATGCAAAGTTCTGCAAGGGACATGCAAATGACTGGCTGATGTTTGTTTTTGCCATTTCTTTTTCCCTATGTTGCTTCTCCAAATCTTTCTGTTACCCTGTCTTATTTAGGTGTGGCTAGTGGTCCATACAGAGAATGAAACTTTCTGACATACTTCATGCCATAAGAAAAATTTCTAAAGAACACATGATGGTCAACTTTTCACGGAGATGATGATTAATCCAGGAAATTGCACAAATCAGGGAAATCACTTAAATTGATATATATTTTATGTTGTTATATATGTTTTTATGGAGGCTGTGGTCTTAATGTTTTTATATATTTTTGCAGGTAAAGGCCGTGGTCGTCAAGTGATTGCAGTTGCCAGGACGGCTGATTTAATCATTATTATGTTAGATGCAATGAAAGGAGAAATACAGCGGTCAGTTAATGATCCAATTTACCACATAATACAATTTTTTTTTTTTTTTATTTCTGTAGTCCAAGATTATCATACTTTAATGTATTCTTTGCTTTATCATCCTTGCATTTCATAAAGATAGCTTTCTTTTTCAGTGATTTTTAACATGTCTCTACAAAGAATGAGCTCTTGACAGAAATTTTACAGTGTCTTCTATCTTTGTACCTGTTCAGTAGTCCTCTGACATTAATATTGAAGTTATTACTTTATTATTATACTCTTAACCTCTTTAGCATTACATTTCTGGTGGGGGAAAAAAAAACATGCCAAAAAAATTGCTTAGGTACCATGCTGGTTCCGCTCAGTCACTAATATTGATTAAGGAGATCTCATATTTACTTTTAGAAGCTTGTCCTCATTTCCTTCACTACATGGCAGCATACTGCCACCCATGAACATTATTTGGGCATAACCTTGTGTATGGCCTCAGAACCAGGTTAGTCTGTATAATGTACAGGGCTGACATTTTTAGCATATGAAACCAGACCTATATAACGTATAGGTTTAACACCAAGGAGGTTAAATCATTTATTGTTGTCACAGTGAATCTCTAAAGATATATATATATATGCATATATAGGTAAAGTGTCCATTGTTTCCATTCATTAAAGATATGTTTGCCTCATGTGATTGTTTTCTAACCCAGAGAACTGCTGGAAAAGGAACTGGAAGAAGTTGGAATAAGACTGAATGCAAGGAAGCCAAATATTTACTTTAAGGTACGTCAGTTTGAAGGTCAGAGTAAGAACAGTAGAAGCCAGAAGAGGCTGGGCTGCACTCCGCCATGTCTGGTGGTCCAAAAAAGGATAAGCCAGAAAAGCAAATGCAGAATATTTTTAAAATAATGTGTGTATTGTCCTATTATATGGGAAGAAATTCTGGGAAAAGACACAGGCGGTGGCACATACACTTAACACTTTCCAAATCAAATGTCTATGTAAGATAAAAGGAGTGTTCTGTCCAAATACCATAAGCAATGACATATTGTTAAGAGGAGCAGACATGACACCATTGCCAGCGTTGATTGGAAGGAGGAGATGGCAATGGATTAGCCACATTATGAGAATGACATATCCTTACCAAGAACAGCTTTGAAATTGGCGCTGCGGAGTAAGAGAAGTATATGAGATGACATACAGCAGAGAAAAGTGCTGGTAAAACATAGGACTGACATGGTAAACAGCCAAGAAGATAGCAGAGGACCAACTTCTTCTTCGTTCGCTTCTACCACCAAGACCTCCCCGCGATCCTACTGAATTTACGTCTGTGGTCCACGTTACGTCCTGTGGTCCCCCGAAAAGACCACATGGGGTTCAGAGTATCGCAGGGCTTGAGCCTGTATTCTCGGTGGGTCCCGGAAGCGGGATTGCGTGACACCGTGGTTTTCGTTGCACCAGTTTAGTCTAGAGTTGGACTGTCTCACCGGAAGACCTCGACGTGTTTTGGATATCAGTATATCCCCGCTGGGTGAGAGGTGTTAGCCCACCTAGGCCAGAGTTGAACTTTCTCACCGGAAAACCTCGACGTGTTTCAAGATATCATCGCCGGGTGAGAGGTGGTTGCCCATCCTGTCCAGTGTTGGACTTCCTCACCAGAAAACCTCTGCGCGATTAGGATATGCATAAATTCCCGCCGGGTGAGAGGTGGTTGCCTATCTAGACTGCCCTGGTCCAGTGTCTCCGACTTCAGCATTTTGTGGTCGTGGCCGCTACCCTTCCTAGTTGTGACCAGGATGGAGCTTTTGTCCAGGAGGATGAATCCTCGCCACTAATGACTTCCACCTCTGGGTTGAGCCGGTTTAGGCATATTATCCCAGTATGGGCGTGTTTGGGATGTGACTGACCTCTAGAGCAGAGGTGCCATGTCATGCGTAGCCTTCAAGTTTCACCCCTGGAGTGAGCCGGTTTAGGCATATTTCACCAGTATGGGTGTATATCGGGCTTGACCGACCTCTAGATCGGAGGTGGCATGACAAGCCTAGCCAGCAAGTTTCACTCCTGGTGCATGCCGGTTTAGGCATATTTCACCAGTGTAGGTGCATTTCGGACGTGGCCGGCCTCTAGAGCTGAGGTGTCGTGGTATGTGTAGCTCTCACAGCGATACTACTGGACATACCGATTAAACTTCACTTTATCTTTTTCCTTCACCTTTTCACATCGCCGCCACATAGCAACCCTGATTGCTTTTCCTCATTTTCTTCCTTGGCTGGGAGGAGCTTCACTCCACGTGCGGCATCCGAAAAGTCTCGCCAGCAGTGTCTTAACCTCTAGGTTAAGCCAGTTCAAAAATTTCACCCGATATGAGTACACTTAGGACGTGGCCGACCTCCAACCAGAGGTGCCGTGATTTGACTGTTTGCTTCGCTTTATCCTTTCTACCACCTTTTCCACAGTGATGCCGCGCGGCAACCCATTTGCACCTTTCTTCATTGGCCGGGAGGAGCACCACTCCACACACGGCAGCTGAAGAATCTCGCTAGCAGCGGTAGATGAGCTACCAAATGTGCCACTCATCTACCCTAAGTGTCTGGTTTTCAGGCGCCAGATATTCACCTTCGCCCCTTCTCCTGTCAGTTTAAACAGTTCTGCCACGGGATGGCCAGGAGCTGGACTTGACTGCCAGAGGCTGTTTGAGTCGCACGCCGTTGGAGTGGAGAGCGAATTCTCCACCCCACCTCCGGCAATAACAGTCCTTAGAAGCAGAGGACCAACAAAAGTGGAAGTCTCTTGCTGTCAGCAGCTCCGTGTGACTTGGGGACTGAAGGAACAAGTGAGAGAAAGAGAGAAGAGTCAGTTTGAAAGAAATTTGAGTGGTGTTTTCATTGGGTTAGGAATTACAAGTTCTAGGGAAGAAACTTTTTGGGAGCAGTTGATCTTCATTTTTTTCATGCATTCATTCACACATAATATGTGTTAGAGAAAACAGAAGTGTAATGTTTTGATTAGATTAGGATTAGATTTTGTTTCATTGGCTGAGTTACATGTGTATATAACTGCTTCTGTATTTGCCTTATTTCGACAGCAAAAAAAAGGAGGCGGCATATCCTTCAACTCCATGGTACCTCTCACAAAAACCAGTGAAAAAATGATACAGCTCATTTTACACGAATACAGTATCCTTTGATTGTTGATAGCGGTAACCGAAACAGATCACGTCTACCTACTGGCAGGCTGTTTTAAACAACAGTAAAAGAGATTTTACTGCATGATTTTGATAGAAAATTACATGACTTAAAGAATGTTGGAAAATACATGAGCAAGGGAGACTAGGAGAACAACAGAGAGGATATTGAGTAATAGAGGACTCACCTGGACAAGAGCGGGAAAAAGGGCAAGAGGACATGCATTCGTGGAAAACTCTTGTGGAAGCCCCATATGGCTTGGACATTTAAAGGTTCAGAGAAATACAGGCGTATGTTTCAGCTTTTATCAAAACATAGGAAGAGGAAGGAAATGGAGCAGAAACAGCAGGAAAAAAAATTATAAGATGAGCAAGTAGAATTAAAAAGGAAGCAGAAACAGTCGCTTATTTTTGCAGAATGCCTTCATCTAGGACAACAGAAATGACAAGACAGGTAAAAAGAAGATTTAAGAACTTACCTGTCAGAGATCCTCCTAGTGTGACAGTCAGCACAAAATAGAGTGAGTGACTTAGTTATTCACTTGCTACGTATAAAATATGTGGTAATTGCATATGCCTCCGTTTGGTCATATTCTGAGCTAGGTCTTCTTCGCCTCATTCCAGGATATTTTTAACACCCCCCACCCCCCCCCCTTTTTTTTTTTGCCTCCTCTTCACTTGGACGGCGGTGAATGTGGTGACAGGCCGACTCTGAACTCATGACCTCCAATTCAGAAAGTTGCATCAGTATCAATTCAGTCATTTAAAACTGTTTCTAAATGCTTTAAACTGGCAGATAGCATGAGCTGCCCAAGAGCTCTAAGTCTGCAGGTCTGTGGAAGTAATGACGCCATCTCAAATATCACTGGCCCCAGATAGCATCAGTTGTCTAGTGTGTGACATCACCCCTAGGATATGTGCAGATTACTCTGCTTTTGGAGAAATATCACCATTATTGAATTGTAGTGTTATAATTTTCCTTGAAACAAGAACTTTAAGATCTGTTATACTTAACCTGTGAACAGAAATATTCAATGCTGAGGTGTTATTCAGAGAAGATTGTACTTCAGATGAGTTTGTTGATGTCATACTTGGAAATAGAGTTTATGTACCATGTCTTTATGTGAGTAGCACTTTACAGAAACACCACACAGCTACACAGCTATCTAATGTAACATGGTGGATCAGAAAATGTGCAGAAAATATATAAATTTGTAGTATTTCTGCAGTAGCTTCAGTGTTGTTAACAATTAATAGTCTTGTGGCTGCCGGATACTGAAAATGACCGAGCTGTGTTGCTGGTCTAAGGGAACTGGTTCATTGCACTCTGAGCATGCCCGTAGGTGTTCTACATTTGCCATCAGGGTGATGTCCTTTAGTGTTTTGGCTGATATAATACCAAAACTGTTTTGGTTTGGAAATGAAATTGTGTTATAGCACACAGCTGGGATTTGCTTCCACTTTCTCTGAGGACATGTTCTGTAATTCATATCTTATGGCTAGGAATGTGATGTGAGAGTTACTTTTAGTCACCAACACACCAGACAGTAGTACCTTTCATGCTGTCACCTTATTCATACAAAAACATGCAGGACAAAGAAATAGCAAAGGAAGAGAAGGGATAAATTTACTTGTTTAATGTATAACATTGTCAAGGTTCTTTTCTCTAAAAATAATATTCATAGAAGCAAAGAATTGTAGAATTTTTAAAACCTATGCTGTCTCGTCTTTCAGTTTTGGTTGATACTGAGAAAGAATGAAAAATTCATAAACTTAGCATTATTTGTTTCATATTTGATTAACATGTGTGGGCTTAACCCATTCTCTTTTTTAAAATGGATTCATTAAAGTGTTGAAAATAATCTGTGTGGAGAGTAATGGAGACTGAATTCTTTATTTTGAATGATCCAAAAATTGCTAATAACTACATTTTTATTATACTTCAGGTGTATAATAAAATTGATCAGATTTCTATTGAGGAAGTGGACAGACTGGCTAGACAGCCACATACAGTTGTTGTGAGGTGAGAACAGAAATTAGTCAGTAAAGTTCATGAAGTTTTTTTCTGATTTATTTGAACTAAGAGTCTTGTACATATCTTGATACTGTTAGCTGTTGTTTTATTTGATCTGTAATCAGAGACTGGCATCCCCGAACTTTGGGAATTCCAATATGTGCTCTGCTTTCCATTCCAACACCCACTGAAGCGTGCGCCTGCTGCTGGAGCCAGTCACATACTAGATGTGAATAATGTGCACTAAACCACCTTGCTCAGAAAAACAGTAAAGTAAGAGAACACAGTTTTGTGGGATTAGACCTCGGAAAAAAATCATAGACAAAGTACTTTTGAGACATGAGAGAAAGAAAAATCACAAGAGAATTACCTAGGATTCAAACTACAGGCTCCGGTGCGATGAGGGGCTGTTTAGCCGTGAGAGAATAGCCTACTAACAAACTGCACTATCTTGTGAGATATAGGACGAGGCTGCTTATCCTACCTTAGTCCATGGTTCGGATCCCAGGTGTGATTTTTCTCTCTCTTTCTCTCGTCTTACTTAAGCGCTTTGTCTCTGATTTTTTTCGAGGTCTGATCCTACAAAACTGTGTTCTCTTTCTTTACCATATGAAAGCCTCATTGTTTCCTATTTATAAAAAAAAAAATTGTTCTAAAAAACATCCTCTTCTCCTCTCTTCCCTCAATTCAGTCATCCTCCTGATATGATTGTCGTCATTCAACACGATATCTTCCTCCTCTGTGTGCAGCCTATTCAAGGTGGCTGTTGCACTCTCCTTCTTGTATTTTTTAGGATGCCCAGAATTGATGCCTCGCCTGCCAGCTTGTTTGCTCTCTCATTGCCTTTGACTCCTGCATGACCTTGGCAGTAGATCCACATCAGACTAGATAACCAAGAGCCCAGTAGAAGCTTGACCCACTCCCTATGGAAGAAATGTCTCTCGATTCTCCATAACATGTTTTGGGAGTCTGTTACAATGACCCCATGCAAATTGCCATGCTCCACCAACCAGAAAACTGCTTCTGACACAGCCTGCACCTCCATTCTCATGCTTGAATTGATGGTTGCATACGCTTCTGATTTACTGACAACCAGTGGTGGTTGCATAGGCTCCTGATTTACTGGCAACCAGCATGCCATTGTGGTAGACAACATATCCCCACCTGCTTTTTAGGCCTTATGCCACTGACCCATCTGAGAAGATCACAGGGTCACATGGTTTGGAGTGATACTGAATCTGTTGCTGCGCTTGGGCTTCCGTTTTATCCTGAGCCCAGTCTCGGCATTCATGGCCAAGCTGGATCACTACCTTTGTTAGATTCTGCATATTTGACACTTTAGTCTATTCTGGTTCTAGGGGGTTTTGCTCTGGGTCACAGACTGCTGACAGTGTCTCTTCTGCCTCTTCCATCCATAATCTCCCTTAATTGATGGTCTTGCCTTTTGCTGAGTTCAGCTCTGGTAGAAGCGGGTGGTTTGCCATGTCGGCAGTCCTGAGGTACATCTTCACTTGCCCATACTTGTGTCTTATTTTCATTCTGGACACATCCAGCAAGTAGTGCATAGAATGTCCTTGGTGCAGTCCAGAACTGCTCTCGTGGCTTCATTTTGGATTCTTTCGAGCTTGATTATCGAATCGTGGACAAAATCAGAAGGCTGAGGCCATACTCAAACACCAGTATCACTAAAGCCCTGCATAAGCAGGAAGAATGTCTGTTGTGATAGACCAGCACCTGCGATGGTCTTCACTGCATGGAGCCGTTTCTTTCCTTTCTGAATGACCATGTCGACGTGATGTTTGAAGGAAAGTGTCCTGTCAAACACAATCCCAGGGGATTTCAAAAGTTGATCCCTCTTGATATATTTGTCGTTGCATTTCTATGCTGTAAGGATAGTCATAGCAGAACTGCTAATTAACACCACAGGATTTTGCCTTGTTGAGGTTTATCACTGCATTCATGTCCTCGCCCCAACCCATAGTATGGTCAGTGTTTTCCTGAGTGTGTGCAAATATCCTTTCTCTACAGTTTCCATGTACATATGTCAGGATGTCATCTACATAAATGAGTGGTTGACCAGGGCCAGTCTGTCGCAGTTGTGAAATCCTGGCAATGTATACGTGGGAAAGCACTTGTTTGATACATGATGTCAATATGTTCTTGTGTATTGTTCTTCTTCAGCATCCCTGGAACTTCAAGCTAGTGTTCACTGCAGCCAGTGTGGTGAAAGTGCTGAGACATAGCATCAAGCCGTCCTGGGAGCAGGTCATGGCAGCTATTATTTCAGTTCCAGAGTCCAGCTAAAAAGACGTGGGCGGGGGGGTACTTCTTTAGCAGACTCCACCACCTTGGGAACCATGGCAATCACTGCCCTGTTAGCCTGGTTAGGGATGTTTACTGGGGGTACCAACGCAGACATGGCACAGGGTCTTGGTCAGCTGTGGGTCGTTGATTGCCAACGTGAACAGCGTCTTCACCCCTCTTGAGTTTTTGTAAAATAGTTGAGTGAGTAGGTGCCTCAATTTACTGAGAGACAATATTGCTACTGACTTGTGATGGTTCAGTGAGGAATTCTGTAGGATTTATAATCAGTTTCTGCTTCTTGGAGAATGCCATAAACCTTTGACTAAATTATACATTTTTTTTTTAGTTTGAATTTTATATTACTCTGTGTGTGTTATATATATATGTGTGTGTGTTATATATATATATGTGTGTATATATATGTATTTTGTTTTCTGGCTTTTCTTTTTTTGGATAATCATTTCTCACCATTTTCCCAGCTGTAACATGAAGATGAATCTGGACTACCTGTTAGATCAGATATGGGAACACTTGGCCTTGCTGAGAGTCTATACTAAAAAACGAGGAGGTACATTCTCCATGTATTTACTTTTCATAAGTTGTATTTTTAGCTACACATTATTTCGGGAAGTATTTTTGTTACATAATAAGCATGAAGTTCCTTGCTCTGAAGTGTTTAAAAAATGGAGCAAAGATGGATGACCTGTGTTGTTCACCATTTGTGGCAAATTTGAGTTTTTCATGTAGTATACCCATCAGTTATTTAAAACGTTTCTTTCTTGATAGCATGCCCTAGATGCAATATGAAGTAAAGAAGTATCTCAAGCTGAAACCCCATAGTTATACTTTCAGCCAGTATTTCTGCAACTTACAAAATATATGAAAAGCAGAAATTTGACATTAAATTTTCCTTCTATTTGTTATACTATATTTTCATTTTTTGCACTAAAACCAGAGACAAACTGTTAATTTGTAAGGGAGACTGGTGTTGATGTATGAGCGAAAAACAAAAATTTTTTTTTTTTTTTGCTTGAGCAAGTACAGCTGAAAACTGAATGTAAATATCAATCAATCAAGTGTGGTGTAGGCAATCATTTCTCTCCACAGTTCCCTGTCTTTAGACTTGATTGTGAGATCCGCCGGTGACTTTCTTCCTAGCCCCAGTCTGACAGCCCATCTAGTAACTTCTCTCTCGGTCTTCCTCTTTCTCTTCTTCCCTCAGTTTTTCCAGTTGCCACAGTATGTTCCAATTTTCCTTTTCTCAGAAAATGTCCTACAAATCTCTCTTGTCTGCCTCTGATCTTTGCTGTAATTTGCCTTTTAACTCGAGCCTCTCTTAAGACTTCTTTGTTAGTTTTCTTAGCTGTCAATGGTACCTTCTTATGAACCACATTTCCATGGCCTCGATTTCTCACTGTACTCACTTATTCATGAACCATGCTTTACATCCATAAAACAAAATTGGCTCATTGTAACATTTAAGTACATGGAATCTTGTTTCCATTGATGTGGATCTGTTGCACAAGATGTTTCTCATTTTCTGGAATGCTGACTTGGCCTAAGCATGTCTGCTTTTTATTTCGTTGAGACATTTCCCATCAGCTGTTATAATTGTTCCTAAGTACTTGAATCTATCAATTTGTTTCAGTTCTGTGCTATCAGTTGTAATGCTACATTCTGATGGTATTCTTTTCTTTGAGATGACCATCACTTCAGTCTTCTTTTTATTCAGGCTGAGACCTTTACTTTTACTTTCACGAACCATGATGTCCAGAAGAGGCTGTAGCTCCCCTTCACTTTTAGCAATCAGAACTGTGTCGTCTGCATATCTTAAGTTGTTATGGTTGTACCTGCCAACTGAGACTCCTAGCAAGCTCTCTATATTTCTCATTATGTTTTTGCTGTGTCAGGAGATAGAACACATCCTTGTCTCACTCCCAATTTTATGTCTTGGAATGCTCCTATTTGGTTCTTAACCTTCATTGCTGCTGATTGCTGCCAGTATATGTTTTTGATGAGTTTCAGATCTTTCCCATCTATGTTGATGTCTTCCAGCATTCTTATAATTTCTGTGTGTCTCGCTTTATCAAATGCTTTACAGTAGTCTATGAACCATAAGTATAGGTCCGTCTTTATTTCTGTTGATCTTTCCATCAATGTTCTCAATATATGGCATTACTTGTGCCTTTTCCTTCGATGAAGCCACATTGTTCTTCAGCGATTTCTGGTTTTATTTTGCCCCTGACTTTTCTTATGACAATGCGAAGCAGGATTTTGGTAAAATGGCTCATAAGACTAATGGTTTGATGGTCTTCACATTCAACTGCATCTTGTTTCTTTGGTAGGGCAAAGAAAACTGATTGCAAAAGGTCATAGTTACTGTTACAGATGTCATTCAGGAATCTGGTAATTATTTCTATGCCGAGCTCTCCTAATGCTTCCAATTCTTCCTTGGTGATTTTATCTGGTCCTGGTGCTTTGTTGTTCTTCATGTGTTTGATGGTTTCTTCCACTTCTGCTTTTAATATGGGAGGCCCTTCATTATTATTTTGTTTATGTGTTTCACTTCTATTGTCATCATAGAGTCCTCTAATGTATTCTCACCATCGTGCCTTTATTTCATTTCTGTCCATTATTGTATGTTCCTCCTTTGACTTCAGGCAACTAATCTTGTGGTATGCCCTTTTGTTTGTTAACTCCTTTGTTTGTACATATCTCTTGCGTTTCCATGATATTTTGTCTCTATTTCATTATATTTCTTATTTAGCCACTCTTCTTTAGCTGTATTGCATTTGTGTCTTATTTCTTTGTTTATTTTTGTAATAGTATTACTATTTACTATTTATTTAAGGCACCACTGAAATAATAGTATTGGCGCCAACTAAAGTGGTTTTCTTCTCTCTGAGGCCATATTATATATAATGGCTGTACTAGCTGAATCCATATTCTATTGGGTTGATTAAATCTTCTTGTGGAGTGCAGTTACATCTTATAAATTTCTTCTTGTTGTTGGTGTTATAGAACAACCTAATTTTCTATGTTACACACTGAGAAAATAAACAAGACACCCGGGCTTCCAACTCCACAAAATAATACTGATACAACAACTTAACAGAACTTGGCAGTCTTCCAACCAAAACAAACTGATCAAACGATGAGAATTCCAACAAAGCCAGTGGTGTAGTTATATCTTCAGACAACACACATTTATTGATGGAAAAATGAGGGGTGAAACTTATGAGGATGGAAACGTAGCCATCAGGCTGAACAGAAATTACAATGACAATGCCCGGCGTGAGCAAACTCTACGCCATATGGGCAGAAACCTTACAATTGTCCTTATACAAATTAAACCATACTTACAATGTTCCACCCGAACTACCTCAGCCATCACAAGAAAACCTAAATCCTCCAGCTAACTACCAAAAAACTACCACTACTAAAAACTCTTTCCTAACAAGACTCCATCTACATCAAACTAGTAAGGTTCTTCCTACAACAAACAAGTAAGGCTCCCCTTTGACTAATCGTGAGTGGTATTTATACTATCCCTACCCACTCAGTTTTCTCCATGCTGCACGCTTTTCCCAAGACCCCCGCTCAGTTGTCTCAACCAACCTACCTTTCAAACAAGGGTACTCACTCTATTAATTATTTCCTAAATACTAATCCTGCTTATAACCCCTAGCCAAGAGAAATACTGCTATATTTTGTCATATTCATCTTTTTATCTTCCTTAAGACTTCTCCGATCCATTAGGTGCAAAATTTCTTGTCATCCACCCCTGTTTAGCTTGTCATTTATTTGGAGTATAGGTCCTTTGGTTTCAAAGGACTGTAATAGCCGAAGGTGGGGTAGAGGATAAGCTCCCCACTCCAATTAAATGTCTCCAAGGCGTGCGTCTCAAATAGCCTCTGACAGTCCATGTCCAGCTCCTGGCCTTCTCGTGGCGGAACTATTTAAACTGACAGGAGAAGAGGTGAATGGCGAGTATCTGGCGCCTGAAAACCAGAGCTTCGGGTAGATGAGACTCATTAGTCTACGTTGATAGCTCATCTAGAAGAGGTAAAACTGATTTCAAACCCCCTGCTGCCTTGTAGGGTAAGCTCTGGCCAGAGTCAAAGGTTAGTTGAGTAAACCATAAACAAACCAGTGGAAAGCAAGGGGAAACCAACACTGTACATTCCCAAGAACAGTCATAACAATCCACAATTCTTTGAATCATAAAGATATTAATGGGGGGTTCCAGTGGAGCCACCTCATCCAGTAGGGACTATCACATGCGACAGGTGATACCAGATCGTCATCCAACTACTGTACGCAAAGAAAACACAAGTAACACCACAGTAATTGCAGCATGGAACATTAGAACACTAACAGAACTTGGAAAACTGGAAAACATCGAACAAGAAATGAAAAGAATGGAAATTAACATCCTTGGTTTATGTGAAATGAGATGGACTGGAGCAGGAAGCAGAGATCATAAAGACTTCAAAATAAATATTCCTGGAGAAACCAGTGTAGAAATGGAGTTGGCATAATATTGGATAAGAAGACAGCAAGAACCGTGAATGGTTTCTGGTGCATATCGGACAGTGTGTTAATGGTTAAATTACAGGGCCATCCAATAGACACAAATCTCATCCAAGTATACGCACCAACCTCAGAAAGCTCTGATGATGAGATAAAAGAATTTTACAACAACCTGGACATGGCAATGAAACAGAGCAAACCATGGGAAGTAAACATTGTACTGGGTGATTTAAACATGAAAGTAGGGACTGAACAAGACGATGAATGTAAATATGTGTTGACTAAACATCATAATGAGAAGGCAAATTCAGTCTTAAAAATATGCCATGTTGAAGATGGATGTATTGGGGAGAAGGGCACAGATATCACAGCATAAATGCAAACCGTGACAACCAATGCTCTTTTGAGAGCAAATGTAGGAGAAGAATTGACCGCATTCAAATGTTGAATAAGTTTTAACATTTTTGATAATGCAACAGTATAAGGAATAGTTTTTTTTTTTTAAACACGGTTTTAGTTTCACTTTTAATTTGTTAATTAAGATTAAACAGATCACATCACACATGTGTGCACGCGCATACGCACACACAGGGGGAGAGAGAGAGAGTATTAACAGAAAAGCATACCACAGTGGCTTTGATATTGGGACGGCACAGTGTTCAGTATTGGCCAAAACCCTATCCTGGCTTCTTGTGGCACTCCCTGCATGCTTCTTCAGTCTGGAAAATAGAACAGGGATTGATGTGGTCTGTGAGGATGGTGGAACCTGACAAGCAGCCTTGTCTCAAGATCACCACAGTATTAGTTGCAATGAACCCCAAGTTTATAGTTGATGAGAAATCAATAACATACAAACAAAATAGGAAAATACAATGGATCCAGAGAATGGAGAATGAAGAAGTAAAGACATCTAGATGCCTTCACTCCACTTTGGACAGAAAAGTGAATGGGAAATGAGAAACGACACTTTTGAAGCAGTATCATAGTCTTTGCAAGTACAAACGGGGATTTAAAATGATTCACGGATTGTTTGTGAAAAGTTTTTCAATCTTCTTGGAAAATTTCCAGCGTTTATAGAAGATGTGAATTGTATAAATTAACAGCTTTGCTGTTTCAGGTAACTTACCTATGGTTTAGTAACCCCCCATGAGAAAATATTGTGCAAAATTGTTGCTCACCAACATTTTTTTGTAACAAAACAGAACCTGAATTCTGCTTCCCCGTTTTTGTACTTGATATGACATCACCTAAGAGAATGTGTTATTATTCCACATTTTTTTTTTTTTTTTTTATTTTCATTGATAATGTAGAACGACCAGACTTTGAAGATGGTTTGATTCTTCGGCAAGGTGCCAGTGTGGAGCACGTGGTAAGGATTTCATTATATTTTTTTTTGTTTTCGGGTTGTTTGACTCTTACTGTCACTTACGTGAAGTAAATGTTTTTAATAAAATGAACTAAAATTTCTAAAGTGTAGAAAAAGTACACTAGCCATTCTTGTACTGTTAAAGTGAATTGCTTAACAATGTGAGAATGAATTGATTTTGTGATGCTGATCTCATTTTCACTCTTTTCCCTCAAATTTAACATTTAGGGATATTTTATGAGCAATGATTTCCCATCACATCTTTTCCTAGAGATGCTATTGTGTGGCAGAGAAATTCTTTTACTGAGGACATATTCAACTCTCCTAATATGCAAAGATTTAAGAAAGTCAGAGTACAGTCAGTCTAGTCTCTCCACTTTGAAAGAACAGTTTTATATCAGCAGTAAAGAATTCTGACCTATAATCCTGTGCATTGTCAAATGTCAGTATTGCCAGCACAGGTTTTCAGTGCCTAGTTGATTGTCACGTCAATATCACTTACACAGATCCTCAGAGCCAAGTTCATTGTCGAATGTCAGTATCACCTATGCAGATTTTCAGTGCCTAATTTGTGGTACAGCAGGACTATGGTTGTTTTCAGTGGGGTACAAACTATGATTGTTTTCAGTGGGTCACAGACTGGTTGTTTTCAGTGGGACACAAAGTATGGTTTTTTTTCAGTGGGACACAAACTATGGTTTTTTTTTCAGTAGGATACACACTATGGGGTTTTTTTCAGTGGAACACAAACTATGGTTTTCAGTGGGACACAAACTATGGTTGTTTTCAGTAAGGTACAAACTATGATTTTCAGTTGGACACAAACTATGTTTGTTTTCAGTGGGATACAAATTATGGTTGTTTTCAATTAGATACAAACTATTGGGAAGCCAATGAAAGTTTAAAAAAACATATTCATAGAAAAAAGAAAAGGAAAGAAATAACTGATAAAGATGTGAGTTATGTAGTATGTTAGTACATTACACAAGCATTTGATGGATGCCTCTTTATCATTGTATCATCATCATCAGGTGCCATGCCGACTGGCATTGGCCATTATGCTTCTCCAGAGTACACGATCCTTCCTGCAGGCCATCAGCTCAGTTGGTGATCTCTCACACCATCCCATCAGACTGTCCAGTATCATTTTTCTTGGTCTTCCTCTTGATCTTCTTCCCTCTATTTTTCCTGTTGTTATAATATTTTCAATGCCCCCTCTTCTCATTGCATGTCCTATGAAAGTACATTGTCTCTCTTATTTTCTTTTGGACAAGATTTTTTTGTCTCTCCAGCTCTTCTCATACATTCTTCATTAGTTATTTTTGCTGTCCAGGGGATTCGCAACATTCTTCTATTAAACCATATTTCTGCTGCTTCCAATGATTTTTGTGCAGACCTGCCTATTGTCCATAATTCACTTCCATATAACAAGATAGGTTCAGTATAGTATTTTAGGACTCGTTTTCTAACATTCATTGTTATAGATGTGTTGGATAATATGTTTCTCATTCTCTGAAATGCAGTCTTTGCTTGGCCTATTCTGTTCCTAATTTCTGTTCTGCATTTCCCATCTGAAGTTATTACTGCTTCAAGGTGTTTTTTAATTTCTGCACCTGCTTTAGAATAGTTCCATTTGATTTTATACTGCATGTTGGTGGATTCTGTTTCTTAGATATAACCATAGTCTCTGTCTTTTTGATGTTTAAAGTAAGGCCTTTCTGTTCACTTCCTTTAGCGACTTTATCAAAAAGATTTTGCAGGTCTTGTTGGTTCTCAGTTATCAGTACTGTGTCGTCAGCATACTGAAGGTTGTTAATATTGTATCCTCCAATTTTTATGCCTGGTTCTGTGATGATCATTCTTAGAATATTCTTGCTGTACAGAGAAAAAACGTCTGGAGATAATGAACATCCTTGTCGCACCCCTTGTTTTATAGGCTGATATTTTCCAGTTCTACTTTCAACTCAAATTGCTGCTTCTTGCTGTCAGTATAGATGTTTTACAATCCTCAGGTCTTTGCTGTCTATATTGATGTCTTCAAGCATTTTAATAATTTCATTATGCTTCACCTTCTCGAATGCCTTGGTGTAATCAATGAAGCGTAAGTGGAGATCTTTCTGTACTTCTAAAGCTCTTTCTGTTAGTGTTTATAAAGCATAAATGGCATTGTGTGTTCCCTTTCCTTCAACAAATCCAAACTGTTCATCTATTTCCATTTTTATCTTTTTCTTTGTTCTTCTCATAATAATCCTCAGAAGTAGCTTCATTATGTGACATGAGAGGCTGATAATCCAGTGGTCATCACATTCCTTTGTACCTGGTTTCTTTGGTAGTGCTATAAACGTGGATTTAAACAGGTCACTAGGCATATAACCACTGTTGTAAGTGTCATTCAGTAACTTGGTTATTATTTTTATTGCTATCTCCTCTAGCGCCTCTGTTTCTTCTATTGTTATATTATCAGGCCCAATCGCTTTTCCTTTCTTCATGTGTTTGATGGCGTCCATGATTTCATCTTCAAGTATTGGTAGTCCATCACAGTTTTCAGTATCTGGTCTTTCTCCTCCATATACCTCACCGATGTACTCTGTCCACAATGTCTTCTTTTCTCATTAACATTTTAGTTTCTTTTGATTTCAGGCATCCTGTGGTATATTTTGTCTTCCTGCCTGTGAGTTCACTAATTCGTTTGTGCATGTTTTTGCTGTCTTTATAATGGGAGTCTTCTATTTGTCTACACTGTTCATTTAACCACACTTCCTTTGCTTCTCTGCATTTGCATCTTATTTCTTTATTTATCTTGCTATATTTTTCTTGATTATTTTTACTCTTCCTCCTCTTGTCCATCAGTCCTAAGATGTCATCTGTCATCCATTTATTTTTAGCATCATTGTATATAATCGTTTACAAAAAAAAATTCTTCCAGTGCCATGTGATCCATAGAAGTATAGCTCAGTCATTCAAGTATGCCTTGGTGTGGGTAAGTAGTTTTGATAAACCTGATTTTAATTTATACATCAGAATAAAATAAATGGGTGGATCTTTTTTTTTTTTCTTGTATGTGAGAGAGAGAAAAATCAATTGATTGATTGATCTTTATTTCAAAAGGGTTAAGAATTGGGCACGCAGGCCCGTCTGACATTCTGCCCTTTATCATACATCTTTCACTCTATTCCAGACATTCTACAAATATGCTGTTCATATAACAAACATAACTAACAATGAAGCTGAGAGACATAAAATAAAATATAACATTTACGTTTCGCTCTTAAACATTCACTCAGTACAGAAGTAACTACATACATTATAAATGACTATCTACTAAACAAAATTTTCGGGACTATTCAGAAAACAATTAATTGTATTCGGTGTCTGTAAGAGCAGCTTAAGATAACTTTTAAGTTTTATTATTCATGGAGGCATGTAGTCGACATCAAATAGATATTGGGAAAGCTTGTAGTTGTAGGAAGGAGTATAATTTATATTTTTTATATAGGATGGGAGGGTATTCCAAAGATGAGCAGCAGAATAACTAAAGCTTTTCTTGTAAAGATCAAGTCTAGGTTTTGGAAGACATATGTTGTTCAAGCGTTGGCTGCACTTTGGGCTAAATTTAAACAGAAAGAGAGAGAGGGGTGGGGGAGATATGTCAAACATTGAATAAGCAGTTATTCCCCCCCCCACCCCCCATACAAAAGTAATGTGTATTTTGTTGTCAAAGAATTGAGTAGCTGTGGAAAGATGCACAGATTCATGAATCCGTTAATGATATCCCTTGTCATGATGAAATGTCAGTGTTATGAGAGAGAGGACACGGTTCTGAGGGTCTACATACAGTAGCAGGTCAATATCTTGAACTGGTTTTGCTTAGTTTTTTTTGTTTTTTTTTGTAGATGTAATGCTTGAACCTGGCCGGTAGGAGTGGAATGGCATGTTCTGCATGATGGCAGAATTTAGTTGTGTAGGTCACCCAAAGATGTTTGAGAAAGCCACCGTGTCTGAATCTGACTTAATGCATACTTTCAAAACTTCAGCACAGTGTCAGCTGCAAAAAACTGACAGTGGCAGAAAGAAAACTATTTCATGTTTAAGTATTATGTAAATGTATTACATAATAATTATCATGTACCGGGAGTTGGGCATAAGGCTAACAACCTTATCCTGGGACCTATCTAGAGGCAACTCCAGATGGGAAAAAAAGATATCGTTATGGAAACTTGCAGAGAAACCAACCGAGCATCAGGGATGCCAACTCCGAAGAGCTCTTTCGTCGGCCCCAAACATGTGACAAGGGTTGGATTCTGGAATGTGAGAACGATGGCAGCACCAACAAAAACTGATGAGAAGAAATGATCAGAGAATCCCAAAACAAGCTATCAAGTGGAACACAACAGGCCGAAGAAAAAGGGGCAGACCGCGGGAAACTCTGAAGAGGACATTATTAAGAGAGGCCAAGTTAACAGGCATAAAATCCTTTGATGAGGTTGAAAGACTCGCCGAAGACAGGAAAAATTGGCGGACTACTTTGCGAGCCCTATGTGACGTTTAACGGCACGGGAAGGATATAAGATATATAAGATTACATAATAGACCCATAATTTCGTTGATAGTGTTAATCCTTAGATTACTGAACAACACTCGTATCATGTGAACGTATTTGATTATCACTGATCACATTTGTTTTAACAGGAAAAGATGACATCTACGTTTAATGTTTAAGAAGGTTTAAAGCTACAAAATTTTCAGCTGTAGAATAAAGCAAAGAGTAAAATAAAGACTGAGATGTTTTTTGTTTTTTTTTTTAATACTGTTAAATTTTATTTCAAATCATTTAGAAGGTTTAAGGGAGTTTTTAAAAAATGGTCAGAAGAAGCTTTACAGTATAATCAAGACAAACAGTGTAATATTTGGGTGTATGCTTTTATTCAACCCTATTGTGCCTTAGAGACACAAAGATGATATGATGTTAGTGTCCATATTTTCCTTGACCTGTCAGTACACTAGAGGGTGATGTGGTCAGTATCATGCCTGGCTGTCTTTCTTACCCCAGCCTCAGAAGAAGTCAGGTACCCATTTCTACAGATGGGTGACTGGGCCACTTCCAGTCAGATTCAAACCCCCTGACCTTCACCATGAGAGACTAATACACTAACCATTTTGGCACTCATATGCTCTTTATTCAACAGAGGCAGTAAGAAACTTCTTCATATGCACACTGGCGATGATTGCATGGTACCCTAATTTTTGCAATGCGCCTTTTGGCTGAGTACCTCCAACTTCAGCACCTTTCCTTGCTAGGGCAGACTGTGGTCTTTCTCTGACTGTCATGAAAGCAGTGATGTAAGCTTGCCTGGCCAAAACTTTGTTTTCCAGCTTCTGGTGGCTGTACTTAAGCCCCTTCTCCATGTTAGATACACCATGCAACTCTGGCTGGCCAAACAGCTTTGAGATACTTCCACAGAGACACTCCGACTTTGGGATGAGGAATCTGATGATTGCCTCAATGATATCCATTCCCCGCCACCTGTAGTCTGCTGGCTATGTTTTGTTTACATCATTCTGATAGCCATTGTTGTAAAGACCCATAGGCTTGTCACGTCCTGGATTCATTGGTTTCACATCATTCTTCTTCTTCTTCTTCGTTCGCTTCTACCACCAAAAACCGCACTGTGATCCTACTGAATTCACGCCTGTGGTCCTCGTTAGGTCCCGTGGTCCCCGAAAAGATCACACGAGATCCACGAGAGGACCACAAGGGGTTCAGAGTATCTCAGGGCTTTAGCCTGTATTCTTGGTGGGTCTCGGAAGCGGGATTGCGTGACACCGTGGTTTTCATTGCACCAGTTTAGTCTAGGGTTGGAGTTTCTCACCGGAAGACCTCGACGTGTTTAGGATATCAGTGCATCCCCGCTGGGTGAGAGGCGGTACCCCATCCAGGCCAGAATTGGACTTTCTCACCGGAAAACCTCGATGTGTTTTGAGATACCTGTGTATCACCACCGGGTGAGAGGTGGTTGCCCATCCAGTCCAGAGTTGGACTTTCTCACCGGAAAACCTCAGCGTGATTAGGATACACAAACATCCCCGCTGGGTGAGAGGTGGTTGCCTATCTAGACTTCCCTGGTCCAGTGTCTCCGACTTCAGCATTTTGCGGTCGTGGCCGCTACCCTTCCTAGTTGTGACCAGGATGTAGCTTTTGTCCAGGAGGACGAATCCTCACCACGAGTGACTTTTACCCCTGGGTTGAGCCGGTTTAGGCATTATCCCAGTATGGGCGTGTTTGGGACGAGACTGACCTCTAGAGCAGAGGTACTGTGACATGCAAAGCCTTCAAGATTCACCCCTGGTATGAGCCGGTTTAGGCAAAATTCACCAGTATGGGTTATATCAGGCGTTACCGACCTCTAGAGCGGAGGTGGCATGACATGTCTAGCCATCAAGTTCCACCCCTGGCGTGTGCCGGTTTAGGCATATTTCACCAGTGTAGGTGTATTTTGGACGTGGCCGGCCTCTAGAGGTGCCGTGGTATAGCCCTCGTAGCGATATTACTGGACATACCGGTTAAACTTCACTTTCCACCACCTTTTCCCATCGGCGCCGCACAGCAACCTTTATTTCTTTTCCGCATTCTTCCTTGACCGTGAGGAGCTTCACTCCACGCGCGGCATTTGAAGAGTCTTGCCAGCAGTGTCTTAACCTCTTGGACAAGCCGGTTCATGCATTTCACCCGATATGACTGCACTCAGGACGTGGCCGACCTCCAGACCAGAGGTGCCGTGATTTGACTGTTTGCTTCGCTTTATCCTTTCTACCACCTTTTCCGCAGTGATGCTGCACGGCAACCTCATTTGCAAATTTCTTCATTGGCCGGGAGGAGCACCGCTCCACGCACGGCAGCTGAAAATCTCGCCAACAGCGGCAGATGAGCTACCAAACATGCCACTCATCTACCCTAAGTAACTGGTTTTCAGGCGCCAGATATTCGCCCTCGCCCCTTCTCCTGTCATTTTAAACAGTTCTGCCACGGGAAGGCCAGGAGCTGGACTTGACTGCCAGAGGCTGTTTGAGGCGCGTTTGCAGTCCTTAGAACCGGTTTCACACCAGATTTTCCTCATCCCAGCTAGCAATCTCCATGTCCCCATCCATCCATCAACTTTACATTTTACAAAAATAACGATTACAATCAGTGTTGATTGCTGCAGGTTTCTGGGCAACAGAAGTAGGTCAGAGTTTTTAAGTAAACACACAAAGACTATGTTAAGATAAGTGTGTTCAAACACAGTTCTTCCCAGGGGAGCGGTAAGAAACAATTGATACTGTAACAAAGCTGCAGCTTTACTACAGTGACTGTACATTTTTGTTCCCACTGAGTTCTTCAGTGTTGTGGTATTCTTCAACACCACTCATTCATGTATTCCTGTGAAAACATGCATTATCATGTTGTATCTTAGGATTGCACACATCTTTCCCATCGCAACATATGCATGTGAGAGCTGGACACTTAACAAAACAGCTGAGAAACACATAAATTCCTTTGAATGTAAATGCCACAGAAGAGTTCTTCAAATGTCATGGACACAAAAAAGAGCAAATATATCCATACTACAAGAACTTAATATTGAAGAAGGCTGGCTGATTTTTTAAGAAAACTTAAATATTTTGGACATATTAAACGTCATGATAGTCTAGAGAAGACCGTCTTGGAAGGGTACATAATGAGAAAAAGAAAGAGAAGAAGATCAAGGCGAAGATAGTTGCAAGACATTGTTGATGATCTGCAAATGGATGCATCAGCAGCAGGGCATCTTGCTTACAACAGAGAGACCTACAGGAATGCTGTTAGGGAGGCAAAGTTACGCAAGGGACATGCAAATGACTGACTGATCTTAGGATCTGGATCGTATAATACTGAATATCTTTCATGCATTGATACAAAGGAGCTGTCTGTTTGCAAGAATCTGTATACTTTGTCACATTTGCTTTTAGTGTAGTTGATTGGTCGGTGGTCACTTGAATACTTATTGAATCTGAGGAGAAAGAGCCTTTTTTTTTTTTGTGTAGTAGCACTTTCAAAGTTTTTCATTTGGTTTGCTCTTTTATGAAAAAAATATGTCTCAGTGTTGCTGCTGTTTCTTGAATAACGTGAGTGTTCACAGATCATTTTCTAAACACATTAGTTTTAGTATGTAGAGCTATTTTAACCTTTAGTGTTTTTTAACCTTCTTTCTTTTCATTCTTCTTTGATTACCTCTAGGGTCAGAGTACCAAATACAACCCACAGCGGGTGGGTCTCACCCATTTAATGGGAGATGAGGATGTCATACAGATTGTTAAAAAGTGATGCAGAAATTTGTATGCTACATTCACCAACAGTCCAGGACATGATTCAAAGTTTTCCAGTAGTTTTGTTTTGTCATTTGAAAGGAGAAAATAGTTTTCACTTCAAAGTTAAAACTTTGCAAACACAATTCTCTCATATTGAGTGTGAAATAGTGGAGTTTATTGTGCATAAAGACCAGAGTAATATTTACTGCATGTTATGTAACCACAGAATCCTGGCAACATTTTCAAGCATGGGATGACGGTGATTTTGTGAAGTCCATGTGGCTCGATGTCATTAGTTTTGGGATTTTTTTTTTTTTTTTCAGAACATTATCTCACAGGTGATGTTCATGTTTCCCTTTTGGTCCCTACCGAGATTCAGTTGTGTTTGTTTGTATGAAGGTTATACTGAAAATTGCAAGCAAAAGGTTTTTTTTTAATTAGAATTTATAGATAGAGAAAATATAAATTTATCACCTTAATCTGCAACCTTTTCTTCACTTTTCAACATAATCTGTTTTTCTCTGCACACATTTTCCCATCGCTCTGTAGGTTTGAAAATACCCTCCTGGTAGAATTCCATTCCAGCTGACCGACGGCACAGACGCACTGCTTTCTGGACATTCTTTCCTGTGGGACCCAGCAGGCACAAACTTTTCTATAGCCTAGGGTTTCAATCATTTCCTGTACTGCATTGTGTCCTGTTCCAAGATTTACAGTGATTTCAGATACTGTGGCTTGTCTGTCTTCTTTAATGATGTCATCAACCCTTTCAACGTTGCGTTCAGTGGAGGCAGTTCAAGGGCCACTGCTGCGAGGCATGTCTTGGATGCTTGTGTTTCCATCTTTGAAATGTTTCACTCACCTCCTAACACTGCTAGTACCCATACACACATCCCCATAAGCAAGTTGAAGTCTTTGGTGAATTTCAGCTGCGGGGATTTCCTCTTTAACGAGAAACTCAATAACAGCACATTAATGAAACTTCAGCACCCGCCATTTTCTTTATGCTCCGCATGGTCACATGACACATAATGGTGACATCATGTGACCTCTACATGAAGTGCAAAGAATGCAGTTAAGGTGATACATTTATATTTTCTCTAACTATAAATTCTGATTTTTAAAAAACTTTTGCTCACGACTTTCGATATGACCCTCATAGGTTAGTCTTGTTTTGATATGGCAGTAAGTCTCTGGGAATATAACCAAAAAATAAAAAAAACTTCAGTTATTATCTGATGACATGCAAAGACTGTATGCCAAGTAAAATATACAAGTAATCTTAAAATTAAGCTGCAACCATAACGGATATCAAATATTTTAAGTCTGTGCTGTGAAATTCAATGTGTTTTTGGGGAAGGATATAGATAACAAGCATCTGGAAAGAAATAAAGATTACAAAGATTTACTGATACATGCGATATTGAAACAGTTCTCACAAAACTTCTTACTATGTGACAAAGAGCAAGTAGGATCATATATAACAGCAAAACATAGACTGTTTACTCTGATCGTTTCTCTTTCTTTCATATCCGCCATATTGACTAGTCCATCTCCACCACGTGTGATTAATCTCAGCATTTAAATCGTTATTCAAGCCTATCAATATCCTCTGTTAATTCGTTGTATTGTTTCAGAAAAGATGAACATCACTGATGGGGCATTTGTTAAACGAACTGAAACTAGTTATTGAAAATATTACATGGATACCAAACCATAAATGGTATTCTGACATCATGTCATAGTTATAGTAATACACATAAAACTGAATGTGGTTCTGTGATATGGTCACGCTTACTATGGTTGAACATTTTTTTGTCATTTTTAGCAAAATACTGTGAAATAAAAGTTAAACTGCTTGCATTGTTCTTTGTTGTTGTTGTTTTTTTTTGTTTTTTGTCTTTTTTTAAGATAAGTTTATTAATAAAAAGCAGGTATTGTGTCTCGCTATAACTGTAAACTTGAAGCTTTCGACAATGTCTTGGATATCTTGTGCTTCATCTTTGACAGAGAAAGTGTCTTGTCCAAAATTCCTTTCTTGACTTTGGAAATCAGCTACAAAAGAAGGACAAGCTCCATACATCTGAAGATCTAGCAGAATTCAGATGTGCATAGGCTGAAGAAAAAAAAAACTTTATCATCAAATCATCAACTGCCTTAGAGTTCCTCCTTTCACATTCTTCTTTCGGGGTTTACTCTCAATGCCTTAGAATCTCCCATGCCACCCACAAGGCAGGGGGTTTAGCAAAGACTGATGACACCACCTTAGGCTCTCCTGAGCCAGTCACAAGGTAGGGGGTTTGGCAGAGTCTGGTGGCATTGCCATAGATTCTCTCTCAAGCCACTCACAGAGCAGGAAGTTTGACAGAAACTGGTGGTACCTTCATAGATTTGAAGGGCAGAATGTAAGAAGGGCCTGGGTGCCCAATTTTTCACTCTCTGAAAATAAAGATCATTCTTTCAAGCTACTCAAGAGGCAGGGACTGGTGACAGCGCCTTAGATCCTCCCAAACCACTCACAAAACAGGGAGTTTGACAGAGATTGGTGGCACCATCTTAGATCCTCCCAAGCCACTCACAAGGCAAGTTTGACAGAGACTGGTGGCACTAGCTTAGACTACTAAGGCAGGAGGTTTGACAGAGACTGGTGGCACCACCTTAGATCCTCCCGAGCCATTCACAAGGCAGAGGGCTTGGCAGAGACTGGTGGCACCACCTTAGATCCTCCCGAGCCACTCACAAGGCAGGAAGTTTGACAGAGACTGGTGACACCACCTTAGATCCTCCCGAGCCACTCACAAGGCAGGAAGTTTGGCAGAGACTGGTGGCACCGCTCACTACCCTGCAGCAGCAGGCTAATCCAACTAGACACAGAGAGCATCACTCATGTTATACCAGATATGAAATGAGCTGTGGTGGTGGTGTAGTTCTCTGAGGACCAACAAATAAGTTTCTTGACAAGCTTTCACCATGTCCAGCTCTAAAACCTGATGACCAGGCTGCGGAGTCACAAGACATCTGGAGCATTGCTTGAAGCTAAGGTAGGCTCTTGACCAGCTAAATTCGCTGATGTTTATGTGCGTCATCTCTCCAACAATTAATCCTGATTTTAAAAAGAAAAGAAAATCTGCTTTAGAAAAAAAAAACGGACAAATACAGTGATACAAGAAAAATGGAGACTAGAAAAGTGCGAATTTGTTAACACGCAAGTTCGTGATGTTTGCTGAAAAACTGACACGGGACATGCTGGTGGACAAATAAATTTGTATTCACTCTACATAGTCCAACTAAGTGGCTACGATGCCTAGACGTTTCTGGAACATAATCACTGCTACTTCCCATGCATGTCACATGAGGCGACTATTAGGGTCACGTGTAGGGCCGACAACCCTGTCACGTTTTTAAAAAAAGTGTTACAGAAACAACAATAAATAATCAAAACTCATGGCAGGACGGAACGTGAATCTCGTGTGACTTGCTAGTGGTGAAAACTGAAATCAGCCAGTAGCATGACAGTAGATATTCTGGCTGCAAAATCTACCTGGCGGGGAACTGCAGTAATGAGTAGCATGCAGCACATCTGTGACACAATTCCAACCCAGGCCGCAGACCGTGAGAGGTGGAGAGAATTTGTTGCTACTCTGCAAGACGCCATAGGGTGTAATGAGCAGTGACTGCTTAGCCGGTCGCCAAAAAAAAAAGATGGCCGTTAAAAGTCATCTCAGCTAAAACATTCTTGTTTAAAGAAATTAAAAAAACTGAAGAACCAGTTTCAGTAGAAAAAACAATGTAACGGTAGAGACATTATCATACATTGGCAAAACTGACAGCAGTCGAGTGCATTATTTAAATTCAGGCCAATATGCCTGAGCCCAAACTCTCTTATTTTTCTGCTGTCCTATGCCGACGTCTTCCTAAATGATACGTTTTTTTTTTTTTTTAACCTCTCCGGCCTCCCCTACTAGCTCCTCTGTTTTCTTTTAATTCTGTGACGCTTTTCATTTATACAAACTCCAGAGTTATGTGTCTCTATATTTATGCTACAATGAGAACTTTCATTTATTCGGCGAAAGTGTGTACATGCAAAATACAGCACACTACATATCCGTAATGCGCAGGTTTCTCATACTTGGTTATACACTCAAGGTCAGGCGCTACGAGAGGGGGTTAGCCAAGGGCCCGGAAGACTTTTCCTGTTTTAAGGGTGGGCTTGGAGGCCCTGCACCAGATGCAAACAGATAAGCGGGGAGAGGGGTAGGGTGTGTATGTGGGTGTGTAAACACCGGCTTACAAGATTTCTTCTTTCGGAGGCATGCCCGACATGGATTGAAAGGACACGGTGACAAAGAGCTGCAGCAATATTGCTGTAAGTTTGTGTCAGTCACCGATAGAGGGAAACGAGCTAGTTATACTATGCTTTTTTTACACACCAGCGTATCAAATGTTCAGCGGGGGAGGGGGGAGGTTGAAAGACTAAAATAAACAGCAAATAAAAAATAAAAATAAAAGACGATGGTGAAAGCTTCGGCGATATGGTCAGATATGGAAAAGAGTGACGAATTCTGCTAGGTTGCTCGTGGTAATATAATACTACGCATCTGAAACTGTGCTACGGTAATCTGATGGAATGAAACAGCTTCGCCAAGAGAATGATCGATCAAATGCGACGAAGAAGTATTTTTAACATTGGGTGCGTGAGGGTGGTCGGTGAATGGTTAGTTCTGTGATGTATGCTCCGGTCATTATTTTCACGAACCCGCGACCTCGGCATGAAGTCACGTGACATTCAGCCATTATGATTATAAAGAACAACACCATTGCTGTTTTTGGTATAGGCTACAGATAATTGGCTGTAAATAAATTGAATATATGTGCATATTTCGAGTATCTTTCGTCGCAGAGCGCTTCCCAGTTTATTCAAGATGTCATTTTAAGACTGCTTAAGAAATATATAGGTGAGTCTGTGCACAGAGAATCCAACATGGCCGCTGCGTTATTTGGTTAGCGCAATAAATGAATTAGGTAGGCATGGACAACGAAGTTTGGAACTGGATTTTCGAATTAACCATCGTACCATGGTATCAGTAGCTTTATTTACATATATGTACCGGATGTGACTCTTCTTGCCAGTTTAGGAGTAAAATTGTGGGATTGCTTCTGTTAATAATAGTGAAAGTTCAATATAGAGGGAAACTGAGGTGTTATGGAGTTCAGGTCGTAAACTAACCTATTTAGACTAACTGCGTTTTTGTGGTTTATGCAATGTTGAGACGAAACACACAGTTTAGATGTAAACTAAGGCAGTTATATATAAATAAACAGGTGGTGGCGTAGAATGTAAAAATAAATGCGGTGGTTGCCATCTGATTTGAAAATAGCGCCGACTCCTATGCAGTGCTAGAGTCGTTTGTAATAGTTGGATGTTAATTCTTGTAGAAACATAGTAAAGGTGATGTATCTAGTTTGATGGACATCATCATCGCCTTTCACTCCATCGAGTGTATAGGCCACGGATAAAGGCTCTCCAGCCATCTCTGTTCTTGGAGTTATTCTCTGCTTCCTTCCAGGTGGATCCCTTGTCTCTGAGCACTGTCATAATTTCTCTTCTCCAAGTAAGTCTAGGTCTTCCTCGTTTTCTATTTCCTTGAGGATTCCATGTTACACTGGACATGATGTAGATTAATTCAGCAGGTATATGTGTACTTGTTAATTAATAAAGCTGTTCCTAGTTTATAAGTTTGTATTGTACGAGTAGGTTGTAATCATCGAAAATGACAGGAGAAGTGATAATGTAATATTTTTTCTTTAATCGGTTATGTTTCCTAATTAAATTCTACCATTCCCCAAGAACAGCTTTAAGTTTTGGAATTATTCTTCCTGATTAAAAACAAAACATATCACTTGATATATAAAACATATCACAATCATGTGATACAGTTGGGACCTCTCTCTCTCTGAACCTTAAGTGCCCAGGGCACATGGGGCTTCCGCAAGGGTTTTCCACAAATGCCTGTCCTTCGCCTTTTTTTCTGCTCTTGCCCAGGTGATTTTCTGTGGTGACCTCTAGTCACTACAAATAACAGATTTCTGTAAGATTAAACCTGTGAAGTGAATTGAAATAGTAGGTAAATGCGCTCACACACACATACACAAACCTTCCATAGCTTGACATAATGAGGCAGCAGTGTGACAGATTTAGAAAATTATAGTATTGGTAATGCATGACTGCAGGACATACATAGGACATACATGGGAAGTGGTAGGTGAAAAAAAATCATACGTTTTCAGGATATTATAATTTTTTTTTTAAAAAAAGGTAGATCCATTTTGTCTTTCTCAACTTTTTGTTTTCATGACCTTAGTGGTACTGACTTTATATTGGTCAATAAACAATAAGACTTAGGGACAATCAGGTTATATCACTTCACTGTCACAGGCAATCAGATAGCATACTTTGTCAGAGGCAGTCAAGTTATATCAGTACATTGTCAGAAACAGTCAGGTTATATCAGTACATTGTCAGAGACAGATTATATTAGTACATTGTAAGAGACAGTCAGGATATATTAGTACATTGTCAGAGACAGATTATATTAGTACATTATCAGAGACAGTCAGGATATATTAGTACATTGTCAGAGACAGTCAGGTTATATCAGTACATTGTGAGAGACAGATTATATTAGTACATTGTAAGAGACAGTCAGGATACATTAGTACATTGTCAGAGACAGTCAGGTTATATCAGTGCATTGTCTGAGGCAGTCAAGTTATATCAGTACATTGTCAGAGGCAGTCAAGTTATATCAGTACATTGTCTGAGGCAGTCAAGTTATATCAGTACATTGTCAGAGACAATCAGGTTATATTAGTATATTGTCAGAGACAGTCAGGTTATATTAAAACACAGAAAAATCATTCAACTTGGAAGACCTACAATTGCTTGAAGAACAATATAAATAGTTTCTCGAAGAATAAGGATTCATATAAATCATGTCTAGAAAAAAAGACAGTAAACAGAATAGAGTGTTGAGTACACTGCAACACCCCAGAATCCAAGGATTGTTCTGAGTGAGTTTGCACAGAAAGTATGAGGGATGCATAATTTTGAGGAAAAATGTTACAAGCCGCATTTTAATATGCTTTTAATATCATTTATATGAGCTACAATCACAATTTATATTGACACATTTTTAGAGCTTACCATGTACCATCTGGATCACATGAGTATGATGTACATAGTTTTTTTTTTTTTTTACATAGTTTTAAATTTCTGGTGAAATTTGCCTTCTTGGATAGATTTACAAAGTTAACTAGTGAAGTTTTGCCTTCCTTTCACCCAGAAATGAACCATCATTACCCTGACAATTACCATGGGTATGGCCACAGCGCTTCAGGCATGGGTTACGGTGGAGGATATGGAGACCCAGCTTCAATGGTTAGATTTGTTTTGTCTTGTTCTGCTGTCACTGGTCATTTTCACCTCATTTATCTGCCATTTTCAAAGATACTAAGTCTCTGCCTAATCAGAGGTAAAGGTAATCCTGTCGTGCCTTAGAGACGGGTGATATGGTCAGTATCACACCTTGCCGCCTTTCTTTCCCCAACTCCAGAAGTCAAGTCAGGTACCCATTTCTACAGCTGGGTGGCTGGGGTGCCTCCAGCCGGATTCGAACCCCTGACTTTCACCATGAGAGACCAGTGCACTAACCACTTCGCCACTCAGACACCTGCCTAAACAGAACAGCCCATAAAATAAGTTCTCTCTCTTTTTTAAAAAAGTTTAATAAATAATTAATACATTCCATGATCTTTTACATAAGTCAGTTTGTTCATGCATACACACACTTGTCTCTGCCAAAATACTTGTCTGAAAGGGGGGGGGGTAACTTTCTCTGATGATTTGAAAGATCTGTGTTGTTGTTGTTGCACTCTCTACAGCAGATTGTTTCCTGCATATATTTTTTTTCCCCTCCACAGCTCATGCAGTTCATGCCCGTATTTCTTTAGGTCATTAAACAAATTTCTTGGTTTTGTTTGGCTTAGCATAACATGCTAATAGTTTTTTGCGTCTCACTTATAGCAGTTTTTTTATTGTTAAGTTCATGCCTGACATTCCTTTCACAGATTCTTTTATGCAGTCGAGATAGTGTTCATAGTAGTTTTCATAGTTGATACTGCAAAGCCTGGTTCACATGTGATGGACATACCCTTCCATCTTCATACTTCTGTATCATTTTCAATTACACTTCCAAATCGATTGAAACACTTTCATGAGCTAGCTCCTTTTTTTTTCTTAAGTTAAACATTTACTGCCAGCCATTGTTAAGAAAGTAAAAAAATATTTGTACGAACATTTTTAAAAAGCACTTAACTACATCACAGAGATGTTAACACACTATGAAATACACACAGACTGGAAAGGAGCAGCATATCACCTTTCTGAAGTGCACTGGCTTGCACATTCAATGACTTTAAGCTTCTCACGTGCTTTCCACACTTTATGGATATGGGGAATTTCTTACGTAAAACTAATTTACATGTGTTGATTGTACGTATGTTGAGAGGAACCTGTATGTTGAGTTTGAGACATGAGACGCCAGTCCAAAACTTATACAAAATGTACAGTATGTTAATTCTATCTCTGCCTTGAATTGTTTATAAAAGGTTTTGCAAAAATTAACTGGTTCATCTCTTTTTCTTCTGTGCTTTGGAGATTCCTTAGCAACATTTAGCTTAATATAGGCCTCTGGTCATTTTCCTGGCAAAAACATATGTTTATTATAATAATTTTTTTTTTTGTTTGGGTAGTCTTTGAGATACAAGGTGCAGTTGAATGTGAAGACCATCGAACCATTAGTCTTATGAGCCATTTTACCAAAATCTTGCTTTGTATTGTCATGAGAAAAGTCAAGGGCAAAATAAAACCAGAAATCGCTGAAGAGCAGTGTGGCTTCGTCGAAGGAAAAGGCACAAGTAATGCCATATATTGAGAACATTGATGGAAAGATCAATAGAAGTAAAGACGGACCTAAACTTATGCTTCATAGACTACTGTAAAGCATTCGATAAAGTGAAACACAGAAATGATAAGAATGCTGGAAGACATCAACATAAATGAGAAAGATCTGAAACTCATCAAAAACATATACTGGCAGCAATCAGCAGCAATGAAGGTTGAGAACCAAATAGGAGCATTCCAAGACATAAAATTGGGAGTGAGACAAGGATGTGTTCTATCTCCTGACACAGCAAAAACATAATGAGAAATATAGAGAGCTTGCTAGGAGTCTCAGTTGGCAGGTACAACCATAACAACTTAAGATATGCAGATGACACAGTTCTGATTGCTAAAAGTGAAGGGGAGCTACAGGCTGTTCTGGACATCATGGTTCGTGAAAGTAAAAATAAAGGTCTCAGTCCAAATAAAAAGAAGACTGAAGTGATGGTCATCTCAAAGAAAAGAAAACCACCAAAATGTAGCATCACCATCAATGGCACAAATCTGAAACAAGCTGATAGATTCAAGTACTAGGAACGATTATAACAGCTGATGGGAAATGTTACAATGAAATAAAAAGCAGACGTGCTCAGGGCAAGTCGGCATTCCAGAAAATGAAAAACATTTTGTGCAACAGATCCATATCAATGGAAACAAGATTCGGAGTACTTAAATGTTACATCGAGCCAATTTTGTTTTATGGATGTGAAACAGTGAGAAATAGAGGCTATGGAAATGTGGTTCATAAGAAGGATGTTGAAGCTAAGACAGACCAACGAAGAAGTCTTAAGAGAGGCTGGAGTTAAAAGGCAAATTACAGCAAAAATCAGAGGCAGACAAGTGAGATTTGTAGGACATTTTCTGAGAAGAGGAAAATTGAAACACATTGTGGCAACTGGAAAAATTGAGGGAGGAAGACAGAAGTTACTGGATAGGCTGTCGGTGTGGCTAGGAAGAAAGTCACCGGTGGGTCTAATAATCAAGTCTAAAGACGGGGAATTGTAGAGAGAAATGATCACCTACACCACACGCCATGGCACTTGATTGATTGAGTCTTGGGATATTTGTTTGCCAGGGCTTTTGCCGAGTTTTCATTAGATTAATGTGACAGTAAATACAAAAGGAGCATGGGAGTGTAATGTGGTAAAACACTGGTTTATCACAACAAAAGTAGTGAATTTACACCACACACCAAGTTAAAATGGATTTGTGGTGCTTGTATTAGATGTTAAAACTCACTGAGATATTGAGTGGGTGCCTGTTTGCAAAAATCTGAGCCATAGATATCTTTAGCATTTCAGTACCCTATGGTGGTTCACTGCTGTTGGACAGTTATGCAAGGCATTGCATGTATATGTAGTTTCTTTACTGCCATATTATAAACACAACATGTGTTAATTATTAATCTGTCTTTTTATCTGCATAGTTCTAAAGCTAGGCTCCAGCTTAAAAACTAATTGATAAAGAACTCACATTCAATACATGAATGTTTATTTGATCAAACTTTTGACAGTGACTTATAGTTTGTTTTATTTTTTTAACAAAAATGTTTATACTTTCATTACAGGCAAGGATGGGACATCCAAGAGAAGGATATCAGATGTCACATTACTCACTTATGCAGCAAGCAGGGGGAATGTATAGTCAAGGAGGATTTGTAGGTCAGCAGAGTGGAAATCCATACAGTATGGGGGGCTACAGCAGTTATGGGATTCCTGGCATGAACCAGTCTATGGTGATGGGCAACAGACAGGGTGACATGAGTAGAATGAGTGGAGGGAGCATGGTAAATCCTTACTTTGTGTCTGGTATGCCATCAGACCCTCATGTTTCACCCCACCGTGCGGGAATGAGTAACCAACCTCCAACCTACAGTCATAGCCAGCCAAATCTGCATATGCAGCAGCCACATATGGAGATGATGGCAGGTCAAGGTCATCAGGCTGTGCCTAGCCAGGCTGTACAGCCTCCGATGGCCAGTCAGTCCATTCACGGGCAAAGTGGGCAGCTTCCCCACAACAGCGGTCATAGTATGCCACTCCAGAGCGGCAGTTCTTACAGTGGCCAGAATTCACCTCACATGATACCGAGGACACATCATGTGCCCCAGCATCCAATGAGGCATCCAACTACACAACAGAATCCTCAAGAAGTTGCTGACAACATCTTGCAGATGGCCTCATCCTACCCATCAAACCAAACAGTAATGAAATGTTTTTATCCCATTCTTTGTAAATTGAAAGAAATTGTCACCTAGTTTTTATTTCTCTACTGTTTTTATTTTTCTGCTCTCTTTACCCTGTTTCTGTATTTACTTAATAAGCTATGCATTGTGTGCTTTCGTATTTATATTTTCTGTTATAGGGGAGGTATCATTTTAATACTGCTATTGTAGTAGGATTTTTTTAAACTTGGTTTTCTCAATAGGTATGGTACTTTATCTTTTTTTTCTTCTTCTTCTTCTTTTTTTTAATTTAATGTAAAATTAAACACACTGTACAAATATCAGTGGAATGTAAACGATCATGTGAATATTTTTTTCATAGCTTATTTGCAATGAAATTTAATCTTTACTAAGTGCTTACGTGCTCAACCAAAGTCATAACTGGCAGATTCTCCTCTATGCAAACTGGACATCATCAGTCTACTGGCCTGGTTAACTTCAGCCACCTTCACTAGTTGCCTTTTACAAAGTTTTTGATAATAATATAAATGGTTACAGTAACCATCGACTTCCAAAAGTTTGTTTCTCTTTTTTTTAAAATTGGTAATTGCTAGTTACTGTGATTACCATCAGAATATTAATTCCTGGGATGTTCAAGAGACTCATCTTCTTATTTGAGTTCTTCTGGATTTGACAACTAATCAGTCTCTTGAAGCACTTGCATATAATGCTTACTGGTACTGGAAAGGAGCATCGTCAAAGGTCTGAGAAGTTTGGTCATAGCTCAAGTAACATCTCATAAGGTCTGAGAAGGTTTGTTATAACTCAGGGAACATCTCATAAGATCTGAGAAGCTTTTGTCATAGCTCAAGGAATGTTCTCAGAAGCTTGATTATAACTACTCAAGGATCATGTTACCTAAATCAGAATAGTCAAGCATCATAGTTCCCAGGTGATGGAACTCAAGTCAATCTTAGTTACCTGTACAGAGCTCCTGGATTATAATTTTCGGGTCTGACAGAACCCCTACACAAGTATTATTATATCTGCCTCACAAGACACATTAACATAATCAGTATGTTATAGCTGTCATAATCCAGTAATAATTGTCAGTCTCTTTTGAATAAAAACAAATATATATCTTGGAGGGGTGTTTATAAATGCATGTTTCTTTTTTTTTTTTTTATTTCTTTTAAAAATCATGACCTGTTGTGAAACACCTACTTAAGATGACCTCTTGCAGAACCCTATGGTACTCAGAATCCTGGCTGAGAAACATTGATATAGTACAGTGCGTTCAGAAAATAACTGCACTAACCCAGTATCGATTCAGGTATTGTAGTGATGTCTGCGGCATGTAGATGTGGCTAGATACCGCGGACATTAAGATATCACTACAGTACTGGAATTAATACTGGGTTAGTGCACAGTTACTTATGGAACACCCTGTAGATCAGAAGTGGCACTCTTATACTCTGGTAGCCAATGAAATGAGGAACTAGTCTCACCCCACACTGGGTTGGTTGATGAAATGAGTCCACAGTGGGAAAAAGCTAGGGATTGGCTGTTTGAAAGTCATGTTTTGTCTTGTCTCCTTCCTCGTATACCTTTCAGTGCTGAGGGGACAAACAGACGTCTTGACAGGGCTCAGCAATTTGCTTCATATAATGGGGTATTTAATTAATACTTCTGTAATTTTCTCTCTCTGTCTCTTGTGTGGGTGGCCTCTTCCTCTGTTAGCTATAAATCTTAATGTGAATGTTTTCGGTGGTATAATGTCTGGTGGTAACCATGTAACATAACCAAACCATTTGAGTTGCAGTTTCTGGATACAGTGTAATACTGGTGTTACTCCAACCATTGCCCTGATGGTGTCATTTCTTATTTGGGTCTCTTCTTGCAACATTTAGTATTCTTCTTAAACATCTTATTTCTTTCATGATGATTTTTCTTTTGTTTTTTGGCTGTTAGTGTCCATGTTTGACATTGGCAGCATAGAGTTGGGAGGAAAATTGTGTTGTACAGTGCTCTTTTTGTTTAAGTTATGATGTATTTGTTTTTCAGTAAAGGAGTCATTTGTCCAATGACCTGATTTGCTTTATTGCATCTGTTCTCAACCTCAGCATCAATTTTCTGTGAAGATGATATTGTGCTACCTAGGTATTTGAAATATTTCACTTGTTTCAAGGGCTGGCTGTCTAGGAAGATCTTTGCTTGGATTTCTTCTCTCCCTCAGGTCATGTTTTCCATTTTTTTCAGCACTGATCTTCATGTTGTGGCTTTTACACACCCTTGCTAAATTATCCATGTTCCGCTGTTGGTCATGCTTACTTGAGGGGAAAGAAAAAACTAAGAACCAAAGCCCTGCATTGATAAGAACATAGGCAAACATCTTTGTTTCTCTCCATATGTCATAAGTAGAACTTGTTTGGCTTTGATATGCTGGTTGTTATGATAACTTGTGGAGGTTAATAATAATATTTTACTTTTATTATTATTAATGCTGTGTCTGCCATGTTCTTTTTAAATGACTTTGTTTAAAAAACTAGTTTGTCTGGTTTTGTTCCTTGCTATAGAGATTTTCAAATTTAAAGTATTGTATAAGCTAACTAAATATATATAGTTTTGTTTGTTACATCTAACACAATTATTCGTACATGCTAAAAATTGTTATCGATTAGTGAGCCTTTTCACATTTTTTTCCCCCAGGTTCAGGTACCACTGAAGAGCCGTCCTGCTCCATATCATATTCCTAGGTCTCCACATTATAGTATTTCTCATTCTGATCACCCTCATACCTCACCAAATCCTCATCTGCAGCCACAGCCAAGTCCTGCAGCATCATGTCAGGCGAGTCCAAGTCCTTCTTCATCTAGCGTCAAATCACCTACTCCAGTCTTGGCACCAATACCCAATCCAATTCCGTCACCAGGCATCAGCGGTCTGAGGTCACCTTGTAATCAGGGCATGTCACCCTGTGGTACACAGCGTTCTCCAGCCCACATGGGTTCAACTTACAGTGGGCATGGCCAGGGAGGCCCACCCACACAGTGTGGGGGTGAGGGTCCACCACTTCATCATGGTATTCCCAAAACAGATACTCAGCATTATTCTCCTTGTGGTATGACACCAACACACAACTTCCCTCCATTTAGTGTTTCTCCCTCAAGACAGAGGAGCTCTTCAGTGTACTCTCCATCTTGTGACCCCAGCAGCATATCAAACCCAGAACATCTTCATCAAGTCACTTACTCAAGTCCAAGTTCTTCTAGTCCATGTTCAAACAATCTTTCATCTTACATTGGCTCATCAAAATTCAACTTGGGACAGTCCACAAGCTCTCACACAACTGTCCCACCGTTACATATGAGCAATAACCCACTTGTGTCTCTTCAGAAGCTAGTAATGCTACCGGAAACTCAGGTTGTTGACCCAAAAAGTGTTGTAAATGACACCTGTCTTTCATCTCAACAAGACGAGAGTCCAAAAAACGTTAATGGCCCAGCAGAATGGCTTGCAGAGAGCTCAGGTCATTCTGTCGGGTTTCAGGATCAGTCTAGCTCTCTTAGAAGCCCACAGTGTGGCAGTCACAGACCACAATCACAGAACTTTGATGTGGCTGATGGTGGAACAACAGTTTCAGCTAACAGTTTGTGTACTTCGTATTCAGGCAGTTTAGAGCAGAAGCAGTTATATGATAATGTAGACTCTAGCCTGATGGATACATCTTCAAGACATGTGCATCAGGCCATTAATAGTAATAACAACAGTGCACCATCTCGTCAGGAACTTCATAATCAGCATGTTCCAAAACCCATGGAACACTCAGGTGATAACAGTAGAAGTTTTGAAAATGTTCATTCAGTAACAGATCACATAGAACCATCAGAACTAAAGCAGGAAAAGCTAGAGTCAGTTATTAATGGTTCAGATTGTAACCCTAGTGGTGAAGATGCAGCCTGCTTAGACGGAAACAAAACTGAAATACATGGACCAGAACAGGCTGCGGTAAAACCTCTGACGCCCAGTCCTTTAACTGAAGATGAAACAACTGACAAGAAGACACTCACAGGAGGAAGCTTTGAGAAGACACCAGAGACAGATAATCAGGGCTCATTATTCCCCTTGGAAAGAAAGAATGGCAGGGTTAAAGAAGACCCAAAGTGTTTGATGGTTCAGTGCCATTCTCCAAATGTGCTCTCCGAGATGCCAGTCATGATTAATGAGTTATCTGGTACGGCTTGTGGTAATGATGATGATTTTGAGCAAGATTGTGGAAATGGGGTGCATACCAGACTCCAGAATGCTTTCAGTTCTTTGGTGAAAGCAAAGCTTGCTCGTGTTAAAAAAGTGGCCCAGTTTGCCTGTGTTACACCTTGCAGCATTGCTGTTGGGGCAGATGAAAGAGCTGCATGTGAGAGATTTGCTTTTAGGCGAAATGGATTCTGCAGGACATTGAGGACATCAAGAGTAATATATAATGGAAGAAGCCGTAATGACAGCACTGGAAATGGTGATTCTGATGAGAGTTTAGAAAACATGTCTGAGGGCAGTTTTGGACATTCTGAGAGTCCGCAGGATGGAAACAGGAAAAGACCACCGGTTGCAGCAAAGAAAAATGATCGCAGGAAGCCAGGTCTCAGTTCTGTTTCATCAACTAGTGAAGTTGCTGGAAGTAAATCCAGACCTGCTGAGCCTGTGACATCTAGCAGCAATGGATGTGTGTCTTACAGCAATGAAGCAATGAGTGATGATGATACATGCTACTATGAAGGAGTTGACAGTTCAGATATTTTCATAAACAATTGTAGCAGTGATGAGTCAGTTACTTCAAGTGGTGAGCTGAAGCACAAGGTCTCAGCAGCTGAGGCAGCAGACAAGGCAAATGAAAATCAGGGTTCTCTTTCGATACCTGCCTCCTGCAGTGATGATCAGAACAAAAAGCAGGAGGATAAAACTGATAAAGGTGATGTTGAGTTTCCATTAATGCATTTTGATGAGAAACATTCAACCAGTCCTGCCGCTTCTTCATCCCCGCCTTCTAAGAGATTGCGAAGATCATCAGGGCAAAAGGCTCAGGAAAAAGTGAAAGTATTTTCATCCTCAAGAAGGTCTTGTAATAACAGTCTTAATGAAAATGCAAAAACAGTAATTGATCTCACAAACGACAGCATACAGAAAGCTAATACAGTACCTTTCCACAGCAAATCTGAGCAAGTTGCTTTTGGTTCTTTGATCAGGAATAGTAAAGAGCAGGACAGGGTTTCAAATAAATTCAGGCCATTGATTCTAGGACATTCTAGAGCAGCTGGAAAGTATCCAGTTGTAATACTGGAGAAGTCAAATATGGCTGTTGCTCCATCACCGGTCTTTAAGGAAGAGAATGTTGAACAGGCAGACCAGCTAGAAACAATTAGTGCACAAGAAGAAAGCTGTAACCTCTCTACCACTGTGGCATATGCAAAGGACTTGCCAACACATGATGCAGGTGAATTTGAATCAAAACTGAAATTAGAAGATGAAAGCATGCCCATCACGTTTGGCGATGCTGGATATGATGGCATTCTTAAAACAGACATTGTAGAAGATGGTGAAATCAAGGATGTTGAAATAGGGGCATCTTCTGCAACTGCTGCCCCTGAAAACAAAGTAAGGAAAAAGCCACCTAAAAGGAAAACTGTTAAAAGTAGGCACCAAACTAAAGTTCCACAAAGGGTTAACAGAGATACAGAAGTTAAAGATTCGTTCAAATCAATGAAATTTAGCAGGACTTTGGATTTAATGAAGTCCCGCCGCAAACGTGAGCAAACTTCTATTGGTCCATTTGTTCGAATTGTGGGGAAACAAAGTGCTCCTGAATCTGTCGCTGTGTTTATACAGCCTACTCACGAGTCACTCGTGGGTTTGACTAGTGGGAAGCATAAACACTTCAAGAACAAAAATGCCCACTCACAGTCAGCTGCAACAACCATCCATATGGTGACTAGCATACCTGCAGACAAAGAAGCCATGGTCTCATCCGCCCGCACCATTAGCAATAATCCTTGGGTCTGTGCCTTTTGTGCCCAACACAGCAGCTATAGGTTCTTGGGTGACCTGTTTGGGCCATACTTCAAAGAAAGCGAGATCCAGAAAGTAGAAGACATTGCTGCAGAGGAGAGCAAGAAGGGTGATTCAGTTAAAGAACAAAAGTTGTCTGATTGTACATTGACTAGAAGATCAAGAGAGTCAATTCTGCCTGAGAGAAAGAGTAGTCGTAGAGGAAAGTTGCAGTCTCAGTCGAAACCTTCCAGACCCAACACCCCTCCTCCAGAAGAAGTGTGGGTCCATGAAGCATGTGCCATGTGGTCCCCGGGTGTTTACTTGATCGGCAACAAAATCTATGGTTTGGATGAAGCTGTAAAAGATGCAGCAGAAACTGTAAGTTTATGAACTGTTTTGTGCATGCTTATATTCATAGTAGTTCATATAACTTTCATATTAATTTCCAGCATTTGTTTTATGCAAGACATAGCTTGTCACATTGCTTCCTATTACATTTCATTAGCATCAGTTGCTGGCCATCACTCACTTCAAGAACGTAATTATTCTATTAGCTGTGCCACAGGAGCATGTTTTTGCTAGGCTTACTGCGTGGCAAAGGTCTTGCCTTGTTTTGATATACTGGTACTTAATGTAGGTCACTGGCATATAACAGCTAGCATGGATCTGGGAGATGTGCTAATGTAGTGGATTAGACGCTTGCCTACCAGGGTTTTGATTTCCACTCAGCACAGTGGCGGTCAAACCATGGCTTGCAAAAAAACTCCTGGAGTTCACCCAGCCTCAAGAAAAAATAGGTACCAGGGTTGGTTAACGGTCTGGGAAGGAAGAGGAATAATGCCATTAGCTCTGGAGTTTGTGCTGATGGCAACAGCAGTCTGCAGTTTCTGGTCAGAAGAGCACTTATGGTTTAACCGTGTGCAGTGACGCTGGTTCACAGCTCATACCTTTACCTTTACCATTTACCTTCTTAGTCTCCATGGAACTGTAAGCTGGTGTTCTTTTGAGCAGATGCAGTGAAGATGTTGAGACACAGCATTATGTTGGCTTGGAAGCATGTCATGGCAGCTGTTTTTTCAGTACCTGAGTGCCGCTAAAAAGTAGGGAGTCTGCAGTACTTCTTTAGCAGACTCCACAACTACGGTGACTATGATGATCCCTGCCCACTTAGCCAGGCTAGGGGTGTTACTGAGGGTATCAATGAGAAGTGGGACAGGGTCTTGGTCAGCTGTGATTTGCCAACCCTGGCACCAGCATGTCAACTGTGGATCACTGACTTTCAGAAATGGACAGTGTCTTCATCCCCGCTAGTATGGATGTGGTATAGGACAACACAGTTGTGCATCTTTGTCTTTTATAAAAGTAAGATCTGCTTTGTCCATCACATCAAGCAGTGTTTATTTCTAGACACTTTTAGTAGTGCTCCTTAGTACAAAGTTTGTCTGTGTCAGAAAATTCTGTATATTTGTCTTTTGTTATGTTCTCTCTGTTGTCTTTGATCAAAAGTGTCATTTATGAAATGCTGGGTTTTTGTTGTTTCTCATTTCTACATTTTCTCCTTGTTATCTCCTATTGCCAGTTCTCCCTTTTTCTTTCTTTTTTATATCTGTTGGTAAAGCTTTATCATACACTTTTGTCTGCCTCTGATTAAAATCAGTAATTAGATTATGTGTGACAAAAAGAATTCTTTCTTCTTGGGATTTATATTTTCAGGAATAGTAGATAAGGAGAGTAGTAATCCCACATTCTGATATCATTTCTATTTATCATACTGCTATATCTGTTGTCTTTTAAGTAAGGCAGTTTTAATATTTTACTAGTCAGCTGTCTCGGGTCAGAATTTTTTTTTCTTCTTCTTACACATTGTCTTTCTATATCTGCAGTCCTGTCTCTTGGATAAATGTTGCTGTTTTTTGTAATTCATGTATGTAACCTTAGAGCCTATCTTCTTTAGTGGTTTCGCTGGGCCAGTAATTACTTCTCAGCGTCTCATAGTTGGTGCAGTTTTGGAGGATATGTTCCACAGTTTGGGGCACCTGGGCACATGTACATAGATTAGTAGTACCAACCTTAAACTTTGTATACATATGACTTCGGAGTCGACTGTGTCCTGTTCGGAGACGGAAAACAGTGACTTGTTCCTTTCTGTTTAGCATATGATAGTCATCATGTGGTGGTGTTTGTGGCTTCCTGTAGGTTTTTATCATGCTTTTCTTCTGATTATAGGTGATCAGTATGTCTGGTTGCTCCATTTCAGTGCCCTCTTTGACCAGATGGTCAGAATTCTCATTGCCTGGCATCCCACAGTGGGAGAGAATACACTGCAAGGTGACTGTTGTGAGCCAATTTTTGACAAGGCATTCTTAAGGTCTGGTAGTTTGTTGCACTGAAGAGCTTCCAGTACTGATCTTGCATCTGTGAGAATTACTATGGGGCATGTATCAATCCTGGAGTCTGATAGTTTTTCAACTTCAGCAATAATTGCCTTTTCAACTGCAGCAATAATTGCCCTAACTTCTACGTCATAGTTGTTGCAGTATTTTCCAGTAGGTATGGAAATCTTGTCAATGGTGTTGTTTGGATATTCAATATGTGCTCCTGCACCTCCATTCTTTATGGCATTCTGTGCAGATACATCTGTATACACACGTATCCAGGTGTCACATGGATATTTGTCATCTAGAACACTAAGTGTGGCCTTTGATCTTACAGGACTGCTTTGCATCTCACCATTCTGCACACCTTTCACTTCAATTTGAATAGTTATTTGTGTACAATCTGCTTCTTTCCATGGTGTATGCTCTGGTGCAGATGGTAATGGAGCAACTACAGTTGAAAGGTAAGGTATCAGCTTACACATGCGCTTGGCCTGATGAATGAAGCTGCTTCTTTTAGGCTGTCTTAGTGCCAAGTTATTGAATCTCTCCTTCAGGGCGTGGCTTACAGAGCTGAGGAATTTCTCTCCCAGTGTCATGACCTTTGTGTTTCTGCATTTCTGCTATTAGTGTGGACCTCATGGCACTTGTGATAATCCGTAGTGACTGATTTTGTACTTTTCTAGATTATGCAGTGTAGTGTTTGATGCTGTACTCCAAGCAGTTGAACCATATTCTAAATGTGGTAGAATACTTTGGTGATATACATTCTTGAGGATTTTTTCACTAGCTCCCCATGTGGTTCCACTTAATTTTCTTAATATGGCTAGTTTTCTTGTGGCTTTTGCTTCTGCACTGTTGATGTGTTGCTCCAGGTCAGTTTTGAGTCAAAGAGTCGCTCCTACGTAAATGGGTTGGTTGTCCATCCTTAAGGATATTTCATTTACAAAGATCTTACCTGCTTTCTGTTTAGATGAGAAAGTGAACAGAGTGGTACTTGATTTCTCTGTGTTGATACTTACACACCATTTGTTTGTCCATGATGTAAAGATGTGTGCTGCTCTTTGAAGTCTCTGTGTAGCAACTAAGGAACTAAGTTCATCTGTACACCACATAACCAGATCATCTGCACACAGTGCTGCTTTGATTCCATAGGGAAGTTCCTTGACCAGGTCATTAATGAATACCAGGAATAGTGTAGGTGATAGGACTCCTCCTTGTGGTACGCCATGTCACAGCAGTACTTTCTGGCTTTTGTGACCATCCATTGCTACTCTTGCTCTTCTATTGTGTAAATAAGACTTTATCCAGTTGTACAGTCTTCCATTCACATCACAGTTTCTTAGTTTCTACATCGCACCTTTTTCCCATACTTTATCAAAGGCTTTCTTCAGGTCTATCCATGCTGCTAATACAAGGTTTTTTGTCTTGGAATGTGTCCTCAATCTCTTGAGAGAGATAGGTCACTTGATCTTCCGTACTGTAGTACTGCCTAAATCCTGCTTGTTGTGGAACGAGGTTTTCACTTTCTAGGTACCATTTTAGCCTCAGGTCAATGATGCGTTCCATCGTTTTGCATAGGCAGCTAGTGAGACTGATTGGCCTGTAGCTGGAGGCTGTATCACTATCTTTCCCTGGCTTTAGCAGTGGTACCATGCTTGCTTCCTTCCAGATTTGAGGTAACTTACCTTTGCTCCAACACATATTGAAAATATCCAACAGCTTTCCCATTGCTGCCATTCCCAGGTTCTTGATCATTTCATTGGACACTCCATCTGGTCCTTGTGATTTCCTTGGTTTCAGTTTACTGACTGCTAGGTCTAACTCGCTGCGTGTGATTGGTGCATCCATGACCTCCAGTTTTCTGCCTTGTTCCTCTTCTTTCTGTGGGTGTACAGTCTCTCTCTGGATGAATATCAATGTTGCAGTCTTGTGCAAATATGCGAGCAATGTGATCTGCTACCTGCTTACCTGTAAGAGTTTTCCCATCCTCTATTAGTGTAATCTTTGTACTTCTTCCAGTGCTCTCATTGTTTAACTGTTTGATTAGTTTCCACAGTTTCCTTCCATCCTTTTTAAAGTTTAAGGACTCTGTTTTGTCTCTCCAACTTTCCTGTCTGGCTTGCAGCTTGGCTCTCTGAAATTTGGCCTTAGCATGCTGGTAATTGTTGTGGTGTTCTTGGCACGGTCTATTTTCTGCTTGCTTTCGAGCTGTTTCCACATCATCATGGAGTTTTCCCAGCTCACTAGACCAGTATGATTTATAGTCCTTATGAGCTTCCTGGGAGTGGTTTCACGAGTGGCCTTCTTCTTCTTCTTCTTCGTTCACTTCTACCATCAAAAACCGTACTGTGAACCTACTGAATTCATGCCTGTGGTCCTCGTTAGGTACCGTGGTCCCCTGTGTGGTCCAAAATAGACCACACAAGATCCACGAGAGGACCACAAGGGGTTCAGAGTATCACAGGGCTTTAGCCTGTATTTTTGGTGGGTCTCGGAAGCGGGATTGCGTGACACCGTGGTTTTCATTGCACCAGTTTAGTCTAGGGTTGGACTTTCTCACCGGAAGACCTCGACGTGTTTAGGATATCAGTGCATCCCCGCTGGGTGAGAGGCGGTAACCCACTCAGGCCAGAGTTGGACTTTCTCACCGGAAAACCTCGATGTGTTTTGAGATACCCGTGTATCACCGCCGGGTGAGAGGTGGTTGCCCATCCAGTCCAGGGTTGGACTTTCTCACCGGAAAACCTCAGCGTGATTAGGATACGCAAACATCCCCGCCGGGTGAGAGGTGGTTGCCTATCTAGACTGCCCTGGTCCAGTGTCTCCGACTTCAGCATTTTGCAGTCGTGGCCGCTACCCTTCCTAGTTGTGACCAGGATGGAGCTTTTGTCCAGGAGGACGAATCCTCGCCACTAGTGACTTCTACCCCTGGGTTGAGCCGGTTTAGTCATTATCCCAGTATGGGCGTGTTTGGGACGCGACCTACCTCTAGGGCAGAGGTACTGTGACATGCATAGCCTTCAAGATTCACTCCTGGTATGAGCCGGTTTAGGCAAAATTCACCAGTATGGGTGTTTATCAGGCGTTACCGACCTCTAGAGCGGAGGTGGCATGACATGTCTAGCCATCAAGTTCCACCCCTGGTGTGTGCCGGTTTAGGCATATTTCACCAGTGTAGGTGTATTTTGGACGTGGCCGGCCTCTAGAGCAGAGGTGCCGTGGTATAGCTCTCGTAGTGATACTACTGGACATACCGGTTAAACTTCACTTTCCACCACCTTTCCCCATCAGCTCCGCACAGCAACCTTTATTTCTTTTCTGCATTTACTTCCTTAACCGAGAGGAGCTTCACTCCACGTGCGGCATTTGAAGAGTCTCGCCAGCAGTGTCTTAACCTCTGGGACAAGCCGGTTCATGCATTTCACCCAATATGACTGCACTCAGGACGTGGCCGACCTCCAGACCAGAGGTGCCGTGATTTGACTGTTTGCTTCGCTTTATCCTTTCTACCACCTTTTCCGCAGTGATGCTGCGCGGCAACCTCATTTGCAAATTTCTTCATTGGCCGGGAGGAGCACCACTCCACGCACGGCAGCTGAAGATCTCGCCAACAGCGACGAGTGGCCTGAAGGATACAAGCATTTAATTCCTTCACTGTGCTGTTAATATCCTTACCTTCTATGGACAGCTGTCCCACCAGGATACCTGTACGATGTCTGTACATTGTCCAGTTTGCTTTTTTTATAGTTCCATCTGGGGAGAAGGCTACTGGTGTTGAGTTCATTTTCTATGGTCGGGAAGACTGGTTGATGATCACTACCTCCAAGTTGTTTTCCAGCTTTGCATGTAATGTTCCACTTCAGGTCTGGAGAGTGGAATGCCAGATCTGGTGTTGAGGGTGTATGCCAAGCCCTTGAGTAAAATGTTGGGGGAATCCATTGGCTGGTTGATCAGGAGAAGTCCATTATCATCCTGCCAGCTCTCAACTTCCTCTCCTCTCTTGTCTATGTGGTCATAGCCCAAGCTCAGGGAATAGCTGTTAAATTTCCACAGACCATCAGTCTCTCTTTGTGTGGGATTGTTTCTAAAGCAAGTGGGTGATCATTAGGACAGTAATAGTTAAGGAGGTGGAAGTCTGTATTACTTGTTTTTAGATGGATCATCTGGTATTTGGCTCCTTCCATGTACACTCCCACCTGACATGCGCTGATGTTATTCTTAACAGGTGTGAGTACTCCTCCTTTTCTTCTGTTCTGTCGGTCTGACCTGAAACACTGGTAGCCTCTGATTTTAAAGACAGCATCTTTGGTTAGGTGTGTCTCCTGTATGCAGCATATACTTACTTCCTCTGCAAAGAGTATGTTCTCTAGTTCTACCTTTTTTACTGTTAAGTTCTTGCTTTTTGGCAGTTTTCTTCTGTTGTATTTTTTGGCCAGTAGCTCTACTCTCATGTCTCCTGGCTCCACAAGACGAACTGAGAGGACCTCCAGTAGCATTGGGGTGGACCCTTTTGAGGCAGGGGGCCCAGCACTGCACCTGCCTGGTTAGTCCTCACAGGGCAAGCACCGTGTTTGTACTTAAGCTCCTTCTCCATGTCAGATCCAGCGTTCATTGCTGGCTGATAGCTTTGAGATAGTTCCACAGAACACAATCTTGGATGAGGAATCTGATGAGTGCCTCAACGATATCCATTCCCCGCCACCTATAGTCTGCTGGCTCTGTTTTGTTTACATCATTCTGATAGCCATTGTTGTAAAGACCCATAGGCTTGTCACATACTGGATTCATTGGTTTCACACCAGACTTTCCTCATCCTAGCCGGCAGCCTCCATGCCCCCATCCATCCATCAACTTTGCATTACATTTTACAAAAATAACAGTTACAGTCAGTGTTGATTGCTGCAGGTTTCTGGGCTACAGAAGTAGGTCAGAGTTTTTAAGCAAACAGATCTATGTTCCCTGTCTCACAAAGACTATGTTAAGATAAGTGTGTTCTTAACACAGTTATTCCCAGGGAAAATTTTTTTTTTAACCAAAACCGAATTTTTTTCAACAATTCATAGTGGTTAGTACACCAGTAAGAAGGTCCCTGGTTAGATGTTGCACTCTGGTGAAATTTTTTTCAGACTGACCAGCACCAGGGGTCAACCCAGCCTCTAAAAATGGATATGTGGGGTTTGCATGGGAAAAAAAAGACAGTGAAGACAGGTGCTGGCATCTCTACCTCAAATGCTGTAGAAATGTGAAGGCCATAACACTTCACACCCCTATGGCATGCAAATGCTACAGGGCATAGATTTTAGCTTATTTGAATTGCTTGTTGCATTTTATTTTTGAACACATTTTTAAGGACATTATTCAGATATGATGTAGTTGCATAGTCTCAGATGATGAAGAGCAAATGAAAGGTGTGTTAATTAGAATACTGTTGCACTTGATTAGATGTTTTCCTCAGCATATTGTATTCAGAGTTAGGCTGACATCTAAAATAATAGATGGTCTAAACCTATTTGAGGTGCACTATTGTGCATTCATCTTTTAGTATTACCTTGTCATTACTCATCTGGGCATCTGGATCTGTCACCACTTGTCACATTTATAATTTGTCATTTCAGTGGAGGCTGTGCTTTTTTAGAATGAAATATATGAGAGTGAGACAAAAATATTGCTTTACAGATTTTTAATCAAGTATCAGAAAGTTGTGTAGATATGTTCTGCTCTTTAGATACATGTGCAGTAAGGCATGTCAGCCATTTTAGGAATAGAATTTCAGCAAATTAGCTCTAAGGCAGCCACTTCCTTGGTAGCATGCATCAGAGAGGAACAGCAGGCAGTTATTCATTTCTTGAGTTAGTGAAGGTGAGAAACCTGCAGATATTCATCACAGAATGAGTTGCCAGTTTCAGAACACCTGTGTTGCTTTGACAAGTGTGTTAAAGGCACAGGAAGTTTAAAAAAGGATTGTTAAATTTGGCTGATGCTGCTTGCTCTAGCCAGTCTCACACTGTAAACATGCCTGACACTGACGTGAATGATATGGGAAAACCAGTGGGTAACAACCGATGAGGTGGCTGAAGAATTGAAGATTGCAGCAGAAAAGTCTCCACCAGGTAGGTACCAAAACAATTCACCCCTGATCTGAAAGAACATTCTATGGATGTGAAAATCTCTTACAACATTATGAAGCTTTCAGCCACATATAGTCATTGGGGACAAATGCTTGGTATAAATGCTTCCAGCCAAAGACAAAGTGAGCCACCCAAGGAGTGGTGACATTCTTCCTTCTTGAAACCAAGAAGCCCTGTGCAACTTGGCCAGATTAATACTCATGCTTTTCTGGGACTGTAAAGCCCCAATCCTGAAACACTACATGCCCAGAGGAGCCATTATCAACAGAGAAATATACTGAAGCCTACTTGAGGACCATTTGAAACCGTCAGTCAGGTCAAAATATCTCAGTTTGTTCAGTTTGATGTGTTGTTGCAACATGATAACATGCAGTCTCACACAGAACTTGCAACATCTCAAGTGACAAGTTTCAGATCTGCATTTTGGGTTTCTTCCATATCCTGCACTGTTTACCTTGTGTTTGTATCTCTCATGACACGCTAAGTGGGGAGAAGTTCGACACAGACAATAAGATAAAGAGGCAGCACGTAGATGGCTACACAGTCAGTCAGAGGATTTTTTTTTTTGTCTCGAGAAATCAAAACATTGGTGAAGCAGCAACAGGCCTGCATTGAACCCAGCCAGGAAAATATATTGAAGCATAATAATGAGTTTCCAGTCATATTTGTACATGTTTTTTTTAATGTAAAAACAAAAATATGACAGTTACTTTTTTGACTCATCCTCATACTTTAACTAAGTAATAATTGTACAAGCAGAAAACATGTTCAAAACCCCCTTCTGCCTAGTCATCATCATGTTCACACATCACATCCCGTGGTCTCATAAGCACAGAGGCAAACATTTGTCTGATTTGGTCATTGGCACCTCCCTATTTCTTGTCTTTCCTATGCTGTGGAGCTCTGTCTGAGAAGTTTATCTCCAACTGCTTCATGTGCCTTGTCCACTTTCCCCTTGTTTATCCAGCCTGTTATTTGTCTCAGTGTGTGTGTGTGTGTTTTTTTTTTTTCGCATACACAGCATATGTCAGTTGTTTTATGTGAGAATATATATCAGAATAATATAAACCATGAACTTCATGGGAACAGCTTTGTTAAAACCACACTTATCTTAACATAGTCTTTGTGAGACAGGAAACAGAGATCTGTTTGCTTAAAAACTCAGACCTACTTCTGTAGCCCAGAAATCTGTAGCAGTCAGCACTAATTGTAATTGTTATTTTTGTAAAATGTAATGTCAGGTGGGTGAATGTATGGGGACATGGTGATCGCCAGTGGGGATGAGGAAAATCTGATGTGAAACTAATGAATCCAGTACGTGACAAGCCTGTGGGTCTTTACAACAATGGCTATCAGAATGATGTAAACAAAACAGAGCCAGTAGACTACAGGTGGCGGGGAATGGATATTGTTGAAGCACTCATCAGATTCCTCATTCCAAACTCAGTGTCTCTATGGAACCATCTCAAAGCCATCTGACATGGAGAAGGAGCTTAAGTACAGCTACCAGAGGCTGGAAAACAAAGTTTTGGCCAGGCAAGACTACACCACTGTCTTCAGTCTGAGCAAGATCACAGTCTGCCCTAACAAGGAAAGGTGCTGAAGTCGGAGGTACCCAGCTAAGAGGCGCATTGTAAAAATCAGAGTACCACATATCATCGCCAATGCGCATACAAAGAAGAAGAAGATGTCATTGTATGTGCACAGTGTATTCAAGTACTGTTGATAATTATTGTGGATTGTTGGGTTTCCAGTTAAGAATGCTGGATTGTTGTAGACTGCTATATTCTGGATCAGTGTCATCTGGTTTCTTCATTTTGAGGTCAGTGTACATCTGCTGTCTTTCCCATTTTGCTGAATTCACTTTCCTAGTACCTTCATCACATGAAGTGCCTCGTAAAATTGGTGACCATTATGCAGTCTGTATTCATCGTTAGTGTTACTATAGATGTACAGATTTAAAGATTCTCATGTATGCCTCTCGAATAGTGATGTAAACGTAATGCTTTGTTTTTTTTGTTTTTTTCTGATCTAGTCATTTCTGAACTGAGTTATTTAGGATGGGGTTTCTTATGAAATTAACGTATTCTCATTGTATCTTTTATGATCAGGTCTCAAAATGTGTCTGACGAAGAATCCGTTACTGTAATTTAAGTGATATTCTTATGTAAGGGTTGGATCAGTCTGCTGCTACATTTTGAAATGTGTGTGTGTGTATATATATATAAAGGAACTTTTTCTTTTTTGCTGATTCAGCAATTCATTATAGGATGTGCATATGACTTTAAAAAGTGGCTGATATCCTTTTTGGATACATTATTTCCCAAATTTTATGTTGAGCACTGATCACTAGCAATTTCATGTGGATCTATCTGAGGCTGACAGTTTGTTTACTCTTAGTCAGTGGTGTAGCCTGTAATTGTTTTCATGTAGCTTCAGTCTTAAATGATGGTGGCATGAGCATTCTGTCCCATGTATATAGACTCCAACAAGCGGTTTTACAGATATGATTCCTTAGCGTTCAGTTACATGGGAGTCATTCTGCAGACCATCAGGACCTGTTTCTTTACCAGTTCTAATTATCAGGTATTTGCACCAGTCACCACATTTAGAGACATTTTGCCATCTGTTTGGTCCACTGGACAGAGCAGATTCTTTTTAACAGGAAGAGTATAAAGTAGGGACAGCTGGTTTGATTATCTTGTGGACAGCTGGTTCGAGTATCTTGTGGGAAATTGTATTATCCTTGTTCACTGAGTCCACATTAACTTGCAGACCAGTACCAAGAGTAGTAGTTCTTTAGAGTACATGTGCAGGTTAATTGATGTAAATTAAATGTTTTTTAAAAAAAGTATTTTCAGAGAAAAACATTGTGATCATAGGAGCCAATAGAACACATTTGAAAAGTGTTAAAAGTATTTGTTATCTCAGCTTTTAACTCAAGCTGAGTTAGTGTTTTGACTTCTGATGTTATCTTTTAAGTTCATAAACTGTCTTGCAGAACATTTGAGTCTTATCTGTACCTTCATTAATTGCTTATTTATGGGTCGGTCATTTGTGATATTTTGTGCTTATCTTTGCCCAGGTGTGTTCGGCATGTAAGTCAAAAGGTGCTATGATAGGATGTCTCCATAAAGGCTGCTCCATGAAGTATCACTATGTGTGTGCTATAGACAGAGGTATGAGTAATGTTTTGTCAGTGAATACTTTTACCAAAAAATTATTCAGGCTTTTTCTAGCCTCAAATTGGAGAGGCCTACTGCAGCAGATTGTATGTGTGTTAAGCAAAAATAGATTTTCAAGTAAAAGTCAGTTTCATAGATGAAATCGCAGCTGGTTTTATAGCAAACAAATTCAGGAATAATGCGTGAGGTAATTGTGATCTGCACTGTTCAAGGCAAAACAGTTTGAAAAGAGAGTTATTCTTGGATTATTTTACTTAAATACTTTTTTTTTTCCTAGCAACTAATATATTGTGTGTCTGGATGATATTTTATATCTGAATAGTTACATTGTGTACCTGCATGATTATCTGGCAGAAATATTTCTATGTAGGAGTTACAGCATGAACATTAGTATTGCACTTGTTCTGGCCATAGACCTTTATGCAGATCTGGTAGATAAAACATGAGGTTTTATCTAATGTATATCTGGTTTTATCTAGTGTTTTCTTTTGTATATTATTGTTATTATTATCCAGTGACTATTAGATACTTATTACTGGCAAGGAAAAGCTTATAGCAATAGACCTGAAACTTGAAAAATGTCTGGTCTGTGTTAAAGATGTGTTATAAATTTGATACATGACAAAGTACATAGATAGTTGAGAAGTAACATCAAATTGTGAAAAATGATGCCCCATAGCAGATGCAGGCCCTTGCATTTTAAAAATGAATGGAAGAGGGGGGGGGGAAGGTTTATTGTGCAGTGTTTTTGAACTGTCACTCATTTTACAAATAAAGAAGTGTGTCATCATTTATGTTCGAGCTGAAAGCTTAGGTAGTTGAAAATGGAACTGCAAAAAAAAAAAATGTGCATGTGGTTTCTAGAGATTGATCATCTTCACAAGTCATCGTTGCTTCCAAAAGTATAAACTGGAAATCTTGCAAAATCATTGAGACAAGCATACACCAGATCAGTCACATGTTTTAAGGTCACCCATGCTCAAAGTTAGCCACTAAAATACACAGTTAGTTAACTCTTAAACTACCACACAATGCTGATTAAAGGCTGTAGAAGCAGGAATAAGTAGCATGAATCACAGCTGTGGCATGATACAAAGACTGGCTGCAGACTGAGAGGTGGAGAGAATTTGCTGCCGCCCTGAAACACAGGATGTGTTGGTCAGTGATTGCTTAGCTTCTTCTTCGTTCGCTTCTACCACCAAGACTGCCCTGTGATCCTACTGAATTTACATCTGTGGTCCTCGTTAAGTCCCATGGTCCCCTAAAGGACCACAAGAGGTTCAGAGTGTTGCAAGGCTTGAGCCTGTATTCTTGGTGGGTCTCAGAAGCGGGATTGCGTGACACCATGGTTTTCATCGCACCAGTTTAGTCTAGAGTTGGGACTTTCTCACCGGAAGACCTTGATGTGTTTTGGATATCAGTGTAACACCGCCGGGTGAGAGGTGGTTGTCCATCCAGTCCAGTGTTGGACTTTCTCACTCGAAAACCTCAGCATGATTAGGATACGCATACATCCTGCCGGGTGAGAGGTGGTTGCCTATCTAGACTGCCCTGGTCCAGTGTCTCCGACTTCAGTATTTTGTAGTTGTGACCGCTACCCTTCCTAGTTGTGACCAGGATGGAGCTTTTGTCCAGGAGGATGAATCCTCGCCACTAGTGACTTCCACCCCTGGTGTGAGCTGGTTTAGGCATATTTCACCAGTGTAGGTGTATTTCGGACGTAGCCAGCCTCTAGAGCAGAGGTGCCGTGGTATGTGTAGCTCTCGCAGTGATACTACTAGACATACCGATTAAACTTCACTTTATCCTTTCCTTCACCTTTTCACATCGGCGCTGCACAGCAACCCTTACTTCTTTTCCTGCAGTTTCTTCCTTGACCGGGAGGAGCTTCACTCCACGCATGGCATCCGAAGAGTCTCGCCAGCAGTGTCTTAACCTCTGGGTTAAGCCAGTTCAGGCATTTCACCTGATATGAGTGCACTTAGGACGTGGCCGACCTCAAGACCAGAGGTCTTGTGATTTGACTGTTTGCTTCGGTTTATCCTTTCTACCACCATTTCCACAGTGGTGCCATGTGGCAACCCCATTTGCACTTTTCTTCATTGGCCGGGAGGAGCACCGCTCCATACACGGCAGCTGAAGAATCTTGCCAGCAGCGGTAGATGAGCTACCAAACATGCCTCTCATCTACCCTAAGTGTCTCGTTTTTAGGCGCCAGATATTCACCTTCGCCCTTCTCCTGTCGGTTTAAACAGTTCTGCCACGAGAAGCCAGGAGCTGGACTTGACTGCCAGAGGCTATTTGAGACGCACACCTTTAGAGCGGAGAGCGAATTCTCCACCCCACCTCCGGCAATAACAGTCCTTAGAACCATTGCTTAGCTGATTGCTGACCAAAGATATGGATTGATGGCCCAAACATCATTGGCACAAACATTTTTTTGCATTTAAAAAAAATCATCATGTCATATTAATTTCCAGAGAAATGACGCAGTGCCCATTTACAGATGTTTAAAATTATGATCTTCATACTACAGAACTAAACCATACAACTGTAGTTACTGTATTTTTTAGTTTTGTGAAAAACAGTTTAAATGGCTCATGGTTAATTAATAGTAATATTGCCAGAAGAAACTCATCTAATGGTTTATTAATGTACTAAATATGTTGTTTTAATGGCTCTTTCTTGGACTTAGATTGTTACATGGATGAGGAGAAACTTTCACTTTTGTGTCTGAAACACAAGGTATGTCTTGGTCTGTTCCATGATGTTAATATAAGTGAACACTTTGAACACTAAACTGCATTGAAAAATTATCTTTTTTTGTTCTATATATCTCACATTTGCTGACAGGTCAAGGAAAACATGGGCGCTAACACCATATCCCTATGTGCCTCTAAGGCATGACAGGATTACCATTACCTTTTTATCTCACATTTAGCTTTATTTTTTTGTCCTAGAATCTGAGTAAAGGTTATTGTTTTAAGCTGTTAGAAATTATATAGTCTCCCATACAAATAACATGCTGGAAAATAGTGAGATTTGCTGATTGATAAATGTAGACATAATAATAAATATGGTATGGTAAAGGTACCACAGTGCACCGTGGAAGCACATAGGGGATGTGATGTTAGTGGCCATATTTTCCTTGACCTGTCAGCACGCTAGAGGGTGATGTGGTCATCATCATGCCTGGCCGCCTTTCCTTTACCCAGCTCCAAGAGGAGCCAGGCACTCATTTCTAAACTGACTCTTCTTCTTCTTTGTTCACTTCTACCACCAAGACCTCCCTGTGATCCTGCTTCAATTTACATCTGTGGTCCTCGATAGGTCCCGTGTGGTCCCCAAAAGACCACACGAGATCCCTGAGAAGACTCTAAACTGAGTGACTGGGGCTCCTCCAACCAGATTTGAATCACATACCATGAGAGACTAGTGCACTAACCATTTCACCACCCAGAAGCCAAATATAGTATTAGTGAATTTTAATGTATGTTTGTGTTGGTTTTTTTCATATGCATGTGGAAGAGAGTGGCATTTTTTTAAGGACATCTGTAAAACAGGAGAATATTATATTGAAGTAGGAAAGTAATAATATAAAGAAAAAACTGTACATGAATGCATCTTGAAAATGTTTATCATTGTTCTCCCTCTCAGGGCAAGAAAATGATAAGCACTGCTGAGATTGAGAGATCTTGACCGGTACCCTCACAGCATCTTGTGCAGAGTTGTTTTGTGTGCAAGTACAGGACAACCAAAACCGTACAACAGTTTTGCCAGTGTAATGTCACTTTCCTGCTTTCTGGGGATGGATTATGTGAATCTCAAAAGTATTGGCTACATATTTTCATAAATGTACAGTTTATATAAGAATGTGTGTGTGGCAAGGATATTTGTGGACCTTTTTTTTTTTTCCTGCTGTATTCTAGTTGTTTGACATATGGGATTTCCCCCCCAGAGAGTAGTGATATTTTGTGGTGATCAGATAATACTGCTTAATATTGTGCTTTGAAGGATAGCCTATGAAGAAGACCTCTGACCTCCTATAACCATATTTAAATCGTTTGTGTTATGTGTTGCACAAAGAAACTCTGTATTTTTGTCAGTGAAAGCTTATTATGTTTATTTGGATAGATTGAACTGAAGAATAGAAACATTTTTAGGATGTCTGGTGCATGTGTAGGAAATGATAGAATGAAGGTGTGTGATTTTTAAAAAAAAATTATATATAAAAAGATAGGATAATCTTTGAATAAGGAGACAGTGAGGTCAGTGTAGGTGTAGAAACTGTAGGTTGTACAGATGGAGATATATGACAGATTAATATACTCCTCCCTGTCAGTTGTTTATGCTGTCTCTGCCATATGCTTTTCATTTTGCAATCATGAACTCCTAACAAATTCACCTGAACAGTGTCCAGTTGCTGAAGATGGGGAAATAGTGTAAAACTAGACATTTGAGAGTAGTCTACAGCTGTGGGAAGAGCTTCAGAGTTATTCTCAGAAAGTTATGCCAGAAGTTTAATCTCAGTGGATTTTTTATTGTTTGAGGTAGGGAAAATATTGTGTTGTGTTAGGCATGACTTCTCATTATGGGTTGACGAGAGATGTTCATTACTGGGATTATGTAAGTATACTGATCTTCCTGCGCACAAATATGCAACGTAACAAGTTATTAGTGGGTATTGGCAGATATCCTAGTTGCATGTCAAGTCTAGTGTCAGCCAGATAGGTTGTCATTCCTATTCTACTGAGTTTGTGTTAGGTTATGTTTTAATACTTCATTACATTTGCGATGAAATGAAATATCGAACAGCCATATGCTATCAAGCTGTGTGTGAAACTCAAGAAGTCCGCCACAGAGACATTTGAACATTTAACTGAAGCTTATGGAGATGCCACTCTGTTGAGAAATATGGTCTTAGGTGGCACAAAGCTTTCAAAGAGGGTCAAGAAAATGCTGAAGATGAACCTGGTTCTGAAAGGCCAATCTTGTCAACAGACAGTCACAATGCGGAAGTCATGCAAGTAGTGATGGTGAAAGACTGCCGATTGAGTTTCAGGATGATTTCAGAAGAAATGGGATTGGGAAAAAAATGCAGTTCATTGAATTTTAACACGTTTTGCACATGTGAAAAATGTGTGCAAAACTGGTGCCCAAACACTTGTTCATGGAGGAAAAAGGGAACCTGCTAAAAATTTGTCATGGTTTGCTGGGAAGGCTCGTAATTGAGTCAGATTTCTTGGATAAAACAATAACAGGAGGTGAATCGTGGGCGTTTAAGTATAATCCCAGGACCAAATGGCAAAGTGAGGAATGGCACATGAAAACTTCTCCCAATCTTAAGAAAGCATGCATCAGCAGGTCCAGGGTGAAAACAATGATTTGACAACCATGGAATTGTGCACAATGAATTTATACCTCTTGGACAGACAGTTAATCAGGCCTTCTACAAAAATATATTTGTAACAACTTCAAAACTGGGTCCAGTGAGTTTGAAGGGACATTGCAGATGACTGGACGCTGCACCATGATAACACAACTTCTCATACAGCACATTTGCCCAAGAAAAACATTTCCACAACCTCACTACAGCCTAGATTGGCCCTGTACAGTTTCTACCTCTTCCCAAAGTTGAAATCTAAGTTAAAAGGTCATCATTTCAGGACTGTGGAAAACATCCAAAACATTGTAACCAGTGAACTAAGCACACCCAATGAAAAATTACTTCCAGTACTGCTATGATCAGTGGAAAAGAAATGGAACCGCTTCCCAAGGGTTGTAGTTAGAAGGAGATGATTTGTAATTTCATGTGAATAAAAGAAATCAGTACACTTACTTTTGGAACACATCTGGTAATTTATACACTTTTGTAAAGTCCCACTCACTTCATGGACATGCTGCTGCATACTCTTTATTCCTATTGAGAATGTTGAAACTCATGTCTTGATGTTGGTCATGATTTTCAGGCACTGATACTAACCAGCTTAACAGAAGCAGCTAAAAGATAGCTCATTACCAGAACTTCTCTTACATATGTTGTGCATGTATGTCTGATCTGATGGCAGAAGACATGGTGCCGTCAAGTGTGGAGGTACTGCCTTCTGTGTTCTTAGTAACACATTTCCAGCTTGTCTGTCTAGTTTGATCATAAATTCCTATCCTTGAGCATTTTTCATATCTGGTGTCCCTTGCAGGCATCAGAATAGGATTCACCATCAGGACATTCTTCAAAGCATTTTAAATAAATATAAATTCGTTAAGCTGAAGACTTTATCTGCCTTTTGACGATAGTCGTACTCTCAGAGTCTCTGAAACTACAGATCCTGCCCTTATGTTTTTCTTTCCCAGTTCTGCTTCCAAAGTTTGGTAACTTTAAAAAAATTACTTAAATTTACCTGCTTTGGGGTTTTTTGTTTTTTCTTTCTTTCTTGATTTTCACTAAATCAGCTGCCACACTGTCCTTAGGCTCCATCAGAGTATTTATCATTGCTTTAAGCGATCAGATTGTTTACAGTGTGTTTGGGAATCCATAATCAGTCAGTGTCTTCCATTAGGTTGATGGGGGTGTGTTTTCAAAAGTTTTGTCTAACCCAGCGCAGGAGACCACGGGACTTAACGAAGACCACAGGCATAAATTCAGTAGGATCACAGTGCGGTCTTGGTGGTAGAAGCGGACGAAGAAGAAGAAGTCTAACCCAGTGAAACTGACACATGGAAATAAATTCTGTTTAGGAAGGGGGGGATTATGAGATCCGGCGGAGACAACAAATTGATATGGTTGAATGTAGGGTGCAGATGACCGGTTTACTTTTGATGATAATAATGAGCATGGTGCCTTGATGTCTTATCATGGGGACTGACACAAATTACAGCTTTAAAAAGAACCAAAACACCTTCTAAAATGCTTATCTTGGCTCTGGTACTTGAATGAAATATGCAAGACTTTCTGTATAAACATGATTTAATTAATGCTACTCTTATTAATACTTAGTGCTAGAACTGTTAAGAAAGTAAAAAAATAACATTGAATTAAAACAGTTACATTATAAATCAGATGACTGTTATATGTCTTATATATTTCTCAGAATTAACTCCTACATTTATATATTTTTCAGAATTAACTCCCATATTTATATCATTCTCAGAATTAACTCCTATGTATATGTATATAATTTCTTAAATTAACTCAGAGGATAGAATGCACACAGATGACACTGTCTTATATTCACTCAGTGATTCTAAAACTGTAGTTTTGCTTTTGAGGAGATTAAATTTATATTCACAGCTGAACATGATTAATTGGTACGCATAATTACTTCTTTTCTTTTTTTTTTTTTAATCAGAGGTCCTGTAGCTTGACTTGTGCATATTTTAGTAATGCTCACAATTCAGTTTATTAATGCCGCTATAGTGTGTACTTACAGTAACAATTTTTATTGAAAACATGTTATGAACTTTTTAGCTTGCATTGTGGTTATGATTACTTTTTTTTTTTTTATTCCAAGAGTTTGAGGAAAAAAAATGTTGAGTTTTCATGACTGTGGAGTTTTGTTCACAATAGCAGATTTTAAATATATTTTTCATTATATGTTCCATATCATGTGACTTGCTGTTATCTGGTTGTAATGTTTATGATATGCTGAAATTGTTACATCAAAATTTAAATCGTTGGGTCATTTTAGAATTTCTGCATATTCCTTCCCCTGCATGCACATAAGCTTGGGGTCTTTAAGGTTTTCAACAGTCCAGAAATATTAGTTGTCCATCATGCATTAATACATTCATTAATAGGAGTTTTTAGTTTTGCTTGCTGGATCGTTTCTGGATATTTCAGATCTTTTATGAGCATAATGAATCTGCATGGTTGAGAGAAAAGTGGACATAAATCTTAGGTTAGACTGCACCAGTGTAACATTTTCGTGAAGTTGTAATGTTTATATTAAGTTCTGAACAAAGAAATTTCACTAGTAATTCACATGGATGACAGGTTCCAGTTTTGTACTTGTATGTTTTGGAGGGGGGGGGGGAACAGGTAGGAAGACTAGCAGACCATGTTGCTGTTTGTTCTGCATTGGAGTGGGTGGAAACTAACAGACCATGTTGCTGTTTGTTCTGCGTTGGAGTGGGTGGAAACTAACAGACCATGTTGCTGTTTGTTCTGCGTTGGAGTGGGTGGAAAACTTTTTTGTTTTTGTCACTATGCAGTCCCTAGGTTGATGGTTCCTGTCCTTTTTTCTTTCCCTTCTTCTTGTTCCTACTTCCTCTCTCTCTCCCCCTCCCCCCCAAAAAAAAACAAACTTATGCTATATACTGTAAGCTGATACCATATCAGTGGCTTACAGCATTCACAGGTGACTTGATATAATGCAAAACAGGTTGCTGTTAAATCAGTTTGAAATATTATTGGTGCACTCTTAAGATTCAGCATATTAAGATGATACATATGTGCCACTACCACAATTAATGCTTTTGCCAGTCACTTTGTCATGCTTGTTAAACTAAGATCATCACCACCCCACCCCCCCTTTCACGTATGATGTGCTACTAGAGAATTTTAACCTAATTTTTCATGCTAGAATAACATTTGTGTTAGGTGTGTAAATTTTGCTTGGAATTACCAAACCTCAATTACTGCTGATTTGATGAACATTCATCTTTTTTAACTCGTTAAGAAATTATTTTTGTTGTCATTGTTTTGCAGGTTACGTGTGCGTTACTCAAGTCTTTTTCAGCGTTGTCGTTTCTCATCAATAGTTCCATGGCTGTTGGTACTTGTAATACTTTTTTTTTGTTGTGAGACATCTATTGAATGCATTCATATGGTATTCACACCATCATTGGGCTGAATATATTTGTTTAAAACTGTGGTCATGCATGAAAGATTTACTGTATGGAATGTTTGTAGTCTTTGAGTTTATTAAATTTCCAGGCAGATGTTTATTTGCAAACATCAAGGCTTAGTATTCATCTATTTTTTTTTTTCATCAATAGTAAATATATATATGTGCTATTTACCTGTGTTTTCATCTGTACATATCTGTTATATAATACTGATCCATTGTGTAAGACTTTTGTGTTCTTATATGATGGCTGTACATTGATAGTATTGAAACAAGTTTTTCATTGTTATACATTTTGATGAGCGTTAATTTATTTGCTTGTTAGTGAACGGGAATGTCTGCTGTAAACCCTCATATTGTATTTGTAGGTCCTATGTGACTGGTGTTGAACCACAAATAAATTGCTTTTGATGCTGAAGGTTTTGGTCAGTGTATGTGGACATATATTGCTAGATTGTTTCTAGTTCAATTAATCAGAGTCAAGCAGTCCATCAGTCTCACCAAGAGCACACAAAAAAAGACAGGATAAGTCTTGGGTATCACTCTAAAATTTCCTAGTGATGCACAAGTGCTTCAGGAAATCAGATGGTACATGCTCATTTTACATGATGTATATTGTTCCCCAGGGAGATAAAGAATACTTTCCAATCTCTGCAAATACTGATTTCCTAGTTCCTACACCATTCTTCCAGTCGACTTCTGTATCTTCATTCGCTGAGACAATTCTACTGTACTAATCTGGAAACTCCATTCATTTTGTAAATAGTCTCCCTTTTCGCCACCCATTCTTACTGAATTCATCCAGTCAGCCGCGCAGTCTAGTTACACACTTTTAATGGCACATTCATTGAGAGAGGCACGTTGTGAACAGTAATCTGCCAGGGGTTAAAATGAATTTTATAATGTAGAACTGGGACAGGAAAATCCTGGGCTTAAAATATGGATTTCACACACACTTGCTACTGCACACCACATTTTGTATAGCATATCTTTAGCCTAAAGCATTTTAGTATAACAGCACTATACTGTTTTAGTGAGCTATTATCCTACTCTGTGCTGGTGAAACTTTGACTAAAAAACAGATATAAAAAACTGGGAGTAAAAATGATGAGGTTTTGGAGAGTCAGAAAGATATAGCAAATATCCTGAGCTAGAGTGAAAATACAGATTAAGGTAACTCAGAAAACTAAATGAAAACATAAAGAAATGACCATCTATGTTTGATCACTGGGGTCCTGATTAGCTCCAGAAGTATGGAGAATTGGAGAATCTGTGTTTTATTGAGTCAGAAGACTCAGAAAGACTCCAAGAAATATAGTCATGTTCACCTCATTATTTTTGATGGGTTACAGCAGATCATAGATGTTGAAAGCAGAAGAAACAGAAACAACTTTGCCGGATACTACAACAAATCTGGGATCTAGAGAAAGCCCCAGAGGAGTGAAAAACTGGCTTATAGTAAAACTACCAAAGAAGGGTGACCTCAGAGATTGCGGGAACTGGAGAGGCATTACCCTACTGCCACTCACCTGTAAAGTATTTTGCAGAATAATCATCAACAGAATTGTACCAGCACTTGAGGGAAAACTTCAGAAAGAGCAGGCAGGATTTAGGAAAAGAAGATCATGCATAGACCACATATTTGTATTTAGACAAATATTAGAACAGGCAAATGAGTGGCATAGCACAACATATGCATTGTTTATAGACTCTGAGAAAGCCTTTGACAGTGTCAGCAGAGATGCACTGTTTACTCATGTTTACTGAATGCCATATTTGCTATTGCTGCCTGCTAGCAGGATAAAATGAGAGCTATGCACATGAGCTTTATTTTTCAAAAAAAACTTGTAAGAGTTTCTCTCTCTCCCTCTCTCTTGGCATAAGAATTATCATGAACCGTTACACAGTTTATTTGTTTAAAATGTTTTTAGGACGTATGAATAACCCTGTATAATAACATCTCTCACTGAACTGATAGTTTGACTCTCATTTCAGAGCTAGGTAAATACCAGGGACTCCATTTAGTGGCCTAATTAGTTTTTACCTGTTATCTTATTAATACTCTTCCTGTGCCACAGGAAGAAAAGTGGACGTTCAGTTACTTGCCAGAGTAAAAGCGCGGGTCTTGATATGTTAGGAGGTATAGTTGTAAAATGGAATGGAAAACAGTATTTACATGTACTTCTGTGTACTTATTATGTTTCAAAGTATAACTAAATGTATGAAAATTTCATAAATGCAGAGTTTTTTAGGAAAAAAGAAGTAATGTGATGTTTTTAGACAATGACTGTGCCCAGCTCATCATCGGCTAGGTCTAGATCTGCACTACTTACCATCTGAGATGTCTAGATCTACTTGTCGATCTCATATTGTGATTTTATGTTGCATTCTCGCTAGATTAATGTCTGAAATAACCTCCTAACTACTTCTCCAGTCGTCTAATATGTCTAGATCTACTTGGGATACATTCAAGAGCAGTGGGGTGGTCACAGGCCATGTCCATACCCCTATCTACATCATCAAAAATTGACAAATTTCCATGTTTCTCTTCCTTTTTATCGCTCGTATCTTAGGACTCTTTTACCATTTTGAAAAGTGGCACCGGAAACTTGGACGAAATATGTACAATCTAAATGTTACACCGGTTCTTTTATTGAAACAAACCATGATCGAAATTCCAACCATTGGCACGCATCGGGGAAACCGGAAGGATCGAAAATTCGATCACTGGCACGGGAAGAGTTGGGAGCTAATCTAATAAAATGAGCTAATGATCGCTAACACACTTTTTAAACATCCAAGAAGACTTTACACATGGATATCACCTGATGGGAAAACCAAGAATCAAATTTATTACATTGTGGTGCAAAGAAGGTGGGGATCAAGTATAACATCATCAAAAACTTTACCGGGTGCTGATTGTGACACGGACCATGAGTTATTAATAGCAGACATGAGGATTAAGATAAAGATAAAAAAGACAGGGGATCAAGATCACTCCGCTTTGACCTTACAAAATTACCAGAACATTACGGTATAGACGTAAAGAAACGTTTCGAAATCTTGATGGTTGTACAGGAGGAGATGACATCAGATGAATTGGCTACGCAGGCCAGAGATATCTTAATAACAACAGCTAAAGACATGGTTCCAGTAAAGAAAACACAAAAGAATGGATGGATTACAGCAGGCACACTAGAACTGATAAAACAACGTGGAGAAATGAAGACGAAGTGGAAAGTGGCAAACAATAAGAAAGAGGAATATAAATCTTTAACAAAAGAAGTACGAAGAAACATAAGAAAAGACAAAGAACAAGATTGTTGTGGTAGAATAGAAGGACATCAGTAGTGTGGACGAGAGGGTGAAATATTTAAAGAAATGAAGACATTGACGAGAAATGTCACACCTAAGCTAACTAATTTGTGACGAGATGGGGAATACATTGACAGAGACAGAGGAAATTCTAGAAAGATGAAAGGAATATTGCAGAGAAATTATGAAACAACTGGCTAGTAGAGATTAACAGTGTGAATTATTATTGGAGGAGAAAGAACCCGAACCGACAACTGAAGAAGTTTTATGGACAATAAAGAATCTGAAAAATGGTAAATCACCAGGATTTGATGAGATAACAGTTTGTTTGTTTTTTTTTCTGAGCTCTTCTGAATTGTCTGAAATGATCTAGATTTAAATTTAAAATATCTAGATTTACAGATAACATCTAGATGACTATTTTCATTATCTAAGTAGGACCAAATTATCTAGATAAAAAAGTATATAAACTCTGTTTAGGATTGTCACTTTTTCTTAATTCGTTAACTGAAATGGATATGGTATAGTTTTGTGAATAAGTACGTATGTTATAGGTCTGAAGCAGCTTTTCAGTTTTCTGATAAGTTTGATAATCATTTTCGTCGGTGTGGCTCAAAGATTTTAGGCAGTGCGATTCAGGGGGAAAAAAAAAACTTGTTTTAAATCAAGATGGCGGATTTTGAGGGTGCCTCAGGTTTGAGCGCTACAGAGCTCAGTTATCTCGCCGTAGATCGCTCCATAATCAACGACCCAGCTGTCCAGGCAGAATGGGCATCAAAAAAGTTAGTATGGGTCCCAGACGAAGTTCACGGATTTGTGGCGGCCAGCATAAAGGCCGAAAAAGGGTCCCAAGTAGAATGTGTTGTGGATGAAACCGGAAAAAAAAATCATGGTTCACAGAGATGATATCCAGAAAATGAATCCTCCAAAGTTTAACAAAGTGGAGGATATGGCAGAGCTGACCTGCTTGAACGAAGCGTCAGTGCTGCACAATTTGAAGGACAGATATTACTCTGGCTTGATTTACGTAAGTATTCAAATTACAATCGTGGCTGAGTCATCACTAGGTCATTATATTCATTAGAAAAGGATAACTCATCAAATTTATCATCACATTTCACTTATCTGTGGCAGAAACTAAAATATTTAAAATTGTGAGATGTTCTTGAAGAAAAAAAATGATACAAATGTAATTTTCACAAAAAATAATAATAAATAATCAAAATACATCTCATTTTTAATTAAAACACATTTGATTTTTTTAAAAATAACGAAAAGAATTTGTCGCGTGGATCCGAGAATTGAGAATCGGCTTACACTACTTGTAAACAGCGACCAATTAGGGTTAGATGAGAAACAGTCCAACCTCTGAGGGCAAGAGAGCACGCTACTACAAAAATCTGAACCTGAACCGCTAATCCAGTTTAATCACTTAGAAGAGAAAAAAGATCCACTAACGCAGAAGATTATCTCTAGAAGTGCGTCTCGTTCTAGTTTTACTGTCGATAGAGGATCAATGAAAACCTAATAGATACGTTGAAATAACTGGTAGACAAGAGTGGATATGGCAAGAAGTGACACCGGATATGGCAGAGCTGAATGATTTTTTTGTTTGTTCTGTACTAAGTGACAGGTATCTGTGTGTGAAAGATACAAATATTCGTTTACTTGAGCGACTTCTTCAAAATATGACTGACACAATCGGCCACGGCAATAATAAACCATAGCTGTAGTGCACATCCTGGAATCTGTGTGCTTGCGTCTTGTCTTCTACCTACAAAATCTCAAGTGACGCAGGTACTGTTTTTTGTCTCTTCTTCTTGTTCCTTGCGGCAGGCAGAAAATAGAATGTAATTTCTAGTCGATTCCTTATCGCGTTAGACAGGGAAGGGGTGCATCCAGTGCGTGGAGGGCAGATTAACGATACCATGAAATGTACTGAATGAAACCATGTACCCCACGTGACTCCGGCGTGGGTGATTTATAATCGATTCTTGCGTAGTATATATTTTAGCGAAACCCATATCTACTGCCATTGCAAGGTAGACAAAGTGTGCTAGGGGTTGCAGTCCAAAGTCATGACATACCCGAGCATAACATTTTAACAAAACAGATCAGAACCAGTAGAGTTATTTTCCACTGGGTAGGTAACTGCAAACAACATCAACTTGCCATGCAGTAGAAGGTTTGGTTCTCCCTATAGTAGACTACCCAGCGACAATATTAACACTGCCGGACACAGAGCTACTGGAAAGGATACAAAATAATTTGTCAGGAATTATTCACGGCTGTCATAGAGGCACACCTTTAAAGCCATGACGTATCTGACTTTTCCACCCTGGATAGCAAAATTATATTGTCCAAAGCAAGTCTATATTCAGAATTAATTGCTGATAAAGCATTCACACGTGAAAAGAGTAGTAGAACACGCACACATAATAATAATAATGTTAGTTTGGGGGGGGGGGAGATACTGAATGGAGCGAGAGGATGACATGACAATCCAGTAGGCTGTTCTTCTATTAGTACTAGATCTGGTAAGGAATTGATGTGTGTCCTGCGAATTCCATTTTTGCGCATGATAGGTCGAGGTGAACTCTTTAATAATGACGCTTGTGTGCGAAAACTCCTTGGTACTGTGACATACACAGGCGGATCAGTAAGTTCGTCACAGGCGGTATAATCTGGCATTACTGTGACATGCAGAGGCGGATCAGTAGTTCGTCACAGGTGGATCAGTAGTTCGTCACAGGCACTATAATCTGGCATTGCTGTGACATACACAGGCGGTGCAGTCGTTCGTCACAGGCGGATCAGTAGTTCGTCACAGGCGGATCAGTAGTTCGTCACAGGCGGATCAGTAATTCGTCACAGGCGGATCAGTAATTCGTCACAGGTGGATCAGTAGTTCGTCACAGGCACCATAATCTGGCATTACTGTGACATAAACAGGTGGATCAGTAGTTCGTCACAGGCGGATCAGTAGTTCGTCACAGGCAGTATGATCTGACAATCGAAAAACGTTCTCATGCCAGGACATTGATGGAGGAAAAGGGGGGGGGGTGCAGCCGGTACATTGTTCCGGGGCTCATGGAGCTCAAAGGGGGCCCATGAAGGGGACATTTAAAAAAAATATTACAAAACCAAATTTTTAAAAGAAAAACAATATTCGATATATACTTCATAATCTATACTTCGTGCGTATAGCAAAACCGCCTTACGGCCTTGTTTGACATAACCTTTATTAATCTGAACACTCAGTGAACAGTTAGTTATTTATGTAATTTTAATTTCACTACTTACTTATTTATGTTTGCAAGTTTAGTTTCATTTCGTTTATGAATGGTTATGAAATGTCATCTAACAAATCTAGAGCTCGAAACGCAAGGAAAAACAGGAACGTGATGAGATAAATAAAAAGGGGCGACAAACGCTTTTTCAATTTGGCGTTAAATGCAAAACAAGCGAAACTAACCAAAATGAAACTTTAAATTCAAACCAATGTGAGAAATGTGCAGAACTGAAACAAAGGTCAGAATCTCATGAGATTAGTTTGGATTTTCAAGAAACATCAGATCAAGTAAATTCTCAATTTCAAGATTTAGAGAAACAATTGAATGTTAGTGATGAGAGTACTTCACTGTCTAAGAATCTGGCCATGGCAGACATAGTGAAGAGTAGGTCAGATACTGGAACTGATATTGGACTTCTTGTAACAGAGGTGCCTTCTCAACTGGATATAGAAAACTATGTCAGTAAAGGTCATACTGGCTTTCCTAAAACATTTCCCAAAGGTATAGATAACCAGGTTTTACCCGAAAGTATTCTAACACTTCGAAGTTTAAATGGTAGAAAACATGACCGAGATTGGCTTGTCTGGGGCGAAGTTAAACAAAGCATTATTTTGCTTTCCTTGTCAATTATTTTGGAACAAGATCTGATGCAGCATTAGCTCAGCATCTAAGTCTATGCTTGCATCAACAGAAGGATAGTCAGCAGCTAAAAAGTGGCGCAAATTATATATTCGCATCGCAGAACAAGCTGGTTTCAGGCAAGGAAGAGGATCAAGAGATCATATATTCAATCTAAGATTAATAATGGAGAAATGCAGAGAGTTTAATGTGAATCTATATTTATCCTTTATAGACTACTCAAAGGCATTTGATTGTGTACAACACGAGAAACTTTGGGAAATAATGGAAAAAATGGGATTTCCAACACATTTGACACAACTAACATCACTGCTGTATCTAGACCAACAAGCGGCAGTAAGAATAAATGGTGAAACAACAACTTGGTTTGACATAAAACAAGGGGTCTGTCAGGGGTGCATATTGTCACTTTACTTATTTAACATGTATACTGGAAATATAATGAGGAATGTTAGAGAAGATGTAGACAAAGAATATTACGATGCCATAACAATTGGAGGTTATGAAATACCAGAGATTAGATATGCTGATGACACAGTGTTACTGTCCACAACACAAAGAGGAATGGAAAAACTAATTATGTCAGTCCGTAAGAACAGCGAAGAGCAGAACCTCTATCTTAATGCAAAGAAAACTAAATTGATGACAACTGACAAAACAAACAAGGCAGTTGAAATATATATAAATGAGGAAAGATTGGAAGAAGTGGATAGTTTTAATATCTTGGATCACTACTAACTAATAATGGAGATACAATGAGGGAAATTAAAAGGAGGACATCTATCGCTCTTCAGAAAGTAAAACAAATAAAGGATCCGTGGAGAGGAGCAGACAGAACTACAAAAATAAGATTTTTAAGGGCTTGCATCATTCCCATCGCAACATATGCCTGTGAGACCTGGACACTTAACAAAACAGCTGAGAAACACATAAATGCCTTTGAATGTAAATGCTACAGAAGAGTTCTCCAAATATAGTGGACACAAAAAAGAACAAATATATCTATACTACAAGAGCTTAATATTGAAGAAGGCTGGCTAGTAAAGAGTATTAAAGAGAGAAAACTTAAATATTTTGGACACATTAAACGTCATGATAATTTAGAGAAGACTGTATTGGAAGGATACATAATGGGAAAAAGAAAAAGAGGAAGACCAAAACGAAAATGGCTGCAAGACATCGTTGACGATCTGCAAATGAATGCCGCAGCAGCAGGCCATCTTGCTCACAATCGAGAGACCTACAGGAGTGCTGTTAGGGAGGCAAAGTTCCGCAAGGGACATGCAAATGAATGAATGAATGAATCCCAGAACATGAGAGAGCAATAGCCATGGGCAGTGTTACCTGGCCTGGCGAGAGCTAGAAAGACGTCTGTCATCTGGCAAAGGCATTGACAGTCTATTGGAGGGATCAACTGAAACAGAATCTGTCAAGTGGTACAACATTATGAAACGAATCATTGATGTTGTACTATTCCTTGATGAACGAGGGCTTGCCTTGCGTGGCATTTCCCAGAGCATTGGCGAAAGACAATGGGAATTTTCTGGGAGTCATAGAGTTGTTGTCTCATTGGGATCCAACTCTAAAAGAACATATGTTGCAAATTAGAGAGTCAAAAGAAAAGGGAGAACGACTTCATGTACATTATAAAAGTGCCGATTCCCAAAACGAGCTAAGCGCTGAATGTTCCTAACTTGTAGAGCAGCACATGTTGGAGGACAGGAAGACTCCAAAGTACTTTGCTGTTATTGTTGATTCCACCCCAGGTTCATCGCATGTTGAACAAACAACATTTCTTTTGCGTTATGTAATACCTTATGAAAACCAGTATGAAACTGTAGAAAGATTTTTATAGTTTGTTGACACACGCCATAAAACAGGATATGACATAGCGCTGATGATAGTAGAAACATTGAAAGAACATGATACGCCACTGTCGGATTGTGCACAGGGCTATGACAATGCAGCCAACATGGCAGGGAAATATAAAGGTGCACAAGCAAGATTACTTGAGCAATGTGAAATAGCTTTATTTTCATCATGTGGATGCCACACACACTTCTCTCTCTCTCTCTCTCTCTCTCTCTCTGAACCTTAAGTGCCCAGGGCACATGGGGCTTCCGCAAGGGTTTTCCACAAATGCTTGTCCTTCGCCTTTTTTTCTGCTCTTGCCCAGGTGAGCTCTCTATTGCTCAACATCCTTTCTGTTGTTCTTCTCCATGTCTCTTTTGGTCTACCTTTACTTCTGTTCCCCTGTGATGTCCATCTTAGTGCTATTTTTGGTAGTGAGTTGTCAGTCATTCTGAGCACATGTCCCAACCATCGCCAGCGTCTTTCCTCAATAATTGTTGTCAGTGGCTTCATCTGCATTTCTGTCAATAAGATGTTATTTCTTATGGTGTTTGGCCAAAATATTTTTCTAATTCTTCGTAAACATTTAGTCTGGAAAGAATTCAACTTGTTTGATTTTCCAGCATTCACTTCCATAGAGTAGTACACTTAGAATATTACTCTTAAATATCCTGATTTTCATATTTATGCTTAGTTTTTTTTTTATTTCCATATAGTCTGCAGCATTGCAAAAGCCTGGTTTGCTCTAGTAAGTCTGCTGTTGATGTCCTCTGAGCTGTTTCCATTTTCTACTACTCTGCTGCCAAGGTATACAAATTCGTTGACCTCCTCTACTAACTTGCTGTATACTCTGAGTACATTTCTGTTGTTCACATTTTGCTCCATTAACTTTGTCTTTCCTACATTGATCTTTAGTCCTATGTTGTTTGCATTCTGAGATAGCTTGTTTATTTTATCTTGCATATCTTTGTGACTGCTTGATAATAGACAAATCCGCAAAGTCAAGGTCCTCCAGCACTGTGTCAAGGGTCCATTGTAATCCTCTGCATTTGTCTGATGTTGCCTCCTTCATTAACTAGTCTACTGCCAAGATAAATAATGTTGGCGATAGTACAATCCCTGTTTCACTCCTGTTTGTACCGTAAAGCTGCTGGAGGTATGTTCTCCACAGATAACTTTGCACTGAAAACCCTCGTATAGGGCTTTGATTACATTAACTATTTTATGGGGGAGGCCATGCCATCTTAGGATTTTCCACAGTGCATCTCTGTTGACATTGTCAAAGGCTTTCTCAAAATCTATGAATAATGCATATGTTGTGCTATGCCACTCATTTGCTTGTTCTAATATTTGTCTAAGTACAAATATGTGGTCTATGCATGATCTTCCTTTCCTAAATCCTGCCTGCTCTTTCCGAAGTTTTTCCTCAAGTGCTGGTATAATTCTGTTGATGATTATTCTGCAAAATACTTTACAGGTGAGTGGCAGTAGGGTAATGCCTCTCCAGTTCCCGCAATCTCTGAGGTCACCCTTCTTTGGTAGTTTTACTATAAGCCCAGTTTTTCACTCCTCTGGGGCTTTTTCTAGATCCCAAATTTGTTGTAATATCCGGCAAAGTTGTTTTGGTGTTTCTGTTTCTTCTGCTTTCAACATCTCAGCAGTCACTTCATCTTCACCTGGTGCCCTGTCTGATTTTAGCTTCTTTATCGCCTCCTTTACTTCATTTATTATTATTGGTCCTGTATTGATGTTTAGTTCCGTTTTTGCTTCAGGTATGTCTATTGTTTGTGCTGCTTGTGTTCTGTTTAGTAGGGTGTTAAAGTGTTCCCTCCATCTTTCAATTTTTTCTCTTTCTCCACTGACCAGTTGTCCATTTTGTGTCCTTACTGCACTTTCACATCTTGTGTTGAAGTTACCTGTCATCTGCTTTGTGATTTTATATATGGCTTTCATGTCATTTGTATATGCTGCTTTCTCTGCTGTTTCTGCTAAGTTGTCATAGTATTGACGTTTATCTTGACGGCATGATTCCTTCACTTCTTTGTCTTTTTGTGCATAATTACTTAAAACTTGCTCTTTAAGCCGTTGTGATTTGGTGTTCAGTAATTTTTTCTTGATTTCTTTTCTTTGTTCTATCTTTTCCCATGTGGTCTTGCTTATCCATTCCTCTTTTCTCCTTTTCCGATATCCCAGCACCTCTTTTGCCGTTTCCGGTAGTGTTTTATTGAACTCTAATATGGACATTTCTGCTTCGTCTTGTAGGACACTTAAGCGGTTCTTAAGTACTATTGAGAATTCATTTCTTGTTTGCTGGTCTTTCAGTTTTGTTGTATCAAAATGTATCTTTCTGTGTTCTCCGATTTTGCTTTCCTTAATTTTAGTTTTATTTTTGCTACCAGAAGGTTGTGATCACTTCCTACATCTGCTCCTTTCCTTGCTCGCACATCTTGTAGTGACCGTTTCCACTTGTTGTTTATTAGTATGTGATCGATTTGGTTTTCTGTGCTTTTATCTGGTGACCTCCAAGTCACCTTATGGATGTTTTTGTGTTGGAAAATTGTCCCTCCGATGGTCATCATGTTTTCTTCACAGAAACTGCACAGTCTTTCACCATTTTCATTTATTTCTCCGATTCCTTCTCTTCCCATGATTCTTCTTCTATCTTCATTTCCTTCACCTACTTTTGGATTGAAGTCGCCCAAGATGAGTAGCATATCATGTGGCTTGGAGGCTGTTGTAAAAATCTTCTTTTAATTCCTCTTCAGCTGCTTCTGTTGGTGCATAACAAACTATAATAGACAGCTTCGTGGATCTTGAGTTGAACCGTGCATATAATGATCTCTCATTTATTGGGGTCCGTTTCAGCAATGCTCTTGATGCTTCTTTTGTTATAATCAATGCTACTCCTCCTTCATGAAGATCTTCTTTACCTGACCATATTATTGTATCTTCTGTGTGCTGTGTTGTTAATTTCCTTTTGCCTTGTCCTGTCGATCTTGCTTCTTGTATTCTTAGTATGTCTAGTCTGTATCTGTGCATTTCCTTGATGGTTTGTGCTAGTTTTCCAGTCTGGTTTAGTGTTCTTACATTCCAGCTGCCTATTTGCATCTTGTGTTTAGGTTCCAGGAGGTCTGCAGTCGGGCTGGGGACTTCCAGTGGCTGGCTTTCATCCACAACCTTCATGGGCTCAGTTTCCTGATACGCATTTCTCCTTCCACCTGCATTTGTTATTTCCCTTGCTTCCGTTTCTGTAGCAGTCTGATAGTTTTTTTTACCAGATAGGGTTGCTGGCCCTATGCCGAACCCTCCCTAGTCGCCTTTTACGATCATGCGTGGTAGGGTACAGTGGTCCTATTCTTTGCAGATCCCGGGTACCACACGGGGGCACACGCACTTAATTTATGTAGAAATGATGCCGCAGAATGCATTCCTTAAGCCATAACAATCTCTGGTACTGTACAAACTGTTTACAACTTGTTTAGTTCTAGTTCACAGCGATTGGAAATATTGCAGAAGTGTATTGGCTGTTCTCTTCACGACATGTCTAACACATGATGGTCAGACCGTGTTGAAAGTACAAAGCTCTTTGTAGCCCATCTGCCAGGCATCACATTAGCATTAGAAAACCTCTTGGAGTTGAACCTAACTGCAAAACAAGAACAGAGATTAATAGAGCTTTGTCTTGTCACATCCTTCATTTGTGTGATAATGTCTGTTGCATGATACAGAGTATTAGTTCCAGCTGATATCTGTAACAAGGTTATTCAGCCCAGAAATGCAACGCTGGATATCGTAGTGTCCAACTTAAAAAGCTTGATCTCAGAACTGACAAATCTTCGGAACAGCTGGAGAAGTATGCGAAGCGAAGCTAAGCATGTTGAATCTAATTTGTGCATAGAAGGGAGACTCTCTGGAACTCGGGGTGAAGAAAAACGCAAAAGAAAGAGGTTCCATGATGAAGGTGCTACAGAAGAAGCAGATTTATCAAAACAAGATGAAATGGATGAATGCCCTGAGCAAGTATATTTCAGAAAGTCTGTCTTCCATGTGATGTTGGATAATGTTATCGGTGGACTGACTGTTCGTTTCAATGCTGCAGTGAACATTTATGAGAAGTTCAGCTTCCTCTGGAAGTACCTATCAATTCAAGATGAACTGGAAGAAAAATCAAAATTACTGGCAGATCAATATCTCGCTGATATCAGTGAAGATCTTGTAATGGGGATAAGTCATTTGCCATCTGTTCATCAAGCAAATTATGGAGATGGCCAACTGAGTCCATTGGAGCTACTGAATTGTTTGAAAAGATACAAGCTGGAAGGACTCTTTCCAAATATATGTGTCTGCTTCCGTATTCTGTTAACAATTCCTGCCACTGTCACCTCTGTAGAGCGCTCACTGAGCAAACTAAAGCTAATAACAAAAATGATCTAAGACCGACTATGTCAAGGGGCCACTGGTAGGTTTGCCATGACTCAGTATTGAGTCTGATCTTGCAAAAACGATTGCTTTTGATGATATGATTCGCAATTTTGCCAGGAAAAAAGGTTAGGAAAGCATCTTTGTTTAGCAGAATATAAATGCCATTTCATCTCAGCTATAATAACTGTTATGAGCTTGTAACCAATCTAGTATTAAATTCATTGCTTATGTATATTGTTTCATTATTGTTTATATACTGTGTATTATTGTTTTTATTATCTTTTACAGAAGTACCTCTCCTCTTTTTAATATATTTGCAATTATGTTTGAATGTAATTAATAAATGTACAATTATAACATTGATTTATGTGTCCATGTGTAGATGAAGGGGCCCATATGAGTCTTGTTCCAGCACTTAATAATCCTCTCGGCTGCCCTGTCTGACAGTAAGTGAGCAGAATGGTTTGGCTGAGCAAGAATATCTACAGCAACGGATTTTTTAGACTGCGGGGCGAGCAGACATAATTAACAGCATCACGGAGATCAGCAAGGTTAAAGATTTCGATGCTCACTGTGACACTGTATCTCTACAGTTTGAGTGTGCAGGCAGGGACATGTAACTGGATTGGGACTACCCATGAACTTGACTATATTCGAGAAGATGATGATCCACATATAATAAAACCATTTTGCATTACGAGCACTAAAAATAATGCGTGAAATCGCAGTTCTATATAAATTAGTAAAAAAAAAAAGGGGGGGGGGGTGTGGATTTAAATATGCAGTATATTTTACGTGTATTGAACTTTTTTTTTTTTGGAAAGGGGGGGGGGGTCTCTTTCAGTGTTTCGCTGTAGCCAAAGCTGGGTTCAGTTTGTTGGGGGGGGGGGGGCAGAGCTGCAGAATGTACTCTGGGGACTTTATGTCTGTCTCGAATGTGCAATCAGGGGTGTGTGATAGGCTGAAGCGATACAGGTGTATGTCCTGTGCACAGTCTGAAGATGATGGTTCATTTCTGACGCGACGTGAGAGTTGCAGCATCTGGTCGTTAGAAGGTAGGTTGTGCTGATCAGTCCATAGCTTCCTGTACTAATGCTTGGTTACATGAGACAGGAAGTTACGTTGAGGCTGCCTGCTACCAGATCACAAGACAAGTTTGTCAGCTTCGTTTCTCCACTGGATCACAACCGCCCTTTTTTCTGAGACAGCGTGCACAGCATTTGCATTGCGTCTTTTTTTATCGCTCGCTGAGCGTCCTGCGACTTTATATGACAGATTTACTGTCGGCGAGGAAGACGATATAATTGCAAATCTGAGCTGTTAGATGCTGACTAGTCTGGCAGATTCTACTTCCGTATCTTCGTTCGCTGAGACATTTCTACCGTACTAGGCTTCTGGAAACTTCATACCGTTTTGCAAATCTTCAAATAGTATCTCCTTTCGCGACGCATTCTTAGTTCTTACTGAATTCATCCTGTCAGCCTTTGGGATAGTAGAGCGAAACAAGAACATTGTGCAAGAAAAGACTGGCCTCCTAGGAAATTTAGGGTGGTTGAAGGACAAAATGTAATCAATTAAACTTTGGTAGCACGAGACAGAATCATACTGCCACCACTACACATAAAGCTAAGTCCGATGAAACAATTTGTAAAGGCTTTGAATAAAGACGGTTCGTGCATTGAATACATAATGCATAAGTTACCTAGATTTACCATGGAAAAAAGTGAAGCCAGGAATTTTAGATGGTCCACAGATCAGGCAGCTAATAAATGACCTACATTTCATAGCATCAGTGAATGAAATCGAATCATGTGTCTGGTCTTCATTTGTTCTTGTTGTAAGAAGCTTTCTTGGCATCAAGAAGGTAGACAACTACACACATTTAGGAGAGGATGTGCTCTGTCATTTCAACAGGTTTGGGTGTAACATGAGTGTTAAAATCCATTATCTGCACAGTCACTTAGATCGCTTTCCAGAGAACCTTGGTGACTTAAGCGAAGAGCAAGGTGAAATATTTCATCAAGACATAAAAACAGTGGAAATAAGATACAGAGAAAGATGGGATGCACACATGATGGCAGACTATTGTTGAAATCTTATGCGGGATTGTCCTGACAGATCCACGCTTGGAAGTCTTACAAAAGGATCTCGTGTATCGAATAAGTGGAAAGTTTGTATCATACACTTGTGCTTTTAGTATGAAATAAGTATATTTTCATGTAGTACACTTTTCTTCTAATTTTAATATGTTTTCTTCATGCTTAAAAGATATTAATTTAAACAGTACATTAAAATATCCTAATTTGTTATGGGCGAGCAGAGTGAAGAGTGGCATATGTTCTGTATCTCAAAAATTAGAGCAGATAGGGGAAAACTTGTGCCATTTTTGGAATCAGCAGGTGAGATATACCCAGAAACAGGTCTAACATTACAGGCACAAAAATATATGTTGGCCAGAATAATCATAGGAACATACGTACTGGTTGTACTTCTTGTTCTTAATTTAATTACTCTTTATTTGTTTAAGATTATCCGACTTGATCATAAATCAGTTCATGTATAAAATAACAAGCTGTCGGTGCTTTAGAGTGCGGTAAAGAAATACTAAATACAGAGTGCATAATCCCTCTTCCCAGCACTTGTGTCGAAAGAGAGGCCCTGATTAGCTCCAAAAATATGGAGAACTTGGAGAATCCTCTATTTTATTGAGCCAGATGACCCACAAAGACTTTTAAAGAAATAACAGTCATGTTCACCTTATTGTTTCTGACGAGTTACAACCCTTCAAACTATATACAGATTCTTTTAAAATCTGGAAAACACTGCACGTGGACAATCCAACAAGTTAAAAACAAAACAAAACAATACACAAAAAAAAAACAGAACGAAAGTAGGTCAAGCGCTGGAACAAAAATAGCATCACATCCACATTATGGGCACAGGTCCCTGGAGAGCCAAGTCAGACCGCGGGCTCAGTTACTATCTAGTCTTCTATCCAGACATAAAACTCTGTATGTGTTTTACTGAATTAAACTTCTACCAAGCTTCTACTTATGCATCTGTTTTGTATTAAGAAATAGTTTGGGCCCTCGGGGGGGTTCAACGCCAGCTCCCATGCCGTCGACGGGCCTACATCGGCATCTTCGCTGACCTGGAAAAGGGAGACGTGTCAGAGATAAACGGCGAACTAAAGACTTCGATCACATTTCAAAGAATCGGGAAGCCCGATTGAAAAATCTACCAGGAGTCTTAATTTGTAGTATTTAATATAATGATACCCAGGGAACGCCACAAGGACTGAGTAAAGCATTACAGGTTTATTGAAAATAGAAGAAAAAAAATGACCTGGTCATTATATACTCTTTGTGGTCATTATATACTCTTTGTTTTAAATTCATACAGAGGTTTGAACACTTTCGCGTCAATCTGAATAGAGCATTCAATTCGTGTTGAAAGTGCAGGCAGAGAAACTGTGGGACGCTAGCTCTACGGTACATATCAGCCAGCCCTAAAGATACATATACGCTGTACTGACATCAAGTACAGGCAATGATATTTTGCGGCATTGCTGCAACATCAGCTCAACAATTTCAGTTGCTTCGAGTGACTTTTGTATTGACTGTTAAATGTTTATATTTACAACAGTCTTCTTCGTCGTTCGCTACGACATCGATGCCAGTCTCTAACAAATGCGTTAGTTCGTCTCTGGTTCTCTGCATCGCCCTACAGCTTTTTTTTTTTTCAGTGGGGAGTTTAGATCTAACTAGGTCCTGTGTTTGAATGTGTTGTGTTGTTGGCATCTCTGGAGGATATGTTGCACTGTCTGTGACTCTTTTCCGTAGGCATATATGTCCGTTTAACCAATTTACATTTTGTGGTATAGTGTTAAACCTGCATTGTCCTTCTCTCGGTTGGCAGATAACATGGTTATTTCTTGAAAGTTTGCTCCACGGAAATGAGTCGTAGGCGATAAAAAAGGACAGATAAAATGAGTATTGGAGCCGTATGACATGAGATCCGCCATACAAATGCCAACGCTTCTTGGACGAATCATCATCATCTCGTGATGTCTCTCCATGGAAGGTTGGCTGCAATGAATGTACACTCTGCTCTGTCCATCTCTTGATGTTCTCCACCCATCTGTGTCGGTGTCCTCCTCTTCCTTTCGATTTGCTCTCAATTAAGTCTTCATATTATGCCTCTTGGCGTGCCCAGAGTACATATCTTGCCTTTATGATTTTTCAATATTTCTCTTGTTTCAGCTGATCTAGCACTTCTTTGTTGTTTTCTTCTCTGTCCACTTGCTATGTCCCATTCTTCTGTATATCCGCACTTCGATGGCCTTTGCTTTCTTTTCTCTTGACTTATTCAAGCTCCGGGCATCTACTCCATACAGGAATATTGTGTATATGGAGCATTTTACGATATGTGGTCTCAGTTGGTGCGATATTTGCTTCAATTTAAGGATCTTCCTCATTCTGTTGTGTTGAAGGTTTTTTTTTTGTTTTGTTTGTTTGTTTGTTTGTTTGTTTTTGTCATTCATACTTTTCTGCTAATTTCCGTTTCACGTTTTCCATCTTCAGCTATTACCTGTCCCAAATACCTGGAAATTTTCACCTATTCGATTATTTCCCCGTTTATTTCTATATTTATATTCGGTTTTATTTTCTCGCTGCCGATTACCATAACACTTGTCTTTCTGGTGTTTATTTCCAGTCCATACTTTTGACTTTTATTGTTTATTCGTGTCACTAGGTTATGCGGGTGTTTTTGGTTTCTCTGCCATCAGCATGAATAAAGAAAGAGAACAAAGACTTTGGAGAACATAGAAGCTTTTGGCTGCGAAAATGATAAATAAAAATGGCAGAGGAAATATGAAAGAAAAAAAATCGTAATTAAGACTCTTAAAAAAAGACAATCGACATAAAATTTAACGTTATGATACTAAGAAAGCACTAAAGCAGAGGCACAGTAGAGAATAACAGCAATAAATGGAAAAAAGTGGGAGAAATGCACACACACACACACAATTTGAATCGTATGATTGAAAACCATGAATGTAGAAAAAACACACACAAACACTGAAAGCGAGTGTTACCAAAAAAAGCATAAAGATCAAAGAGCCTACAGAACATGACAGCCCTTTCTGTGCTGCACTGAACTTTATGATGATGCCTTGTCAGCTAATAATAACAACAACGAGAGATTAAAAGATAAAAAAAAGTCGCCCGCACTTTATCACCTATTTAAAAATGATCCATTAAAACCACATTTTATGAGCTGTTATTTGAATGCCCTCATTGAAGGATCGAACAGGATGCAGAACAAAATTATTGTATCGTATTTTAAAGCCACACATGCAAAGCTCAAGAAGTGAATATTGTGTGTACAGAATATTTACATACAAGGCTAAGGCAGCAACATTATGTGGAGAAGATGATAAAACAAAACCAAGAAGTTGTATAAACAAAGTCCTCAGTCGCTGATTCAAACCCTAGTACTTGTATTCTCCATTCTTCCCTTTTCTTGATCTGTTTTAATTCTTGTCTGATGAGGATAAGAGATAAAGTATCAAGTCTTTCATGTTTAGTTTCGTTACTAATTACAATTCACCTTAAACAAAAAACCAAATCAAGAAAAATCACAGCCCAAACTGTTATAGTGAAACATTTCCTACTTATACGCCCTGGACTCGATGAACTACGAATAAAAACCCACTTCCAGTACACCTTACAGTTCACAACTACTGTATATTCCAAAGCTGTACAACTACAGAGGAGAACCAAGTGCTTTACGACGGCATCACCTGCCAAGAGCTTCTAGCTTGCAGCAACAGGGAGATCTATCACCATCCATACCACCTGCAAGTGGCAACTCCGTCTTAAGATTCTTACCGCTGAGACGAAAGCTAGGATGGCCTTGAGGAAAACAAACAAACTGAAAATTAGAAGCAAGGACAAAGAAAACCTCAAAATCTATTGGATTTGTAACAATTCGCACAATCAAGTCAGTACACTTCCCACATTCTATTCGGAGAACATTAATTGTATTTTCAAATAAGAGATAAAAGGGAAGATCCTTTTGGCATTTAATATTTCTCCACAAAACCCGGATCTATTGACACATGTGTGTTATTTTTATTATTTAATCTGCCAGCTTATTTGGACATATTTTGAAAGGGATGCGTTTGCTGAAATGTTGGTTCTTTTTTAAAGTTTTTTTTCTCTCTTTTCGTTCTTAGCTCACAATCACAGTAAATATATATATATATATATATATATATATATATATATATATATATATATATATATATATATATATATATCATCCACGTGTAAGGGGAACGAATGCAGGTGTCGAGTGACTGCGAGCGACTGGCAGGAAGTGTGACGTCAGAGAGATGAACGGCGGTTACTAGCAATGTGTGTCAGTTGTACAGACTGTTGCTAATCGTGAGTATTGGGCTAAAAAAAACAAAACTCATAGGCCTGCATCCTATACATTAAAATAAAGTGACAATTGAAGTAAGCAAGCGACAGTGTGTTCGGTAACTGATGAAAGAATAAATTGATCTGACAACTTATACTGGAATCTAGTTTTCTGTGACAACTACATGTGCGTGCCCTGTTGAAAACCTCCATAAAAACGCGCATTTTGAACACCCAGAAGAGTAACTCAAATGAAAAAAAAACTCACCAATTTAAAAAAATTAAATAAGATCAAGACTTCGGAATAGTAGTCCGTGATGTTTGGAAGTAAAAGTTCTAACGCATTAAGAAATGGACTACGCCTGTATTTATAATTATACTGTTAAAAAAACACAACACTACTGTAGTCGTAATGGACACCAAATTTCAAACTTGTATCAAAATGTTATTTTACGGAATTAATGTTTCAATCTTGGCATGAAGAAACTTTAAGACTTTAACAATGAAATGATGTTCATTAATTTTGGTTTGGACTTATATTCTCTGCGACTGAGGTCTCCGTTTCAGTAAGGTGTATGGCTTCCTTTGGATTGTATCAAAGAACGACATCTCCTTGACATGGATTCGATTAGCCGTTGGATCTGTTATTGTGGGAAGGCTGCTCACTCTTCCCGCAGCGCAAAAAACAACTGTCGGAGATTGGTTGGCGCCACGTCTCACTGGCGGACTTGTCTGTTGAGTTCATCCCATAAGTGTTCTTTTGGGTTCATGTCTGATGACATGGATGGCCACATAATGGTCTGGACGTTGTTGTCAGCGAGGAACTGGGTGGTGAGTTGTGGCACATGAGGTCGAAGGTTATCCTGCTGAAAATTGACTCTGGTGCAGCCAGAAGTGGAAGGACGTGAGGACGAAGAATTTCAGCGACGTATCATTTGGCTTTCAGGTCACTTCTTCCCATGAAGTTGATCGTCCCCCACACCAGTACACCTCCACCACAATGTGGAGGAGCACCATTCACGCAGTTCTGGGCGTAGCGCTCATGGCCTCTGGGTTGAACTCTTCTCTGTCTATCGTGTCGTTGGAGCAGAAAGAATGATTCATCACTAAACCAAACCCTTCTCCAATCATTCACAACGGTCCATCGACGATGCTGTTTCGCCTACTGCAGTCGGTTCTGGCGATGCCAGTCCGTAAGAACAGCCCCAAAAACCAGCATCGTGCAGCCGGTTCCTGACTGTTTGATCTGAAATTCGACGAGCTGCTGCCATTTACTGAACTGTTCAGGACGCAGATGCAAATCGATTCCGAAGTGACACAGCCGTATGAAGCGGTCTTCGGCAGGAGTTATGACTATGGGTATTCCACTGCGCGGCCGGTCTGCAACTGAGCCAGTTTCGTGAAATCGTCTCCAAAGACGACTAATGGTGCTTCTAACCACATTACATTGTCTGGCCACTACACTTTTGACTGTCCAGCATGTAAACGTCAAATGATGATAGAGACATTTCATTAGCGATAATGCGCGTTACCCTGATTTTTGCGATGTGCCTTTTGGCTGAGTAACTCCGACTTCAGCACCTTTCCTTGTCAGGGCAGATTGTGGTCTTGCTCGGACTGCCATGAAGACAGTGTGGCTGGCCTGGCCAAAACTTTGTTTTCCAGCCTCTGGTGGCTGTACTTAAGCCCCTTCTCCATGTCAGATGGTTTTGAGACAGTTCCACAAAGACACTCTGACTTTGAGATGAGGAATCTGATGAGTGCTTCAACGATATCCATTCCCCGCCACCCATAGTCTACTGGCTCTGTTTTGTTTACATCATTCTGATAGCCATTGTTGTAAAGACCTATAGGCTTGTCACGTCCTGGATTCATTGGTTTCACACCAGACTTCCCTCATCCCCGCCAGAGATCTCTATGTCCCCATCCGTCCACCAACCTGACATTACATTTTACAAAAATAACAATTACAATTAGTGTTGATTGCTACAAGTTTCTGGGCTACAGAGGTAGGTCAGAGTTTTTTAGCAAACAGATCTATGTTCCCTGTCTCACAAAGACTATGTTAAGATAAGTGTGCTCTTAACACAGTTGTTCCCAGGGGGTCAAATGATGATGATTCATTGTTCTGTAGTGAGATGAACCATATTTGCGCATTAAATTTTCAAATGAACTGATTCGAGGAGTGTCAATCTGTTATAGGCATTCAATAACATGGTCAGTGAGTTTTGTGTTCAGTAAGTTTCGCCAGATTCTCGTGAACCTGTCATGAGTTATTGTCAAAAATGCTGTTTTGATTAGTGTCGCTTTTCTGTGCTCACGAATCACCTGCTGAATACAATTCAGGTCAGCACGTGAAGTTATGTCCAACTGAACGTTTCAGGCAATTTGCCCTTATCTGATCAGCAAACTTTAGTTTAAATCGCAACATCGTATTTGTTGCATTTCTTGTTGTTTTTTTTTTAACAGTATATAAGCATGTATATTAAGGCGCAGGAGTAGTAATGCCACCGGGAACTGCTGGTCATTTAAAGTGCAATGACTCTGAGACCCGCTATCCTTACGCTCAGAAAAACTGTAATGGTGGCCCGAATGAAACAATCACTATGCGTTCATGAGCTATGATATGTATCTGTGAGTACAAACACACATATCTACGATTCGAATCAAATGTCACGTACGGTACAAATGTTGCTGTTTGCCAGAGGCCATTTGGCGAAATCGCTACCTTGCTTGTGGTACAAGGACATCTTTGCGGTGGAGACAGATACATTCATCAAGCTGAGAGACGTCACGACACTTTACATGAATAAACCCAAGAAATTATGTATAGCACGCTCGTGTTGAGTCATTTTTCAACGACCAACCAGCGCCATAAGGTTTCACAATCCGTTTGCGCAAACTCTACAACTGCGTGAATTGTCTTAGGTTAGACGCCATTTATGATCTCTGAGCATTGCTTACATCCTCACACAAATGTATTTTATGATGTAGCACAGGCTAGGATAGATCGATCGCTTAAATACGCTGATCTAGTCGGTACATTAACCCATGGGAGGACATTGTGAGCTAAAATTTTGTATTTAGGATGGATACAGAAGGATTTCTGTAGCGTTCAAGTTTCATAAAGTAGCAAAATGTCCAGCCCCGTTTAGAAGCTACACTTTCTCCAGTTTTTTTCCCTTGCCCGTGTCCATTTACTTCTGCTTGAGGTACAGCGTCCAGTTACTTTTGCCTGAGGTACAGTGTCCATTTACTTCTGCCTGAGTTACAGCGTCCACTTACTTCTACCCGAGGTACAGTGTCCATTTACTTCTGCCTGAGGTACAGCGTCCATTTACTTCTGCCTGAAGTACATTTTTTTTCCCTGGGAGGATCTGGTGTTGTTAGCATGAATGGGCTAAACAATCTTGTCAAATATGCTCTGTAGTTTGGATTATGTTCTTGCATAGAGAATTTCCTGTGCGTAATACACCTAGTCGAATGGACCAATATTTGAAGAAAATGAGAGATGAAATTTAGCTCAAAGGAGAAAAATCTCCACAGGCTGGAGATATACAGATCAATTATATTTAAAATGCTCACGTTGTCATCACTTTTCGTCTACTTCTTTGTGACAAATTAATTAAGGAGCATTCCACAGACCAGAGTCACGCAAGAAACAGTCGTACAGCCTCTGTAATGTGTGAGACGAGCGTTAAAAGAAAGTAACTGTAAATAAAAAGAAGCGTTTCATAATTCACAACCGTAGATCATGATAGGATGGTTCGGGCAGGAATGGTGGGTACCCCACTGGATGATATGGTAGGCCATGTGATTAATTTTCTCCTGTCCCAGCTTAATCTTTTTCTTCTTCTGTCTCACTGGAACTGGAGCTGGTGTTCTTCGCAGATAACTGAGGATGTTGTGGCACAGAATGTGTCAGACTGGGAGCGGATTACAGTGGCTATTTTTTCAGTCCCTAAGTGCAGCTAAAAAGCAGGGTGTGTGCAATACTTCTTTAGCGGACTCCACCACCATGGGGACTATGTAATCCCTGCTCCGTTACCAATGGAGAGGTAGGACAGGGTCTTGGTTGGCTATGGTTCACCAACCCTACTGCTAGCAAGTATGCTACGGGTCGCTTACTGCTACACCAGACAGCATCTCTGGCCTTGCCCAGCCATGTATATTTTTAAAGCATTTTGTAAAATATCATTTTGCCTCTCATTTTGTTATATGCTAGTCTTCACCAGACACATAGGTGGTCAGCATTTGGCACATATACATAAAACTTTAAAAGACGTGAATGTCAACATGAAACTCTGGAAAGGAAGGCTGAATATAAGTGAAAATTTTTCACGTCATTTCTCATGTCAAGCATGAATCAACATAAAAATTGCTTAGCTACAAGAACATATTAGAGATATCAGCTGTGCACTCAAGAGGGACATCTCATTATAGCCTTTTTTGTTCCAAAATCACATTGTTACACGCACGGATGTACAAAATATGCGAAATTCTGGAACATTTCAGAGTTCAATCAATATTTACAAGGCGCTATTACAAAAAAACACAGAAAAATTATAACCTTGATTACTTGAATGTATCATCACACTAGATCTCCCTATTGTCAATGGCAGCAAGCAATTTTGTCTATAATTTAGTAACAATTCTACAGCTTCTGTGCAAGGTCTAAACCCTATGACTAGGTCTGTGTCTGCACGTGTTGTGTGTGAGACTTCACCAAACTGTGCAGTCTCAGTAGTGAAGCTTAGGTGCAATGGACCTCAGTTTTTCTCTGTAATGTCCTGGTGTTTTTTCTCTGTAATGCCCTGGTGTAACATCAGAAGTTGAAGCTGTACTCGTTTTGAGGTTGTTCATCAATTCTGTCGTCTTCTTGATCTTCTGTTCTGCGTTTTTCCCTCCAACATAGTTTTTTTTTTCTGCTAATTTTTATGTCTAAAATCACCCAGCGGGGATGCACTGATATCCTAAACACGTCGAGGTCTTCCGGTGAGAAAGTCCAACCCTAGACTAAACTGGTGCAATGAAAACCACGGTGTCACGCAATCCCGCTTCTGAGACCCACCAAGAATACAGGCTAAAGCCCTGTGATACACTGAACCCCTTGTGGTCCTCACGTGGATCTCGTGTGGTCCTTTCGGGGACCACACAGGAGACCACGGGACCTAACGAGGACCACGGGCGTAAATTCAGTAGGATCACAGTGCGGTTTTGGTGGTAGAAGCGAACGAAGAATAAGAAAAGAAGAGAAGAAGAAGATGTCTAAAATAAGTACAAAATACTTGTCTGTTTGGTTGCACAGTTTAAAAAAAAATTTACTGCACTATTTTTCAGCATCAGTTATTCCAGTTATTTTTTTTCTGATAGTGTAACATGTTTCTGTTCTCAGTATATCTTTTTTTTTTTTCAGAATCATTGATTTTTTTTTCCTAAGATGTTTCTGTGACAGCGTCACAGAGGTGAGTTAGCGCATGATAGCTTTCACCTTTAACTGTGTAGAGATAAGAATAAATCTCATTCTACTGATTGTACGAGCACATGTTCAGCCAATCACATTCTTCTGACTTACATATCAGTTCTTCCACCATCTTCTCATGATTACGTACCAGTATTTTAAATTTCCTGTTTGTTTCAATTTTCACAATGTTTTTTTTTCTCATATTTGTAGGTATTTTGTTGCCTGTTTAGTCCTGCTGAATACCATGATACTTGTCTTTTTATTATATGCTTCCTGTTTATAAGTTGCACAATAGACTTACTTGACTTTACCCTTTCAGTTAATAGTAGCATATGGTAAAACTACCAAAGGTAGAACATGGTAATACTGAAGTAACATTTCTCTGTTTAACCATCTCTGGATTTTCTTTCTTTCTTTCCTTCCAGAACAGCTTGATATTTTTAATCTTTTCTTATGTTTACTGTACTGTCTTAACATTTTTCTACCAGCCATCTAATACTTTTAGGGATCAGAAAATATCTGATGTGTGTTATCTTTCATGTTGTCTGCTCCCAAGTTTCAGACCTGAAAAGCAGAATCGACTATCCTGATACTGCATATTCTTCTTACTCAGAGTTTTGCTGCACTGCAAAATCTTCTGAGATGTTGTGTGTATAATAAGTTATAAGTGCTGCTGTAAAGACTTGCTATGACATAATCAGCACAGGGTAAAAAAACAAAAACATGTGATTATTGCTTCAGTACAGGTTGTTTGACAGAAGTTGTGATGATCTGTTTAAACAAAAATCTGTAACAGCAAGTTCCACCTGGCATCCTTTGTTTCCATTCAAAATTAATTTTATGGATTATACCCAAAGTTTTCTCTTCTGTTACAACAGCCATGATGTTTCTTACACCATCAGCTAGGGCAAAATGGATTCTACCTAGATTGGCAACTCAAACATTCACAGCTTATTTTGTCATTTCTTCACTGATCATCACTAGTTACTTCACACAGCCTGTATTAAACAAAAATAATCAGCTTCCTCAATCCTGTTTTTTGTGTGTGTGACCAACTGTATAATTATTGCTTTGTAAAAATTATTCTTCCACATAGTCAACACAGATAAAAAGTCTGATCAAGGAAAAGAAAGAAGAAATGAGATGCCTTTAACCAGTACCGGTCAAGGACAAGCTGAAATGAAATCCCTATAAGCAGTACCAGTCAAAGACAAGCTGAAATGAAATGCCTATAACCAGTACTGGTTAAGGACATGCCTAACTGAAATGATTATAACCAGTGCTAGTTAAGAACATGCCTAAATGCAATGACTATAACCATAACCTGTACTAGTCAAGGACAAACTTCAGTTAAATGACTACAACCTGTGCTACTTAAGATAACCTTATCCGACTAGTTATTTCTTGGAAACAAAAATAAGAAATCATGATGATGCTTGACCTGTGTACAGAAGAAGATTAAGAAACTAAGGTCTACAAGAAAGGGTCACAGATAAAATCTTTAGAAATTGTATGATGTGACTATAAACAGGTCCATAGAATAAGCTTAAAGGTCACTGAATCAACACTCCTGTGGGTTTGTTTTATAATACTCAAACACATGAGATGCTGCATCAATAAGATAAGATGGGAAAGTGAGTGTGGCAAACGGAAGCGTTCTCTTAACAAGATAGACCAATCAGTTATTACCACGCACAGATTTGTAAATAGCATTTAATAAGATAGCTTATATGTAACAAAAGAAACCCTAATATTTTTGGCACCTACACTTGGTACCACTGCTGGGTGTGGGGGCTGTGGACATAAGCGGTTAGTTAGGAAAGATCATCATCCATGCAATCTGGACGGATCCATAGGTGCTTCAGTATCCTCTTCAATATCTCCCACAGTGTACAACCGATTACTTCCGTTTTTTTTTTTAACCATCCGTCTGGAGTTCTTGATGAACAGCTTATTTTTGGCTATCAAAAGTGATGAGTCTTTCAACACTGTGCTGCCGTCCAGGCACAGAAGACTGGTTGGGGGGGGGGGGGGTGCTGAGGCTCGGAGGTCTTTAAGTGAAAGCACGTAGTGGATAAAACACCGGGTGGGGGGGGCTGAGGCTCGGAGGTCTTTAAGTGAAAGCACGTAGTGGATAAAACACCGGGTGGGGGGGGGGGGCTGAGGCTCGGAGGTCTTTAAGTGAAAGCACGTAGTGGATAAAACACCGGGTGGGGGGGGGGGGCTGAGGCTCGGAGGTCTTTAAGTGAAAGCACGTAGTGGATAAAACACCGGGTGGGGGGGGGGGGCTGAGGCTCGGAGGTCTTTAAGTGAAAGCACGTAGTGGATAAAACACCGGGTGGGGGGGGCTGAGGCTCGGAGGTCTTTAAGTGAAAGCACGTAGTGGATAAAACACCGGGTGGGGGGGGGAGGCTCGGAGGTCTTTAAGTGAAAGCACGTAGTGGATAAAACACCGGGTGGGGGGGGGAGGCTCGGAGGTCTTTAAGTGAAAGCACGTAGTGGATAAAACACCGGGTGGGGGGGGGAGGGGGCTGAAGCTCGGAGGTCTTTAAGTGGATAAAACACCGGGTGGGGGGGGGAGGAGGCTCGGAGGTCTTTAAGTGAAAGCACGTAGTGGATAAAACACCGGGTGGGGGGGGGAGGGGGCTGAGGCTCGGAGGTCTTTAAGTGAACGCACGTAGTGGATAAAACACGGGTGGGGGGGGGGGGGAGGGGGCTGAGGCTCGGAGGTCTTTAAGTGAAAGCACGTAGTGGATAAAACACCGGGTGGGGGGGGCTGAGGCTCGGAGGTCTTTAAGTGAACGCACGTAGTGGATAAAACACCGGGTGGGGGGGGGAGGAGGCTCGGAGGTCTTTAAGTGAAAGCACGTAGTGGATAAAACACCGGGTGGGGGGGGGGGGCTGAGGCTCGGAGGTCTTTAAGTGAAAGCACGTAGTGGATAAAACACCGGGTGGGGGGGGGGAGGGGGCTGAGGCTCGGAGGTCTTTAAGTGAAAGCACGTAGTGGATAAAACACCGGGTGGGGGGGGGGCTGAGGCTCGGAGGTCTTTAAGTGAACGCACGTAGTGGATAAAACACCGGGTGGGTGGGGGGGGGGGGAAGAAATTTTGCACCAGATTGCAAAATTTCTCTCGAAAGCTATCATCATCATCATCATCATCAATTTTTTGTGAGCATTATTATAACGGAATGGTTCATTTCATCCCAGAAAACGGCTGTGAAGAGATTAATGTCAGCAACTTATAGATGACTGTGAAGCAGCTTCTGTGAATAACTGATTGACACGCTCAACTACAGTAAACAGGGAATGATATCTCTTTGAAGTCGAATCTTATTAACTAATATAGTGAGGGAAACAAAGCGACATATACTGAAAATACTTGTTTTTATTTGTGCACTAAAAGCCAAATCGACATATTTAATATCAAGAATATCTAAAATAAGATGGCGAGACTGTGTAAAGTGACGCAGATCACAGATGACCATGACGTAAAGATGGAACCAGAAATGACGCAGTAAACAAAATGCTGAAATATTATCTACAAATTTTTCAAAATGGATGAATCATTACCAAAATCGGAAGAGAACTCCGTACCTCGGAATGCTGGGCTTCGTGTCTTACAATGGTAAATGCCCTAAATATCTCGTTGACTTAAACGCTGGGAATAAAAACCCGCACCTCGATGATCAAAACACTGTGTCATTCAGGTCAGACTCGCCATATATGGTAATTGCTAGCGCTACCGGAAACAGGCATTCAGGAAGACGATAAAACTATGCGTCTATTCGGCCTCCATTTGCGGCTGTAATACAACTATGCTTGTTCTAAACTTTTCCTCAAAGCATTAAAGACAATTATTGAGCGTTAGATACATACATATGTAAGCTTTTTTCGTTACTTTGTCGTGTTCTTCAAACTTTGATTTCAGCCTGTGGTAAGGGAAGCAAAGCGAAACTCCCGCGCTACATTTTTAGCCAGACTGTCAAATGAAACGGGCGAGCCAAGTCCCCCATTGTTCACGTGACTCACAGCAGCCAGTATCCGCTGCCTGTCAGTGCTTCCGCAACTGGGACTTCATTCAACCTCCGCAGTTTAGGATTGTCACTGTTTCTTAGTTCGTTAACTGAAATGGATATGGTATAGTTTTGTGAATAAGTACGTATGTTGTAGGTCTGAAGCAGCTTTTCAGTTTTCTGATAAGTTTGATAATCATTTTCGTCGGTGTGGCTCAAAGATTTTAGGCAGTGCGATTCAGGGAAAAAAAAAAACAAACTTGTTTTAAATCAAGATGGCGGATTTTGAGGGTGCCTCAGGTTTGAGCGCTACAGAGCTCAGTTATCTCGCCGTAGACCGCTCCATAATCAACGATCCAGCTGTCCAGGCAGAATGGGCATCAAAAAAGTTAGTATGGGTCCCAGACGAAGTTCACGGATTTGTGGCGGCCAGCATAAAGGCCGAAAAAGGCGACCAAGTAGAATGTGTTGTGGATGAAACCGGAAAAAAAATCATGGTTCACAGAGATGATATCCAGAAAATGAATCCTCCAAAGTTTAACAAAGTGGAGGATATGGCAGAGCTGACCTGCTTGAACGAAGCGTCAGTGCTGCACAATTTGAAGGACAGATATTACTCTGGCTTGATTTACGTAAGTATTCAAATTACAATCGTGGCTGAGTCATCACTAGGTCATTATATTCATTAGAAAAGGATAACTCATCAAATTTATCATCACATTTCACTTATCTGTGGCAGAAACTAAAATATTTAAAATTTAATAATTTGTGTGAGATGTTTTTTGAAGAAAAAAATGCAGTTTGTGATCCATAGCTGACATGCTAGAGTCAGGCAGGTGAGCCATAGCTGACATGCTAGAGTCAAAGATGGCGAGCTATAGCTGACATGCTAGGGTCAAAGATGGCGAGCTATAGCTGACATACTAGGGTCAAAGATGGCGAGCTATAGCTGACATACTAGGGTCAAAGATGACGAGCTATATCTGACATGCTAGAGTCAAAGCAGGTGAGCCATAGTCAAAGCAGGTGAGCCATAGCTGTCATTCTAGAGTCAGAGCAGGTGAGCCATAGCTGACCTGCTAGTCAAAGATGGCGAGCTATAGCTGACATGCTAGAGTCAAAGATGGCGAGCTATAGCTGACATGCTAGGGTCAAAGATGGCAGGCTATAGCTGACATGCTAGGGTCAAAGCTGGTGAGCTATAGCTGACATGCTAGAGTCAAAACTGGTGAGCTTTAGCTGTCATGCTAGAGTCAAAGCTGGCAAGCTGTAGCTGATCAAGACCCTGTCCCACCTCTTCATGGTACTTCCAGGCCTAGCCTGCTAACAGTCTCCAGGTGATGGAGTATTGTACACCCAATGCTTTTTAGCTGCACTCATGGGCTCAAAAAATAGCTACCATAACCCGCTTCCAAGCCAACACGATGCTGTGCGTTTACAATGTGATAGAAAAGACAAGGAACAGCAGCAAAAAAATAAGTGTTGTGAATCTAGAAACTAGTGAATATTTCAGGGAGATTGGACTCCTAATTAGACATGAAATGTTTTGATATCAGTTTCATTTCTTTTTCCTTAGATGTTTCATTGTTAGGTACAAAGAAGAGTGTGAAAATTTTGTGAAGTATAGGAATGAAAGCATCTGCTAGCAGAGTGTATTTTTACCAGTATGTCAGTCAGTTGTTAAAGCACAGTATTTATGTCCAAATCTGGTGCTAAAAAATGTGACAGTTCTTCAATATTTTCTCTGATTTGATGTCTGCATCTCTACAATGTGATAGGAAATATGCTTGGTCACCGCTGTACAAGTGTAGAAAGTAATTTGCACATATTGAGTGACAGAATAAGCTTTAGTATAGTAACAAGACTAACAGTAGGATATTTCAGTTTGCAACAAAAACAGAGAGAGGAAACAAGGTAATGCAAGGGAAGAATGAAGAATTTAAAATAGGAAAGTACAAAAGATAATTAAATCTCATTGTTATATTGTTTCCTATAGTAAGCTTGTTCTTAGTTTTTTTTTTTTTACATCTCAGTCGTTAACATTGTATATTTTTCCATGCCATGATTCACTTTTTTTAAAAAAAAAAATTTCACATGATTTCATTGTTCCTCATCATTTCATGTAAGCATTGTGACAGTTATCAGCACTAAGTTTGCATCTTTACATTTTGACCAAAATGGAACTTTTAGCCTTGTGTCTTTTGAATTCAGAAAGAACATCAGGGCTGTTTAAATCAAGTGTACCAAACATTCAGTTTCAAATCCTATTTTTCTGCTGTCTTTTTCTCTCTCCTTCATAATTGGTACATTTATGACTCCTATATTTTTCTAGTATAGTGTTCTTTCTCCATCATTAATGGTGTATTTCTACTTTGACTCTGTCCAAAACTGCTTCAGGCCCCACAACCCTGTTTTAAATGTAAATTATATATGTTAATTGTTGTGTGTGAAGAGCTAGGGGAAGACCGAGAGAAATGATACTGGACAGTCTCATGAGATGATGTGAGAGAAGATCACCAACTGAGCTAATGGCCTGCATGGAGGATCAGGTACTCTGGAGAAGCATAATAGCCAACGCCAGTTGGCATGGCACATGATGATGCTGATGATGATGATGTTGTGTGTTTGTATTTAATAAGAGTGGCCAATCATTCTTTTGCATGTCCCTTGCGGAACTGTGCCTCCCTAAAAGCACTCCTGTAGGCCTCTCGGTTGCAAGCAAGATGGCCTGCTGCTGATGTGTCCATTTGCAGATCATCAACAATGTCTTGCAATCATCTTCGCCTTGGTCTTCCTTTCTTTCTTTTTCCGATTATGTACCCTTCCAAGACAGTCTTCTCTAGATTATCATGACGTTTAATAAAAACGTATATCTAATATTACTTTAACTAATATCTGTCGAGAGGTCCAAAGAGACTGCTATTAATGAATTTCCCTTTTTTATTTGTGTGTGTATATATATATATATGTCAGGTTTTTTTTTCTGTTAATTTTTGTTTTGCTTTGTTTCAGACATACTCTGGATTATTTTGTGTGGTTGTGAACCCCTACAAAAAGCTGCCCATCTATACAGAAAAGGTTATAGAACTGTACAAGGGCAAAAAACGCCATGAAGTTCCTCCACATGTTTTTGCCATTGCTGATACAGCCTACAGGAGTATGTTGCAAGGTGAGGTCAAAGTATGTTGTGGCATCTTACACCAAAATCATTTGCATGCTATGCTTCCCCAATTTTCCATCTTTTTAGTGATTTTTATTGGCCATCTCTTCTTCAGACCATTGTATGCATGGATGGTTTTTTTTTGTTTTTTAGATGTAATTTTTATTATTCTTTCTGTTAATGCTGAGTTTTGAGTAGCTGTCAGCTGCTGCAGATCAGAATCTCTTGGCAGCTAATCAGCCTATAACAGAGTAAAGAATGTGGCTGATTTTCCATTTCATTTTAGTAACTTCATAATTCATTTGTTATTTTGGTTGTATATTGTGGTTATTTTTCAACATTCTGAAATAAGAGATTGAAAATAATGAATTCTTTACTATGTTTTTCATAGAAATATTTGAACTGGTAAATGTTTCGAACATTTGTAAATACTTTTGCTTTTCCTTCTTAAATTTTATAATTGGGATGGGGACAAATTATGATGATGATGGATGTGTCTGAACAACACAGCAGACTAAAGGGTTCCTAGCTAGTGTCCTTCCTGTTAATTAGGAGTTTGTCATGAGCCTTTATTTGTTTTGGTTCTATGTTCCTTCTTCTAGATTTTTGATTATGAAATCAGATACTTAGCTTCTTGAAAAACATGTCATGTGTGCATATTGTAAACTATAAGATACCATAAGAAATGGAAGTTGCAGATAGTATAACCTGTTGAACATTAGCACTTGGTGAAATCTCAGCTTGCAAGAAAAGGGTACCAAAGTAGAGCAGGGACACCCCCCCCCCCTCTCCCTCCCCACTTGTTCATTGATTAGAGACCAGAGCAAATGGAGAATGATGAAGCAAAACCTTTATTTAGCTTACAAGCTTACAAATGCATTTTGGCCACCAAACAGAGTAAATCACTATACTCATATCACTTATGTGTTAAAGTTACATAAACAAAAGCTTACTTTTAAATATACAATACTATGATGAACAGTTTTGTACATCATTAAGACAGTGTTATTAAGAAATACATCATTAAAACAACTGCCAGTTTATTAAGAAATTTAAGTCCTACATATATAAATAGAATTCATCAGCATTCATAACAAACAGAAAATGGGATTTATTTGTGAAAATGGTTTTTTAAAAAAGTACAGATGTATTAATTGTGAACACATATAAGCACCCAGATAAATTGGTTTAATTCAGTTCCATTTCTGTAAAGATTGAGGTCCTCATGGCTCATGATGTTGGTCTGCAGTGTTCAAGAAAAAAAAATGTTTAAGTAAAATAATACTTTGTCATATTTGACAAAAGAGAAAGAAAAATGTTCACTGCATAGTCAGTGGTGTAATGTATACTCATCTAACATTGTAAGGGAGTCTTTGAAATCCCCAAAGAAGGATCTAGAATGACTAGCTTGACTAAACTGAGAAATTCAAAGGGAATTTTTCCACCTTCTTTATTGATTAGATAACTGGCATTTCAGCAGCCTGGGTTATGTTGAAAATACATAAAGCAAGTAAAATATTTAGCTTGTCATGTTGTATGAAAACAAAGGAAATGAGGTTAACTGTAATAAGTCTGTGTGATAATGAGAAAACCCTTTGCATGAGTTGTTCTGAAGCACTTGTACAATCTGGTAGAGTGGGTTCAGGAACAACAGTCATCCAGTGACATGATCTCTAGGCTTTGATAAATACCTAATACCAACTTTTGTTACTTTTGTCAGCCATACTTAAGCATTTGATTTGAACAGACCTGGACAGCATTAGAGGAACATTGAATGTTCACTATAATTTATAATAAAAACCATGTAACAAAAATCTGATTCATCTGAAACCTCCTTTTTATTGCCATTTATTGTTCATTGCTTCCCAGAACAATCATAATTACAGAAAATGGGAGCTGAATGTTTTCAAGGATAAATTAATCAACTGCATATTATCTGTGTTGCAGGGCAAAGATTGCCCTTGTTCATAATGACTGATGAGTGGGGGGGGATGGATGTAGGGTGTTGTTTTGACGGAGTAATTAGGTTATTGATAAGTAAGCTTTTATGTCATGTGCAAATTTTTTTCCTGTTATGTGTTATTTTTTTATTTCTTGTGTTTTAACATTCCTTTTATCTGAACCTTCCATCTTGACATAAGAAGGATGGGCTAACAGAAGCTGTCCTGACTATTTCCTTCTGGTGCACTTGAGATCTGACTTGTGAGGCCTCCGCTGGTACACAGTCCAACTGTTGATGTTTTTTTTTCTTTTCCTTTCCCTTTCTTCAGGCATGTAATATTAGGGGACATCTGCTCTTTGCACTAGCAAGTGTATATAAAAATATACATTCAGTGAAACGTGCAAGAAATAAGTAGTATTAAAACATGTTCTTGGAGGCCAACTTCTTGAGATTTTTTTTTTAACCATTCAGAATGTAGTCCAACAAGAGCAGTTTTAAAATGCAGTTAAAAAAGTGCTTAAAGGTGATAATAATTGTTTCCCCTGAACAGCCACATTGTTGTTCTTCTGTAAGAGATTGTGATCATAAGATGATGGCTGAGAAAATGACAGATCAGCAGTTTTTTGTTTTTGCTTTCTGAACAGGTTGTTTTTCTTGTAGTTTATAGGTTTATTCTGTGATATCTTAAACAAACAAATACATGACAGGAAGTTGAAAGTGGAAGAGGAAAAGAAATAATAATGCAGAATAATCCACCTGTGAGCATCTTATGTCCTACAGTGTATTTGAGATATTTTTAGTGTTGTGTCTTATGTCATACAATATATTGAGATTCTTTGGGTGTTAAACCCATTTTACCAAAGTATCAGTCTTTTGAGCTTTTTTTTTCTTAATATTATAAATTTATATATATATATAACCATGTATGTATGCATGTTAGAGCATCATGCTGGAACGCCTAGAATAAATTTCAACCAAACTTTGCACACATATGACTTACAGTCTGGAAACTGCACCGTGTGAGTTAGATCATCCCTATGACCCCTAAGGGGTCCTGGGTGGTTGGGGTGGGATCGAAACTGAATGATGCAAACAATACCCCAACTAAACGTTGATATTTATGCCTGCTGTGGATTGTCAGCCATGGCGGATAAAGGTCAGCGCACACAGATCGATGATGTTATATCTGCAGAGATGCCGAACCTTTGGCATTGATAACGAGAAACATACATGAAGCAGATTTCTGATTCACAAAAGACACACTACTGTTGTTCACCTCAGCATCCATTTAGAAAATGGTCAGAGTGTTTATTTCATAACAGAGAGCACCCAGACAGTAGTTGATCAACCACCAGTTACATGGGTGGGGGTGGGATGGGATGACATTTACAAATCATCGAAAACGACTGATATTAGTGTCGAATCCATAGTTTTTTTGGTCACTGAGGTGAACAGTGACACACCCAATGGTGTTTAAGTCCAAGTTCAGCCCCCATCGGCTTGAGGGAGAGGGACCCCCTCGGGCTATGGGTGTCATGTACCAAGCATCGAGAATAACTGATATTACGTGTTGAATCCATAGTTTTCGGGGTCCTTGAGATGAAAAGGGACGTTCTCGATGCCGTTTAAGTTCAAGGTTAGCCCACTTTGGCATGGGGGAGGGGGGGCGGGTCTAGGAGTGGGGGTGACATGTAAAAATAATCAAAACAGCGGATATTATTGTTGAATCCATAGTGTTCGGGGTCGCTGAGATGATTGGTGACAGTCCTGATAAATAAGTCCAAGTTTAGTCAAATAGAACAAAATAGAATTCTATATAACAGTCTAGACTTTGTAGAACCTTCTAGAAAGTTGTAGAAATGGAATAGAGCTTTGTAGAACCATCTAGAAGGTTGTGGAAATGAATAAAACTTTCATGATTGGGATAAATAAATACCCGGACAATGTCAGTACTCAGCTAGTATGAATATATAACAGTAACATGTATTTCATGATCAGAAATGAAGTATTCAGACAGCTGAAATTGCAAATAGAAATAATGAAAAGCAGAACCAGATATCCATAAAGTATTATGAATACTGTTGGTGATAATAATGCAGGGATGTGTACTATCACCAGCATTATTTATTTTAGCAGTAGACTGGTTAATGATGGAGACAACATCAAATAAATGCAGAGGATTACAATGGACACTTGACACAGTACTGGAGGACCTTGACTTTGCCATTGACATTTGTCTGCTGTCAAGCAGACACAAAGATATGCATGATAAAATAAACAAGCTAACTCAGAATGCTAACAATATGGGATTAAAGATCAGTGTAGGTAACTCAGAATGCTAACCATATAGGGTTATAGATCAATGTAGGAAATACAAAGTTAAGGAAGCAAAATGTGAACAACAGAAATGTACTGAGAGTAGACAACAAGCTAGTAGAGGAGGTCATCGAATTTGTATATATTGGTAGTAGAGTTGTAGGAGACGACAGCACAGAGGACATCAACAGCAAACTTACTAGAGCAAACCAGACTTCTGCAATGCTGCAGACTATATGGAAATCTAAAAAACTGAGCATGAAGATGAAAATCAGGATATTTAAAAGTAATGTTCTAAATGTACTACTCAGTGGAAGTGAGTGCTGGAAAATCACCAAAGCTATAGAAAACAAGCTGAATTCTTTCCAGACTAAATGTTTATGAAGAATTAGAAGATTTTGGCCAAACACCATAAGAAATAACATCTTGTTGGCAGAAATGCAGATGAAGCTCAGAGCGAGCTGGATGGCACAGTGCTTGAATACAGGCTACTGTGATTACATTTGTTGTTTCGTTTCTCAATTCTTCTTCACAGTGAAAGCTTGGAGAGTGTTATATTTAGAAATAAGACCCAGCAGAAATCTGCTGCAAAAGAGGTTTGAATGACTGATACTCTCAGCGTTGAATGTTTCTGGCAGTTTTCTATTAATTGTTATGATGTGCAGTACAGCATTGTGTACTGTGCTTTAGTGCTCTATAGGATGGGCCAACTTTCTGTTTTCAGCAGTCACTTTTTATATCACTTTTTTTTTTTGTGGCAGGGAAGAAGTGGGGAAGAGATGTTGTTGGAGATCAGTGCTATGGTGAAGACATTTTTTCTTTATAATCATGTAGATGATAACTTTGTTCTGCGACATGTCATTTGGTCAGCTTTGTTGTTAAAATGGAGAAAGAAAACTGGTACAGAAAATGTATATGATGTTGTTGTGTGGAATGTTATTGTACATGTTTTTCTTTCCAGCACACACTATAAATAAATGGCCATAGTTCAAGTTCACTGGAGTGTGAAAATCGCAGTATCCAAATATGCACTAGGACATACATAGGACCGGTCTTAGTGCAGGTCACGGTTTGATGAACAGGCTGGTTATAAAGTTTAATGGGGATTTTTTTTTTTTTTTTAAAAATATTTTTACAAGTCTCAGCTTTAGCACAGAAAAAGAAGAAAAAAATTGTCAGAGCTGAAAAATTTATGAAATGTTTAAACTAGGGAAAAAGAAGGAACAGCTTTATTAATTAATGAGCACACAGTTGTGACTTTCAGTGTGTGATCTTTAATCATACAAAAACACACAGGATGAATAAATAGAGAAAGAAGATAAAATATGAATTGACATGAGTGCTATGAAAAAAGTAGGAATGTGGCTTGTAAGAGGCTGTGTCCAGAAATGGACATGGTGGAGTGTTGAGAATGTTTAAATGCAGACTTGTAATGTGTAATAGGTGAGAGGAGGGGGGGAGAGAACCGCAGAAATGGGAGAGATTGGTATAATGGTAATCTTGCCAGGAGAAGGTGGAATAGGTGATTGCAGTTGGGGTAGAGGGGTTGTAATCTGATGCCATGAGAAGGTTTTGAAATATATGTGAAAGGAGTGGAACTTGGTGCAGAAGAAATATGCTTGTACGAGAGGGGAATGTTAGGTGTAATGAGTTAAAACCATGTGGTTCCAGCGTCCCATATTCCTGAATGTAACGGTTCTCAAGTGCTAGGCAGCTTCTGTCATTGGTGTGGCATTGTTTGATGGCTGTTACCAGAAAATCAGATTTGCCTCTGTGGTTTGAGCCGTTGAAATGATTAGGGACTGGTTTCGAAGCATGCTGGGTGATATGCAGATGTTTATGCATATGGTCACCTAATTTGAGACCACTTTCACCAATATGTTATCCTGCATCTTTTGTGTATGATGGTATATATCACATTACAGGACTCGCATGTGAATCCCTCATGGAGAGTGAGGATAGTTTTAGGAAAGATGGTCGTTTTCATTTCCCAGACTGCGGGGTAGGTAACACAACGAGGGCTGTTACATTTTCTACTGCCAACATATCCAATATTCTGCTTCAGGTGGCTGTGGATGTCCTTAAAATTTGGTTCCCGTTTCTGTATCTGTAATACAAACATGTAATCATTGTTCTTCTTTAAAAATAACAAGATGGATCACATAGCAATAGGCTTTAGATTGAGAACATAAAATTTTGCATTGACAACAAAGAGCGTTCTCCATTTTCCCAGGATGTGACTCATTTTATGCTTGTTTGTAACAAGGTGGTAAACCACTTGTGAGTCTCAGTGGTCTTTTACAGAAACTTGATGGGGAGAGGAAGAAATTCTTATCTTTCATGAGGTGACAACATACGAGGGGTGATTGATAAGTGTTTGGCCTAAGATACAACAGATTATTTGTGGACAACTTTTTTATTCACTTAGTCCAGCAATCCTGGAGGATACGGATCCATTCTTTGTAAAAGTCAGCATCTTGTGCCAGTAGAAAGTGGTCTACAGCATGAGTGACATCATCATGTGAAGCAAATTTAGGACCACTGAGCTCCTTTTTGATTTTAGTAAACAGGTATAGTCCAAAGGGGCTAAATCTGGGGAATAAAGAGGATGTACAAGAAGCTAGAAGCCGCATTAATGAATGGCAGCCATTACTACCGCAGACTTGTGAACTGGAGCATTGTCTTGCTGAAAGATGACTCCTCTCGTCAGTTTCCCTCGACGCTTTTCCTTCAGTTTGACCTAGTTGGTTCACAAGATTAGCGTCATAGGCCCTGGTGACCGTTCTGCCCTTTGGAAGAATCTACCAGTAACACACTTTCTGAATCCCAAAAGGTGGAAGCCATCACTTTGCCTGCAGACAGAACTACCCTTGCTTTCTTTGGAGGTGGGGATCCATAATGTTTCCACTGGTTTGACTGTTCTTTGGTTTCTGGTTGAAAATGACGAACCCAAGTCTCATCCATAGTCACAAATTGCTGAAGAAACTTTTCAAGATCTGCAGAAAAATGGCCAATATTGTCTCTTCATATGTTGAGACGCTGTCGTTTGTGATCATCTCCAAGAAGTTTCGGGACCCATCAAGCAGAGACCTTTGTCATTTGAAGATCATTGTGAATAATGGCATGAACACGTTCCTGGGAATTGGCCAGCTCAGTAGTAATATACCGCTCAGTTAGTCGTCGATCCTCCATTATCATGTCATGGATTCTGCTGGTGGTTTCATCGGTGATTACCGTTCTTTTGGTCTTCCTGGACGAGGATCATCTTCCAAACTCTCACTTCCATGTTTGAATTGAGCTGTCCATTTCTTCACTGTGCTGTAAGAAGAGGGGCAATCTCCCCTAAAGTCTCTACCATATCCTCATGGATCTCCTTCAGTGATGAGCCCTTGATGCAGAGGTAGCGAATGACTGCTCGATGAGAAATTTTATCCATTTTCTCAGTTTCTGCCACCCCTTACCACTTAAATAGTCTGTAAAAAAAAATTGGTTGCAGTTAATTTCTTGAAACTTGGTGTTTAATCTTACATTAACCTGATCTACAAACGCACCTAACTGTGTGTTTGAAGTATTTGTACCATAGGCCGCGAACTTATCAATCACCCCTCGTATATAAAGACGTGTGGAGAGTAAAGAAGAAAAAGCAGTCTTATACAACTTTAAATAAATTCATGCAATAACAGTGGCTGAGCTCGTATTGAAGATCAGATGTGGAAGTTTATCCAGCGGAATGACTGAATTTCAGGATTTGGTAACGCTGTAATATAAGTCAAGAATCGGAAATAGACTTATTAGCCAGGGTACAAAGGTTAGTCAGGGTACAAAGGTTATGTTGTAATATTATAATTCAGTCATTACTGCCATATTAATACAAAACATCAGGATCTTAATGCCTTTTGCTTGGACTGTAATCCGCGCACATCTCTGTATAGTTGACCGCTATCTTATCTCATGATTACACAGCTACGTGACATCAGCTATTTAAAAAAAACCGCTCGTCATACACTTGTTTGGCTGGTATTTGTATATGCTCGACAAATAAGGAAGATGAATTGACTTCAGAAGGAAGCTAATGGTTACATACGGTTCCCAGTATCTACTGAGCCTGAGCGTGTTTTCATTGATTTGTCTTGCCGTGTATCAGCCGGTACAGTCCCATGTTTTTGCGGCGATTGTGATGGCTCGCCTTCTTGATAGCATGACTCAGTCAGGAATTATGTCCGAGACAGCTGAACATTAGCGAGAGATGGACGGAATTAAGAAAAAAATGTGGAGCACCTGAGTCTCTGGTGTAATTAGGGTTGGTGCGCTTTGAGAATTGATTACGTGACGGCCATTGTTCAGTCTTTGTTTTGGTGTCAGTAGTGTTGCCGTGAACATTCGCGCGATTTCCCATCCATTTGTGGTTGTATGTGTTTTGCAGATTTCACTAGTAAAAATAAGTGTTGACGTATGTGAGAGGTGTCCATTATCAGTTGCAGATTTCACTAGTAAAAATAAGTGTTGACGTATGTGAGAGGTGTGCATTATCAGTTGCAGATTTCACTAGTAAAAATAAGTGTTTGCTTGTTGACGTATGTGAGAAATGTGCATTATCAGATAGGGCTGTCGGCAGACCTTGGTTCTGAGAATGCATTACCAGAAGTTGTTAAGAGAGTAATTGCGGCCCTTGATGTTTCCTATATCAGCCTGTTGCTATACTTCGCACTTTTCTGGCCTCTAGATAATGCGCGCAGCTGTTCTTGGTGAAAAATGAAGCCCACCAATGGAAAGTGGAGTTTCGCATGGAGGATGGAGAGATGTGAGTAGGGAGAGCCAGATATGATATGAAAATAGAGGTCATATCTCGATGTTGGCATGCAAAGGACATAAGCTCTACGACGTGCTGAATGAAAGTCATTGAAATGAAATATTCTTTGGCGTATGCATCCCCCCCCCCCCCCCCCAATTATCCTGTCTAGAAGGAAACACCCACCGAGCGTTCTGCTAGTGTTGTTTATATAAGGTCAGAGAATCGCTCTTTGTCTCAGTAAAACATTGGCTGTTATTGTCGTTTCCATGATCGCTGTGTGTGTGTGAGAGAGAGAGAGAGAGAGAGATGATCACGTGATCATAAATCTAATACGTAGTCGAGCATCGTACCCTCTACGTTGGGGGCACTCTTTGCATGTATCCAAGGGGAAAATAACGTAAAAAATAACATTTAATAATTGTTTATAATGTAATTGAAGATCAAAATATCACTCTTTTGAAATGAGGTTTAATGTGTAATTGAACATTTTTGAGCTGTAAAATTCGGTGTTTTTCATTTAACTTTTTCACAAACTATTGTAATTCATTCTTTATTTCCTGTATCCTTTTATCTCCTGGGCCGCCCCACCCCCCCCCCCCCCCCAGCCATGTACACACACACACATAAAAACATCTATACATAACATGTATGTTTATAAGTGATTTCCACCCAACCACCACATATTCATACATACCGTAATTTTTTTTTTGTCATTACAGATCGTGAGGATCAGTCCATTCTGTGCACGTAAGTATTATTCTTGACAGTTTGTTCTCATATATGTTTTGTTTTGCCTGTTATCTTGTCTCATATTGTTCTCATACATGTTTTGTTTTGCCTGTTACCCTTGTCTCATAATCCTTCATCCCACCCCCCTGCCCTCTCCTAGTCGCATGATTCACCGTAGTTTACATTTTGCATTTTCCCCACCTTAGCGTGGAGCGCTGATAGATGTTATGTGTACAGTTCATTAAAAAAAATACAAGGGTGTCGTGAAACAGGTATCATGTGTCCAGTTTTGTGACTATGTAGGGACTGGATTGTGACAGCTGTGTTTGTGGGTTGGTTGTAATGATAAATCCGACTGCACAGTAATATACAATTCAATGTACCACGTGACAAGGAATGTTGAATGTTGTGAGTCATATCTTGGTTACAGTTTTTTTTTTTTTACTTGCCCTCGTTGATTTTATCTTGTTTAGTTTTTTTTCTTCATGCTTACTTATCTTTTGGTATTCATTATTTACTATACTTTTTTTCTGTTATTACATTTTCAATCTGCTATTTTTTCCTAATTTATTTTGCTGATTATTTTTGTTTTTGTTCAGCTGTATTTCCTTCCTTTCTTTGTGACTTTTCATTCTACAGTTTCTCTTTAAAGCCATTTTGATATAGATTTCATTCTGTTGCTCTCTTCTTTCATTGCCCTGCCACTTTCATTTTTGAGATTTCTCTATCACTGATTTTTAAACAAAAATTAATCTCTAAAAGATTACTTTAAATTTTTTAAAAACTTTATTTCTTGCATATCTTATCGTCTCTTTTCTTTTGATGCGCCATCATTTTCATTTGTTATCTTCTTTGCATAGTCATTCTCTAAAATTTTAAAGTTTTGTTGGTGATTATTATTATTATTATTATTATTATTGGGGGGGGGGGGCAGAAATTGTCATTTCCAATATGAGTGACTCGATTGTGTGTGTTTTCTTTTGTTTTAAATCTATCAGATTACCGGCCTTGGCATAAAAGTTTTTACAATGAATAGTTTAGCGGTTATAATATATCATTGGTGAAATGATAAAAGTCACGAGCTTCAGAAAATTAATCTAATGACTGTGTCTGAAAAGTCTCAGATGGGAAGAAGTCATGAAAAAAATTATATATAATCTGTGAAATAATAGGGATTTCGTCCGATATTTTATCTCTATCAAGATTGCTGTAAATGTTTTATCTAATTCTAACCGTAATGTTAACGTTGGCGTTCGTGCAGCATCCTGTTGTTTGTTTCCAGAGTTTTCATAAAGCTGTGCATTAAAAAAAAAATTCCAGGAACGAGCAACTTTAGACTTACACGCCCCAGTTATAAATACACTTTGCATCATCGCCTGTTGCATTTCCGAGGCTGCCTTCGAACTGTTGAGGCAGAGAAAGCGAAAGTGCTAATGCTTCTCCAGAGCTGTTGTTTATTAATGGAAATAGCTGCAGAAGATAGAAGGTTACACCCATTACAACAGACCTTTTTTTAAAACCAGATACTGATCACTGTGACACCAGCTTCATCGTTTCAAAATATCTGACTTTAACGAATCCACTTATGGATTAGGAATTTAGTCGCCAGAGTACAATCAGCACAGCATCCTCTTCCCAATTAAGAAAAAGCACGATTTACATGATTGTAATCACGATAAATCTGACTGATTTGTTAAGTCATTTTTTTCCCGCTTAAGAACTAATTACCGCAGATTACTGAGTTGCCTTTAACGACATAAGATACCCGATTCGAATGTATACTCCAACGGGAGCCGAGCACTAGCTTGAGCAAACTACTCAGATTGTTCTTTTATATGCAGCATACCAAGCCAGACGTACTTACAGAGTCTAGATAAGAGATAAGAGCAGTGGGACTGCCATCAGAACGTATCATTTAAACACTGAAGAAAATGGGTTGAAAATTAACACATCTACAGTTCATTCATTCATTCATTTGCATGTCCCTTGAGGAACTTTGCCTCCCAAACAGCACTCCTGTAGGCATCTCTGTTGTGAGCAAGATAGCCTGCTGCTGCTGCGTCCATTTGCAGATCGTCAGCGATTTCTTGCAGCCATCTTCGTTTTGGTCTTCCTCTTTTTCTTTTTCCCATTATGTATCCTTCCAATATGGTCTTCTCTAAATTATCATGACGTTTAATGTGTCCAAAATATTTAAGTTTTCTCTCTTTAATCCTCTTTACTAGCCAGCCTTCTTCAATATTAAGCTCTTGTAGCATAAATATATTTGTTCTTTTTTACATCTACAGTACTTGCAGAAAATAATTTTAAAAAGATCAAACACACAGCTTATCTGTTATTGTTTAATATTTGATATCATGACCGATTATATGAACATAAGAATAAATAACCTGGCTGGGGTTGCCCTGTCAGGAAGTGAGGAGAGCTCGTAGATAATGCGCAATGCCGCCTTAGAGAGCCATCTATTGTAGCATTGCTATTTTCGCGGTTCAAAGCGTCTGCGCCTAAGCCCCTACCAAACAACAGAAAATGACGTCCAGAGACTTTCCCGTTGCTGCGTTAATGCCTAAGACATTGTGCGGGACGAGGCAAAGGAATGCGTCATGAAATACCTCGTGTGGTCCAGTTGTCAAGCATCATCTCATCGTCTTTTTGACAAGCTGAACGCTCCGAATGCCAGTGAAAATCGATGAGCAGCAGCGGTGTAACGACTACTTCAGAGCGGCCTACATAAACAACGAGCAAGCCAGTTATGAATGGGACAGTGAGTCTTTCCACGTTAGCTTTGAATAATAACGCCACAGTGAATTATATATTAAATGAACTTGTATGAAATTAAATTGAATTTATGTGAGTCTTTGATAAAATATGGGCATCTGAGTGGCGAAGTGGTTAGTGCACTGGTCTCATGGCGAAGCTCGGGGGTTCGAATCCAGCCGGAGGCGCCCCAGTCACCCTGCTGTAGAAATGGGTACTCGACTTCTTATGGAGTTGAGGAAGGAAAGGAAGCCAGGCATGATACTGACCATATCACCCTCTAGTGTGCTGACAGGTCAAGGAAAATATGGGCACTAACACCATATCCCTACGTGCCTCTAAGGCATGAGAGGATTACCTTTACCTTACCGTGATAAAATGTGCCTTTCATAAAGACAAGACTACAGCATAAAAGGTGCGTTATAAATCTCTTCACAATGAACTAAAAGCCAAACACCGAATGTTTGCATGTCGTGTGACTTCACGGACTTACATGAAAATACATGTGAAACACTACGAGTATTGATAGTAAAATCTTTTATGTTTGTGAAGGTATCTGAAAAGGGTGGCTTTGAAAAAAAATATTGGAAAGATTTTGGTAATAAAATACATGGGGCATGTACAGCAAAACAGCATATCATTAACCTGTTCAGTGTGGTACAGCCGTTAATGTTATAAGTTGTAAGAAGAGGTTGATGAATGAAAAATAGGATAAAATATATTTACAGCAGGCGAGAATAAGCAAAGTAGATGAGGAATAATGGCGTAAAGATCGGAGAGTGGGGTTCTGTTAACATATATCGTTGAGCTAGATTCGTGATAAGCAATGCGGTGACGATGATCTTAAACGCATCGTAACAGAGCTGGAGTGGTTTGATTGGCTGAGACTGTTATTAGCAAGTTTATGTCCAGCCGCTCTTTATCAGATTTGTATTAACCTATTACTAGGGAGTGCCTCGTGCAGGTAGGGTCTCTGAAGTTGATAATTATCCGCATCATTGTAATCTCAGCCTTCCATAGAATGGATTAAAGCGTTCAGATATAGGAGGGGAGGGATGAAGAATGCGACATGCTAATAATTCAGTAGTAGCAAGTATATTCCGTCAGAGAGACGTTCCTTGCGCGAGCTCAGTTTTTTTTTTTTTTTTTGGTGCTTTCTGCAGGGAGAGGGGGGGGGGGTGGAGCGAGGATCAAATAAGAGTATTTGACTTTCTTTCTGTCGGTGCTGATATGTTATCGGTCTGTCGTCTCTCTTGTGGGCTCCTATCTCAGCGGGATTGTCAGTCTTGACACGGCCAGAAATCGAAAGTATGAGTCATAATTGAAATCATGTTAAACGACCGCGCCTTGGTAAGGGGAGAAGGGTCGCACTCGACTTAGGGCTCGTCAGCTTGACTCTTAACATGTGTGCAGATATTTAAACATTTATTTTCATGTAGAGTTCTCCACCGTGTTGGCTGTAACATGAATATTATTGGAGGATGTATGGTGATAGGTGATTGTATGTAACAGGGCTTGGGGTTAAAGGTGAGATTTAGGTTTTGTTTGTTTACTGCATTAAAAATATACCTTTGTAACCGTTGAACATCTGGTTATATAGCGCTCACACAATGTTCCAAATGCTCTGTTGAAGAGATATTATACAAGTATATCTCAGATGATGAATTCACAATAACCATTTGATTTTGTAATAAAGGAATCTGTATAATGTTATTGGACATATTAACTATGAATTCTACTGAGTGTCTTTTTTATAGCCAAGATCCACATAACAAGGAGTACAGAATCTTCGACAGATTATTACAGGAGCATTGCACACATTCTTCTAAGGCGCTACTTTAAAAAAATCTGATAAGTTTAGCGGACATGCTAATGAAGTAGATGTTGGGAGGAACAATTTTTTATAAATAGGAAACTACGAGGTTTTGGTACGGTAAAGTAAGAGAACAAATATTGTAGGATTAAACCTCGAAAAAATCGTAGACAAAGCACTTTAGTGAGACGTGAGAGAAAGAAAAATCACAAGAGAATTACCTGGGATTCGAACACGGACTCCGGTAGGACGAGCAGCCGTCTAGCCACGAGAGAACAGCGTACTATCGACCCGATAGGTTTAATCCTACAATATTTGTTATCTTACTTTAGATGTTGGGAGGAGCGTCATCATTCGTTTTTTTAATTTTTGTTTTTAATTCAGAAATACAAGGTGTTCTAAAAGTTCATATAACCTATCCAGCGGTCACTGTAGGAAGACAAATACAGTTAGGCAGAGAAAGTGTGTTCTGATTGCAGGAAATCATATTTGTAGAGAGTTTCAGAGAAAGTTTCACGCGAAGCACATTGTTGCGGACACGCCAGAGAGCTCTTGGCGGAGAAAAAAAAAGAGCAGAAAAGTCATTTTGCATGATGGAATTGGCGAGAACAGTCAGTTAAAACAGTACAGTAGAGCTTTCTTGCATGTTTCAGGACGTCAGTGTTGTCGCCGTGTTGAAGAGACAGGCTGCTTGTGCCTGGCGAAAACTGTATGAGAAGGTGGAGAACAGTCGCAAGGAGTATGAGTGCAGTTCACGAAAATCATTTCAAAGTAGTCGTGAGTTACAGATACTGAAGACAACGTTATGGCGTTGCTACGAAAGCATCTTTGCACGCGCCCGTACAAGCTGCAGCTAGAGCATGCTTAGACAGTGGTAAAGTTGTCAAGACATCACTTCTTTATCGACTTTCGAAGCAAGATCAAGGGGGACTACTCGTTTTGCTGAGAGGGTAGTTTTCAGCGACAAATCGATACTCCATTTAAGTGGTAAAGTGGACAGACTCGTATACAGTGCTCGTATTTGGGGCACAGAAAACCCCCGCCACGTCAGCGGGATTCACCAGAGGTGACATTCTTTCGTGCCATTTCGAATAAGATTTGTAGGTCTTTCTTCTTGAGAGAGACCTTGTAACTGATATGTCCTGGTTTAGCATGTTAATTGATTGGTTGACTCGTTAGCCTCAGGAAGACAGCCACAACTTTGTTTTTCAGGCAGTCGAAACACCCCTTCACTGGCACCGAGGCGTGCGCACATTTTTTAACCGTACTCTGTAAGGGTGAGGAATTGGGCGCCCAGCCCCGCCCCGTTTTACATCCTGCCCTTTATCAGTCTGTCTTTCATTCTTCCCGCACACTTGATTTAATAATAGTTCGCACACGCGCACACCCAGACACACTGTATGAAATATAGGTATACAAATTACATGAAAAAACATCTAAGAATGCAGTATGAAACTATTGCATTTACAAATATGGGATAATGAACTACATGAGAGGTAACCTATCTAACATGATGGCGCGCGTACTGACATGGACATATATGCAGACACAATATATTTTCAGTGAACTTCTTCTGACACTCCAGTCTTGTACATTCACTAAGATAATTTCTAACAAGATCTAACAGAGTTACGTTTAGAACATGTTCTTTTAGAACAGAATTCGGTGGCTGGCGAGTCATGGTATAAGAGGCTATTAGACATTCTATGGAGGCATATAGGTACAGGCCAGTAAATATTGAAAAAGGCTTGAGTTAAAAGATGAAGTATTACTAATGAAACTGAATAAGCAAAACACAAGAAAACCCCATTCACATTTACAGAATTTCGTACATTAGAAAAGGAATAGATAAGATACCTGCGTTTCTTCTTCGTTCCTCAGTATATATTTGATAATATTATAGCGTCTTCAGTGTCCGAACGATTTAAGCATGCGACAACCCTGTTCATCTTTCACAGTAAACTCTTTACGTGACTTTTATATGCATTAATTTCATATTGACTGGAGTGGACTTTCAGAGTTGACAGGCTTTTGTCCCAGTACGGGTGGCTAGGTACGTAGGTCACGGAATTAGGGAAAATGTATCTACTTGTGTATTGAGAACTACACAGAGCAAAACTGGAAATACCCATCCCACATTCGTATCTAGACGCGCCTTGTCATTTCGCTTTGTCGAAAGTAGGACGGGATAGATGGGACGTCGTTTGACAGGACCAAAAGGTGATCAGTTAAATTGACTTCCTATTTGACTCCCTTCCTGCGGGGTGGGAAAGAGTTACGAACGAGTCCATGAGATCACTGCTGTGTACACACTTGACCTAATGTGACTCATCCTTAATAAATTTTGCTCATTGTTTTTCCATTTTCGCACGAGACACATTTGGTAGCTTACAGATTTTATCATCACCGTGTTTCTAATAATTCACAGTGCAATATCTTTACAACTTATTCCATTGTGTTAAGATGTAACGGTAGTTTCTGCTGATCATAGTGGGTTATGCGTATCGAATGTCTCATTATAACAGTGGTTTCTAACCTTTTTTGAGTGAGACCTTAGATCAGCATGGTAGCGAGCCGTGACCATGAGCCAACAGTAGTTGGTGACACGACCCACGAAAAAGAAGTTTTAAAATATTGGAATTCAACAAAATATTAACTAATGCTATGTGGGTGCATATAATATGACGTGAGTCTGCCAGTGTTCACTAAAAATTCAATGACTGCGACTTTATGGGCTCATGTAGTACGAGCCACCGTCCACGATGAAGCGGACATTTTATTTTAAAATGTTTACTTGCACAGTTATACTATATCATCATCATCATCATCATCAGGTGCTGTACCGACTGGCGTTGGCTATTATGCTTCTCCAGAGTACACGATCCTTCTCGCAGGCCATCAGCTCATTTGGTGATCTCCTCTCACAGCATCCCGTCAGACTTTCCAGTATTATTTCTCTCGGTCTTCCTCTGGATCTTCTTCCCTCTATTTTTCCTGTTGTTATAATATTTTCAGTGCCCTCTCTTCTCATTGCAGTGTCCTATGAAAGTACATTGCCTCTCTCTCTCTCTCTCATGTTTTGGTCACGATGTTTTGTCTCTCCAGCTCTTCTCATACATTCTCCATTAGTTATTTTTGCTCTCCAGGGAATTCGCAACATTCTTCTAATAAACCACATTTCTACTGCTTCCAGTGATTTTTGTACAGACCTGCCTATTGTCCATGATTCACTTCCATATAATAAGATAGGTTCAATATACTATATACATAGTGTATTTGTTTGTTGTCGACCGATAGTTAGTGACATTTAGATCACCATGTATACTTCTGAAGCTTTGAAACTAAAGAAGTACTTAAAAGGTAAGATACATTAGGTTGAATGTCTCTTTAATTAGTTACTAGCGTATACATGTATGAGTGACCTAAATGCTAGGATTTTTTTCCCCACTTCGTATACAGTATTATACAAGTTTGCTTTGCAACGTGGAACTTCTGTTGTTCAAGTTTTGTAGCTTAGTTAGATCTGTAAAGATACCGCATAACGTAACGCCCACAACATGACTGTACAAGTCTTTTAGGAATAAACTTGAGATGACGAGAATGTTGTTTACCGCTGGGTGGAATACGTGTCTTTGTTCCAGACAGTGTATATTGACCTTTTAGCCATAGATGTTCCCCACAGAAGGAAAAAAAAAAGATAATCTGTAAAATATATGTATATATCTGTATACCGTCTACAGCGAAACGTTTATGGTTTATTACGCCCCTGACAGATATCTTACAACTGGCAGTGTATGTTCTCTCAAGCGAGAACATATACGACAAGGAGTGTTTACAGCGGCTTTTTTTAAAAATTCAGTACCGTGTCAATGTGGTAGGCGTGGACTTTGAAAATTCAGTTACCAGAAGAACAGCGCTGGGACACACTTGCCTGCTTGCTTGTTATTGTTTGATTGATGTTTGCAAGTGGTGCTAAGCAGAGGTCGTGAAGGATTCTAACGTAAATCACGACATAAAAGCAAGCAAAAAAAATCTTGAAATTTACGGGCTTTTGTTTGTAGAAAATCTTGTAGTAAAACATACAACAGCGTGAGAAGCCTGTGTGTATCGCTAGAGCACATTAACTTTCCTCACCAATCGACATATGCACGGGTGTAACAAGTAAAGGTCTGTTGATGGCAGTCCTACCATTTAACAGGACAAGAAGAGTTATCGTCGATGTATGAAGAAAAAAAAAGTTACGAGCTTTCCTTAGAGATGTAGTAGCCGCCGAAAGCACCGGTTAGTTAAACATAAATGCCTGCACTTGACCAGTACGCCTCTCAAGTACGGTAGCTGGAAAAAAGTCCAGCTTAATCTAGTTTTAGCTTTTAATTACGCCAGTATTAGATTAACCACAACCACAGTGACGACCGTGACGTTGACAGAGGAAAAGTGATACAGTTTGGCAAGATTCAGTTAACAGCAGACGATTAATGTTCCATAGCATCGCAGTATTTGGCGGCGGTCCTTCATGCGATTTGCAATCATTGATTTTTATTTTTATTTGTAAGTTCAGTAACTCAGTCCTTCCAGGTCATAGATATGATCTGTTGCTCAGTCATCTGAAACGTGCCAGCTTTCGTATCTCCCAGCCCTAACATTTCTCTTCTTACTATATTTAATGCTTCGTTTAGCCGCGAGAAAAACTCCTGTACTAATTTACCAGATGGTACGTTTGCAATAAACTTGCAAATCGGTGATTCTAAACTTTTTAGGATGTTGACTCGCGAAGCAAATGATAGTTCGCCCCCGATCTTCTCTTCTTTCTCTCTTCCACCACCCCATTAATTTTTTTCTCGCATGTATAAATCAAACAATTTCACATATATAAGCATTTATACATAATCTAGAATTGCTTGTGGATCCCATCCCCATACCCCAATTTAGGAACCATCAATGTCTGCTCAGCGTGGGATTAGAAACAAAACGAAGGCTATATCACACCGTATAAAGTTCGCACGCATAGACACAGACTAGTTATTGTATGTGCTTTCCTTTCCGGGCATAGAGTAGTATGAGCAAAAATAGTAGTACCGGAAATAAATATACTTGTAAACAGAGAAAGGCAAAATAAATCTAGCGGGACAGTTGATAAATATAGAACAGAGTTCAAACACAATTATGGATATCTGCGGCTCGAAGCACAGGTTTCCGGTTTCTACAATTATTGTCGTCTTGTTATTCTCTCTTTCTCTCTCTCTCCCCCCCCCCCTTCTCTTTCTCTCTCTATCTCACCCCCACCCCACCCCCAAATTCTTGTGTGTGTGTGTGGGGGGGGGTGTTTGTGTGCTTACACCCCCATGTTTGGCGATGAGGGGCTGAGTTTGTGCGGAAACAGGTTTGATACTTTCCATTATAGAACTGAAGGCAAAGGAAAAAGTGACTGGGCACGATGTTGGAATTTGTTTTTTTTTTTAAACAGCTTTCCTGATTATATGCCAATAGGAGATGGAAATTATTTGAGGTAGAGAAACTAGAGTTCGGTGATCTAGTTAAAATATGATTGTCTTAAAGAAGAGAACGGTGACCGCAGGAATGCCTGCACTTTCCCGCCATTAGACTTGTCAAGCTGTGTTCATTCGGCGTCTGACAAAAGGCTTGTTCACGCATTTGATTGGCGGTTCACATGGTTTTCTTAGGGAAAGCTGCATTCACATTCCTTCATCTGTGAAAGCTAAACAGATTTGTTGTTCTGTATACACTTTTCTGGACAACATTTCTTGCGAAATCAACGTCTTGTATCAGATTTTGTTTCGTGCTTGCGGTATAAAACTCACTCAGCGTTTGTTTGTTGTTTCTCGCGCACCAAGTGGCGCTTGTTAGAGAGAGAGAGAGAGAAGGGAAGGAAAGAAAAGGTACTGTTAGGCAGCTGGTTTTTTTTTTTAATCCACTGATTCTCAGTTGTGCTGAATTTAAGAGAAGGAATTTTACCACCATAAAAGAACATATAATTGTGAGAATGCTTTCTGGATGTTGATTTATATTAATATATAGGGGAGGGTTCGGACATCCTGGGTTGAAAAAAGGGGGGGGGGGATTAGGACCTGTTTAAAAAAACGGCTTTGTCAGTCGAGGGAAGTAGTATGTGTAGCGAGTTCTGGCAGGTCAGCCCCACACAGTAAGGTAGAAAATATATCTAGTACATGTCGAGCCATACCGCCACATGCTTCCTTGTATTGATTTACGTTCCGTGTTTCCATGTATTTTAATGAATTACATATTACATTGTTTGGATTGTCCCTGTTTTTAAAAATGAACACTTTCAGTAAAAATTCCATATTCCATTCGTCTTTTTTTCATCTTCTTTGCATTCAGTTATGTCTTGCCTTGCCTTCGTCGCATAACATTCAGTGTTGAGGGGACAAATAGATGCCTTAATAGTATTTGGCGATTCGTTTCATGTAATAGGATATTTCAGGTTTTAGGTTACATGTTTTGTACACAAAATAAAATTGACACTTAAAAGTGATAACCAAATGAAAAATATGCAGCGAGGAATGGAAGCAACAGATGTTAACAGTTTTGAATTTAATATTGGCCCTTACTGTATTACATTTCCAACATAATTTGTTGTCAAGTAATGTGATCAGACAGACAGGTAGGTAGCCTGAACGCTTTAAAAAAAACCGGGCGCGAAACACCTGTGCAAGGTATAGTGTGCAAAAGTCGAAGAGCATTAAAGAGTTGAATATTCCGCCCGGAAAAAGAGAACTGCTTTCAATAAATTTATAAGGGAAGCTAAACCCTAGTGAGCCTGACCACCACCAAAGCTCTTTGGCCTATATTGTGCCCTACGCCTCGTAAATAATGTAATAGAAGGTCCTTGTTTAGTTAGGTTTCTATCCTTTCAGGCCTGGTCGTTAGACTTTATAACTGAAAGCGTCAGCACACGTTTCGGAGCTTTGTAGCTCTGGATTTGCTAATACCATTGCTGTCTTCGATTATACGAGTATAAAGTATCCAGCAGGATTTTGGTGGCTTCTTTTTGTACAAGTACGCCTGTGGCACATTGAAACCCATATATTTGTTTTTATGGCAAGAGAGCTTTATACAGCACCTCCACACTCCAGGGAGAGATCTAAGTAAAGGTGAACAAATGATACACTTTTCTACCTTTTGTCCTGAAATGACAGGCCCCGATACATGTCTACATATTATTAATAACTTTTCCACCTAATACTTCAGTGTGGTACATATTGTTCTTAATGTGGTTCTTAAACAGATGAATAGTGAGGTTATATTTTTTTTAAATTGGATTTTGTTTGCACATGTCAGCTTTATTACCTTTCTCTTATCAAGTGTTTGGTTACCTGTGCACTGGTTAATTTGATTGTAACTGGTGAATGTGATTGATTATGCTGGAAGCGCAGTAATACAAAAAAGCAGAATTTCTCATATAAATTATTTGATTCCTGAGTCCATTGAAAATGTTAGGGTATTTAGGGGTTTATAGTAGTATTTAGTCTGGCAAAATGAGCTTGTTGTAATAAGTTTCTTGTTTCATGGTCTAACAGCGGCGAGTCAGGAGCAGGCAAGACAGAGAACACCAAAAAGGTTATCCAGTACCTGGCTTATGTTGCAGCGTCCAACCGCACCAACAGGCAGTCTGTCAGCTCCATTCACATCCAGGTATGCCCGACATTTTATATTCACAGAAGTTCTCATCTGTAAGAGGAAAAAAGATTGGGTTTTTATAATATTGATTCTGTTGGGTATTTACCTTGAAGTTTTATTGAATTTAGATTTAGTGGGCATTTTGAGGATAGACAATTGTCTAATAATTGGTTTAATCTGTACATCGTTCAGTTTTATGGATACTTCAATGTGCATTTTAGCTGAAGATGAAAATATTTACACAGAAAAACTTCTTTATATGATGTATATGTTCTGACTTCAAATTCTTTGGTACGATTGTTTTACCTAGACGGCATCAGATTGCTAATTTGCATATATTACCTAGCTTAATTAGTCAGACGCACCATATATTTTTAGTAGATAATATATTGGTCTCTATCTAATGCATAGATATTGCATGTCTTGTACAAACCACACCTTATCTGGCAGATAATGAGACATATATGATATGATACCAGATACAGAAACTATGAAACTAAAGCATACAGTATTATGCATCACATGTAGAAATAGTTCACAGCATATGCTGACATCTGTAATGATAAGGTGCATGCGGTTCTTGTCGTAATTGCTAAATACAAAATGCTGTTATCATATCTTTTACATTTAATTACTGCACTTATATATAAATTATAAAGTTTGAATCTTGGGAGTCTTTACGTGTTAGCATGTGTATGCCATTGGATAAAAAGATCCTAAGATAACTGCCTTTAATCACTTGAAGGGGGGAAGGGAAGGGGAAAGCAGGAAGTACGTGTTAGGCAAAGATGAGAAGTGTGCAAGTTAAGGATGTTGCAAGTCAAGATGTTTTATGATTGTAGGAAACAGTCACTAAAACAGCTATAGTACTGTACTTCTCTGACGCCTATACCTCTCGGTGACCTACATGACACCACATAGATAGTGGTTGTGAAGGCTGACATTTTTTTTTTTTTTCATAGCTAGACCTCAAGGCTGCAGTATTAGTTGCCAGCTTCGTATCTAAGTATCTAATGTCCCTGTGGCGTTGGTGGCTGCCACCACAATATTTTATGTACACTTTCTGGCTTACTATAGGCGCTAAAATTTACCTCATTGTCTTGTGGGCAAATTCAGTAACATTAACTAAGAAGCTATATTAAGGTATTTTGTTGTAGATAAGAAAATGTTTTCTTTGTCCAGAGTGAATGTTTTTCTGTCATTTTCTTCCTGTATATCTAGGGTGAGTGAGTGAGTGGTGGGTGAGCGAGTGAGCGAAACTAGTGATATTATGTTGGAACATAGTTATGGATGTAGATGCAGATGGGGGGGGGGGGTGAATAGAATGGTGTGTTTATAGCCAGAGAAGAGCAATGAATTTGCATATATGGTGTAGTTTGAGGTATATTGAAATAGCTTTTCCATTTCCTTGCTTCATTTTAAAGGTTATTACTGGTGTACTGCTGAAATTGTAATATTCTGTTAACCTGTTATAATCTTTTTTTTTTTTTTTTAAATCTGTTAATATTGCTTGAAATTTGTATTAAATGGGGGAAACTGGTCCAATCATTTCACTATATTTTAAAAATGTTTTTAATGTCTTTGTTTATTTGTATTGTATTCTATGTGTTTGTCACTATAATGACCATTGTGAATTTCTTTCATGGCTGTCTCTTATCAGGAAACAGGGAAGATTGTTGATGCCAATTTAAAGCAGGTACTCGTGCATCCACCACCATGTGCTCACCATACCTTTCCCCATCTTGATGTTTTTTTTTTTTTTTTTTTGCAACTTTTATATAAGGTTAAAAGGACCTATCTGTGAAATGTGTATTGCTTTAAAACAAAAAAAAAGTGACAACTCAGAATGATCTTTATCCTTTGTGCTTTTCATTTTCATTGACAAAGAACTTTAGTTCCCCAAAGATAAAGAATCCAAATGTGATGCCTTCTCATTCCTCCTCTACCTTTTTGTTTTGCAAAAGGTCATAGGAAATCCTCGAAATCATAACTGTGTTTGTGCAGCCTAGCGGCTCATTTCCTGTTGTTGTTCAGTTGAGCTTTGATTCCACCATGCACACCTTTGTTTGAATTACTGGCTTGTTGTTACCCATTTTGTTGCAGTTACATTGGTTCCACTGTGTGTTCTGTTTTGTGGTCTAGTGTCGTTCTTGTTGTACACTTGTCCTTGTTTTTATTTGTCTAGCTTGCAGCACAGGATCAGATGTTGCCACTATTGCTAAGATATGCTGCATTGCAAGAATAATAGACCACACGTGTTCACTATGCATACATATTTTATTGGTATGTTTAGTGTTAACAAGATTTGAGACAGAAACTTTATATCCATGCTAGGAAGTGACATTTGGTTTTGTTAAGTGCCGTTTATATGAGACTGCTCAAATAAACTGTATGAAATAACAAAAACTAAGATGAGGATAAGATCAGTTTAACATTTAACATTTTACAAACGTTTTGAATTGTGTCACATCTTAGGAGTTTATTTTTCACAGAGATATAGTTAATTTACATAAAACAATTTGAAGCAAATATTTATGTTCGTGTGTGCAACATCCTTTCAAATAGGAAGATATTGATACAAGTAAATTAATTCAATTACCTTGGAACAGCAGTATCGGATGGCAAATAAAATAAAATCATGAATGGGTAATGCAAAGGCAGCTTTTTTTTTTTATGACACAAAGAATATACTAACAAATAAGAAAATGTCCCTAAAAGTGAGGAAAAGCCTATTACAACGCTATATGGCTTGAACATTCAACAGAAAGACAACGAAGAAACTTAAAACAACAGGGTTGTGGCAAAAGATGTAGCAAAAACCTTGGACAGATAGAGGTCCTCAAAGAAGTTTTAGAACAATGAAACTAGCTACAGTGATAAGAAAAAGACAATCAAAATTTCCTGAACATATCATGAGAAGCCAGAAGTTGGGGAACATGGCAGTGACTAGAAAATTCAAGGAAAAATGGAAGAGAGGAAGTCAGTAGAAAAATTTCTCATTGGACTGACCAAATGGCATGGAAAAAAAAGAAAAGCATCTGGAATAATTGGAAACACCAAGGACTGCACAAGATGGAGAAGCATGATCACCAGTGCTGTCCAGCACATCACATAATAATAATAATATGCAGATGTAAGGGCACAGATAGGGTTAGTTATGGACAGCCAGTGAGAAAGATCTTAACTGAATTGACTTCTCCAGGCAGAAAGAAGACACGGAAATCGATGGAGTCAAATCTTTCAGATATAATCAAGTGCTAGGAAGACTTGGTCAATCAAGTGCCGTGCTACGTGGCGTAGGCGATCATTTCTCTCCACAATTCCCTGTCTTTAGACTTGATTATGAGATCTGCCGGCGACTTTCTTCCTAGCCACAGTCTTCCTCTGTTTCTTCTTACCTCAATTTTTTCACTTGCCACAATGTGTTCCAATTTTCCTTTTCTCAGAAAATGTCCTATAAATCTCGCTTGTCTGGGTCTGATCTGTGCTGTAATTTGCCTTTTAACTCCAGCCTCTCTTAAGACTTCTTGGTACTTTCAACATCCTTCTTATGAACCACATTTCCATAGCCTCCATTTCTTGCTGCACTCTCTTATTCATGGACTATGCTTCACATCCAGCTAAGAATGAATGAATGAATCTTTATTTTTAAAGGGTAAAGAATTGGGCAAGCAGGCCCATCTTACATTCTGCCCTTCATCACTCCATCTTTCATTCTTCCCATGCACTCAATTTAATACAAGCATACAAATTACATTAGGAAAAAAAAAGGAAGAATGAATGAGCAATATAGGATAGTCTAGAAAACAGAAACATGCCAGGCATATATAAGTGAAAATACCAGCAAATTCTGAACACTTTATTGCATTTAATATGAGAAAGACTCATTACTTTGTAAGTACGGTTTTGTTTGATTAAAATAAAGGCAGCATTTAGCATTTCAGTATGGAAAATTTATAAAGCACAAGTGAATGCACAAGGGAGACCTGAGTGAAAGAAGGGAGAGGATAGGGTCAGAGAAAGGCCACTTTTATGCTACAAGGGAAACAAAGAAGATAGGCAACAGATTTTGCCTGGCTCTTGAAGTTCAACCACTACTTTCAGCTGTGTTACCTGTGTGTGGGTGCCTGTGTTTACCACATTCACACTGTATATCAGCAGGCTGGATTTAGCGTTGGGGCCAGTGCCTATAAATATCTTTGCTATCTCTTCCAGATTACACCCTTCTCAGAGGAGTGGTTATTAAAGCAGAAATAATATGTCCAGTAAGCTTTATATGGAGGAAGTGGGGATCTGTACATTTATTTGATGTGCCCGGTTTTTCATACACAGTATCATGCTGAGTTTTAAGAGAAGTAATAAGAAGAGGGAATAATATCATTTTAAGAGAGATACATTGAAGAGGGATTAATGTGTTGAAGAAGAATTAAAAATGTAGAATTCTCTAAGATGGCATTTATGAGAACACATTAGAGGGTATATAAAAAAAATGATGGGCACAAGAAACAGAATTATTGTCATTTACAAGTTTGCTGTTTGCTATGAATGTTAAAATAGAACAAACAAAAAAACTCATTCTGAACAATGAGAAAACAAAACATTGGTTGTCTGCAGAAATTACATTGTTAATGTTCATGGAACAGTTTAACTCATTTTTGAGAAATTAGGAATGCAATATACCAACCCAAAACAGCATTCAAGAAAGTAAAAGGAAAGAATATTTTCTGAAATAAGAAATTGAGAAATGTATGACAGAAAAAAAAAAATTAATTGAAACTGTAAGAAAACAGCCACCAGTCTGTGAACACAAATGAGAAGGAGAGGAGTATTAAAAAAAAACTATCACAACAGAAAATATAAATGATAAGAAAGGCAGAACAGAACAAGAGAGAAAATTACGCAGTACAGAATTGGAACTAATATGGGATATTGAAATATATGAGGAACTATAATCCACCCACTCTCATCCTGCAGAGTGCCTGATTATGATGAATGATGCACATATTTGTTGTTTTTTTTTTTCATATTTATATTTTGCATATTTAATATATATGCTGCAGTTCATCGGCAGAAAAACTTCATACTTTTTCTTATAGAAAGCTAACATATTATTACTCATTACTGAAGCAGTTTTGTTATAGAAAGCTAGCATATTACTCATCGCTTAAGCATTTTTGTTATAGAAAGCTGACATATTACTACTCATTGCTGAAGTCAAGAAAAACATTTACTCAGCGGGCAGGTCTTAAACTTTTATTTTAGAGATTTTTTTAAAAAGACTAGATAGAAAATTCACACTTTTGAGACACCTGAGCAAGCATAACATACATACATCACATGACATTCATTCATGAGGCAAATGCCAAACCAGGCTGAGAATGCTGATATTTCTCACAGGGGCTTCTAATGCTTGGATACTGTGCTTACGCAGATCAGGCAATCTAAATAAGTCATGTTTTTATTTTTTGTCCAGGAATTAACAGAAACATGCCTTTACTCATCAGTGCAAACACTATAACTCTTGTGAATCCAAACATTAAGAGATTTTGCAGTGGTCCTTTATACTATATGTGACAATGTTGCATTTAAAATGAGGATGCTGAGAACTGTCAGGATTAGTAGGAATGAAGTGTTACAAGATGAAAATGATTGAAAATAAAAGATAAAAGCTTGTCCATAAGCTCCACACATTTGTACATTACAGGCATGATCAAGGGCATAATAAACACACATTTAACAGTTCAAGGAAGATAACTCTGTAGTAAATTTTATTTAAATTGCAGAACATGGGGGGGGGGGGGGAAGAGGCGAGAGAGAGAGAAGTATTTCACTAGTTTTTCAGTTATTTCATTTTTAACAACCATTTGGAAGATCTTGACTTCGCAGATGATGTGGCACTTGTGGCACACAGCCACAAACAAATGCAAGAGAAACTTCAGATCTTAAGCAAGAATTCAGCTAAACTGGGACTATATATTAACAGACAAAAATAAAACAAAGATATTGAAAAGTAATAGTGCATGCAATAGCCTGGCACGGAAGGTACCATGATCAGCAAGGTGGTCCTTCTGTTGAGGCTAAGCTTTTAATCTAAAAACCCTCACCACATCACCGTGGTACAGTTATCTAGCTGCACCATGCAGTGTTTAAAAGAAAAAGGAAAGAAAGCAGAGAAGGAGAGGGAAAAAAATAGCCTCGTGGTAATTGAGGGAGTGCCAGTTGAGGAAGTAGAGTGTTTCCCATATTTAGGCAGCATAGTGGATAAATACAGGGGAATGGAAAAGGATGTTAAAGCTAAAATAACCAAGGCCAGGACAGTATTTATCCAACTTAACAAAATGTGGTCATCTAAGATCATCAATACAAGAACAAGACTTCTTTTCAATACAGATGTAAAGACTTTACTGCTATATGGTTCGGAGACATAGGTTATGACCAGGACAGTACAACAGAGGATACAAACATTCATGAACTACTGCTTGAGGAAGATTTTAAACATTAAATGGCAGGACAAGATTAGGAATAAGGAGGTCTGGAAAAGGGCAGGACAAGAACCTATGAACCTACAAATCATGTCCAGGTGAGGGCAGATTGGCACTCTGAAATCTGACACCAGCATAGCAAGGCAGGCTCCCGCTCTTCCCAAACATTCTCCATTAGTTATTTTTGCTGTCCAGGGAATTCTTCTAATAAACCACATTTCTGCTGCTTCCAGTGATGTTTGTGCAGACCTGCCTATTGTCCATGATTCACTTCCATATGACAAGATAGGTTCAGTATAACATTTTAGGACTCAGGATTCTCAGGCACACATATTAATAAGATATGTAATTTTTGCCAGCCACTGCTTCAACCTGCTGTTTAAAACAAAAAAGAAGAAGAAGTTTAACTAAACACGATTAGCTTTCATCCAGTTTGCTTTTAACGCCTGCTCTGTTTATATCTGTGCTTGGTTTTGTTTGAAATGGCTTTTTTAACATATTGTTTGCTAGCAGCTTGTGTGTTTCTGTACATATGCTTGAAAAATGCTTGACTTGTATTTCTGCATGTCAGTCTTATCAAAGGAAGAAGAGGAAGGGTAATATTTCACGTTAAAAGTTTACATAATGAACAAATGACAGGTGTAAATGTTTTCAGTTGTTAACATTTTAAAATGTTAATAACATTAATAGTTAACTGTCAGATTTCCAACACAAACACATAAAGATTGAATGGCTCTGCAACTTTATTTGTGGTTACATATCTTCAGGTCTTCAAGACTGTCATTTTGATGAAGTAAAGACAAATTGTGTGCCAAATAAAGCAATTGCTTGTAGATGATGTTGTGTACAGAAACAGTTAAATAATAGAAAGTATAGTAATAGCCATGTGCTGGAGTAGATATTTTAGAGACTGATTGTTGTAAACTACAAGGCATGTCTGACAGTGTTCTCCCTTCTTTTTCCCTTGTTTATGGACCTGCCCTTGTCTTCTTCTAGAACAAGGATTTCAACCTTGTAAGTACTTAGCTTAGAATAGTATCACCATCACTCATATCCCAGCCATCCTGTGTAATATTACCATCATGCACATCCTTGCCATTTCCTTTAGAACCATTTTCATTTGCATCTTTGTCATCCCTTGTAGTGCCACTTTCATTTGCAGCTTTGCTATCAAAGTATCACCTTTACTCATAACCTCACTATCCCATCTTTTATTATTTTCACTTGTACCTTTGTTATCTCCTGTAGTATCACATTTACTCACATCCTTGCAGTCCCATCTAGTATCACCTTCACTAACACTTATTCATTTGAAATGCAACATACGCTTGTCGTCATCTCTCTTAACATTTTGTCAGGGGGGGGGGGTATTACTTCTTCCAACATTCACTTTTACATTTCTTGTAGTATTTATTGTTAACTAATATAGTCATTGTTGCTTCTATCATTGTTTCATTGCTTACAGTTTTCATCTTAGTGTTTGCCTTTATAGTGTTGTGTCATAAATTGCATTTTACTATTGTTAATTGGATACCTGCATGCCTTCAAAAACTGTTGCTTGTTATCAGTACAGATTTTTGTGACTGTGCTGCAAGTGGAGTGTGAATAGCATCAAAATTTCCATTTTAAGCTAAACATTTATGTCTGTTTTATATAAGCAAGCACCAGAAGGCAGCTATTCATTAACAGTACTAAACATGTATTGTTTTATTATCTCTTGATTTTTTTTTTTTCCCCTGAAAAATTTGACTTTGTCAGATAATTCAGGAATTAAAAGTATCGTAGTATTTTGTCATGGTAACACATAACACCATAAAGTGAGTTTACAGGACAAAAGAAAACATTTAGTGTTGGTAAAACACAGTGCTCTATATGTGTTATAACAGAAAGCAATGTACAAAAGGCTACTAAATTTGTGCACCCAGATTGTGTCTTCTTGTTATAAATAATATGTATTGATATTGCTGCAGTCGTAAAAGTTTTTTATTTACATATCTTTTTGCTAAATAACTAATCTGCTATATTTTGTCAGAATTTCTCCCTAGGCCGCAAGTGCTACATTATATGTAGGCACTGTGGTGAATAAAGAGGGGAAGAAGTAGCAGTCTGCTTAACTACTGTAGTAGATTAGTTGTTGACATGTGTCTTTTGTTCTAATGCATGCAAGGATGTTCTGTTTTCAGCAACTGTTGTATTGCCAAGGCATTATATTTCCCTCATCTCTTATTGGGCAACTAGTGGAAGTGAACCTTTATTGTTGATGTTATGAACACCTGTCTTTACGTTACAGGAAGGATGAATGTTCGGAGTGGGTGCAGAGAAAGTTATGAACTTGGACCCATATAAAAGAAAAAGATCATTTGCATGTCATGCATAGTTTGAAGTGAATTTGGTAGCTTGTGATTTAGTATATCAAATCATCTATACGTCATTAATGGCTTTAACAAGATTCATTCATATAGGAAGTTTTGAACACTTTTACACCCACATTTTTTAGCTGGACATACAATGCTTATTATAACTTGCTCTTATGACAGGGAGAGCTTGAGAATCAGCTTCTCCAGGCAAACCCCATCTTAGAAGCTTTTGGTAATGCCAAAACCATCAAGAATGACAACTCTTCTCGATTTGTGAGTATAATCATACTATCTTCTGTTATTTCCTTTGAAAGCTGATGCTATTTTAACTTATCTAAAGAAGGTCACTACACCACCCTTGCTACATGTTTGTAAATCTCTTAATTCTGTGTTTGATTAGATTCAAGTGTTGTACATGAATGTTTATATAAAAAGGTACCTAACTTTAACAGGATTGTTACTTAGTCACATTTGTTATGTTAATATCATAGACAGGCACATTGTGTTGCAGAAAGCTGGGTTGATGGTAACAATGGTAGGCAGAGATGTATGGTTCAGTTTTACACACAAAAAAAAGACAGGAAAAGTGAGAAATGTGATTGGAAATACGAATGGCCGAAAGTAAATGAGTTGAAGGTAACATATCAGTTAAGAAAAGAGCACAGTAAGCCATATGTACAAAGAGAAGTAATAGTAGCAGTATTTATTTTTCATATAAAACATTTAGAAATACACAGTTATAACGGAAAGTAACTGACAACACTGTGTTATTGAAGAAACTACTTTTTTAAAAAAAGCATTTAATGTGATTTTCTTTTTTTTCCATCTCCACAATTATTCGAACCCTCGACCATTTGGTTGCTAGACGAGTGCTCTAACCACTACGCTAGCCGGCCCGTTTTTACTTTTTTTACAATTATTTGCATTTATAAGCCATATTAATATATTGTGTCTATTCCCTCCAGGGCAAATTCATTCGCGTCAACTTTGATACAACAGGCCTCATATCTGGAGCAAACATTGAGACATGTATCCTTTGTTAGTACCATAAGCATACATTTGATGCTTGAGAGATGGTTAATAAAGGAAATTCTGACTCATGAAGTATAGTTTTTCAGTATTTGAAAGTTTTTCTGAGAGCAAATTGAGAGATAGTATAGTACAGTACAGTACCGTATAGAATGTATAAACTAGGAAAAAAGTAGCTTTATTATTTAACGATAACAGGTTAAATGATCATTAAGTAATAAAGCTCTTCCTACATTTTTCCTAGTTTATACATTTTGGTACCATAGCTTTACTGCAGTGCTTCATGTATAGGTGTATACTTATACACTAATTATTGTGTAGTATAGTATAGAGAGATTAAAGTTAAAAAAGTGGTGGAATAAAAGTTTGAAAGCAAGTTTTGATTAGGTACTAAATATAAATATGAAAGAAATTGTGAGCATAATGTTGTTATACCTTCGTGTAATTACAAACTTGTAAAGTAGAATTCTGATGTGCTTTAAAGACAGTTTATGGCTTATGGAAAGTATTTGCCAAACACATTTCCTTAACACATAAAAGATCTTCTTGAAAAATCACGTGCTGTTCGGCAAGCAGAAAATGAGAGATCCTTCCATATTTTCTACCAGTTTCTGCATGGTGCTAGTGCTAAGCAGAGGCGTAGGTATTTCTTCTGTTCATAGGTATTTCATGGTAGTAAGCAACTCAGATGTTCATATTTTCAACATGAGATTAGTAATAGAGAAATGCAGAGAATTTAACATGAATCTAAATTTATCTTTTATAGACTGTTCAAAAGCATTTGATTGTGTACAACACCAGAAACTTTGGGAAATAATGAAAAAAATGGGATTTCCAGTGCATGTGACAAGTTAATATCACTGTATCTAGGCCAACAGGCAGCAGTGAGAATAAATGGTGAAACAACAACTTGGTTTGACATAAAACAAGGAGTCAGTTAGGATTGCATACTGTCACCGCATTTATTAACTTGTATACTGAAAATATAATGAGGAATGTTAGAGAAGATGTAGACAAAGAATATTACGATACCATAACAATTAGAAGTTATGAAATACCAGAAATTAGAAATGCTGATGATACAGTATTACTGCCCACAACACACAAAAAAAGAATGGAAGATAATTATGTCAGTCCGTAAGAACAGTGAAGAGCAAACCTTTATCTTAAGAAAACTAAATTGATGACAACTGACAAAACAAATAAGGCAGCTGAAATACATATCAGTGAGGAAAAATTGGATGAAGTGGAGAGTTTTGAATATCTTGGATCATTACTAAGTAATGCTGGAGATACAATGAGGGAAATTAAAAGGAGGACATCTATTGCTCTTCAAAAAGAAAACAACTAAAGAAGCTGTGGAGAAGGACAGACAGAACTGCCAAAAAAAAAAAAGATTTTTGAGGGCACGCATGTTCCCATTGCAACACATGCCTGTGAGACCAGGACACTTAACAAAACAGCTCAGAAACACATAGGGAGGCAGAGTTCCTCAAAGGACATGCAGATGACTGACTCAAGACTGGAGCAACTCATACATTGAATTTTACAGTTTTAAAATGTTCACTTCCAGAAAAGAAATCAGTTGAAGTATTTAGCATTTGGAGCTGATATAATCAGATTAGCATTGAAAAGATTATGGAGAATTTTTTATCATGAAAATGTAATTACATTCATGAGAGATTTAGCAAGTCAGTGAACATAGTCTGGTAGATTTGTGTGTGTCATGGTAGACTGGTAGATTTTTTGCCATTTATCTTTGTAGGGGGTAAGGCAGTGGTAGCCCCATCATGCCGTGGAGATACCTAAGGGATATATTGTCAACTTCTGTATTTTACCAAAGCCAGTCGACATGCTGGAGGGTGATGTCGTTAGCATCACACCTGGCCACTTTTACTTCTATAGCTTCAAGACTTGTACGAACTCCCTGTAATTGTTAGCTGGTGTTCTTTGCAGCCGATGCCATAGAGGTGTTGAGGCACAGCATCATATTGGCATGGGAGCGGGTTATGTCAGCTGTTTTTTCAGTACCGGAGTACAGCTAAAAAGCAGGGGGTGTGCAGTGCTTCTTTAGCAGACTCCACCTACCATGGGGACTATAGCGATCCCTGCCCTGTTAGCCAAGCTCGGCCTGTTACTGGGGGTACCACGGAGAAATGGTAAGGGTCTTGGTCAGCTATGGTTCACTAACCCTGACGCTAGCATATCAGCTATGAGTCGCTGATTGCCTCATTGGACAGGCATCTTCACCTCCTCAAGAAACTGCAAAATCCAACTTCAAGAGGAATAAGTTATCCATTCCTAAAACAGGGGGTGACCAGGGCATATCCTACCTGACCTGAACCATCAATCTTGCATTGAGAGACTAGTGCACTGATCACTGCACTACTCAGACACCCAGTCGCTGGTAGTCTGATAGATTTTTATTTAGACTGGTGTATTTCATTTTGTCAGTGTAATCTGGTAGATTTCTGTTTTTCATTGAAGCTAATGATATCATTCACAGAGGAGTTTCTCCTTGATGACTGGTCCAAGTACTCTTACATGACACATGGTAAGATTCTGGTCCCTGGAATAGATGATTCTGCTGAGTTCAAGAATTTGACAGAGTCCATGGAGATAATGGGCATTGCCCCTGAGGACCAGTCAGGTGAGTGATAAATGTATGTGTTCACACCAGGTGTAGGAGGTGAGTGTGTGCTCTCTTTCTCTCATAAAGGTAAGATGATAGAAGGCACAGGCTATGAGCTGTCATTCTTTTACATTTGAATGAAGCAGAGACACCTGTGAGACAAGGAATACACATGGAAGGAAGTAGAGAACAAATTCAAGAATTGGATGAGTGGAGAAACTTTATCTGTGGTCTATACTACCAAGAGAGTGATGGGTGATGATGATGCACACCTGTATCACTTCAACCTGTCAGACTGCATCTTTTGTGTGTGCATGTTTTTTTGTTTTTGTTTTTGTTTTGTTTTAAAACATACCTATGTCCTAATACAAAACTCATTTTTCACAGCTGTTCTGAGAACTACTTCTGCTGTTCTCCTTTTGGGTAATATGCAGTTTAAACAGGAGAGGAACTCAGACCAAGCTGTCTTGCCAGATGATACAGGTTAGCTGTGAACTAATTGATAATTGTAGTCTAATTTGTCTTGTGAATGATGCATTGCTATAGGAAACAGCTTGTTCCTACTGTATTATTATATTTAATGTACTTTCCATGTCTTTGCAGCAGAGACCATATATTGTCACATTTTTAGGCCTGTACACTAAATTAACACAGTCTGGTTGGCATTATATGTTTTATGTAGGGGTCAGAGTGATAAGAATATAAACAACAATAATATTCTTTGTTACTTGACTGTGTTTACAAGCTCTTATAACTTACCGTATTATTCACCAAGTTAAATAACAAATAATTTTTGATAACTTGAAAAAACCTCAATATATGTTGCTAATGCGCATAACTGGTCTGCCATGTATCTCAAAACTACACGCTGAAATGGGGAAAATTCTATATCATCTGTGTTATCGAGCATTCTTCAGTAAACTCAGTTTTGTCTCTCTGAATATGTTTTATCTGTGCATTTAAATATAAAGAGTAATGTAGGAAAATGTAAATAATAACAGTGTCAGCTGAGAAATGCTCATTAAAGAAGTAGAATTATAAAATTAATCGAAACTGGAATATAGTGCTCTCTAGAAAAATATTTTTTGTAGCATTATATGAACAACCAGGAGTTTTTTCTCTTCATGAAATATGCTTGTGTTTGTAACTCTTCAATATATTGCTTCCTCAGCTGCTCAGAAGGTATGTCACCTGCTAGGAGTCCCTGTCACAGCACTGACCCAGGCATTCCTTAAGCCAAAGATCAAGGTCGGCAAAGACTTTGTCACCAAGGCTCAGACTAAAGCTCAGGTAGGTTTCCTCAAGGTGGTATTAAGTCTGAAATGGTAATTTCCCCATTATGGTATTTGAGCACAGTTTCTGGATGTATTAATCGACTCAGGATCAGTTTACAAGGTTTGTGAGCATCTTTTACTTAATGCTATTTTATCTCTTATTGTCCATATTTCGTACAATATGTTTGTTTTGTAATGGTTGAATATACATATAATAATTATAATAGAACTTGTTATAATGATGTGTCATAATTTATGTTGCATAAGAATTGAAATGTCCACAGGGTGTTTCCAGAAAAAGAAGAGTCATAACAAGTTCTGAGATATATATTGCATGACTACTCATTTTTACATTTAAATTATTATGAGATCCTCATGAAATACAAATATTATTTGGAAAGCAGTCATAAAGAATCTGTGATAAACTGAGATGATGTGATAAACTGATAAGACTAATGAAAAAGATTAAAGAAAAGCAGCTGGAAGTGATTGATATACCAACAGAAGTAGTAGTTATTGCTTTTGTTTGAATAATAGAAAAGCAGAAATTTAAATATTTGAGCACTGTTACTAGCTTATGGGGGGTACAAAAGAGAATGCTGACAGCATTTACAAAAAGTGCAGTTCTTATCTGTAGACTTAAGAAAGGGTTCTGCAATGTGAGTGTTATATAGCATCATCACTGTCATTTATTTGCCAGTTATGGGCTAGAAACTGTTAGAGAACTGGAGGGTGGTAAAATATGTTTTTTTTTTTAGAAGAATCTGACAAACAAAAAATGTAGTCTGAATATCTTCAGGTGGCCAGTGTGATACAACAGAACTAAAACAATTGACTTTCTTTGACTGTGCCAAGACAGCATAGAAAGTTAGCTAACAATGGGAAGAGTCAACAGAGACAGATAAAATACTAGAGGTTTCATGACATGGCATTAAGAGAGAATCAGCAGTAGAGTTCATTAAAAAAAACTCATAAATTCTCACCAGGCAGTAGGTTTTTGTGATAGTTATTAATTAGATCATTGGCACAACTTTCTTTGTTTAATATTTTCCTGTTTGTAAAATCTTTAAAATTTTGTTTTGAAGAAAGTTGTCGTACAAATACGGTTCCATGAAATAGCAGCATTTCTTGATGCGCTGCCAGAGTTATTTTACATTTTACAGCTGTGATAATGTTGGTTAATTTCATGTGAATTCAAAGGTGGAGTTTGCTGTTGAGGCCATTGCTAAAGCTCTCTATGAGCGCATGTTCAAGTGGATTGTGATGCGCATCAACAAGTCTCTGGATCGCACCAGGAGACAGGGTGCAAGCTTCATTGGTATCCTGGACATTGCCGGCTTTGAGATCTTTAAGGTAGGAATTTCCTTTGTTGTTCTGAGTTGCATATATTATGTTTTCAGTGGTATATACAATCACTTTAAGTTTGATTAAGTTTGAGCCACCGGTTGTTTTATTTATTTATTTACTTACTATATACTGTTACAGTTTTTGTTACCTGGCATCATTAGAATTCATCAAATAAGAAAGCCTTTCATACAGGTCTGTAGAAATAAAGCAAATAAGGCATAGCTGCAGTTGAAATTTTTTAATTCATCTTTTACTGGCTGCTTTTACGTCTGTATGACACTCAGAGAGAAAATTGTTACTCCTATTCTTTAAACTTTATTTATCCTTTTTTTTTTCTATGATTTTTTTACAGTAATTTTTTTTTTTTTTGTCTTCATATCTTCAAGTTTTTTTTTCTCCTTTGTACATTTCTGTTAAGTAGTTTAGGTCCTTTGATCTCTGAATGTTGCCACTGAAGCTAAGTTAATAGTTTGTCACTTTTGCCTTTATAGTTCTCTATGTGTTATCTCATAGTGTTTCTGGTTTCATCATTTGTTACAGGATCTTCTAATGCTGCTCCCATAATTCTTCTGAGAAATTTCACTATTCTTGTTTGGAGTCATTATTCTGGTTGAGCAGTGGAAGAATTACTGCTTGTAGGAGTTGTACATTTTTCAGACTCATATTTCTTTGTTTTCTCCATATACTTTGTCTTGTTGCTGTTTTGGCCTGTGTTGCTTTCTAGTTTTTTTTAGCCTTTTTTTTTCTGTATTATTGATATCAGATACTTGTCCATAAGCACAAGTGCCTGTTCATGTCTGTTCACTGTTACATCTTCACCCATATCATGACTTTAGACTTCCAAACATGGATCTTTAGTACAGAGGTTTCTTTGACTATGCATGTAGCTGTTGGTCAGTGTGTTCTTCATTGCTATTTATATGATCTGTAAGTCTGATGTATATGGTCTTAACTCCATTAGTGCTGAGCATTCCCAGGTAGTTTTGGTTCTTTGATACTTTTTGTGTAATCTATAAAGCTAGTTTCAGTTTCTACTATTCTGAATGTTGCCAAGCAGCTTTGTTCTTACACACATTTTATGTGATCTGTAAATCCTGTCTTAATACTGCCAATGTTGAGCATTCTCAAGTAGATTGTGGCTTGAGAATTTCTCACAATTTTTTTAAGTTTGGTGTAGATGGTAAATGAGTTCCGAATCCTTGTTTTTTTTTTTTGCTGTTTTATTACAAGAAATGCTGATAAAATTGATGCATGGTAACAAAACTGTTAACTGTGTGTCCAAGCATTGTAGCCAGATCATTCAGAACTTGGCATATATCACTGTGATAAGAGAAAGAGGAAAGTATATGCCTAGACCAAGATTTTATATTTTTGCTTAACCTGTTTTATTCCTTGAATAGATTTTAAGCCAGTAATATTTGCAACAAAGCACACATTCTTTTATTTATTTATTTTTTTAAAAAGAAATACTGATTGAAATTGATAGTGCTGCAACCACACCTTTTGTGTGAATAGTTAAAAGGTGAATCTATTGTTCTCTTTACTTCTCATTCAGACAAAGGATAAGGTAATCACTGGATGTGACAATTGTTGAATTTTGATTTTGGAATGTACTTTCCTTATAACTGACTTACACAAGTGTGTTGTGTCACATTGTGAGCATGGGGAATGCACAGTGTTGTGCTAGGTGTTCAGCTGTCATGAAATATGAGGCCATAATTGATAATATTGTGTGTTGTTCCCATCATATGGCTAATTATTATTGGGTAATACTTAATACCTGTTGTCCATTATCACTGTTTTTGTGATATGGAAGTTTGTGGTATTTCAGAGATGTACTATTTGTTGCCTATAATAACAGCAGCTCATTCTCTCTGTTAGCTATAGGTTATATGCTGGCAGAGTTCAGCATTTGTTAGAGATTTTGTACATTGGTTATGGGAAATTGATAAGCAACTTATAACATCCTATGTTGCACAGAAAGTATGTCACAAGAAGTGATTGTGCTGAATTGGATTCTAGATAGTGCCAAATTTCTGGTCTGCTATAAAGACAGCTTGCATAGTAGGTTTTTTTTTTCTGACTTTATCAGGAGTGTTCAAGTTCTGAATGCACATTTGTATTATTGATTAGAATGGAATGATAAGCAGTGAGTAATGAGTTTTTCTCCTGGCGCTGTTGCTGTATCTTTGAGAGAAGAAAGAAATAAATGTAGACATCCACAGAATGAACCTATGAATATTTCAAAATACCACCCTACCATGTGCATGAAAAGCAGTTTTCTGAAGCTTTTGGTTTAAAAGCTAATGGATACAGATATGAGCACGATATCCATAATAGTGATGAAAGGATGTATTAAACTGGCTATGAATCTACAGGTTACATGTAGCTTTTAAGTGGAAGTAACTGCAGAAGTTTCAGCATTGACTGATGCAAGTTAATTGACCAGTAGCAAAACTGACGACTATCTTCAGGAATTGATGATGGCCAACTCATCATTCATAAACTGTTTTGATTGTACAGTACAAAACACATTCTCAAGGACAACAAAGTCGTGTCCAAAACTCATCAGAGCTTGTTTTCATACTGAGATGAGCTTACTGTATACAGTGCTCACCAGAGGATGGGAAATGTCACTGTCTCACAAAGACAGGATTAGGCATGTTAGAGCATCCTCTCAATGCTTGTGATATAGCAAGGCAGGTTTAGGACCCCAGAAAGTTTTAAGAGGTCTAATAATAGTGCTGGTAGAGCTGTTGACCCAAGTTCCCTGACAGCTTGAGTTGTCATATGTAACAGGGAATGTCATTTTATGCTGTTGCATATATAATAGTTAAGGGTGCACTCAGGTCTTGAATCTCTCTCATATGATAAAAGACAGAAAAAAATGGAGAGCAAACACAGTCAGTGTGTATAACACAGACTAAACATACAGAGAGTACTTTTTTTCTTCAGGACATATGCCACCAAAACTGCTTTAGATTATGGGAATTGAACTGAATAGTTTTATATAAACTGTATAGTTTTCTTTTTAACTATCATTTGGTGTAGAAAATATTTACTCCGCAGTCACCATCACATTAATGTAGCTATGTATATGAACTTATCTCCAGCATCATATTCAGTTTGTAGTACATACTTCAATTTTTTAGCCTAGGGATGGTACCAAAAGATGGAAGGCGGTGAGGAAATGTAATTGAGAATTTTTAAATTTCCAAGTTTTTGTTGAGATGTTGGAGTTGAGTATTAAATAGTTGTCATACATCTGTAGAAAGATTTTGCGTTCAGTTTAAAACACTTTTATTTTTCCACACAAGAGACTTCAGTGTTGTGTGCATTCATATCGAGTTCCTGACTTGTGTATTAGATTTTTTTTCTTTTTAAATTGCTTGACGCCATATGTGACAAAAGATTTATTACAAGACACAGTGTTGCATGTTTGTTGTTTTTCACATGAGCAGTATGTGATTTAAAAAAAAAAATATTTGCTTTTGCTAAAGTTCAGAAGAATTAACATTTTAGATATTCTTGTATTCATTTGGATGAAACCACACAAAACCTGTTGTTTCCGCCACATTTGATCAAAATATCTGTTACAGATTATTTCAAACTTAAAAATATGTATAAAAAATATCTGCCAGTGTGCTTACTTGTTTTGCTGTCATTCAACCACAAATTCTGAAGGGCTTCAATAGTCTAATCTTTTAGATAATAAATTTGAGCACTTTAAAAATTATAAGTAGAAAATAACATAAAAAAATTCTATTACAATTAGATTTTAAGACTAAGTTAAATACAAACATCCTATGTAACCTGTTATTTGTTTTTAAAAAAATTTTGTTTTTAAAAAAACATTTTATTCACTATCTGATGACACTTTGCATTCACATTTGAGTTGCTTATTTAGAATCCAGAACATGATATTAATATATAAAATTTTGGAAGATGTTAATGTGTATTAGTATATGCAAAAACAGATTTGATTATAAGAAAAACTTGATGATAAAATAAAGTATTTATGTTGTGAGGAATTCATATGTGACATCCTCTGTTTTTAATACAAGCACTTATTTACTCGTGTTGTCATGAGTAAACCATGTTGGTGTATTGATAATTGTGCATTATCTAATAAAAGTAATACAATGTTACATCTGTTTTTATTTAATGCATATTGATTGGGAAATTATCTGGAGGATGCAGTCCCCAAAGATGGAGAGTATCTGTCTGCAGAGAAACACACACACATAATTGTTAATGAGGGGAAAATAGAGTATAATGTGAAGTTTACTTGCAAGAACAAGACTCTTTCCTGGAGCAAGTGAACTGAACATATATATTTAAATGCATACATGCACACACAGACATTTGTACTACTAACTACACAGCAGTAGTAAAGCTTTTGCAGGTTCCTCAGTTGTTTTTCTTTTTTTTTTTTTTTTGGGTGAGTGGGGTGGGAAGAGATTTTCCCTGAGTAAATTACTCATTAAATATAATCTTTTTTCTTGGTAAATGTTTTTAATGACTGATATATTTAGAGATTTTGTTTTGTAAAACAGACCGGGGAAACTTGAAACATCTTTATGGGTCCTTTAGCTTAGTTTTATCCAGATCATAAGCATTTGAATACAATAATACAAAAGCAGACAGATCTAGTGAGCATGTGCTAATGGTCTGTGTTATGTTTCAGATGAACTCATTTGAGCAGCTGTGCATCAACTACACCAACGAGAAGCTTCAGCAGCTGTTCAACCACACCATGTTCATTCTAGAACAGGAGGAATACCAGAGAGAAGGAATAGAGTGGAAGTTTATTGACTTTGGACTGGACTTGCAGCCTACCATTGACCTGCTGGAGAAGGTGAGAGTAGTTATAATTTCTTCATGTAAAATGATAATGGTTTTCCACATGCAGTTTCATTATCATCTGAGCAAACTCCTGGATTTTTTGTATTATCGCATAATGTAACGCATGAAGAGTGGAATCAAGGAGAGCTTTCAGGATTCAGAATGCTACAGATAGTTCATCTAGTGGTGGAAGATGCACAAGAAAAGTGACCAGTTTGTCCTCAGTCAGTCATTTGCATGTCCTTGCAGAACTTTGCCTCCCTAACAGCTCACCTGTGAACCTCTTGGTTATAAGCAAGATGCCCTGCTGCTGATGCATCCATTTGCAGATTATCAATGATGTCTTGCAGCCATCTTTGCCTTAGTCTTCCTCTTTCTTTTTCCCATTATGTACCCTTCCAAGACTGTCTTCTCTAAATTATCATGACATTTAATGTGTCCAACATATTAAGTTTTCTCTCTTTAATCCTCTTTACTAGATAGCCTTCTTCAGTATTAAGTTCTTGTAGTATGGATATATTTGTTCTTTTTTTTGTGTCCATGATATTTGAAGAACTTTTCTGTAGCATTTACATTCAAAGGCATTTATATGTTTCTCAGCTGTTTTGTCCAGGTTTCACGGGCATATGTTGCGATAGGAAAGATGCATGCCCGTAAAAATCTTATTTTTGTAGTTCTGTCTGTTCCTCTCCACAGCGTCTTTAGTTATTTTACTTTTTGAAGAGCAATAGATGTCCTCCTTTTAATTTCCCTCATTGTATCTTCATTATTAGTAATGATCCATAAGTATATTATTATATATAATGTACTAAATGAGCTAAGATATTCATCTCTCATCTTCCAACTTTTCCTCAGTGATACATATTTCAGCTGCCTTAGTTGATTTGTCAGTTGCCGTCAATTTAGTTTTCTTCACATTAAGATTTTAGTTTTTTTTTTTCCATTCCTTTTTGTGTTGTCAGCATATCTAATCTCTGATATTTCATAACCTCTCGTTTTTATGGCATCATAATATTCTTTGTCTGCATCTTCTCTGACATTCCTCATTATATTTTAAGTATACAAATTAAATAAGTAAGACAACAGTATGCACCCCTGACGGACCCCTTGTTTTATGTCAAACCAAGTTTAACCATTTATTCTTACTGCTGCTTGTTGATCTAGATACAGCCATGATATTAATTGTATCAGATGTGTTGGATCTTTTCCATTATTTCCCAAAGTTTCTGGTGTTGTGCACAGCCTTTGAGTAGTCTATAAAAGATAAATATAGATTCACATTAAATTCTCTACATTTCTCTGTTATTAATCTTATATTGAATATATGATCTCTTGATCCTCTTCCTTGCCTAAAACCAGCTTGGACCATATTGACTACAATTTTCTTATGGAGTCTACCCATTATGATTTTTAATAGAATTTTACTGACATGACTATCAGGGCAACAGTTCTGTAGTTTGTGCATAATTTCAATTACCCTTCTTTTTTGGCAGTGGCATGAATACATTTCTTTTCCATTCTTTTGGCCAAATACCTGTATGCCATATCTTTATACACAGTGCATGATTGATTGTTGTACATTCCTTTCCTCTTGTTTTAATAAATTCAGCTGTTATCTCATCACATCCTGGTGATTTACCATTTTTCAGATTCTTTATTGCCCCATAAAACTTCTGTTGTTTGTTCGGGTTCTTTCTTCTCCACTAATAATTCACACTGTTGATTTCTGCTTTCACAGTCAGTTGTTTCATACATTCCTCTGCAATACTCCTTCCATCTTTCTAAAATTTTCTCAGTCGATGTCAAGGTCTTCACCATCTCGTCACAAATTACATTTAACTTAGGTGTGACATTTCTCGTCAATGTCTTCATTTCTTTAAACATTTCACTATCTCTTGCACACTTTTGTTGTCCTTCTGTGCTTTCATAACAATCTTGTATGTATTGTTTCTTGTCTTTTCTTATGTTTCTTCTTTTGTTAAAGATTTATACTCCTCTTTGTTGTTGTTTGTCACTTTCCATTGAGTCTTTATTTCTCTACATTGTTTCATCAGTTCTAGTGTGCCTGCTGTAATCCATCCATTCTTTTGTGTTCTCTTTACTGGAACCATGTCTTTAGCTGTTGTTATTAAGATATCTCTGGCCTGCATAGCCAATTATTTGGTGTCATCTCCTCCTGTACATCCATCAGGATTTCGAAACAGTTCTTCACTTCTGTGCGGTATTGTTCTGGTATTTTTGTAAGATCAAAGCGGAGTGGCCATGATCCCGTAACTGTCTTTTTTATCTTTATCTTCATCTTCATGTCTGCTATTAATAACTCATGGTCTGTGTCACAATCAGCACCTGGTAAAGTTTTTGCTGATGTAAATACTTGATCTCCACCTTCTTTGCACTAAAATGTAATCTATTTGATTCTTGGTTTTCTCATCAGGTGATGTCCATGTGTAAAGTCTTCATAGATGTTGTCTGAAAAGTGTGTTAGCGATCATTACCTCATTTCCCATGCAAAATGCCATTAGATTGTCGCCTGCCTCATTTCTATGTCCTATACTAAATTGGCCCAAACCATATTCTTCGTCTTCAGCTCTTTCTCAGTTTGTCCTAAAGAAACTTATTTGAAGAATTCTGACACAGCATTATTAGAAATTATGGCGAAGCAGATGGTATTTGACATAGCCAACTTTGTAGAAATTAAGCATGGAGAAGAATGAGTGGTAACATTAACAAATGCAGAAATTGATACTTAAACTGAAAGAGAAAGAAGTAAATTAAATGAAAAGAAAGTGACAGTTTAATAAGTTGTCTTGTAGTTTTAAAAGTGTAATGAAAACTGGATTAAGAAGCCAGTTTCTAGAACAAGACTAAGTGTTACAACTGATAGACAGTTTTTATATAAAACAAGCATGAAATATAAAGAAAATTTATATTCTAGAGTAGATGTCTGGCTAGACATCCTACAGTAGTCTAAAAAGTAATGCTAATGTTATTGAAAATATCAATCTTGTCACTGAATGCATCGGTCTCTGTTCTCACTTTGTATTTATGTGCATATTTGATGACTGTAATTTTTTTTAAATGATAAGTTGAAGATAGCCTTTATTTAATGTGTGGGTTGATGATGTTAAAAATTTTACCTTTATTGTCCTTGTTCAGCCCATGGGTATCCTAGCTCTGCTAGACGAAGAGTGCCTATTCCCTAAAGCCACAGATAAAACCTTTGTGGAGAAGCTGATGGCACAGCACACAAGCCATCCAAAGTTTGAGAAACCAGACTTCAGAGCAGACGCGGACTTTAGTCTTATTCACTATGCAGACAAGGTGAGAGCCATTTCTGCTGCAGTGTTTTTTGCTGTTCACACCTTAGACCTGTCATGATGTTTTTATGTGTGTATGTTTGTGTGTTGATTTATATAGTATTGTAATAGACAGTGAGCTCTTTGCTCTTCTTGCTAGTAAAATTGATGATGATGACGATGATGATGCGCTCCAACAACTTTCTGTTATCACAGAGTAAGCGTGGGTATCATACTGTGGTTCTAGACCGTTTTTTTACCACAGCAGAGCAAACATCAGCCCCTCATTGTGAGACTTGTTAACCATGATGATCATCCAGCAAAGAGCAGGTGTCATAAGTTACTGTATGCTGAAGGGCATACTGAAAAGGGGGTCGAAACACCTGTGGATGTGCCTGGAGTGATGGATCATGGTACTTCCTAATTAACTAACTTGTTAAACAGAAACTTCTGCAAGAAATAAAGATGGGGTCTTTGCCATAAGCCATGGTTTCAGTGCATTTGGATAAAAAAATAAATATTGTAGTGATTATAACAGTGATCTATAAGGCAGTGGAAAATTTATGGCAGTCTGGGTAAGGATTAGAATGCCCACATTTTTAAGTGTGAAGATTGACAATGGGGAATTCCCTAAAGATTCAGTGTATCTAAATTAGAAACATGCTAAATAAGGACCCAGTCTGATGTCACAGGATGTGACATCATTGTGGAGTAGTAACATCTTAGAACCACAACTGGATATCATAGCTTTACCCTTTAGTTGGGAGAAATAATGGTATTCATCATGTAACATCAGTAAAGACTCCACTTGGACTGGGCTGGGTTGTTGATGTGGGGGGTGAGTAAAGGGATTCAGAAATGGGGGCAGTATTGTCAACACTTGCAGCATGCAGCTCAAGGAAAAGTGGAGGACATGTGGAACACATGAGCTCTATGGGACTTGTGGCAATGTGCATTAATGCACTGCCAGTTATCAGCATGTTGGAGTCTGAAGAGGTGAGTGCCACTTGATGTATCTTATCTTCTTATAACTTATATCCTTCCCGTGCCGTTAAACATCACATAGGGCTCACAGAGTAGTTCGCCAATTTTTCCTGTCTTCGGCGAGTCTTTCAATCTCAAGTTTCAACCTCAAATTTCAAGTCCTATTTTGCTAGCCAGTGAAGACAGGCTATCTGTTTTTTTTCTTGCATGGAATTCACATTGTATGGTTAGTTATTAAATGGCTTGATGAAGAATATCCTGGTGGTGTTGGGTAGGTTGAAGGGATCCTGATGTGTTGATAGCAAGTGGATTAGGAAATGTACTCAACAATATATAGGGCACTCCTTCCAGATACTGCATCAATACCTATCTTAAGATGGCTACATCAGTTTAATCCAGGTTTTTAGAAATGGGGATATAGTTGTATAATAAATCTGATTGCTTGAACTGTTTGCTTATTACTGGAATATAACTTTACCAAGCAAAGTAAAAGAATTGCAAGAAAGTCACCCATGTCATTGCTGTAGAAGCCGTTAGAATGTACCCACAAACAAATAAATAAATTTGTTTTATAATTATTTTTTTTTTAATGGAACCTCGCAGTTACCAAAATTATTTAAACAGTATCTTTTGCATTGTAAGAATATTGCCTGTGAATTTCTTTACATTTTAGCCTAAACTTGTAGACATAATAAAAAGTTTTTTTTTAAAAATTCTGAAAGCCTGCAGATGATGAAAGTCACAAAGAGAGGTGCTTTTGTAGTGGACAGATTTAGAGTTTTAACACTCCTCTTTATCTCCAGGTGGATTACTCGGCTGATCAGTGGCTGATGAAGAACATGGACCCTCTTAATGAGAATGTGGTCTCTATCCTGTCAGCATCATCTGATCCCTTCCTTGTCAACATGTGGAAAGATGGTCAGTACAGTATAATCAGACATTCATTACAGAACATGTTTAGTAGGAAAACATTTAAATGATGAGATAGTTTATCTGTAACTAAAACCCAAATTTAGCTTAGCTTAGTATTTTTGCAGATATGTGCATGTCACAGTAAAATCTCACATTTGATAACCAGTATAATTCTTGGCAAATGCCCCATAACTTCCATTATATTTACAATAATCTTACAACCCACAATTTCACCTATGGATATATGCAGAAGAGCTATGTCATCAGTAAGATCCGAGTTCATTTAGTCATCCAGTGAAGTGCCACCTATTCTCACTCATAGCTGCTACCTTTATATCCAGTATACAGATACTAAGAAGTGTAGTGAAGGCATTATATTATCCCTGCTGAACTTAATCCTGGCAGCAAAGAATATGAAGCATGTGTTTCTTTGTAGCTGGTAAATTTATTTAATAAACTGGCAGATTTCAAAGGGGGGAGGGGGGAGTTACAATGGAAATTTTAATCAGGGGTGTTTATTTTGTCTCAGCTGAAATTGTTGGCATGGGAGCAGTTGCAGCTGTGGAGACAGTGTTCGGATCTCGCACTCGAAAAGGTATGTTCCGCACAGTCAGCCAACTGTACAAGGAACAACTGGCCAAACTGATGGCTACGTTGAGGAACACCAATCCCAATTTCGTCAGATGTATAATACCCAACCATGAGAAGAAGGTCAGTTGTTTTTAATAGAAGTGAAACATAGTTGAACTGTCATTTATGATGCATGTTTTTTTTTTTGATTAAAGAAATTTTCAGAGAAGTCTTTTTATATACAAATATTTGCTTTAGAGTATATTTTTAAAATGCATTTTAACTCTTTCCACTCGCGTTACTTCCAAAACGTTCTGGAAATGAATGAAGATTCCATAAATGAAGTTATTTGTCATTAAAAAAAAAACAAAGAAAAGAAAAAACTGGTGTGAAACGATGGAACGATTTTTTGGCACTAAAAAAATTTTAGGGCTGAGCAGTAAAATCTACTTTACCTTAACTGTGTCATAATCCAATGTAGAATATGTAGTCATTCAAATTTTAACACAGAAGAATCAGTATTTATGGATGTTTGTGACATCCAATAAATCTAACAGATCTACAGCTACAAGAAACACATATAGTAAGCTGTGTCTAGTCGGTCAGTGTGGCCATTCTACCACTCAATCTCGAAATAAACTTGAAAAAAAACTTCCTGTCTAAGCCTCCAGAATGGCTTCTTCATCCCGCATGCTAGTAACTTTGGATTCAAAAGAGTTCTAATTGGTTAAATGAAAAGTAACATCGTGTTTTCAACGAAAGAAACTCAAAGCTGTATAGGGCTCTCGAGGGTGTGATAGCACATACCACAAAGACCCACATGGAGCTCGCACATTAAGAAATCTCTCTTTTTGACAAATTTATCTTATTTTCCAACATTAATCCAGTTGTCCCCACACCATTCTTTGTCAGTGACTTTTATATTACTTCACTTGCATATTCATTACCTGATTTGATTTTACTTTGGGAATTCATAGACATACATTATCATGTTGCCTGCTTGAAGTGTTTAATTTGGCCTAAAATTTGGTTCTTTCGGTCATCAGATTCTCCCTTTACTTCATTGACCTTTTCAAAGCTTGTATGATTCTTATTTATATTAGCCACAAGTTTGACTCCCAGTATATTAGATCCCTTTTAACTTAACTTTATTTACTTAGGAAATGTTGGATGTAATAGATCTCCAGTGTTTTAAAATCATGGTTTCCTATGCATCTCTTCATGTTGTCAGCACACACACACACACACACACACCCCCCCCCCCCCCCCAATCTCTATCACTGTCATTCTTGTTCTTTTCTTTTTGAAATTTTTTAGTATGCCAATCTTTATGTATAGCTTGAATCAGAATATTAATCAGCTATTTTATTAAAATATTTCTTATATTAATATTATTCATTAAGATATTATTAACTATTGTTTTCATGAATATGTTGCAGGCAAGCAAGATTGACTCTAGCTTGGTGCTGGACCAGCTTAGGTGCAATGGTGTGTTGGAAGGTATCAGGATTTGCCGTCAAGGTTTCCCAAACAGAATTTTGTTTCAAGAGTTTCGCCAGCGCTATGAGATTCTCGTGCCCGGTGCAATACCACGAGGATTCATGGACGGCAAGAAAGCTGTGGAGAAAATGGTAAATCACAGGAGTTTTTGTTTTTTGTTTTCTCCCTGCATTTTATTTTTGTTTCTGAGTTTTACATGAGCTGTGTATTTCATTGTGTTGGTTTAACTGATAATATCATTGGTTGTCTTGTGCTTGTTTGGTGTGCTGGTATATTGTTGACTGTAAGCTGGGTTGCCTAAGATAAGTTCATTTTATTATAGTTCCTTCAGAACATTTATATAACATTTTAAAATTACAGTGCTGGGCTGTCATAATAGATATAGAGGGCCTATAATTCAATAGAATTTATTGTATTTAGAATACTGCCATCATAATAAAGCATAGTGTAATTTGATGTGAAGTAAGATATTCTGATATATTTGACAAAAAATGCTGATAAAGTGTCACTCATATTCAGCAGTGAATCGGGAAAAAAAAATATATATCCACAGATTGCAGTTTTGGAGTTGGATTGCAATCTGTACCGCATTGGGCAGAGTAAGATCTTTTTCCGTGCCGGCGTGCTGGCTCATCTTGAGGAGGAGCGAGACCTTAAGTTGACAGACATCATTGTCCAGTTTCAAGCATTGGCAAGGGGGCTTCTTGCCAGAAGGTTTGTAGCTGCATAGTAATAAACAATTTCCCAAGCGTATGAAAGAGTTTAAAATACTTCTTTAAATTTTTGCTGCTTTAAAAGCCTTTACTTTTAAAGCCTAACACAACATTAATATAAAACAGGGGTGGCCAGACTTGCATAACCTAAGAGCCATATATGATTAACTTAGATGTCTGGAGCTGCAAAGTGTGAATAAATGTCATGCACACATTATTTTTTGCTACTTAAATTTTATACATTTATTACTTTGGAGGAACCTAATACCACCAAACTCGACCATCAACGACATTATGTATGGATACATAGAGCAGCTAAAAAAGACTTGTATATCCCAATATCTGGCACAAGGGAAAAAGAATGAAAGCTCATAAACCCAGAGATCGGAAAACTCAAAAGTATACAAATATTAAGAAATGCATGCACATAATATTTATTCATTGTCAGCACCAGCCTGTATGATTACTACTGATTCCTCATCACAGTTCCTCTAATCTTTGCTGTTTCAAAATTTCTACTCAAATCTAGCTTCGAAAACTTAAGCATATTTACTCACCATGAACATTAAAGTTGCATTTTAATCCACCAGACACTCAATTTATACCCCATAAATAAATATAAAGCATTAACATTTTTTAAAAATTGACCTTTCTTATTAACCATGATGGTAAAAAAGGGCTTGGCCACCACATTTCCTAAAGCTGCACTTTTTATTTAAAAGAGCCACATGTGGCTCTATAGCTGCAGTTTGGCCACTCCAGATACAGCACTGTTTACCAGTCTCGGATAATTACAGATAAGATTTTGATTTTTATGAATAAGAGTTCTTTTGTCTACAAGAAAAATGCAAAGGACAATTTTTCTTTTGTAACCAGGAATTTCCAGAAGCGGCTGCAGCAGATCAACGCTATTCGTGTGATCCAGAGAAACTGCGCAGCCTACCTCAAACTAAGAAACTGGCAATGGTGGAGACTCTTTACAAAGGTGAGAAATGTCGGAGTCAGCCATTTTTTAATTGGGATTTTGGTCATGAAGTTATATTTTAGCTCTTTTCATTCATCACTCAAGTATTCATAGAGGTGTTATTTCAGTGTATGAATTGAGTCATATTTCATGCAACATTCATAGATGAGGTGGAAGTGTGTGCTTGCATGCATGTATGTGTACATATACACACGCAGCTGAACTCACTTAATGTCACATCACCAGGATCATCAAAATATGGTGACATTAAGTGGTGTCCATTATAAGGGCATTAGCAGGGATAAAGCAACTTTAATCATTGACTAACTGACACTGTTCGATGCAGCATGCATAAAATTAATCGATGTCTTGATGTCGATCTCGACAACACACTTGTTTTCCACAGCATGCAGCACATAACGCATTATTCGCTTTCTGTACTGTTGCTTTAAGTCATCAGATTGGTGACGTTGGTGTGCACTGGACTGTTATCAATGAACAACAAAACTTTTCTGTTCATTCGGTTCATTTTGTTGTCAAAAGAAATGACCCAGTCCTCAAATGGGTCACTTGTCATCCAAGCATGTTGGTTGACATGTAAGCGACAGGCAGGCTCTTCACGTTCTTCAAGCACTGCAGATTTTATGACTTTCCGATAACGAGGAGCGGAGTCCTCTCAGTGCCAGACATATTACAGTACACAACAGCTGTTAAGCAATCTTTAGCTCGTTTGCCATCGTAGCACTTTTCGTCACGAAAGCAGAAAGTTCTATTCAGTAGCAATTTATAAAACATGCCTGTTTCATCCATGTTAAAAATGTCATCTGAGCTGTACACGATCAAATCATAAATGACATAGGTGCTAACTCAGGCTGCTTCACCTGAAACGACCTTAAATGTTGTGTTATGGCATTTCTTAAAGCACTCATCGTTTGAACACTTTCAGTGAGGCATATCCATTTTTTTCGCAAAATGTTCTGCAGTTTCCACCAGCATAGAACCACACACAGGCAGCTGTGCAGAATGTGTCTGCCTGAACAATTTCAGCAGAGCATGCTCAGTATCCATGTAAGAACTCACGCACCGTCACTTACAGTTTGACTTAACTGAAGTCGATTGAAAGTCTCATTCAGTTTTGTCTTGGTTTTTAACAAGTTTCGATACAATTGAAATGTCAATTTCAAATTTATCTGCCATGACCTTTCTCTTGTAACTTTTACATGAACTTGGTTCAGAATATCCATTTTAGAGCTTAACTCTTCCCGTGCCACAGGAAGAAACATGGACATTCAGATGAGTGCCAAATTAAAAGCGCAGGTCTTTATATGTATAGGGGCATATTTGTAAAATTGAATGAAAACACAGTTTTTCCTTGTTAAAAGTGTACTTATTATGTTTCAGAATAACTAAATAGTATGAAGATTTCATAAATGCAGAGTTTTTTTTAGGAAAAAAGAAGTAATGTGATGTTTTTAGACAATAATTGTGTCCTGCTTACCATCGGATAGATATAGATGTACACTACTCACCATCTGAGATGCCTAGATCTACCTGTTGATGTCATATTGTGATTTTATGTTGCATTCTTAAAGTCTGAAATAACCTTCTGACTACTTCTCCAGTCATCTGATATGTCTAGGTCTACTTGGAACACATTCAAGAACAGTGGTCTGGTCACAGGGCTTGTCCATGCCTCTGTCTTGTTCATTCATTTCATTCATTCATTTGCATGTCCCTTGTGGAACTTTGCCTCCCAAACAGCACTTCTGTAGGCCTAACGGTTGTGAGCAAGATGGCCTGCTACTGATGCATCCATTTGCAGATCCTCAACGATGTCTTGCAGCCATCTTTGCCTTGGTCTTCCTCTCTTTCTTTTTCCTATTATGTACCCTTCCAAGACAGTCTTCTCCAGATTATCATGACGTTTAATGTATTCAAAATATTTAAGTTTTCTCTCTTTAATCCTCGTTACTAGCCAGCCTTCTTCAGTATTAAGCTCTTGTAGTATGGATATATTTGTTCTTTTTTGTGTCCACGATATTTGAAGAACCTTTCTGTAGCATTTACATTCGAAGGCATTTATGTGCCATGATGAAAATTGTCACAGAGCATGTGCGCTAAATGTTTACAATCTAAATGTTACACTGGTTTTTTAATGAAACAAAACATGAATCAGTTTTTTTATGCCAGGCATCACGTCGGAAACATGAAGCATTGGAAATTCGACTAGAGGCACGGGAAGAGTTAAATTCAGATCAACACGTTTACATTTAGTAACCATTATCTATCACAGCAAGAACCAGAAAGAAGTTCCCGACTAATTAATTCACAATTAATTACAGTACTCGAGACTGACCAACTATCAACTCACGTTGCCAACTTAACACCGCCTGTCTTGATAAAGAAAACAATGACTGAAGGAAGCCAGTTTTTAATAACATTCTTTTTGAAAGGGCAGTCGTGGTAAGCCTTTCAATCACACCAACTGAGTTTGAACATGCCCACATGTTCAGAAGGTTGATGCGGCACCTGCTCGATGATCAGACAGCTGGCCCGTCTTTGATGGTTGGGAAACTGATAAGGCTTTGTGAGATATTTATATCTTGGATTTGACCAGTTTATGATACAAAGCAGATTATTTAACTCCTCAGGTGCAAAAATACGGTGTCATTAACCGATTTGTGCCAGTAAGTAGGGTGATATTAACTGGAGTAAAGCTCATTACTTATGGGAGTTGGCCGAGGATACAGATTTCTGCAACAATCTCCGGGTTGTGACATAAAGCGATGCGATATTAAGTGGGTTCGACTGTAATTTTTTTTTTTTCAATTACTTTAGTTTTTAATGACCCCAGGATGGTGAAGGAAGAGCTTTGATAAACAGAAACTGAGAAAACACAGGAGCTGGAGAGACATTATGCACAGTTAGCATTCTTTTTGTTGTAAATGAAAGAACTGATTTATGTATTGTATTTCTACTTTAAATCTTTGATTCATGTATGTAAAATAGCTTGATTTGAATGAAGTTTTTTTGTGTGTATGAAACCAGTTACATATTTAACATCATGTTTTTTTCTTCATTCCAAAATTGTTGCTTGATATGCACACACTGTTTCATTACTTGTTTAAAAGGTTAAAATTTTGTTGAATTTTACTGTTGTTGTATTGTTGTTTATCAGGTCAAACCTTTGTTGATTATTGCTGTTATTATATTACTTGTTTACCAAGTCAAAATTTTATTGACTATTACTGTTATATTCTTTACCAAGTCAGAACTTTGTTGACTGTTGCTATTATTATATTGCTTTACTACCAGGTCAAACCTTTGTTGACTGTTGCTGAACATGAAGAGAAGTTGCACACAAAGGAGGAGGAGCTGAAGAAAGTGAAAGAAAGCCTGGATAAACAGAAGCAGGAAACTGAAGAGATGGAGAGACGTTATGCCCAGATTATTGAGGAGAAGAACATCTTGGCCGAGCAGCTTCAAGCAGAGACAGAAATCTGTGCTGAGGCTGAAGAGGTGGGTAAAAGTGTTTTGTATATGTCCTGTTATGCAATATTTTACTCATGCCGGACAGTTCCAACTTTTACCACAAAGTTGACAGTAGAAGTGATACAAGGTTTGTTATTTGCTTTGAAATACAATCATATGTGAAGCAGTAATGAAGATAGCATTTTAAATAATATTTTACATTAGCCTGTACATTAGGATAATGAAATATCTTTTGCTTAACTGTTTACTTTAGTTAATACATAAAATATTAAAGATAAATGTTTTGTGTAATTTTTCTTTCTATTAGGCTCGAGTCCGTGCAGTCAAACGCAAGGAAGAGCTTGAAGAAATTCTGCATGATCTGGAACTGAGGATTGAGGAGGAAGATGAGAGAATGCTGTCATATTAGAGGAAAAAAGGGCAATGCAGCAACAGCTAAAGGACCTTGAAGAGCAGTGAGTATTAATACTGGTTACCAAAGTGGCTTACATGCAGAATAAGATGGTGCAGTCAGAGAAACACTAATGCTTCACATGGCTGTTTTGCAGTTTGTGCAGAGCAGAAAATATTCTGGATTGTAATGTTCGAAGATGTTAGATGGTCAGAAAACTGATAAGAAAGTTGCATGATTCCTAGCAAAAGCTTTAATCAGTATAGAATCATTTAACTTTTAGTTCAGTTTTTTTTTTTTTTTTTTAAACTGCAAATTCTAACAGATAAGACTATTATTAACTGTGAGAAAAAGAGATGCTGCATTGGTTTACAGACTCTAGATTATTCTATGCTTGTGATACTGGAACAGTAAACAGATGAACAAGTGAGAAAACACTGAGATATGGTTCTGAAGAAACGCACAACTTGTTCACCGCATGACCAGAGAAATAAATGAAGTTTAATGAAGATGCAGCACATGGAAAATGAATGATAATCATAATGAAAATTCATATAGTATTTTGGACATATCATGAGAAGACAGAAATTAGAGAACCTGAAAAACACTGAAAACTGAGTGGGGAGAAAGGAAATGGAGGTCAACTCACCAAAATGTTAACACAGATTGTAAATTTTATTAACATTTTTTGTTTCTAAATAGGCTGGAGGAAGAAGAGCAGACACGACAGAAACTGCAGTTGGAGAAGGTGACATCTGATAGCAAGATTAAGAAGCTGGAGGAGGAGACAGCTGCTCTGGAAGATTCCTTTCAAAAGCTTCAAAAAGAGAAGAAACTATTGGATGAAAGACTTGCTGAAGCCCAGCTGAATGTGGCCGAGGAGGAGGAGAAGTCCAAGCAGTGATAAAGCTGAAGAACAAATATGAGGCTATCATTGCAGATCTAGAGGAGAGATTGAGGAAAGAGCAGCAGGTGGGCATCTTCTGTCTTTTATTTGTTCCAGATAACTGATAATTTGGTCAGACTCTTGCTTGTTATGATTTTAAAGTTATTTTCTAACTGTCAGAACAAGGCATGTTGGTAGTTTTGAAAAAAAAAGATTAGACTTGAAGGCAGTCATTCATATTTATAATGGCAGTATTGTGTCCCATTTCATAGTAATAATCTATAACATCCGTCACTGTCCCAGCATTATTATAATATCTGGTAATTTTAATATTGTTTATATTTACCTTGAGTAGCTTGAAATCCATTAGTTATTCAAATCAGAATGCCTTAGATTCACATGTGAATTTTTAAAAACCACATAGTAGCAACGGAGTATCTACTGCAGCCAGTAAAAGGTGATACTAAACTGATACTAATCTGGTCTCTGTTAACATTATCTATTCAGTTCTGACCATATGATGTAACACGATCTTTTTAGTTCTCAACTCCTGCTTCCATTCTGCATTAATTTTTCTTCATTCTGATCCTGAGTTAATCTTCATTGGCATTCACTCTCTGAAGGGTGTTGTGTCATGGTTTTGTGGCTTTTGGCCTGACACATCCAACATAAGCTTGATTCTTAATTGATGACTTTGAATTTATTTTCTCTTGTGGCACCATCATAATCTTCAGAGTGAGGAGTTGTGTCCTTTGCATTTATATATTGTTTGAACCACAGAAATTAATAGATATGATACACAACACAAGTCAAACATAGGGAGTTGAGATCAAGAAGACCAAATAGTAGTGTCCAGCAGAAAAGACCAGAAGCCACAGATGGATATAACTGTAAACAAAGAGAGACTGGAACAAGTGACAAGCTACTGCTGCCTAGAACATATATAAACTGAAGATGGGAGATGTGAGATAAATAAAAGAGTAGGAGTGGCAAAACATATATTCAGCATCATGAAGACAGTTCTGTTATCCAGAAATCTGCCCATAAAAACAAAATTAGGATTTATAAAATATTATATCTACTCTGTTTTACTGTATGGAGCAGAAACCTAGACTCTAAGCAAAAAGATGGAGAGAAAGATTAATGCAACAGAAGTGTGGTTCTACAGAAAATTAGGTCATAAAACATGGAGAATGAGAAGAACAAATGCATAAGTTTTAGAACAGCTCCAAGTGCAATGTGAACTTCTCAAAGAAATAAAGATGAAGAAAACAAAATATTTTCACCATATCAAAAATCATAACAAAATGTATAAACTAGGAAAAAAAATAGGAACAGCTTTATTACTTAACAAGTACACAGTTGCGACGTTTTGGTGTGAGCCTTAATCATACAAACACACAGGGCAAAGAAATAGAGAGAGGAGAGATAAAGTATAAATTCACAGATTTCTTCGTTCTGTGTGTTTTTTGCATGATTAAGGCTCATGCCAAAATATCACAGCTGTTCCTACTTTTTTCCCTAGTTTATATATTTTGGTATCACAGCTTTACTATAGTGGCTCTGTGTATAGTTATATCCTCATACACTAATTATTATGTGTTACCAAAAGACATAACAATATACTGAAGACCATATAAGAAGGAAAGGTTGAAGGAAAAAGAGGAAGCAGATGTAGATGGGAAGAATAATATACAAGAATAGATGGGATACAATCTGAGTGCACCATCAAGGCGAGGGAACTGGAGATCATTACTGCCAACCTTCATTCTGAAAAAGGCACATGATGATGATGAACCACATTTGTCAGATTCTGATTATTTCTTTAAAATAAACATGTTTGAAAGCATTATTTTCTGGTTAAACCACTCATTTTCTGCCTCTGCTGTTAGGCTCGCCAAGAACTGGAGAAGATTCGTCGAAGACTGGAGACTGAACTGGCAGATTTGAGGGACCAGCTGAATGAGAAGAGGCAGCAGGTAGAAGAGATTCAAGCACAGCTTGCTAAGCGTGAGGAGGAAGTCCAGGCAGCTCTACAAAAGTATGATTTTATAAAAAAATTTCTATAACTCAATTTCTGTTACCAAGGAGATATTATTTTGTTTTTTTATTTACACATATTTGGGAAGAGGGAGGGTTTTTGTTGCATTAAATCAATTGACTATCAGCTTATGGCATAAATTTGTTATTGAGATCTATAAATCATAACTTGTTATATTTCTCAGTGTATTATGAGAAGTTGGATGTGTTTTATATTGCTGGTGAGGTGGAAAGAAAAGAAAAAAACTTTACTTTATTCCATTGTCAGGGCTGATGAAGAGCAAGTAAGCAAGACTGCTCTGCAGAAACAATTGAGGGAGTTGACCACCCAACTTCAAGAGCTGCAGGAGGACTTGGAGCTTGAGAAGGAAGCACGCCTCAAGGCTGAGAAACATAAGAAAGATCTTGCAGAGGTGAGAAATCTTACAGCTCTAGCAAATAACACAAAACCAGAGAGAAGAAAGATCTGTAAGGAGTGAAATAATTATATGCCATGAATGAAAAAGTCTTTTTTCAAAATAAAATTTGTTTTCTTTAAACAGTTTAATTCATTGTTGTGTTGTTTTAACTACAAAGACAGGAGGCAGTTTTCAAGAATTGTTTGAATTCTCTGTACACAGGAGTGTGAGGCCTTGAAAGCCGAGATAGAGGACAATCAGGACATGACAATACATGCAGTGGAGATCAGGAACCAGAGGGAGCAGGAGATGACTCTTCTTAAGAAACAAAATGAAGATTCACAAAAAGCACATGAGCAGGATATACAGGTACTGAAGCAGAAATACAGCCAGCAGGTGGAGCAGCTAAATGAGGAGCTGGAGAATTTCAAGAAGGTAAAAAAAAAATATTATACTTGCTATTGTCACTGTTGATTTATTTATTCAATTGTGTGACATTGATAGGAATGACACCAAGATGTCATCTTGGATTGTCACGTGATCATTATTATCACTGCAGATGTCTTGATTTTCCTTTTTTTATTTTGATGATACACTCCATCTTCTGCAGACTTCACCAACTTCTCAAACTGCTTTGTATATCAAGTCCTAATATCTCTCCTTCTCTTCTTGGCAAAATCTTATTCCCAGCCATGATACAGATTGTATTATTGTGCTATACACCACTTGGCTCTACACTTCTTATCCTAGCATGCATTTTCCTGGGTTTACTTTCCAAGCATATTTCCACACAACAAAGCAAGATTTCTGTTGATCCATGCTTGTTTATATATCATTGACATAAAATCTATATTCAGGGACTTTCCACCATTTCCTCTCTTGGTGCAGAAACTGGGTGAGGGGTGGGTTCTCAGTAATGAGAAAATTTTGTGCATAATTATGAAATAGTACAGACTGTGTTTACATGGAAGGCTGATGTCATCTTTCTTCAGTTTCACCAGCAAAAAAAAAAAAAAGCCATGTTTTACAATCTGGATATTTTGTTTACTGAATGAGAAGAACAAAAAGTCTGGTAGGCCTTATTAATTTCTGTAATGAACAAGAAACTTGGATATTGAAACTATTCATCCTTTAATTGAGACAGAAAAAAATAAACATTTGTAAGTTTTCTGCAGTGTTACTTTGAATTCAGATAGCACAGACTCTGGTATGTGAAAATCTTCTTCCCCAGACTAAAGCTAATTTGGAAAAGGCAAAAACCACTCTCGAGGCAGAGACCACAGATCTTGCAAATGATCTTAAAAGTGTACAGATGGCTAAACAAGAATCAGAGCGTAAACGGAAACAGGTTGAGAGCCAGTTTGCGGAGTTGAGTGCGAAATTTACTGAACTGGAGCGCACATGTTCTGACAGTGGGGAAAGAGCAAAGAAACTTCAGGTAACATTCTTTTTTTTTTTTTATTCATGCCCAAATACATCTTTAGATTTATAGACTGCATCATTCCTCATCATTTCTTGCTTTATGAAAACCTAACATTGATTACACAACTATGATAATACTTTCTTCCCTTTTGTTTTAGCTTTGATGGTTATATTCAGCAGTGTTTAAAGAAATAAGCTTTATTCATTTGAATTTTATTTTGTTGTTTTGTAAATATGTTAAAACAAAATTTTTTTTAAGCAGTTAAAATAGCCAATCTCTATCCCTGGTTATACAGCAGGTAGAATTATACACAAATAATGTATCTATGTTTAAGCAGATAAGACTGCATTATTCACTTTTTGAACTCTTACTGTCTAGGCTGAAGTGGAACAAGTGACGACCCAGCTGGTTGCAGCAGAGACAAAAGCATTGCAGGGAGCACAGAAAATTACATCTCTAGAGGTTCAGCTTACAGATGTTCAGGTAATAACAGTTTTTCATTTTGCCAGTTGTGTGCAATCCATTTATGATCTCAGGAAAGCAACTCTTTAGCAGCTTTGTTCTATTTAGCACCTGAGAATTCCAGAACAAAAAGGATGCTTCTTATTTTTGTAAAATTTTTCTACTGTCAGTCCTCCTGTTTTAACAAGCAGTCCCAGTTCATAAGTGCGGCAGAAAGTTCTCTTCATTATTCTCTCCCCTCCCCTTTGTATTATTAGAACCTGATTTAGAGGAAACAATACAGGATGAATTAAAGAGATAAAAAAGTAAGGGAATGAAAATGATATACATGGATGGACAGTATGACAGTATCAAGAGATGAGTAGGAAACAAGCTGGCCTAATGCATTGTGAATTAAAGAAGAACCAAATCAGTCATGTGCATGTCCCTTGTGGAAGTTTGCCTCTCTAGCAGCACTCCTGTAGGCCTCTCGGTTGTAAGCAAGATGCCCTGCTGCTGATGTATCCATTCGCAAAATATTAATGTCTTGCAGCCATCTTCGCCTTGGTCTTCCTTTCTTTCTTTTCCCATTATGTACCCTTCCAAGACAGTCTTCTCGAAATTCTCATGTTTAAAATGTCCAGAGTATGAGTTTTCTCTGTTCAGTCTTCTTTACTAGCCAACCTTCTTCAATATTAAGTTCTTGTAGTATGGATATATTTGTTCTTTACTTTGTTCTTTATTTCTTCTGTAGCATTTACATTCAAAGGCATTTATGTATTTCCAGCTGTTTTTTTTTTAAGTGTCCAGGCATATTTTGCTGTAGGAAAGATGTATGACCTTAAAAGTCTTGTTTTTGTAGTTCTGTCTGTTCCTCTTCACAGCTTCTTTAGTTGTTTTATTTTTTGAAGAGCAATAGATGTCCTCCTTTAAATTTCCCTCATTGTATCTCCATTATTAGTAATGATCCAAAATATTCAAAACTCTTCACCTCTTAAAATTTTTTCTCATTGATATATACTTCAGCTGTCTTATTTGATTTGTCAGTTGTCATCAATTTAGCTTTCTTTGCATTAAGATTAAGGTTTTGCTCTTCACTATTCTTACGGACTGACATAATTAGTTTTTCCATTCCTTTTTGTGTTGTGTACAGTAATACTGTGTTATCAGCATATCTAATCTCTGGTATTTCATAACCTCCAATTGTTATGGCATCATAATATTCTTTGCCTACATCTTCTCTAACATTCCACGTTATATTTTCAGTATACAAGTTAAATAAGTAAGGCAAACAGTATGCCACCCTGACGGACCACTTGTTTTATCTCAGACCAAGTTGTTGTTTCACCATTTATTCTTTCTGCTGCCTGTTGGTCTAGACACAGCAGTGATATTAATTGTATCACATATGTTGGGAATCGCATTTTCTGGTGTGTACACAGTTAGATGTCTTTGAATAATCTATAAAATATAAATATAGATTCACATTAAATTCTCTGCATTTCTCTATTATTAATCTTATATTGAATATATAATCTCTTGTTCCTCTTCCTTGAAGAACTGAAAAAGTTAGAGATATATTATCACTTTTTTCTTGTTAGATGGCAATGATGGGATTATACAAGGCTGAGTCAAAAAGTAACCACAGTGCAGATCACAATATGCTTCACTGCTGGTAATGGTTCCCGAAGGCAAGTAACATTCCAGAATTGGGCCTTCACAGTCATGTCTGTAATCAGAGACTGGCATCCCCGCACTATGGGCATTCCCATATGTTCCCTGCCTTCCACTCCAACACCTACTGAAGTGTGTACCTGTTGATGGAGCCAGTCCACACACTGGTTGTGGATAATGTGCACTAAACCATTTCATTCAGAAAATCCTCCCCTCTCCTCCCCCAATTCGACCATCCCCCTGATGTGATTGTTGTCATTCAACCTAATATCTTCCTCTGTACACTGCCTATTCAAGGTGGCTTTTGCAATCTCCTCGTCCACTTTTAGGGTGCCTGCCAGCTTGTCTGCTCTCTCATTGCCCCTGGGCAGTAGATCGACATCAAACTGGATAAAAAAAGCCTAGCAGAAGCTGGACCCACTCCTATGGAAGAAATGTCTCTGGATTCTTTGTAACATGTTTTAGAAGTCTGTTACAATGACCCAATGCAAGTTGTCCTGCTCCCCTAACTGGGAAATTGCTTCTGATGCTGCCTGCACTTCCATTCTCATTCTTGAATTGGTGGTTGCATAGGATCCTGATTTACTGGCAAGCAATGTGCCATTGCAGTAGACAGCATGGCCCCATCCACTTTTTAGGCCTTGTGCCACTAACCCACCTTACAGTCCCAGAAGAGCATGAGCGTCATTTTTCTGGTCAACTGAGTTATGCAGAACTGCTTGGTTTCAGTGAGGAAGAGTGTCACTTGTCTCACTTTGGCTGAAAGTAATGTATCTAGCTTTCATGTCCACTAACTGTATGTCATAGAAGACCATCTCTTTCAGCTTTGTAACATTGTAAAAAAGTTTCGCAAACATCCTCAACAAAATTTTTCAAGATTGGAGTTGATTTGTTTTGGTAGCCACCTGACAGAGACATTTCAGTACTGGAGCATGAATGATGTGCACCAAATCATGACTAATCTTCACTTCTTACCCACTGGTTTTGCTTCAGTGTTAGTATCCAGTTTGAGGCCGGTTGGAGCAATCTGGGTCAGGCAGATCTGACACCTCACTTTTACGTTTCCTGGGCTGCTTGTATACCTGCTTAAGCAACACACACATGCCCTCATACTGCTTCTTTTATCCTACACTGGGTATCTGGTTTCTCGCTGCCAAAGAAATGAATAAGTACATGCTGTTCCTCTCTTGTGCATGCTTCCAGAAGACCGACCATCTTGGATCTGGTTGCTGATGTCTCATCATCATTCCAAAATGACAAGCATGCCTCCTTTCACATGTTATCAAAAGGGGAGGGAGGAAAAATGATAATAATGTCTGTGTTACAAGTGTCTGCTATCCAGGTTACAATTTTTAGAGCATATGTGGCTAACTGAGAAAGATTAGCAAACTTGGCAATTGTAAATAGAAGACAGGGTAGTTTTATATACATATATATATTTTTTTTTTCAACATCTGATTATTCCTTCTTTTCTGTAGGAAACATTACAAGAGGAAACCAGACAGAAACTGGCCTTCCAGACAAAACTGAGGGTGGCACAGGATGAGAAGGAAAGACTGGAGGAAAGGCTAGAAGAGGAAGAGGAGACCAAAAGAACACTTGAGAAGCAGTTGCAGGAACTCAATCAAAAGGTAAGTCAGTTCATCTCAGTCTTAGTGTTTGTAACAATTTTATGTGTACTTTAGCATGGGAACAAGTTGTTTTAAAGTCATTCTGTGTGTATCCAGCAAAGATTTGTCAGTTAGTTCTGAATTTGTGTACTCCAAGAATCCTTGATGTAGTATTTCCAGATTTGTACATATTTTCTTATTTTGTAAAACTATCGTGTATGACAATCAGTTATTAAAGCACACCAATCTAAGCTCGAACATCAATATTATGTGTATGATTTTGTCTGACAAAGGATAAAAAGACTATTGCAAAGTTTTCCTAACACCTCTCATGTCTTTTCTGCATTGTTTAATTCTGTCTAAAAAGTTCATCACCATGCAGCTGTGTGTTGTCATCTTTGAAGTTCATTGGTAGCCTTATTCGTTCTTTTTCCTCTTATATACACACTGTATCACCAACTCATTTTTGTCATATTTGAAAAGTGAATAATAAAGATCTCTCTTTGTTCTAATTGTTCAGATTATTGAAGTTAAGAAGAAGGCTGAAGAAGATCTTGCACATAATGAGGCTCTAGAAGAGTACAAGAAGAAGGCAACCAAAGAAACAGAGCAACTGATACAGCAGATTGAAGAGTTAAGTGCTCAGAATGACAAGCTGGAGAAATCTCGTCGCAAACTTCAGGCTGAGGTGTGTGTCTTTGTTCATTTGTTTTTAAAGCTTAGATTAAAGCATTGCTAACCAGAACAAGTTTGATATGTGCTCTTCTTGCTGGTTATCTCTGATACTCAGGCCTAATAATCATGGCTGTTCAAAATTTTACTTTAGAATGCTCTCATGAAAGTCTCACAACATATGTCAAAACAAAATTCTCACCAAGGTAAGGTTTGTTAAATATTCTGCCATTGCAGCTCTAGCATCATCTCATCTAAGAATTGAGGAAGCAGTCTTCAGCTTTGTCCTACCATCATCATCATCGCTCATCCAGGATTAAAAAAAAAAAAAAGATTTTTGTCCTGACATAACATTTATGCTAATGACCCTATGTGTCTGTTGTAGGTGGATGACTTGTCTGTGGAGCTGGAGTCTCAGCGTTCTAACGTGTCTAATGCAGAGAAGAAGCAGCGCAAGTTTGATCAGTTGCTTGCAGAAGAGAAGGCAGTATCAGAAAGGTACACCTTTGTAAACTTAGTTAACAGTCTTTCAAGCATGCTAATCAGTTTTCAGATTTGGGGCATTTTATTATTAGTTCCATATAATTTGTTTCAGAATTCATTCATTCATTTGCATGTCCCTTGCGGAACTTTGCCTCCCTAACAGCACTCCTGTAGGCCTCTTGGTTGTGAGCAAGATGACCTGCTATTGATGCATCCATTTGCAAATCATCAATAATGTCTTGCAACTATCTTCGTCTTGGTCTTCCTCTCTTTCTTTTTCCCATTTTTTCCATCTTTTTCACTTTCAAGACGGTTTTCTCTAGATTATCATGATGTTTAATGTGTCAAAAATATTAAGTTTTCTCTCTTTAATCCTCTTTACTAGCCAACCTTCTTCAATATTAAGTTCTTGTAGTATGGATATATTTGTTCTTTTTTGTGTCCATGATATTTGAAGAACTCTTCTGTAGCATTTACATTCAAAGGCATTCATGTGTTTCTCAGCTCTTTTGTTAAGTGTCCAGGTCTCACAGGCATATGTTACGATGGGAAAGATGCATGCCCTTAAAAATCTTATTGTTTCAGAATAGATTTGAAATATTTATGATTTTATGTTATTTATTACACTTTCCACAAGGAATATTGCATTACAAGTCATGAGCCTGAAGTGATTGTTTTTGCATAGTAATTCATAATCTTCAGGCTATGAGCTGGGTACTGAAGATTAAACGCTCATCTCCACAAGATAAAGGCTGCAACAACAGCCCAATGCATGTGCCACAACAGCTCCCAGACTCATGACCACATACTACAGACCTAAACTATATAGAGGCTTCAGAGCCCAGGTGTGGCCTACGAAGACTTCATGCTGACAGCAAGATTCATGGAGATGACCCAGCTCACTGTTAAGCTGAGCATATGAAGCTGAATGCAGAAGAAAAAGAATAGTAATTCAGATTTTCATTAAGTCTAGAAAGAAAAAGAGGAAGAAGTTTTAAATAATAAGACAAAATGTTTACATAATTATAAGACAAAGGAACAAGTTATTTCTGTAGCTTTATAGCTATGGCACTTTATTAGTAAGACTTGTACAATTTCATTTTGCCAGCAAATACTTTTTCATACATTGATATAAAATGAGAGAAAAGTCTGTTAGAGGTGAATCCCCATAGTGTGTGTATTTTTATTTTATATTCAGTGACAACTGGTGGAGCATTTGATATGTACAAAAATTTTTTTTTCCCCAACATAAAATGTATATTTTAAATATTAACAGGCTGGCAGCAGAACGTGATCAGGCAGAGAGAGAGTCTAGAGACAAAGAGACAAAATACTTGAACTTGCAGAGACAGTTTGATGAAGTTCAAGAGAAGGTGGAGCAGCTGGAAAGAATCAAGCAAAGTCTCTCACGTGAGCTTGAGGACCTGGTCTCTCGCAAGGATGATGTTGGCAAAAATGTATGATCATACTGATACTTTTCCAACCTGTTTATAAAGTTCATTGTTTTTTCTAAAAATATTTTAATTAATCAGTAGTTAATACACCCGTAACTCTTTCCATGCTGCAGGAGGAATCGCTGATGTTCAGTTGGATGCCGAAATAAAACCACGGGTCTTGATATGTTTAGGGGGTATAGTTGTAAAATGGCATGGAAAACAGTATTTCCATGTACTTCCGTGTACTTGTTATGTTTCAAAATATAACTAAGTGTATGAAAATTTCATAAATGCAGAGTTTTTTAGAAAAAAAGAAGTAATGTGATGTTTTTAGACAATGAATGTGCCCAGCTCACCATTGGCTAGATATAGAGGTACAATAAGTACCATCTGAGATGTCTAGATCTACTTGTCGATCTCATATTGTGATTCTATGTTGCATTCTCGCTAAATTAATATCTGAAATAACCTCTAACTACTTCTTCAGTCGTCTAATATGTCTAGATCTACTTGGAATAAATTCAAGAGCAGTGGGGTGGTCACAGGCCATGTCCATACCCCTATCTACATCATCAAAAATTGAAAATTTTCCATGTTTCTCTTCCTTTTTCTCGCTCGGCATCACTCGTAACTAAGCACTTTTTCACCATTTTGAAAAGCATCACCGGAAACGCGGATGAAATATGTACAATCTAAATGTTACACCGGTTGTTTTATTGAAACAAACCAAGAGTCGCTATATCGACCCTACGTACAAATCGGGAAACCGAAGGCTTGATACAGCGACCCAAGGCACGGGAAGAGTTAAGAGGCTGTATTACCAAATAATTATTTAGCTAGATTTTATAGTCTGAAGTACACTTTCATGCATGTAAAATACTTGGTCTATTATGTGTTGTAACTGAAAATTCAGATCTGTGTTTGTCCTGTATATTACTATAAAATTTTACAGATGACATATTTTTGAATGCATGTCTTTAGATGGTGCTCTTGTTTAATGTGTTAAAAATGTTACCCAGATCCATGACTTGGAGAAATCTAAACGCTCCCTGGAAGCCACAGTGGCAGAGCAGCGCCAGCAGATAGAAGACTTAGAGGATGAGCTGCAGGCAGCTGAAGATGCCAAGCTGAGACTGGAGGTGAACATGCAGGCATTGAAAGCACAGTTTGAAAGGGACCAGGCTGGACGAGAAGATCAGGAGGAGGAGTCGAGGAAATCTTTGCTCAGACAGGTCAGTTTACTGTAGGCGGTTGTTTCTAGATGCTGCTTGCTCAGTGGCGCTCACCCACCAACCCCCAAAGTCAGATTTGACATTTTAAAAGAAAATATCATAATTTTGCTTCATTTTTCTGAATAAACATTGTGATGAAAGATAATTTGATATCTGCTGCCAACATTGGACAAAACATTTGAAAACTAGCAAAAATGCTCAGCAATACATTTGTAATAATACTGTGTAGTGATGCTAAAGTATATAAAGTCAGGCAGATAAAACTTCAAATTTAAGTTTAGATATAAAACAAGACAAATGATAAAAGACTTCATGCGTGTTATTAATGCTTTTAATATTGTCAGTCTTTCATGTGACAACAAATAGCCTTCAGTTTCACTGCTGTATTCACAACTCTCTCAAGAACATTGTAATCAGGTAACATGACATGTGATGTGGGTGGTCATTGTTCACACTTCTTGGCCTTTAATGCTCTCTTTTAGCTCTCTGAATTTCTGTGCAATTCTAGGTATGTATGCTGTTTTGCAGTACTTATTTAATAGATGTTTATTGTCTTCTTCAGTAGTTTTTTAATGAGCACTAATTTAAATTTTTCACATACTTGTGAATGCTTTTCAGTAGGCAGAAATATTCTGACAAAAATTCTGTACAACTGGTAGTTGGTGGCCCATAGCTGACATGCTAGGGCCAGGATTGGTGAACCATAGTCAGCTCAGACCATGTCTCACTTCTTCATTCGTGCACGTGCACACACTCACACGTAATAGGCCTAGTCTGGGTAATGGGGCAGGAATCCCCATAGCAGTAGAGTGATACAGAGGTATTGACCATAACTCACTCCCAATCTCATATGATGCTGTGCCCCAACATCTCTGTGTTGTCACCAGCTAGCAGTTCAGAGATGTCACAGAAGTCAGAAATATTATAGCCGAGTTGTTCACTGTAGCTTCAATTATTAAGAGCATTTACTCTACTACCATTCACTAGGCTATTATAGTACTTCTTTTTTCATTAATAAATTCATTTTTGAAACTGGTACTCATACTAACACAATCTTCAAAATGTCTGTTTAGTCATCATTCATTCATTCAATCATTTGCACGTCCCTTGCGGAACTTTGCCTCCCTAACAGCACTCCTGTAGGCCTTTTGGTTGTGAGCAAGATGACCTGCTGCTGATGCATCCATTAACAGATCATCAATGCAGCCATCTTCGCATTGGTCTTCCTCTCTTTCTTTTTCCCATTATGTACCCTTCCAAGATGGTTTTCTCTAGATTATCATGACGTTTAATGTGTCAAAAATATTTAAGTTTTCTCTCTTTAGTCCTCTTTACTAGCCAGCCTTCTTCAATATTAAGTTCTTGTAGTATGGATATATTTGTTCTTTTTTGTGTCCATGATATTTGAAGAACTCTTCTGTAGCATTTACATTCAAAGGCATTCATGTGTTTCTCAGCTTTTTGTTAAGTGTCCAGGTCTCACAGGCATATGTTACAATGGGAAAGATGCATGCCCTTAAAAATCTTATTTTTGTAGTTCTGTCTGTTCCTCTCCAGATTCTTTAGTTGTTTTACTTTCTGAAGAACGATAGATGTTCTCCTTTTAATTTCCCTCATTGTATCTCCGTTATTAGTTAGCTGTGATCCAAGATATTCAAAACTCTCCACTTCTTCCAGTTTTTCCTCATTGATACATATATCAGCTGCCTTATTTGTTTTGTCAGTTATCATCAGTTTAGTTTTCTTCGCATTAAGATAGAGGTTTTGCTCTTCACTATTCTTACAGACTGGCATAATTAGTTTTTCCATTCCTTTTTGTGTTGTGGACAGTAATACTGTGTCATCAGCATATCTAATCTCTGGTATTTCATAACCTCCAGTTGTTGTGGCAACGTAATATTCTTTGTCTACATCTTCTCTAACATTCCTCATTATATTAGTCATTATAGTATAAGAAAATTATTAAAAGGCCCAAAGCCTTCTTTGACTTCCATTTGTTATTGCTACGGTATCTTTTTAATTTCGTTCTGCATATCGGCATCCCATACAAAGCTGAAACGGATATTATTAAATTAATATTTAATAAGAAAATATAAACTTTATGCAGCTGCGTGAGATGGAAGCAGAACTTGAAGATGAACGTAAACAGAGGGCACTAGCTGTCAATGCACGCAACAAGTTGCAAGGTGATCTTGCAGGTCTCGAGCAACAGGTGGAGATGGCCAACAAGGTGAAAGAGGATGCTGTTAAGCAGTACAAGAAGGTAGCAGCTCAGCTGAAGGACTTTCATCGAGAACTTGAAGAAGCAAGACTGGCTAGGGAGGAGTTAGCCGCCTCTGCTAAAGAAAATGAGAAGAAGGTAGGTGGAAGTTTGCTTAGAGACTTTAGTAACAGCAGCTTGTGTAGACTGGAAACAGGTTAGACTTTACACAATATTCTGGTCAGCATTTGCAGTAAGTGGTGGTGGTCTTTATTGTCAAAGTAATCTTCCTTATGACAAGGCTGTAGAACAACCATTTATATGGTGTACTGGTTATAATTCATAAGATCAACACAGTAATAATGACACTTCTTGAGTGTTGGTGCATCAGATTTTTTTTTTCCTTTACGTTACTGTGTCATCAAAAGTTTTGCCACGTGGAAGAAAAACACCCAGTGCAGCAGTCACCAGCATCTGCAATTTTCAGTTGACACCAGTGCATGATAGCAGTTCTTATGAGCAAAAAAATCAGTCAAGCACAGGCTCACTGTTATTGGCTCATGGCTTGTGGTGCTTCACATAATAAGTGTGGGATAGGAGTGCAGGCTGAAACATACACCTCAAGTGTCTAGCAAATCAGACCAGGTCTTGTGATCCGACATGAGACAGAAAATGAGATTCTGCCACTAGAACTTTGATAGAAGCAGAACTTCATCAGGCCAGGTTGTATCTAAAAATTTGATAGCTCAAGATTCTCTTATAGAATATTGATGTTTACATTTTATTAAATTAAATAAGTAAATTTCAGAATACCAGAAAATGTGCGGAAAATGATTTGTGACATAATTAATATGTGTTATATCATTTGTTTCATGTTTTTTGTTCCATTTTTGTTGTTTAATGCTTCTGTTAAAAAAATGTTTAAAAAAATCTTTCTAGGCAAAATGGTAGCATTAAGTGAAATGCTAGAGCTGTGCATACCTTAAAAAGGTGTAAAGGTAAAATTCCTGTTCCCATGCCATTAAGGCATATTGGGGAATACGATGTTAGGCCCATATTTTCTTTGATGTGGTCAGTATCACGCCTGGCTGCTTTACCTTCCCAGATTTCTCTGGTACCCATTTTTAGAGGCTGTGCATACCTTAAAAGAAACAATTTCCATACTCACAACTTTGTTTGACGGCAGACATAGATAACAGATAAACCTGACTTAAGCAAAGTTAACATTTATAATATCCTTCACATCATTATTGACTTGCTAAGCTGAGTTTGAATGTTGCTTGATACATTGTCTGGATGTAAAAACAGGCGAAGAACTTGGAAGCTGAGCTGCTGAGGCTTCAAGAAGAGCTGGCAGCGGCAGAGCGTGCTAAACGTAATGCAGAATCTGAAAGAGATGACATGGCAGATGAAATTAGCACCAGCAATAGCAGCAAGTAAGTGCTCACAATTAAATCTGTATGTGAAGAAAGAAACTTGAAGCCTACTGTTTTCCCCTCAAAGCAACTATACATATATACATACACATATACACATGCTGCATACGCACACATACATTGATTTTTGCTTGAATATTTAAAATTTTTTTTTGTACTCTGAGAATCTTTTGCATATCCACACATGCATTCTTAAGCACATTATTTTGTGCGCATTCCCCCTAGATGGAAGGCTTTAAAGAGTAAATTTGTTTGATCTTCATTGTGCAGTTGGACAGGCTTGACTTTTTTTTTTTTTAAATCAGGCAAGCCCTTTTGGATGAGAAGCGACGTCTGGAGGCAAGAATTTCAGAACTGGAGGATGAGCTAGATGATGAGCACAACAACAGTGAACTCATCTCAGACAAAGCTCGTAAAGCTCAGCTGCAGGTACGGAAGCATCTTTGCTCAAGCATCTATCACACCAGCACTGGTGTTGTTGCACCAGTGATGTGAGGCTCTTTGATCATCATATATCATGCCTGTAGAACTGGATGATTATGCTCTGCCATTTATTATACAGTCTATGATGTTTTCTAATGAGATCCCCTTTTTGAAGTTCAATTTGAGCATTTTTTTTTATTTTTTAGTTACATTTTGTCTGCCTTATGATATTTTAGTACTATGAAATGTCTATTGATTGTCAGATCTGCTGTCTTGTCACGATGAGTCTGAAACATTACGAGTATCTTTTCTTTATGGTTCATATTAGCATACATTCTTTTGTAAATTTCTCTGATAACTTCAGCTTTTTTTTTTTTTTTCGGACTATCCAAAATGTATATTGCATCTTTGCGTAAAACCACATCAATGTTGCTTCCAGTTTGTTTCATTTGTCTCTAGTCAAAGTTAATTTGCAAAAGGTTATTGAGCAATGCTTAACCATGGTAATGAAAGGTATTGTTGTGCACACTTTGCAGCAGGCATTGGTGGTGCTTAAAACATGTACAAATTCAGAGGATCATTTTCTTTTAGGTCACCCATCTTGGAGTCTTGTAAACTGTCTGCCAGATGTAGGAGAAAGACCTCTGATGATAGTGATGTTAAACTTGATAGCATTTTTTTTAGCTGTGTACTAAAGCCCAAGCCATTATTCAGTTTTCTCTTTCCTTCATGTCATGATAAATAGCTGCCATATTTTATATGATTGAAATCCCCCTGGGAAGAACTGTGTTAAGAACACACTTATCTTAACATAGTCTTTGTGAGACAAGAAACATAGATCTGGTTGCTTAAAAACTCTGACCTACTTCTGTAGTCCATGAACTGTAACAATCAACACTAACTGTAATTGTTATTTTTGGAAAATGTACTGTCAGGTTGGATGGGTGGGGACATGGAGATCGCCGATGGAGATGAGGAAAATCTGGCGTGAAACAAATTAATCCAGGACATGACAGTCCTATGGGTCTGATGACAGTCCTATGGTAATGATGAAAACAAAACAGAGCCAGCAGACTATAGGTGGCGGGGAATGGATATCGTTGAGGCACTCATCAGATTCCTCATCCCATAGACGGAGTGTCTCTGTGGAACTGTCTCAAAGCCATCTGGCCAGCCAGCAGTGTGTGCTGGATCTGACATGAAAATGGGGCTTAAGTACAGCCACCAGAGGCTGGAAAACAAAGTTTTGGCCAGGCCAGCCTACACCACTGTCTTTATGGCAGTCCGAGCAAGACCACAGTTTGTCCTAGCAAGGAAAGGTGCTGAAGTCGGAGGTACCTAGACAAAATGCCGATCGCAAAAATCAAGGTACATGCATCATTGCCAGTGTGCGGACGAAGAGTAAGAAGATATGATTGAAATGTAATCATTTTCTCCTTGTAGCAGTCTCATTCATCCTCTGTTTCCCTCTTCTTCTCATCCTTCCCCCTGCTTTACTTACATTTATTAAACATCTGAAATTTCAGGAAAGGTATTCGAAGCATTGGCTTCTTTCATTTTTGGCACCCCAGATTTTCTGGTATAATTTTTAAAGGTTTAATATGGTCTTTCATGATTTTAGCTACTTCACATTAACGTATAAATTGTGTGATAAGCATTACTAGAAAACTTTCAAACATGTGATTTTTTTTAAAACAATATTCATTTTCATATATTTGTAAAAATTTAAAGACATTAAAATGTCTCAACAGGCAGAGCAGCTACAGACAGACTTGGCTGCAGAAAGATCAACCTCACAGAAGTTGGAGAACCAGCGGCTAACTTTGGAACGGCAAAACAAAGAGTTCAGGGACAAACTGGCAGAACTAGAGGGACAGCACAAGGCTCGCAATAAAGCTGTCATTGCAGCCCTAGAGAGCAAGGTTGCCAACCTCGAGGAACAGCTGGACCAAGAAGCAAAGTCAGTTCAGATTTGTGTTCATATCTTTTGATAGGTTGATTGTTGATGTCTCTGTAAACACAGTTGAGTTCTTCATTTAACTTTTGATCAGCTGAAATAACACAGCTGGTCTGTTTTTTGGGAGCATTTTCTAGGGAAAATAGATTATGATCTTGACTGGCTGTGAGCTTTGCTGACACTTTGACAGCTGTGCCATACCTCTGACTCAGTGAGATTGTTTAATGATGGTTTAAATCCTCTTCCTCTTCATGTTGACATGATCATAAACTTGTTATAATCATAGTAAAGATACATCTCCTGCCTCCACCCCCATTACTGCAGATTTAAATGGCTTTTCTTCTCTTATTAAACATTATCTGGGATCCTCAAAATAAATACAATTTTTTTTTTATTATTGTTATTATTTTATGATGACGAGGCATATTTTGTTAATTAAAAAAAAAGATTGAGGAGGGATATGAGAATTGAATTTTAAAAAAAGGCACATGAAAGTGAAAATGAAGAAAGTAGACTGAAGATGCAGAACTCAGTCCGAATGAGATACTGGTTAGCAGCGGCCCATGTCAGTGGTGGTGAACCATAGGGGAGCAAGGCTATGTTGTGTCTCCAGTTGGAGGTAGTACTGGAACACAGTCTGGCTGAGTGAGCATGGATCAGTGGGAAAGTCAAACCCAATGCAGAAATAAACCATGCTCAAGACACATGTATAGGGGTCGAAAGAATCATTTTTAGCAGCCTAGCTGCAAACTCATCATTCTTTTCAGGATAAACTTAGAAGAAGAAGAAGAAAAACAAATTGTTATACTAGATTTGTGGGAGGGAATAAACTAGAAGATAACAATGATACAGTGTACTTCTTGGTTGGGCCGATAACTTTCCAGCACCACCATGTACAGATTAAGCTGCAAAAAACAAGAGAAAGGACAAGTGGGAGATATATCGTAATCAACATTTCCTAGGGAGATGGTATAGATTAATGATAGTGTCGGGTGATATGTCTTTTCTGTGACTACACTGTGACCAGTGTTAAATATAGGGTGCTAAAGCAAATGACTAGTTATTGTGTTTCTTATTCTGTTCTTGAAACCACATGTTTTTCTCTAGGGAAAGAGGCCTCCTTGCTAGAAACAATCGCAAAATGGAAAAGAAGGTGAAGGAGATGTTGTTACAGATTGAGGATGAGAGACGCGGTGCTGAACAGTACAAGGACCAGGTTTGATTTTTTTAAAAGTTTTTTTGTTGATTATAGTTAATAAAGTTGGGTTTCTGTTTACCTCTAGATTTTAAAGAATCTGTTTTTAGTAAAGAGATGATTCTGATTATTAAATCTCTTTTATAGGTATTTGAATTTAGTGTTAAAGCCACTTGATCTTTTCCTTTGGCTGTGATATAACCTAGTACTATTTTTGCATTTGTAATACTGAGGTGAATTTAATCCATTCCTCGATCACAGGTATGTGGCATGGATTAAACTGAATTTATCAAAGGCATTAAGGCAGATTTATAGTTTCCTTATCAGTAATATATTTATACCAATAACAGGCTGAAAAGGCAAACAACAGAGTCAAGATACTGAAGAGACAGTTGGAGGAAGCTGAGGAAGAGATTGCCAGGTCTAGCGGTCAGAAGCGCAAGCTGCAGCGAGAGCTAGATGAACAGATGGAGGCTAATGAGACCATGAGCAGGGAAATGACTACCTTGCGAAAGTACAGGTCAGTCTTAACCTGGAGATGATAGCTTATCTCTCTTGTAGATGTTCACCCACACAGTCCTGTCCTGTCTGCATATTTTATGCTAGACGGTTTTCCTCTCATATTGGAGTGCTAAGTGTCTCGGCCAGCAAATACATTTTGATAGAATAAGTACAGGAAAAACTGGGAGTAAGTGTTGCTAGGTAACAAGAGATTGACGTGATATATTTCTGTTTACATCATCAGAGGACAGTAATTTAAATAAAGAAAGAGTAAAAAAGACACTGGTTTAAGAAGGGAAAATTTAAATTGCATTGACAATGAATAATGATGGGTAAGATTGCCAGATTGCAGTTTTGTTGTATTCAAATTTATATTGACAAACATTCTTTTGTAACCAGAACTAGCAAATCAAAAACTGTATAGTAATTTTTTTATAAAAAAATATTGTGGCTAATATTGTAAGACAGATATATATTACTGTAAAATCAAAATCTTTTTCTTTATGAAGACAAACTCTCTAAATATTATCTAAAAGTTACATCTGAAGTTGTATTCAGGGGTTTGACACTAGCTAGCACTACCAATCAATCCATATTGTTAGTTTTTGATGTTTGTGTTTGTTAGATTAGTAATACCAGTGGTAAATGCATGAAAATGTAACAGATTTTATCCTTTTTTAAAAATTTATTACCACATAATACTGCTATGTCTGTGTATTTAAGCATTAGACAAGCAGGGATGGATGATAAATGTGTGAAAATATCAAAGGTGTCAAATTGTATTAACCACAATTCACGAATTGATCAGCGCTAAAATTTTCATTGCTTTTGTAAAAGTCCTATTGTGCCATAGAGTATCATGATGACACTGTATTAGTGCCCATATTTTCCTTCATTTATTGACACATTAGAGGGAGATGTGGTCAGTATCATGGCCAACCATCTTTCCTTGCTCAGCTTTGGGAGGAGCAAGTTACTTATTTGTACATCTGGGTGAGTGGGATACCACCAGCTGGAGTCAAGCAGTGAACCTTTGCTATGAGAGATGAGTACAGTAACCACTTTGCTACTCAGGTGCTTGCTTTTATAGCACAGTGGGAAAATATAGATAAATAGGAACAAGGTACTGGTATGGTGGTATATGGTTTAAACAAAAATAGTCATCTCTTCACGTCTGTATTTTCTTGTAATACTCCCTGCAGGTTTCTTATGGCATAAATCATAAGTAACAGTGTGAAACATAGTTCATTGATCTTGTGTCTTAGTGGTGTCATCTTGGTTTTCTCATCTTTTTATCATGCTGCAGTCCAGCAAAGATTGTTTTGCTGTTGCATTGTTTATTTACACAGAAGGAGAGTTTTTTCCACATTTATTTGCATCATAAACTTTTTTTTTTAAATTTAAATGCTTGCAGTTCAAACTACTGAACAGCAAAATATGTCAAGTTTAGTTATAGGTGAAGTAGTATATCTGGACAAAGAAGTCACCCATGGGTGCCAATATTTTTTCTGAAATGTCAGCACACTAGAGGATAATGTTTCAGTAACACACAGTGCTGCCTTTCCCACTCCAGAAAGAGTTGTATATACTTTTCCACCACTGGCTTCAGGTGCCTATGGTCACATTTAAACCCACCAACCTTGCCATGGAAGACAACTGCTTAAATTCAAGATTCCTGAGTTTAGTTATCTTAATATCATTTGGTTCTCCCTGCTGCTCTCTTTTTTTGCCTTTGTAGGTGAATGTGATGGTGCATCTAATCATATCTTACCGCTGGCAGAATTTGATATTTCTTTTGTGGCTCATCAATTCATATTCACAAGTGTACTTTCCTCATGCTACTGGCATCCATCTTTATGTGATATCTCTCAATAGAAATTTGATGTAGTTTACAGGGTTGCGTGTATTTCTTATGTACCTGGCTCTTTCAGCAAGAAAGAAACATCAGAAAGGCATGTTTCTCTTCACTATACTGTAAACTGAAGTAAAGTGCGTCTTAATATACTACCATTGAAATATGGAATGTTAGAGAGCAGCATGATACCAACATTCTGCTTTTTTTTGTTTTTTGAGATGAGGCAGAAAATCTCAGTTTCATTCTGTCTGTTCTCAATCGCATGCTGGAGGCCCATTCTCAGCCGGCTGTGTGGAACAAGACACGAGCTGAGAGTGAACCAACTCATGAGGCAGCACTCTAACCACTGCTCTCAGAATTGCTTGGGCAGTAAAGAGAACCATAACATGGTTAACTGAAGAAGGATTTGTTCAGTAAGATAGTTAGGGTTCTGCTTTTTAAGGGCCAATTCATATGTAATAAGTGATTTCCTTAGTTCAGTAGACCGACAGCCAGAGAGAATCTGAAGACTGGAGTCCATTAGTTGTTCATGCTAGTTGACACCAACCAGTTTATTTGTATGGAAGAGTTCTGTGTTGTTTGGAGCAACATGTAATTTTCTTAGAAGCTGTTGGTGGTGGAGTTAGTCATTGCTGTGATTCTGCATGTGTGAGTGGTTGCTGTGTATCCAGAACTATGTAACTGCAAGATGAATCTGGAGTTAGTACTAACATTGTTGTATGCTTGTTGTGTGTATTTTCAGTGAGAGGTAACACAAACTTTAAGAGCTGGTAAAATTTTTGCACTTGTGTAATGCCTCATGTGATTTTCTTTCACGGTATTGTTTTTCTCCTAAATTAACGAGAAAGAAAAAACAAATGTATTGCTTGAATAACCTGTAGGAAGTGTACAGCCTGACAACTGACTCTGTTTAATTTTTCCAGTAGTAAAAAAGAAAAAGAGTAAAATAAAGCAAAAGGGGTTGGTAAGATTCACTTTCTTCACAGTTCTAGCTTGCTTCTGCATTATTCTTGCTTACTATGGTTCCTGCACACACTACTTTATATATTTGCTCTCTTTCTCTCCCCCCCCCCCATTGCCTGTCATGTATTGGTTGTATAGAAATGTAGATGAATCTTGTAAGGCATGGTGGTACTTATTACTTATGAAGGTATGCTGTCAGTCTCAAACCATGGAATGCTTACAGTTGACTGTGGTCTAAAGTGTCATTATTGTGAAGGACTGTGCAAACTATTGCATGATTGATACAATGTGCCAGTTTAGGTTAGTCAAGATTAAATTGTCACTTTGTGTCTTCGTGTAGACATTACAATTGCAATATGCCACCCCCAGCATGGAAATGTTTTAAAAAATTGTTTTACCCAAGTTCGTCACCTTATGTTTACTTTTGTCACCTTATGTTTATCTCCATCAAATTATGGTTTTGTCAAATGTAGAAACTTATTCCTTTTCTTGTGGTTGAGAATATACAAGAGCACCACAATTGCCTTTGATACATTTTTTATAAGTTCTGGTTTGATTCTCTGCTGTTGCCAGCCATCACTGACAGTTTTCAGATGTTTTTGATCTTCTAGCTAAAAAAAAAAAAAAAAGCTTTTGTGACAAGATGATCTTCGTATGCACATTAGTGAGGATGCATGGTACCCTATTTTTGTGATGCACCTTTTGACTGTGTATTTCCGACTTCAGCACCTTTCCTTTCTAGGTCGACTGTGGTCTTACTCGGACTGCCATGAAGACAGTAGTGTAGGCTGGCCTGGCCAAAACTTTGTTTTTCAGCCTCTGGTGGCTGTGGAGAACCACGTCAGATCCAGCATGCAATGCTGGCTGACCAGACGGGTTTGAGACAGTTCCACAGAGACACTCCGTCTATGGGATGAGGAATCTGATGAGTGCCTCAAAACGATATCCATTCCCCACCACCTATAGTCTGCTGGCTCTGTTTTTTTTTTACATCATTCTGATAGCCATTGTTGTAAAGACCCATAGGCTTGTCACGTCCTGGATTCATTGGTTTCACACCAGATTTTCCTCCTCATTGCCGGTGATCTCCACATCCCCATTTGACATTACATTTTACAAAAGTAACAATTACAGCTAGTGTTGATTGTTATAGTTCATGGGCTACAGAAGTAGGTCAGAGTTTTTAAACAAACAGATCCATGTTCCCTGTCTCACAAAGACTATGTTAAGATAAATGTGTTCTTAACACAATTGTTCCCAGGGGATCACAAGATGATAAAAACTGCAGTGTCTTATGATACACCACTTTTTTTCTATAATACCCAATATTGTTTCTACACATTTGCATATCAACTTCTCCAAGCTGATAGTTTGCTTTTCTTCTTTAATTTTGCTAGACTGTTTTCACTTAACATAAAAGATTTTTCTGATGTTTTGGCTTTGGTTCTTTCCTTAATATGGAGGAGAAAACAAACATTTTCTACTTCTTAGAACACAAGTCAAATGGTGTTGTAATGCATAATCCATAGTATTTTTTTAAAAAAATATTACTTAAATTGCTGTATATATTTAAATCCTTGACATTCTGGAAAAGAACTGGTAGAAAGCTCAACTGGCATTTGACATGAGGTTAGTTAATACTGTAAGCTCTGTATAAGAGAGCAAGTTCTTCACAAGTTCATGAATAATATATTGTTGAAATGATTGGACTGCCCATAAATCCAGATCATCAGTTCAGATGATGTGGACCATGCAAGAATATAAGTCCTTGCCATTTAGTTTAAAAAAAAACAAACAAAAAAACATGGTGTTTCATATCTGAAGCTAGGGGTATTGTTTCCAGGCAACAGTTGACTAATCTTAACCATATTAGAGTGACTTGTATAAGTTATAGAGACAGAGTGTCTGTGTAAAAGACTCCTCAAGGATTATTTTTAAGGCAGTGAGTGGAGGAGGCTTCTGCAGAATAAACATTGGAGGTAGGTTTCTTAGGTGCCATGTGGGAGTGCTTCTTCATTTTATAAACAACCCTTGCAGATGCAGAGAATTAAAGAAGCCAACATATTTCTTGTGCTTCAGCACGCAAGATGAGAAATTGTTGAAGCTGATTTTATAGTCAGAATGGCTGTGAAGAAAACACACATTTTGAGAGAGTCATTCACTGAATTGTTCAAGTTTATGGAGAGGCTTAATTTGAGGAGCAAGTTTTGGAATTGGCAGCGGAAGACAAGGAGAAACATATTGACATGGTTAAAGTCAGTGTTGTTATCAAGTGACCTGCAATTATGGTTTAATAGTTTATATAGTCCGTAGGAATGAGCTGGCAGAAACATCTGTGTGGCTTATTATCCCATCAAATCTTTTTCCATCAGTTAAGATGATATATTTCTCTTATTATTGACTTACTAGGTTGTTACTGGACAGAATCTCATAAAAAGGAACTAAATGTTTGGAAAATGAGATAGTTGAGAAAAATAGTCAACAAGACTTTGATAAACCAGATATGAAATGAAGAGATCTAAAATAGTTGGTGAAGCTTCAGTCTGGATGTACAAGAAAGGCATAGGTGCAGAGTGAGGCCAGATGAGCATCTGTAAGAGTCGGCCAGCAACGCAACACCACAATGAAAGCAACCAGAATTAAAAAATGCTGCTGAATAAAAGGGCTCGATGGGGTAAAAGACATCCCAAGAAGTGAAGCACACTTTTCATTAGCCCAGAGATGTATCCTCACAAACTCCATCACTTCACTGCAAGAGCATCAGATGAGAAAGATCTCTGTGGCTCTGAAACATTATGTTTACATGCATAGCTTTCCTTGTCTCCCACATGCACATTTATTTTTCTCCTCTGAACTTTAGATAACCTGCATGGTATAGTCAGTTTCTTCATATGTGTGTCAGGTTGTGTGACAACCTCTTTTTCATGACACAAAACTCATTTGTTTGCTTGATGTATTCTTCATGCTTGTTTTAAATGTGCTTGCTTTATTGCTTCGTTTGGACTGTTAGTTGTGAACATGATTATGTTCTTGTTCATGGCCTTTGGCCTGTGGTAGGCAAGTTGATGTTTCACAAAATGCAGGTGAAACATTTGTTCTTGAGCTGAACGTAAAAGTGAACATTTTGAGAACATTAAATGTTACATACAAGATGCAAGATTCCAAAGGATATTTTTTTTATAAATGAGATTAGGATCACATTATCCTGGATGCCTGTTTATGACAGCTAACATAAGTTGATGGTGATAGTATAACATATATTTCAAACCCTGTTTGTTATTGTTCTTTGTATATGAGCTTGTCATTCACCAAGTGGACAAGCAGGATTGACCCCTTGATCATTATAATATTTTGTCTGAAAAAATCAAAGTAGAATTGTCTCAAACTAAGCTACTAGAATTGTCTCAAACTAAGCTACCTACCAGTGATAACTACTGTATGATTGTAGACATAAATGCTTGCCTGAATGACCACAGAAACCATTAAAGCAGTTTAGCATTTGGTACAATCTAGCACAGAATGGAATGGGATGCTATACTGAATTTATAGAAGAATCTAATTACTATATAGTGGTGTAGGTAGGCCTAACTCAGACCAATATGGTACTGTGCTTTCATATATTTACTGTAACTAATTCCACTTCAGACATATCCTGTTCTCTTCTTTGTATGCATTGTCTGTCTATATCTGCAGTCCTGTCTCTTGGATAAATTTCACTGGTTTTTTTTTAATAAATTCATGTATGGAATCGTAGAGCTTATCTTCTTTAGTGACTTCACTGGGCCAGTAATTACTTTTCAGTGTCTCATAGTTGGTGCAGTTTTGGAGGATATGTTCCACAGTTTGGGGCACTTGGGCACATGTACAAAGAGTAGTAGTACCAACCTTAAACTTTGTATACATATGACTTTGGAATCGACTATGTCCTGTTCGAAGACAGAAAATGGTGACTTGTTTCTTTCTATTTAGCATGTGATAGTCATCATTTGGTGGTGTTTGTGGCTTCCTGTAGGTTTTTATCATGCTTTTCTTCTGATTATAGGTGATTGGTATGTCTGGTTGCTCCATTTCAGCGCCCCCTTTGGCCAGATGGTCGGCTTTCTCATTGCCTGGTATCCCACTGCAAGGTGACTCTGTGTTGTAAGCCAATTTTTGACAAGGCATCCTTAAGATCTGGTAGTTTGTTTAACTGAAGAGCTTCCAGTACTGATCTTGCATCTGCGAGAATTACTATGGAGCATATATCAATTTTGGAGTCTGATAGTTTTTCAACCGCAGCAATAATTGCCCTAACTTCTGCATCATAGTTGTTGCAGTATTTTCCAGTGGGTATGGAAGTCTTGTCAGTGGATATTCAGTATGTGCTCCTGCCCCTCCATTCTTTATGGCGGATCTCATAATCAAGTCTAAAGACAGGGAATTGTGGAGAGAAATGATCACATACGCCATGCAGCACAGCACTTGATTGTGCAGATCCATCTGTATACACACGTATCCAGATGTCACATGGATATTTGTCATCTGGCACACTAAGTGTAGCTGTTGATCTTACAAGACTGCTTTGCATCTCACCATTCTACACACCTTTCACTTCAGTTTGAATAGTTATTTGTGTACAATCTGCTTCTTTTCATGGTGTATGCTCTGGTACAAATGATACTGGAGCGACTACAGTTGGAAGGTCTGGTATCAACTTACACATGCGCTTGGCCTGATGAATGAAGCTGCTTCTTTTAAGCCGTCTTAGTGCCAAATTATTGAATCTCTCCAGGGCATGGCTTACAGAGCTGAGGATTTTCTCTCCCAAGGTCATGACCTTTGTGTCTCTACATTCTTTTAGCACTTGAACACCATTTTCTGCATTTCTACTACTAATGTGGACCTCATGGCACCTGTAATAATCCATAGTGACTACTTTTGTACATTGTCTAGATTATGCAGAGTAGTATTTGATGCTGTGCACCAAGATGTTCAGCCATATTCTAAATGTAGAATACTTTTGGTGATAGATATTCTTTCACTAGCTCCCCATGTGGTTCCACTCAATTTTCTTAATATGGCTAGTTTTCTTCTGGCTTTTGCTTCAGCACTGCTGATGTGTTGCTTCCAGGTCAGTTTTGAGTCAAGAGTCACTCCCTAAGTAAGCGGGTTGGTTGTCCATCCTTAAGGATATTTCATTTACAAAGATCTTACCTGCTTTCTGTTTAGATGAGAGAGTGAACAGAGTGGTATTTGATTTCTCTGTGTTGATACTTAAACACCATTTGTTTGTCCATGATGTCAAGATGTCAGCTGCTCTTTGGAGTCTCTATGTAGCAACTGTCACATATTCATCTGTACACCACATGACCAGATCATCTGCATACATTGCCGCTTTGATTCCATAGGGAAGTTCCTTGACCAGGTCATTAATGAGTACCAGGAATAGTGTAGGCAAAAGGACTCCTCCTTGTGGTACACCATGTCACAGCAGTACTTTCTAGCTTTTGTGTCCATCCATTACTACTCATACTCTTCTATTGTGTAAATAGGACTTTATCCATTTGTACAGTCTTCCACTCACATTGCAGTTTCTTAGTTTCCACATCAGACCTTTTTTCCATACTTCATCAAAGGCTTTCTTCAAGTCTATCCATGCTGCTAGTACAAGGTTTTTTCTTGGAATGTGTCCTCAATCTCTTGAGAGAGATAGGTCACTTGATCTTGTGTACTGTAGTACTGCCTAAATCCTGCTTCTTGTGGAACAAGAAGGTTTTCACTTTCTAGGCACCATTTTAGCCTCAGGTCAATGATGCATTCCATCATTTTGCATAGGCAGCTAGTGAGACTGATTAGCCTGTAGCTAGAGGGCGTATCACTGTTTTTCCCTGGCTTTAGCAGTAGTACCATGCTTGCTTCCTTCCAGATTTGAGGTAACTTACCTGTGCTGTAGCACATATTGAAAATATCCAACAGTTTTCCCATTGCTGCCATTCCCAGGTTCTTGATCATTTCATTGGACACTCCATCTGGTCCTGGTGATTTCCTTGATTTCAGTTTACTGATGTCTAGGTCTTCTTCGTTCACTTCTACCACCAAGATGGCCCTGTGATCCTACTGAATTTATGCCTGTGGTCCTCAGAAGGACCACATGAGATCCTCGAGAGGACCACAAGAGGTTCAGAGTATTGCATGGCTTGAGTAAATAAATAATAAATCACCTTCTTGGTGGGTCTCAGAAGCGAGATTGCGTGACACCGTGGTTTTCGTTGCACCAGTTTAATCTAGAGTTGGACTTTCTCACTGGTAAACCTCAGCATGTTTTGGATATCAGTATATCCCCGCTGAGTGAGGTGGTAGCCCATCCAGGCTAGAGTTGGACTTTCTCACCGGAAAACTTCCGACGTGTTTTGAGATACCCATGTATCACCGTTGGGTGAGAGGTGGTTCCCCATCCAGTCCAGCGCTGGACTTTCTCACCAGAAAACCTCAGCGTGATTTGGATAAGCATACATCCCCGCCGGGTGAGAGGTGGTTGTCTGTCTAGACTGCCCTGATCCAGTGTCTCTGACTTCAGCATTTTGTGGTCATGGCTGCTACCCTTCCTAGTTGTGACCAGGACGGAGATTTTGTCCAGGAGAACGAGTCTTTGCCACTAGTGACTTCCACTCCTGGGTTGAGCCAGTTTAAGCATATTATCTCAGTATGGGCGTGTTTAGGACGTGACCGACCTCTAGATCAAAGGTACTGTGACATGCGTAACCGTCAAGTTTCACACCTGGTGTAAGCCAGTTTATGCATATTTCACCAGTATGGATATATTTCAGACGCAGCCAGCCTCTAGAGCAGAGGCACCGTGGTATGAGTAGCTCTCGCTGCGATACTACTGGACATACCGATTAAGCTTCACTTTATCCTTTCCATCACCTTTTCACATCGGCGCCACACACCAACCGTAATTGCTTTTCCGCATTTTATTCCATGGTCGGGAGGAGCTTCACTCCATGCGCAGTATCCAAAGAATCTCGCCAGCAGTGTCTTAACCTCTGGGTTAAGCCAATTCAGGCATTTCGCCCAATATGAGTGCACTTAGGACGTGGTCAACCTCCAGACCAGAGGTGCCGTGATTTGACAACTATTTACTTCGCTTATTCCTTTCTTTCACCTTTTCCAGAGTGGTGCCGTGCGGCAACCCCATTTGCACCTTTCTTCACTGGCCTGGAGGAGTCCCACTCCATTCACAGCAGCAGTAGATGAACTACCAAACATGACTCTCATCTACCTGAAGCATCTGGTTTTTCAGGCACCAGATATTCACCTTCGCCGCTTCTCCTGTGAGTTTAAACAGTTCTGCCACGAGAAGGCCAGGAGCTGGACTTGACTGTCATGGGCTATTTGAAACACAAGCCATTGGAGTGGAGAGCATATCCTCCACACCACCTCTGGCAATAACAGTCCTTAGAACCACTGCTAGGTCTAACCCACTGCGTGTGATTGGTGCATCCATGACCTCCAGTTTTCTGCCTTGTTCCTCTTCTTTCTGTGGGTCACTGTGCGCTGTATGCACTTTCTCTGGATGTTAATCAATGTTACAGTCTTGTGCAAACATACAAAAAAAGTGATCTGCTACCTGCTTACCTGTGAGAGTTTTTCCATCCTCTGTTAGTGTAATCTTTGTACTTCTTCCAGTGCTTTCATAGTTTAACTGTTTGATTAGTTTCCACAGTTTCCTTCCATCCTTTTCAAAGTTTAGGGACTCTGTTTTCTCTCTCCAACTTTTCCATCTGGCTTGCAGTTTGGCTGTCTGAAATTTGGCCTTTGCATGTCGGTAATTATTGTGGTGTTCTTGGCATGGTCTATTTTCTGCTTGCTTTCAAGCTATTTCCACATCATTGTGAAATTTTCTGAGCTTACTAGACCAGTGTGGTTTATAGTCCCTGTGAGCTCCTCTGGGAATGGTTTCACGGGTGGCCTGAAGGATACAAGCATTGAATTCCTTCACTATGCTGTTAATATCCTTACCTTCTATGGACAGCTGTCCTACCAGGATACCTGTACGATATCTGTACATTGTCCAGTTTGCTTTTTTATAGTTCCATCTGGGGAGAGGGCTACTGGTGTTAAGGAGTTCATTTTCTGTTGTCAGGAAGACTGGTCGATGGTCGTTACCTCCAAGTTGTTTTCCAACTTTGTGTGTAATGTGCCACTTCAGGTCTGGAGAGTGGAATGCCAGATCTAGTGTTGAGGTTGTATGCCAAGCCCTTGAGTAAAATGTTGGAGGATACATTGGCTGGTTGATCGGGAGAAGTCCATTATTATCCTGCCAACTCTCAACTTCCTCTCCTCTCTTGTTTATGTGGTCATAGCCCCAGCTCTGGGAATGGCTGTTAAAATCTCCACAGACCATCAGTCTCTCTTTATGTGGGATTGTTTCTAGAGCAAGTGGGCGGTCATTAAGGCAGTAATAGTTAAGGAGATGGAAGTCTGTATTACTGGTTTTTAGATGGATCATCTAGTATTCGGCTCCTTCCATGTACACTCCCACCTGACGTGCTGATGTCACAAGTGTGAGTACTCCTCCTTTTCGTCTGTCTGTCCTGTCGGTCTGATCTAAAACACTGGTAACCTCTGATTTTAAAGACGGCAACTTTGTTTAGGTGTGTCTCCTGTATTGCAGCATATATTTACCTGCTCTGCAAAGAGTATGTTGTCTAGTTCCACCTTTTTGCTATAGCCATCTCTAACACTGCTGACACTCTCACCATTCCACTGCATTATTTTAAGTTCCTGCTTTTTGGCAGTTTTCTGATGTTGTATTTTTTGGTCAGTAGCTCTACTCTCATGTCTCCTGGCTCCACAAGACGAACTGAGAGGACCTCCAGTAGCATTGGGTGGACCCTTTTGAGGCAGGGGCCCCGGCACTGCACCTGCCTGGTTAGTCTTCGCAGGGCGAGCACCATGTTTGAAAACTGCAGATAGAGACATTTCATTAGCGATAATACGTGGTACCCTGATTTTTGCGATGCGCCTTTTGGCTGGGTAACTCCGACTTCAGCACCTTTCCTTGCTAGAGCAGACTTTGGTCTTGCTCGGACTGCCATGAAGACAGTGGCGTAGGCTGGCCTTTTTCCAGCCTCTGGTGGCTGTACTTAAGTCCCTTCTCTACGTCAGATCCAGACGGGTTTGAGACAGTTCCACAGAGACACTCTGTCTATGGGATGAGGAATCTGATGAGTGCCTCAAAACATATCCATTCCCAGCCACATATAGTCTGCTGGCTCTGTTTTGTTTACATCATTCTGATAGCCATTGTTGTAAAGACCCATAGGCTTGTCATGTCCTGGATTCATTGGCTTCACACCAGATTTTCCTCATCCCCACTGGCAATCTCCATGTCCTCATCCATCCACCAGCCTGACATTACATTTTACAAAAATAACAATTACAATTAGTGTTGATTGCTAGAGGTTTCTGGGCTACAGAAGTAGGTCAGAGTTTTTAATCAAACGGATCTATGTTCCTTCTCACAAAGACTATGTTAAGATAAGTGTGTTCTTAACACAGTTCTTCCAAGGGGGATATCCTGTTCAAAACAGGTGCTTTTTAATGCTCCTATGCAGTATTTTGTGGAGGCTAAAAGATGATTAAAACTGTCATGAATAGTTGAAGAGAAAGTAGACAAGAAGTAAATGTATAAGATAGGGAATGATCTCAGGCTAAAAGCCGCCATATACATCCCTAGACCTTGTGCTATGTTAAGTACAGTTTCAGGATTAGTCATTTCCTCTGATAGATGCTATTTTTCTCCTACAGTTAGAAGGAAACTGGTATCACTTGTAATGATGAGTTTGCTGAAAGCTGGAAACTGTTTCTGAAATTTTCATTATTTGAAATCAAATGGTGCTGTTGTAATGTGCAGGCAGTGGGGATATTGTTCTGATGTTTCCCAGTGATGGAAGTCTGTTGTGTTCAGAAGTAAGAAAATTAATACGATGTAATGTGAATATTGCTTCCTGAGTTTCAGAAGTTGGCACATGTAAATCACGTAAATATTATCAACACGAGTAGGCAGAATGAATAAACTACATTCTACAAGTATTCTCTTACAATACGCTTCTTTGAATGTCTTTGGATTTTGTTTTTAAATCATGAGGTTTTTTTTAAAGAAACAAAGTCTTTGCTATCTATCCTACATCTTAATGAGTTGCAAGTTGTTGATGAACCATTTCTTCTATGCTGCTTCAGTTTTCCTCAGGCCATGACTCACTTGCTATAGGAATTTCACTGTTGAAGGCAGAGGTCAGGTGAACTTAACAGCACTTTTTCTAGCCTGAGTGACTTTACCAGGCATTTTCTCATAATCATTAAAAGATAATATCTTAACCACATAATCATAATGTTGATGATTAACAGTCATGATGCTCATGTGACCATTGATACCATTCTGAGCAATAGCATTTATAGTTAATTTTGTCATTTGTTTTCTTCCAGCAGAGAGAATTAAATGGTGTGTCATTGTTAATGTCTTCATCAGTAGATGTGTTTCTTCCTGGTTATTTGTCTTACTTGTGTGAGTGGTTCTTTGTAGTTAGAGCAAATAGTGTGTATGAAAAGCTGCATTACTGTTTTGCCATTTCTTTTAAGTGTGAAAGATAAAAGTCTCGGGGGGGGGGGGGTGGAAGAGAGAGAGAGTGAAACAGAAGCTTCAAGATGACAGAGAGTCCAGTATCTAGATCCGTTATGTATATACTACTGTCACAGTGCATATAAATTGTAATGGACACATCCTGTTTGAGAATGATTCCTATTTTCACTTCATTTTCTGGTTTATGCTTTATGGTTTCAACTTTTTTTTTTTAATGATAGATAAATGAATCGCTTTAGCCATTATGATACACTCAGCTTTAGCTTAGCTTTTTTTTTTTTTTTTCTTCCCCCATCTCATAAATCTGGCACATTCCAGCACATTAATGGAATGAAAACAAGAGGTGCTTACACTTGCGTAATTTTGATACTGTCTGTAACTGATATCTGCAGCATTAAAAGAATTTTCTAATAAGTCATTCCACCAAACGTGCTCTTTCAAACATTTTTTTTTTCTTAAAATGAGTCTCATTTAGAGCATGTAAAAAAAATGTTAGTATTTTTCTGCAACTAAAGCTACATAGAGAAGTTGTTAAGTATCCTGACTATAGCATCTAAATGCCAAGTCTATAAAATATTCAGTATTAAATTGAGCATTTTCTTTTTTTCAAATGTTAAATGTTTTTTTTTAATGAAAGTAAGGGTAAAATGTACTCATTTAAGCTATTTTTTGAATATGTTGCTGTTATTTATGTTGTGTAGGTTACAGTTATGTTGTCTGAAGTCTTGTGTGTGTCATTATGTTTCTTTCATAGTGAGAGACTTAACACTGCTGTAAGCCTCGTATACCAAATTGGGTAGACCAGATAGGTGTTGAAGTCCTCCCACATATTTGGGTGTTGTGTAGAGAGCTGACACTCTGTCAGCATAGATCTGGGCTAGTAGAGGAGTTCTGTTTCCAAGTGAAAATAGAGAAAAAAAGAGTTGAAACTGAGCTAGTACATTGTAGACCTGAGTGAAAAATGAAAGTAAAATGTGTAATACAATGTTGTATGGCAAGATATCAAGGTTAGGAGCAAACTCTTAGTGGAAGTTAATGGTTTATTTTGTCAAGTTTAGAATGATTGAGAAAAACACTCAGACATTTGCTAGCCTAAAGTATATATAGAAAGAATACACACAACAGGAGTAACTCTATAATGTTTTTGTCGTTATCCTTAATTCAAGACGCCGACCATAACTATTAGTAATTGTTGGGCATATTTACACATTAACACCCGGGGGGTCTCTTGTTGTCTTGCGTATGAAAGCTTGTGACTGCATCAATGATTGCATAAAATCTTGCATTTATAATTGGGAATCCTGTGTTCACTGTATGGTAGCTTGTCAGACTAATGTGATGTGGCTTATTTGGTTTTTGTTTTTTTTTTAACTTTTGTCACTGCATGGTCAGTTACACTAGAAATGAATAAACATTATACATCTTTCATTGGAAATAGTTTACTGTTTGCTCCCATTACATCATATATGAATTGTTAATGATCGTGTTACATTTTTTAAACTCTTCCTTACTGAATCTCAGTTTTCTTGAATGACACATCTGTTTTTATGGTTGCTTTCAGGCCATCTGCATCTCGCTCTTCAAGATCAGTGTTATCTTCTCTCCGGGGATCAGACACAACGTTGGATGAGCAGGGGTCCGAGGATGGCCAAGATGAACAGCAGTCCGAGACGTGAACAGCCGACAAGAAGTCTCTTGCTGCTACTAACAATGTTGACATGCACTGCTTTCTGCCTGGATCAGATTTTTCTCCTATTTTTTTTTCTTAATAAACAAATAATTTGCCAATATTAACGTTACATCGTCCTTGTGGGATAAGATGGATCAGTTTGGTTTTTTTTTTGTATGCAGCAAGTGTGAGGAAATAAGGTTGATAGCCTAATTACCTTTATGCAAATTTAGGATGATGCAGACAGCTTGAAAAGCACATCCAACATATTTTTCCTTGCAGTTTTTTTTTTAATGCCTCTGATATATAATCATTATTGTCATATGTAAGATAATGATTGTTTTGTACAAGAGATAAGTTTCCTCTGCTGGTAGGAGTAGATGTGCTGTAGAGGATGAAGTATTGTCTTTCTGTTACATATTTTTTTTTTTTTTTCATTTTTCATATAGGGATGTATGTCACTTTTTGAGATGTTGATAAAGTTAATGACAAACGTTTGAATCCACACTTACCAGTGTTTGAATCCACTTACCAGTGTTTGAATCGAGCAGTTACATATGCAACACTACCCCCAAGTAAACTCAGCAGTGGGATCCTGGCTGGCCATAGTTGCTGTTTCTCAAATGACTTCTTTTTTTTTTTTCTTCAGATAATTTGGGGATATAATTTCAGGAAAATATGACATTCTGTTCCTTTGCTACTGATATTAGTTCTGCTTTAAAGAATGTGTACATTTGGAAGAGAAGTGCAGTTTGACAAGGGTTTCCAAGCAAAGAGCATTTTATCATGTTCTGATCAAAGATTTAGTAAAGGGTCTGTATATAAGCCATAATTTAATCTACTTCCATGGTTTTTTCTTTTTTTTTGGGGTTTTCTTTTTTTTTATAATTCTATCTCACACTAATCCTTCTTCCCTTTGATTCTTTGGACTGTGTTCATGAGAAGATTAATTTAGTTTATGTTCAGTCTGGACATTCATTCGTGTCTAGCAAGCATTTGTTCTGTGCTATATTCACAGAGTTCTCTGTGTTTCCTATATTAATCATAATATTATTTTTTTTTTGTTTGAATTCTTATAGTATATCTTCCATTTCTACCTTTTATCTACACATTGTATTGAACTACTGTATTCAGTAATATCATTAAATCGTTATTATTATTGTTGTTAAATGAGGAATGGTTTGTAAAGAACTTTTTTTTTTTAGTTATTACAATAATTAATGACATTAAACTCCATACATCTGTGTTAACAGTAATCAAGAATTATATCAGTAAATGTTGTTAACTTTGTTCTTTCAAGACAATTTGCACACGTGTTTTATTTTATTTTCACGTGATTGATAGCTCATTATCATAAGATATAAAGATATATATAATATGCCTTCAGACAAGCACTGAGTGGGTTTTCTCTCAAAGGTTATTTTTATATTTTAATGTTCACCTACAGATGCCTAAATCAGTAGCGCTTTGATAGATCATTTGAAAAACTTTTTTTTTGTTATGAACATATTTGTTGAAATTATACATAGACTGGAGGTCAAGGCAAGTGTTTGGTCTAGTAAGAGACTAGTTAGTTGTGCTCTTGAGTGAAAGCTAAAGAGTTTGATCAGAGGGTTGGGTTGTTGACAGTGTAGAAGACACAAATGTCTGGGCAGGGTCGTTTTGTTGATTTGAATCCCACTTCAGCTCGCTCATTCCAACAAGGGGTCAAGTATTTTTTTGTTTTTTTTTTCTCTTGTGTTATTATGTTATGTGTTTATATTTTTGTGCAGCGTTTTTTTTAATGAGTCTCAGCCAACAGATGTCAGTTTTTTCATATCAGAAATGGTGTTTGTGTGAGTGGCATGTGTGTGTGAAGAAATATGCTTTGATATAATCTGTCACTTTTTTTTTTTTTGGTTCTAGTAGACATTACATAATTGCCAAGAACCAGCAGTAATTATGAAATTGTGTATATCATTTACTAGGGTCCCATGTGACCTGATCTTGAAAACTGTGTTGATACATGCCTATCTAAGCATCATATGTACTCTAGTTGATTATATTAATAGTTTGTTTCCTAAGTTTGTTTTTTTTTAATGCCTGCTTGGGTTTTTTTGCTTTTTTTTTTTTTTTAATATATGAACAAAACGAAAATTATTTAGTTAGAAAATCTCCCGCACTTCCTTTTGCGAGCTTTCTTGCAGACCATAGCCATTACCGGTTAGTTGTAAATTTGGAAGAGGGTAGTTTTCTTCTAATACTGTCAAGGCCTGTCTTCATAAATAGCACTACAGATTTTTTTTTTTTTCTACAAGATAAACACTTGTAATGTATTATAATAATATTCAATGTATTTTGGTCCTGGTTTGAAGCCCATACAGTAAAACTATACAGGCTAGTTAGTTATGCTGACTTTGTAGTAAGAGTTTCTTACCTCATACTAGAGTTCAGTTAATACCAGAATTTTTTTTTTTTAAAAATTTTCTGTAATTCAGGAAGTTTACCTGAGATGTTGATGATGTTTTACAGCTATAATGTCTGAAGAAAGATTTACTCCTTGAAAGTGTTTGATGTTTCACAGCTGTAATATCTGACAACATGTGAATAAAAACACTTTTCTGTTTTAGCTGTAGTTGTATGTGCGCAGTTTGTCAGGGCTGCCTCCCCATACATTGAGGTATTCAAGCTTAATGGTATCGAGAAAACACAAAGGTGAAAGTGCCAGTAATGATTTACCAGCTTCCCCAGTCCGTTGTTGCACATCGTTATTTTTGTGATGCTCTCTAGACAATGTTCATTTCATTTTACACTATGAGTATAGCAGAGCTTATTCTGTTTACTGCTTTGTGCATCATTAAATCCTGTATGCTTGGCTGAACTTCCAAATAAAACTATCAAACCAGCACATGTGTTATGTTCATTAATTTTATAGTGGCTTGATGGATAAAAATCTTTTATGTTTTACAAATAACATAATTACATGAGAAAGATTTTTCTTTGTCTTCTTTCGTCTTGCAATCAAACAGAGTGATATTGTAATGGTCAGCCTTTCATGTGAATCTTGTAAATATAGTATAACATTTCACCTTTGTGTGAATTTTGTAACTTAAGTTACAAGAGTTCTTTATATCTGATAGATAAAGATGCTGTAAACAAGAAGAATTAAGTTAAACAGATCAGACCACATACAGTTTACATTCTTTTAACTCCCAGATGAGACTCGGGAAGCAAACTTTCCAGTGGGCTTCACCATGGGAAACAAATTAGTCCTGACCAAGCGGAAGTAGGCAAACATCTTGTTCTTAGAGTTTATCATGAAAGTAGATTATGGTCTTGGCCAGATCTCAGTAATTGTATCATCCTTCTATGTCTTTGCTACCAAAGACTTGTATACAACCATCTAAAACAGTGGCACCTAAACTTGTGCGCTGTGAAGGATCTATTGGAGCAAGTCGGCACAAGTGGGATATCTTGTGTGAAAGATTAGGGGATGTCAGAGCAAGTCTACATTATGTAGACTATCTCTTATGAAAGATTAAAGGCTGTTGGAGCAAGTCTACATTATGTCGGATGTCTGGTGTGAAAGATTAGAGGTTGTTGGAGCAAATCTACATTATGTGGAATATCTCGTGTGAAAGATTAGGGGCTGTTGGAGCAAATCTACATTATGTGGATTATCTCGTGTGAAAGATTAAGCACTGTCGGAGCAAGTCAGCATTATGCGAAAAATCTTTTAAGAATTGTAAAAGTGAATCATACACCTCCATATACTTTGATACCTAGGACGCGGTATGGGATGACAGTTTTACTGAGTATTTACATTACAACATTTTATTATTTCTTGAATAGAATATACCTGTAAGATCTCGGTCGACCATAAGACGACACATGGTTGTACTTCAGTATTGGCTGATGGACACTGTCGATAGAAACACTTGGGCCTATAAGGCACCAACAGGCTCTTTAAAAAGTCTTTGGTGTTTAGAATCTGAAACAGAAAACCACAGTGGCATGACGGTCATATGTGCCGCACTGCCACTGCAAAATCTTCAGCTTTGTTAGGGAAGTGTGTGCTCGTCATATGCGCACGGAAATAGAGCGCTGTTGGCTTAACATAAGCAACATATTGAAACTCGAGAGCCAATTTAATCCTGATAATCTAGAGCTGGAATTTCATATATTTTCTGGATTTGGAAGCATTAGGCTTGGTATGTCTTGATGTAATGTTATAGTTGCACTGAACTGGCCATTATTTTTCTCCCCTTAACATCGAGACTGAAAACACAGATTATGTATGCATTGTTTATATTTTTAATGTAACCAAAGGAAGCTCCTAATGCAACCTGACTGCATTATTCACGAAACAATTCAGCTCACACTGATTGTCCAGAAGTCAAGCACAGCCTCTTGTCTTAAATGAAAATAGAATTGAACTGTTGATAAACTTCTAACTGTAGATATACTTCGTACTAAGCATGCCACGCTTGTTCTAAATGTATCCATACCACATCATCATCAGGTGCCGTGCTGACTGGCGTTGGCTGCTCCAGAGTACACGATCCTTCATGCAGGCCATCAGCTCAGTTGGTGATCTCCTCTCACACCATCCTGGCAGACTGTCCAGTATTATTTCTCTTGGTCCTCTTCTTGATCTTCTTCCTTCTATTTTTCCTGTTTTAATATTTTCAATGCCCCCTCTTTTCATTGCATGTCCTATGAAAGTACATAGTCTCTCTCTTATCTTTTTGACAAGGTTTTTTGGTCTCTCCAGCTCTTCTCATACATTCCCTATTAGTTATTTTTGCTGTCCAGGGGATTTGCAACATTCTTCTAATAAACCATATTTCTGCTGCTTCCATTGATTTTTGTGCAGACCTGCTTATTGTCCATGATTCACTTCCATATAACAAGATAGGTTCAATATAGCATTTTAGGACTCGTTTTCTAACATTCATTGATAGGGATGTGTTGGCTAATATGTTTCTCATTCTCTGAAAAGCAGTCTTTGCTTGGCCTATTCTGTTCCTAATTTCTGTTTTGCATTTCCCATCTGAAGTTATTACTGCTCCAAGGTATTAGAATTTCTGCACCTGCTTTAGAATGGTTCCGTTTAATTTTATACTGCATGCTGGTGGATTCTGTTTCTTAGATATAACCATAGTCTCTGTCTTTTTGATGTTCAAAGTAAGGCCTTTCTGTTCACTTTCTTTGGTGACTTTATCAAAGAGATTTTGCAGGTCTTGTTGGTTCTCAGCTATCAGTACTGTGTCGTCAGCATACCGAAGGTTGTTAATATTGTATCCTCCAATTTTTATGCCTGGTTCTGTGATGATCCATACCACGCTTGTTCTAAATTTATCCATACCACGCTTGTTCTAAATTTATCCATACCACGCTTGTTCTAAATTTATCCATACCACGCTTGTTCTAAATTTATCCATACCACGCTTGTTCTAAATTTATCCATACCACGCTTGTTCTAAATTTATCCATACCACGCTTGTTCTGAACAATTCATCCATGTTACACTTGTTCTGGATAATTTATTAATATAATGTTTTGTTCTGAACAGTTCATTTTTGCCTCGCTTGTTCTAAACAATTTATTTACGTTACACTTTATTCTGAACAGTTTATTCGCGTCACACTTTGTTCGGAACAGTTTATTCGCGTCACACTTTATTCGGAACAGTTTATTCGCGTCACACTTTATTCGGAACAGTTTATTCGCGTCACACTTTATTTGGAACAGTTTATTCGCGTCACACTTTATTCGGAACAGTTTATTCGCGTCACACTTTATTTGGAACAGTTTATTCGCGTCACACTTTATTCGGAACAGTTTATTCGCGTCACACTTTATTTGGAACAGTTTATTCGCGTCACACTTTATTCGAAACAGTTTATTCGCGTCACACTTTATTTGGAACAGTTTATTCGCGTCACACTTTATTCTGAACAATTCATTTACACACTAAACTTATATTTATCTCTATCGTGTATGAAAACAACAAGGTAGTGAACATACATTTTGAAGGAAGGTTAATCCACGTATCAAAAATTGTCTCATTAAATACGAGTACTTTTTTTCAGGGGAAAATTGTAAGAACAGAATAAAACGCAGCGTGTACCTGACAGTTTTCTACAACTAACTCCAATTATGATTGAAGATGAAACACTTCTTGCAAAAGGACACCGCAAAAAACACAGCAGAATGAGAGACCAGCTTCTGATCAAAACTGCCACTAGGTCTCTCTGCTACACAGCAGTTTCAGCTCATTTATTTTCATTCGCTCCCTTAAGAAGAACATGTTCTTCAGTGCCACTGATCAGGTTTAGAAGCTTTTCGAAGAGGGAATACCCAAAATATTACAGTAATAACTTTCGTGTGCTAATTGCCATTTGTCATATCTTGCATGTGAAAGGGATTATTTAGTCTTGGTATGTTTTTTAAGGACTAGAATTGTTTGTTTAAAAAATGTAATAAAAGTAGAAACTGAAGTGCATCTTGCTATTTAAAACAGTGCAACTTTTTTTTTATTAATAATACAGCAAGCAAACACCCAACGATTTTTTTTTTGGTCCCTAACACACTTCAGTTAATTTCAGTCGCATGTCTAGCGTGCAATGGACCAGTATTCAAGTGAACACTTGTGTGTGCAAGTTTCTTTTTTTTTGGTTGTTTTTTTTTCTGTTGCGTATCGTTTACTAGCTAGACATCATCTCATTACAGAAGCATTTGACCCACATACAGTGAGCCGGATACCTGTTTTTAATAGTAGGAACCTTCAAGACCACTTCTCTTTCCTCTATCAGTTCAGTCAGTCTCGTGCTCTCTAACGATTAACTTTCGCATTTTCATTACATTCATTTCTTCAGGTAACTGTTGTTTTTACCTTATAATACAGTATATTTATTCATAAATTATTATTTGTAAAAAAAAAAATGTGTGTAATACGTTTGTACTTTGTCTAAATTGTTACTGATTTTACAAGACATTTTTAAGCTTCTTAGATGCCATAAGAACAAAAAAATGAGAACCGCCAATACAGTGGATAAGCAGAAACGAACTGTTTTGTTAACAAGCAAGTTTTTCTTGCTAATGTTTTAACTCCGTCTTCTTTTTGGGGTTTTTTTTTCTGTGATGATATATTTTGCTACACCGTTAAGTTGTGCTACCTTATGTTTTTTGTGTATGAAGTGTCTTATGCTATCTTGTGCGAAGTTATACTGTCTTGTGCTATCTTGTGTGAAGATATACTGTCTTGTGCTATCTTGTGTGAATTTATGATGATATATTTTGCTGTACTGTGAAGTTGTCCTTCCTTATGTATTTTTGTGAAGTTATAATGTCTTGTGCTATCTTGTGTGAAGTTATACTGTCTTTTGCTGTCCTATGTGAAGTTTAATGTCTTGTGCTATCTTGTGTGAAGATATACTGTCTTGTACTATCTTGTGTGAAGTTATACTGTCTTGAGCTACCCTGTATGAAGTTATACTGTCTTGTGCTTTCTTGTGTGAAGTTATAGCGTCTTGTATGAAGATATACTGTCTTGTACTATCCTGCATGATGATATAATGTCTTGTGCTATCTTGTGAGAATTTATAATGTCTTATGCTATCCTCTGTGAAGTTATACTGTCTTGTGCTATCTTGTGTGAAGTTATACTGTCTTGTGCTATTTTTATAAAAGTGCTAAAGTGCAGAGTACACCATGTATTAATAGTCCCTGCCTTCAGAATGTGGAAAAACATATTTTAGCGGTTCATGGGAACGCGTAAAGCAGTGTAAAAATGTGTGAGTTCAAGAGAGTATGAGGAAACATATCAAGAGAGTTCTTTGCATGAAAAACGACAAAACAACAACAACAACAAAACTCTACAGGAACTCCGCCTTCAGATCTGACAACTGTAAACATCACAAACATGTAAACATCACAAACATGTAAACATCACAAACATGTAAACATCACAAATATGTTTGTTCTGTAGGTTCCTTTACTCACAAACTCTTGCAGGTGTCGAGAACGAAAAGCTCAGACCAATTGGCCGACTCAGCTGAGGAAAGGCAGAAAATGAATGGAGCAGACTTCCATCAGTGCTATAAAAGAAAAAACTGGGCGAATAGAAGACTTCACTGACAACTGTGAATCAGCGTCGCTGTCAAGAATGGAGGAGTGGGGGATAAAACTTAGGGTGGCGAAAAATGAACGATTTATCAAGAGCTCCAGACGAACAACAGTGAGTGTCATCAGCTACTGTACACTGAAGGAGAGGAAGATCGGAGCACTTATTGATGTATCGAGTGCATGGACTGACTAACTAGCTAGCTAATTAACTGACTGGTTGACTAACTAACTGATTGGCTGACTGACTAACTACTCAGCTAATTAGCTGGCTGACTAACTAGCCAACTAATTAACTGACTGGCTGACTAACTGATTGGGCGACTAACTGACTGGCTGACTAACTAGCTAGCTAATTAACTGACTGGCTGACTGACTAACTGACTGGCTGACTAGCTAACTGACTGGGTGACTAGCTGACTGAATAACTGACTGGCTGACTAGCTAACTGACTGGGTGACTAGCTGACTGAATAACTGACTGGCTGACTAGCTAACTGACTGGGTGACTAGCTGACTGAATAACTGACTGGCTGACTAACTGACTGACTAACTAACTGGCTGATAGACCAACTGACTGACTGAGTGGCTGACTGATTGACTGACTAACTAACTAACTGGCTGGTAGACTAACTAACTTACTAACCCGTGCTATAAACGGAAAACCAAAGAAGAATAAAAAAATCACCTATCTTTGGTCATATTCCTGCTGCGTCTACAATCCGCTTTAACAGTTAAGTATGTGCTTCAGAATCCCTTGATGAGGTTGAAAGACTCTCCGAAGACAGGAAAAACTGGGTCTTGCGAGCCCTATGTGACGTTTAACGGCACGGGAAGGATATAAGATGTACGAAGATGTGCTTCGGAGTACATAGTTCTTCAGAAGCTGAGACAGAAAAAACTATTCTTCATTCGACACTATAACAGACTACGTAGATCCACATCGCCAGACCTGGCTGTCGAGTTCAAGCCTGAAGAGAAAGCCATTTGTGTTGTTGCACGGAGGAAAAAACTGCCGACATTTCTCAAGAGTTATCGTCATCAAAAACGTGAATGGGGAAGGACTAAGACCTACTGGGCCAGAAAGTTTGAGAACTTGACACTGTAAGATGAAGGTCAAGTAAGATGATAAAATAAACAGTTTCTGTATCTGTCTTTCCGTTCAAGGCACGTCATGGCAATGAGGCCTAATTTAAGCACTAGCGACTGCAGTCCAGAATCGTCCGCTGATTTTGTTTCACCGAGACCTCGTGGCGCTCCTAACCGAAGGAGCATTTGTGGAAGATACATTTCATCATTTTCTTCTTCATACAATGTGAAATGGTTCCTTTATATGAAAAGTCTTAAAATATGAATTGTCCAATCCGTTTTTATTAAGCCAAAACGCTCACAAACATGGAAATTTCACGAATAGCCGATGCCGAATAATGTAAAATGATGTGCCATAATTAGATTTCGGAACACACACAGAGCTTGTAGAGTAAGGCAATTTGACACTCTTCGGGCTGCAACAGGATCTGAAGAACAGCGAAAAGGAAAGTGCTACAAGAAAAATAACTTGCCGCTTGAAGCTTTTGTGCGAGTAATGAGACCTCATATTAATCATAAGAAACGATAAGTGGTCCGAATAGCTGTGAAGTATGTGATTTTAATTGCTCCATACAAATGATATTGCTCTCGTCGTTGACGGGCTGGTGTTTGTACTAGGCAAACAGGATGAAAGATTTGGGTTTTGGAGCATAAGGGCGCTTTGTTCCACTTTGATTGATTATGAAAAACCTTGCAGGCCCCGCGTCGCTGGATAGCGTCGTAGCCCGTATGCAGACGGCCAGAATCTAGCCATGAAATACAGCCCGCACAAAGACGTAATTTCACCGAACCCACTCCGCAACCCCCTTCCCCCCACCCCCCACTTTTTCTGTTCGCCCATCATTAATCCGAGAATAGCTCCAGAACTCAGCAAGGGTTTTCCTATATTGGTTATTGGTTACGTTCCGTTTCTTGTCATTAATCTGTTCGCAGTTTTAAATCAACCCATTTAGTCGCCAAACAAATTAAATAATGAAAGTATCGTTTCACTTATAGAAAAAAAAAATGTAATGACTTAGTACATTCAAGTGGGGATCGGTTTCGTGGATCATTTTAAGATCTTGGCATGGGAAGAATCTTTTGCTTTGCGTTAGTTTCCTTTACTTTAAATGTGAAAGCATTCATACATTTCTGTCCCACACTAACGGTGTATCTCCAGTTTGTATACCCGTGGACTTTACGCTAGGAAATCAAGACTTATACCAAACGTGGTTTCTAATTCAATTGTTTCTCAGACATCAGCACATCTCTGTAGCATAGTTTAGTTTCTAATTCAAATGTTTCTCAGACATCAGCACATCTCTGTAACATAGTATAGTTTCTAATTCAAATGTTTCTCAGACATCAGCACATCTCTGTAACATAGTATAGTTTCTAATTCAAATGTTTCTCAGACATCAGTACATCTCTGTAGCATAGTTTAGTTTATAATTCAAATGTTTCTCAGACATCACCACACCTCTGTAGCATAGTTTAGTTTCTTCTTCTTCTTCGTTCGCTTCTACCACCAAAACCACACTGTGATCCTACTGAATTTACGCCCCGAAAGGACCACACGAGATCCACGAGAGGACCACAAGGGGTTCAGAGTATCACAGGGCTTTAGCCTGTATTCTTGGTGGGTCTCAGAAGCGAGATTGCGTGACACCGTGGTTTTCATTGCATCAGTTTAGTCTAGGGTTGGAATTTCTCACCGGAAGACCTCGACGTGTTTAGGATATCAGTGCATCCCCGCTGGGTGAGAGGCGGTAGCCCACCCAGGCCAGAGTTGGACCTTCTCACCAGAAAACCTCGACGTGTTTTGAGATACCCGTGTATCACAGCCGGGTGAGAGGTGGTTGCCCATCCAATCCAGAGTTGGACTTTCTCACCGGAAAACCTCAGCGTGATTAGGATACGCAAACATCCCCGCTGGGTGAGAGGTGGTTATCTATCTAGACTGCCCTGGTCCAGTGTCTCCGACTTCAGCATTTTGCAGTCGTGGCCGCTACCCTTCCTAGTTGTGACCAGGATGGAGCTTTTGTCCAGGAGGACGAATCCTCGCCACTAGTGACTTCCACCCCTGGGTTGAGCCGGTTTAGGCATATTATCCCAGTATGGGCGTGTTTGGGACGTGACCGACCTCTAGAGCAGAGGTACTGTGACATGCATAGCCTTCAAGATTCACCCCTGGTATGAGCCGGTTTAGGCAAAGTTCACCAGTATGGGTGTATATCAGGCGTGACCGACCTCTAGAGCGGAGGTGGCATGACATGTCTAGCCATCAAGTTCCACCCCTGGTGTGTGCCGGTTTAGGCATATTTCGCCAGTGTAGGTGTATTTCGGACGTGGCCGGCCTCTAGAGCAGAGGTGCCGTGGTATGTATAGCTCTCGTAGCGATACTACTGGACATACCGATTAAATTTCACTTTATCCTTTCCACCACCTTTCCCATCGGCACCGCACAGCAGCCTTTATTTCTTTTCCGCATTTCTTCCTTGACCGGGAGGATGTTCACTCCACTCGCGGCATTTGAAGAGTCTCGCCAGCAGTGTCTTAACTTCTGGGACAAGCTGGTTCATGCATTTCACCCGATATGACTGCACTCAGGACGTGGCCGACCTCCAGACCAGAGGTGCCGTGATTTGACTGTTTGCTTCGCTTTATCCTTTCTACCACCTTTTCTGCAGTGATGCTGCGCGGCAACCTCATTTGCACCTTTCTTCGTTGGCCGGGAGGAGCACCGCTCCACGCACGGCAATTGAAAAATCTCGCCAACAGCGTAGTTTAGTTTCTAATTCAGATGTTCCTCAGACATCAGCACGTCTCTGTACCATAGTTTAGTTTCTAATTCAAATGTTTCTCAGACATCACCACACATCTGTAGCATAGTTTAGTTTCTAATTCAAATGTTTCTCATATATCAGCACATCTCTGTACCATAGTTTAGTTTCTAATTCAAATGTTTCTCAGACATCAGCACATCTCTGTAGCATAGTTTGGTTTTTAATTCAAATGTTTCTCAGACATCAGCACATCTCTGTAGCATGGTTTTAATTCAAATGTTTCTCATACATCAGCACATCTCTGTCGTGTGGTTTATCGCAAGAGTACCTGATGTTCAGAGACATTTTTGATCTAATTTCATAGAGGTACTATCAACATTTAATAGTAGTGGCAAAGGTGACTATCACACCATAGAGACATCCAGGGATAATAGTAGCCCCCATCTCTTCCTCGACGTGTGCTAACATCAGACTGATGCTGTCAGTATTAGGCCTTCCCAGCCAGTATGAACTACTGCTCTGATATAAATGCTGTTCTGATATTGTTTTGCTATAGATTAATGATATTTACCTGGTTTTCTGTAGTTCCTTGCCAGCACAAGCTATCTCGTCTTATTTTTCCTATTACATATAACAGACTCAGATATCCTTTGTTAAAGTTACTAGTAATATTACAGATATTGGTAGTAGTGTTTCCAATATAAATTGCTGTTATATCTCCGCGTATCTGAGAATCAGAGCTACTCGCTGTGAAATCTATGTGAAAATTGTACGCAACATTGACATTCAATTTGGATATGGAGTAGTAAAATTTTTTTCTTTCTGAATAATTGTAAGCAGGTTCAAGTAACAAAGTTTCATACAGGCTCCATTAGAATGGTTGACAGTTGCTTCTATTATTTATATATTAATTGTATATTAATTATATATTAATTATATATTATAATATCTTTGAAATAAAATATCACCTGACAGCATTGCGGTTTGGCCTTTAGTGAAGTATGTTTTGAAACGAAGGCAGTGCTTTAGACATCCTACCATTGTGCTCCAAGCATTGAATTCACACTTAGTATGCTCAAGTCATACTAGAGGGATGAGCGAATGGTTTCAGACTGAAACAGGCGTGAAACAAGGATGTATATTATATCCCTTGCTTTTTGGAATTGCCATAGAGTTTATAATGAAAAAATGCTGTACAGGTTAGACTGGCATTGATTGGGTACATGGGACCCAAATAGAAGATCTTGATTTTGCTAATGATATAATACTTATCAGTGACAACGTGAAATCGATGCAGGAAAAAACAGATTCCCTATCTTCATTGGCTAGCGAAATAAGTCTTGAAATTAACAAAGACAAAACAAAAATAATGAAACTTCTCATTAATCGAGAAGGAAAAATATATGTAGAATGAACAATTGTTGAGGAAGTAAACCAATTTGCATACCTTGGCAGATACATAGACCAAGATGGTGACACCAGGAAGGAAGTTAGAATTAGAATTGCAAAAGCAGCATTGTCCTTCAAAAATCTTGAGAACATATGGAATTAAAAAGTTATAAGCACAAAAACCAAGTTAATATTATTCAATTCAAACGTGATATCCACCCTCATTTATGCATGCGATAGCTGGAAATTAACTAAAGAAATAGACAAGAAATTAGACTCTTTTGAAAACTTGGTATAAGGTGGAACGAATTCAAGAACAACGCAGAGATAAGACAGATGAGCAAACAACAACCTATCTCATGGGTGATCCAAAAAAAAAAAAAGATGGACATATGTAAGCCATGTGATGAGAAGAAACAATCAGAGAATATCAAAACAAGCTATCAAATGGAGCATAACATGCCGAAGAAAAAGAGGTCGACCTCGTGAAACTCTAAAGAGGACATTGTTAAGAGAAGCTAGTTTAGTGGGCATAAAATCCCTTGATGAGGTTGAAAGACTCGCAGAGAAAAGGAAAACTTGGCAAACAACTATGCGAGTCCTGTGTGACGTTTAACAATACGGGAAGGATGTAAAATGCTCTAGTCAGTGAGTTAGATATCTAGCTATAAAGGTTCAACCAACAAGTTGATATCCTACAAATGTGATCCATTCATTGAGTTAGATATCCTACAAATGTGATCCATTCATTGAGTTAGATATCCTACAAATGTGGTCCATTCATTGAGTTAGATATCCTACAAATGTGATCCATTCATTGAGTTAGATATACTACAAATGTGGTCCATTCATTGAGTTAGATATCCTACAAATGTGATCCATTCATTGAATTAGATATACTACAAATGTGATCCATTCATTGAGTTAGATATCCTACAAATGTGATCCATTCATTGAGTTAGATATACTATAAATGTGGTCCATTCATTGAGTTAGATATCCTACAAATGTGATCCATTCATTGAGTTAGATGTCCTACAACTGTGATCCATTCATTGAGTTAGATGTCCTACAACTGTGATCCATTCATTGAATTAGATGTCCTACAACTGTGATCAATTCATTGAATTAGATGTCCTACAACTGTGATCCATTCATTGAGTTAGATGTCCTACAACTGTGATCCATTCATTGAATTAGATGTCCTACAACTGTGATCCATTCATTGAGTTAGATGTCCTACAACTGTGATCCATTCATTGAATTAGATACCCTACAACTGTGATTCATTCACTGAGTTAGATATCATGCGACTGTTCTCAGACCATTGAGTTATACACTATATTGTTGTTCTTCAGTCAGTGAGTTATACACCATATAGTTGTTCTTCAGTCAGTGAGTTATACACCATATAGTTGTTCTTCAGTCAGTGAGTTATACACCATATAGTTCTTCAGTCAGTGAGTTATACACCATATAGTTGTTCTTCAGTCAGTGAGTTATATTCCGACCCTGTACTCCAATCAACCCACCCGGAAGAAAATAGTATTTTGCACCATTTTTATGGTGAAACTGAAAAATACATGCCCGAAAACGAAGCACTCCAAGCTATAGAATTGTCAGACTGTCAGTGCATTACAGAATAAACAGACATTCACGTATAAAACGTAATCTTGTATATGCTATACCACAGAAAAGACGTTCTTTTTTTCATTTTAAATTAAAATTATTTAAAATTTGATCAGTCGTTCACCTGATTTCAAACATGCCACGGTAATATATGTGTAGAGTGTGTATTCATTTGAGCATAATTTTCACGAATTTCATTACTGTACATTAGGATCCCTTGGTTTATGGGTGATATCAAATGATCTGTAATGGGAATCCCTATGGGAAAAGAAAGAGAGGCCGCCCAAAGACTACACGTGAAAGCACCGCTGAGGTACAAAAGCTGGACTTGGACCGTGAGAGGTGGAGAGACGTTCTTGCTGCCTTGCGGGACGTCACATGGCTCACTGGGTGAATGCTTAGCTGATCACAGACCGGGGACGTAGATAAAGTCAGATCAATGCACCCCGTTTTAATAATACGAGTTTCCGTCAGACTGGACGCTTTCAAGCTTCGCAGAGAATTATTTGTTTTTAAAGCAGTAACTAACTTTAAAATATTGCCAACGAATTCCAGGCTTTGTAACACAAAGGCCCCAGTATACGTACACCCTTCTCTGGCTGACGCGCGTGTATGGCCATACAAGTGTTCCTTTCAGTTCTAATAGGTGATCGAATAACAGAGAAAAGCTATTGCGGAAAGGCCTTCTTCTGCTGTGATCATGCGTGTGACAACTACAGGAACATCCCCCATGCAGGACGCTCAAAAGCAGGTAACAACGCCCCCCCCCCCCATGTAAGATGCTCAAAAGCAGGTAACAACGCCCCCCCCCCCATGTAAGATGCTCAGAAGCAGGTAACAACGCCCCCTCCCCCATGTAAGATGCTCAAAAGCGGGTAACAACGCCCCCCTTGCAGGACGCTCAAAACCGGGTAACAAGGCCTTTTTGATCAGAACATAAGGAGTTGTTTAATGGAAGACGATGAAGACTCGCGATAAACAAGCTCTCGGGGAAACATGAGAACAATGCAGTGATAGACAACGATGCTTCTCTCTGGCATGCTCTGCTCGCATCACATAACCATCGTCGTCGCTACGTACTCCAGCGAATCATCTTCAGCCGTCCATCATATATTCTGCAAGCCTTCTCATTCAAATGACGCTTTCTTAACTTTTCCCCGCGTTTAGATTGCGGAGCCAAGACTCACGTAACGTAGTGAGCTGTGCTCTACTTTTTTACTCGTCTTTGTCCGTTTGTTAAGTTTTGTGACCACACGGCAACCCAGACTGCTATAGCATTACAAATAAGAACAGACTCATCATCTACCCTAATCTGTATGTGGGCATATTCAATACACCCGAGTAATTTTAAGCGGAAGGCGGAGTGCTTTGTGTTCTGATAGTGGATCACGTGACACCCTGACTGATCGAAGTAATTCTTAGCAAATCTCTGAATATCCGCTAATTACAAGGTCTTCTGCGTTATGTGGATAAACTGTTTGCTCCGTGAAGAAGGACTCGACTGCTGTCTCTGCAAACAATTAAGGATGCTGAGAAAACTGACGTCATTCCGAAATAGGAAAAATCTTTCCAGGGCCTCTAAGGGGAATGTTGTAAGAAAGTGCGAAACCATTTCAAACTACCTTCTTTTTCTTTTTCTTCTTTTTTTTCTTCTTCTTCTCCCTCTGCCCCCGCCCCCCCCCCACCCCCGCCTTCCTGTGCCCCTAGTGGAACCTTCACCACTCCCACCCACCCCCTGATAACCCGGCCCTGGAGTGATGTACTCTCAAGAAGCCTCCTCTTGGATTCGAACCGGGAACACTAGCGCAAGTCATTGGAACCCACTTCTTATCCTACTTGATGTTTGTATTTCACGATCACCACGGCATTATCCGCCGCGGTGGTGTGCAGTGGTTAGCACCGTCAATCAGAAGGTCCCTGGTTCGATTTCGCACTCGGGCGGAAAATTTTTTCGGACCCTGGAGTCAATCCAGCCTCAAAATATGAGTACCTGGTCTTTTTGCTAGGAGAACAAAGGCAACGATGAAGGTGTTTGTATCCTTACCTCAAATTCTTCAGTGGCCTAGAAATGTGAAGGCACTGACACTTCACACCCCTACGGCATACAAAGGATACGGGACATAGACGGCTCTGGCAGCAAAGAGCTCAAGTTCGTAGTTTTGGGGATATCCTACAAATATAACAGCTATAGCAACAACAGTAACACGAATAAAAGCCCTAGTTCAAGCTTGTAGTTACCGGAATATCCTACATATATAACAACTATAACAACAACAGTAACACGAACAAAAGCCCTAGTTCAAGCTTATAGTTACCGGAATATCCTACATATATAACAACTATAGCAACAACAGTAACACGAATAAAAGCCCTAGTTCAAGCTTGTAGTTACCGGAATATCCTACATATATAACAACTATAGCAACAACAGTAACACGAACAAAAGCCCTAGTTCAAGCTTGTAGGTGCCGGGATATCCTACATATGTAACAATTATAGCAACAACAGTAACACGAATAAACGCCCTAGCTCAAGCTTATAGTTACCGGGATATCCTACATATATAACAACTATAGCAACAACAGCAACACGAATAAAAGCCCTTCATGTTAAAAGACTAAACTCTCTTGTGTGTCTTGGGCACTAACACCTTATCCCCGAGGCGTTTCCGCGTCTTCAAAATGTTATCTTATCTGCCTCCTAGAGCTGGTGATCACATAATAACAAAGAGAGAGAAATCTAAACACACCATGAAGTGTCCCAGTCCACAAATAACCACATTTTGCTTTCTCCTATTCAGACTGGATCAAAAAAGCTGTGAACAGTGATGTAAACAAGAGCTTAGGGAACGAAAGGACGCTGTCTGACGCTACCAGTTTGCATTTTGCTAGACTTCAGAACTAGAGTAAGCGCTGTTTACATCTGAAGACGTATCTTGTTATAATAGTCCCAAGAGAACACAAGTCAAACTAAAAAAAAAAAACAATGCGATGAAACAATAGCAAAAGCTGGATAAATATTATATGACTTCTTTGCACGATACTTTTTACAATAAGCACTGGACTAAATGACAACAGTAAAGGTAAAATATGCAAAACATAAGTGAAAATTTATTTGTTTTTCAGTGGCCCATATCGTCATTGTCAGAAATGGTCAACAGGAGTCTGTTAGTATCAAAAGTACACAGTGCAGATAAGTAACTCATTCTTACTTTTTCATATTTGTAACATTAGATGCAGGGAAGATTTAGGGCACTATAGAGGAGACAAAGCAGCTAAAGGCCATGAAGTTGACACGACAGACGAAACCAGTGGACAAGTATAATAAGAAATTCGCTGGTGCAAAAAAAAAACAACAAACAAACTGAAACGGAAAGGAGAGAAAGAAATGCGAAATAGGGATGTCGACGAATTTTTTGTTCACAATTTGTGGTGCACCTACTTAAAGCTGAAAAAAATTCAAGATGGGAGGGTGATAGGTGAAAGAGGCAGAGAACGGAAAAGAATCTTATATCTTATATGCCGAGAAACGTCACATAGGGCTCGCAAGATAGTTCGCCAATTTTTCCTGTCTTCGGCGAGTCTTTCAACCTCATCAAGGGATTTTATGCCTGTTAATTTGGCCTCTCTTAACAATGTCCCCTTTAGAGTTTCACGCGGTCTGCCTCTTTTTCTCTGGCCTGTTGTGTTCCACTTGATAGCTTGTTTTGGGATTCTCTGATTGTTTATTCTCATCAAGTGACCAACATATGTCCATCTCCTTTTCCTCATCACCCATGAGACTGGTTGTTGTTCAGTCATCTGCCTTATCTCTGCATTGTTCTTGAATTCGTTCCACTTGATGCCGAGTATTTTCCTTAGGAATTTGTTTTCAAAAGGGTCTAATTTCTTGTCTATTATAAAAAGATTAGCACTTCTGAAATGTGCAAATTCAGACTTGAAGAAATTTGATGCGTAAATGTCCACCCGAGAGTATTGGTAACACTGAGTTAGAGAGACACGAAAAATGTGATTGCATTACATTTTATGACCAAATTATTGAGCAAACAACCGTTGGCTGTATCTCTTAAACGTGTTTGATTACTCTTCATTGCTAAACGAAATCTCATAACCCAGTTTCTGATATACTGAGGTCTCTTTCAAGCAAAGATTCTAGGGAAGCGGTCTCCGAAACAAGTCCAAAATCACGACCAACTTCTGTCTGACCGAAGGTCTTATCAGCCAAAACATGACAGAATTTCGCTAATATACGAAATTTCGTAGCTTCGGGACGCACCAAGAGGTTAACTATATATAGAACGTAAGTATTTGTTACGCGTGTTTGATCTAAATGCATTTTGTAATAAAATACATGTCAAGGATCAACATCTTCCCAGTTTGCATTGTCTTCACTGCCCCTGTCGAGCCCATTCAAATTCTGCGCATGCGTGATGGACGGCAGCCCTCAGTATGGGGAAACTGCTGATATTTGAGGCTACTTGGCCTTGCAGGAAAAAGAATAGAGAGGGCAAAATAGGAGTACAATAACCTGGCACTGATGGTGTTTGTAGGTAGCTCTTACTGGTGCTGTCTGTAGGTAGCTCTTCCTGGTGCTGTCTGTAGGTAGCTCTTACTGATGCTGTCTGTAGGTAGCTCTTCCTGGTGCTGTCTGAAGGTAGCTCTTATAATAATAAAAATGCTTTCTTTTCCGTTTTTAAAAACAGTTTTGAAGCAGGTGTTAGCAGTTGAAATATGTTAGCAGTTTTACAGATGTTAGCAGTTTCATATAGCATCTTTTTGTTGTACAGTTTCTCCCAAGGCTGATTCTACTGCTACTCCGCTATCGTAACAAGCTTCAGTAACCATACACTGTTGCAAATCCAGTTATAGCTGCCACTATCACATGACAGCATGCAAACGTGACACTGACGGGTCCTGAAACAGTTGATGAAGAGATTCTCTCCTGTCCGCCTTCTGGTATCCCTTGACACTCTTCTGGATTTCCAGGTATATGAACTTTGACCCCCCTCCCATTTTTTAAAAAAGTAGCTCAAAGTAAACGTAATTAACCTTAGTGGGAAAACAAAGCTGTTCGAACAATATATCAGTTATTTCTCAACATGGATGCTGGCCTGGTTGAAAACAATGCCCGTGGCGGGCGCGACTTAATTTCACGTTTTGTAGCTAGTTTAAGCTAAGCAACAAAGCTCCTAAAGACTGCCGCCCAGATCGAATGTCACTCAAATGGCGTTCTCGGAAAAGTCTAGTGGCTTAGCGTGAAACTGGAGACATCTTGGAGGAAGTTCAAGCTCTCTTGGATTGAGGGGGGGGGGGGGGGTTAATGAATCAGGGTTGTCAATTCTGGCAAGAGGTTGCTGGAACTCGTGAGGTTTTTCGCTTCAGAATAAGAGAAACGTGTAAACTGCAATTATTTATGACATATCTGTAGATTAAGGTACCGGCTAGCGTGGTGGTTAGAGCACTCCTTTAGCAACCGAATGGTTGAGGGTTCGAATCCCCAGCTTGAGGGGATTTTTTTTCCCGACCAATACGCCCCCGAGGTCGACCCGGTCTTTTAAAATGGGTAACAGAGGAAGGAAACCCAGCGAAGAAAAGAACTGGCCATCCTACCTCATACGCTGATGGCCCAGCATAATGAGGTCTCTAACGCTTCATCCCCTACGGCATTTGCTATGGGACTATCTTTAACCTATAGATTAACCACCACCCAGGCCTCTAGGCTAGACTTAATAAGACTCCGAAATCTCTTGATGAGACTGAGAAGCTAGCCGAGAATAGAGACTCAATGTGAGACGCTGTGCGAGCCCTGTGTGACTCCTGACGGCACAAGAAGGATATAATAGATTACTATATGATTTTGTATTGCACTGACTAAACACTACTGATACGTCACTGCATAGAAACAAACGTTTATCAGCAAACTTGTTACGAACTTCTTTAACTATATGTCTTGTAAACAAAGTTTGTTCTGCACTTGCATTCTCCCATTCCCCCCCCCCCCCCCCCCGCCGCGCCCTTAATGCCGACCCTATAAGCTTAAGTCCTCTCAGCCTAATGGGTAATTTGTCAGGGCTGTAATGATTATTATACTTTTAATGTTTACATTTTAGATTTCCTCATTCATCAGTTTTGTTTTCCCATCTCTCTGAGTTGGCATCATCGGTGGATGTGGCTTGCCCAGTTTCTAATGAAAATGTTTTATTTACTAAATATAAACTTTATAAACTATGGTTGTATACGGTACACAACAATTCAAACTTACCATTAGAGGCTGGTCCAGTAGATGGTAATTTATCATTGCTAGTAATCTGGACTGAACGAAACCTGAAACGTTTTGCGGGGAACTGCATTGTTGATAGATCTGAAAGAGACAGACAGACTAGTACTCTGCTGACAGACTAGCAGTCTGTACCAGTGCTCCTCAGACAGACTAGCAGTCTGTACCAGTGTTCCTCAGACAGACTAGCAGTCTGTACCAGTGCTCCTCAGACTTTAACGTCAAACAATTCATATTTTTATTCCGTTGTGTCAAGGACCGGTAAATGAGGAAAAATAGGTTAATGTAAATAGTGACATCATCTGTGCAAGCCAGAGATTCCCCAGTCCCAGGTCGCGGCCCAAATTGGGGTCACGGGAAGTCTGAGATAGGAGTCGCAAGGGGATCTGAGGTCGGGTCATGTGAAAATATTCTGAAATTTATTGCCAAAATGTATTTCATTATATATATGGTTTAGGGCATCGGAACCTCTGATGTAAGCCAGTCGTAACTCCAACGAAAAGCCTATAAACATTTGTACTAACCTTGTTTTTGCTGCTGTATCTTCATGCACACATGAGCTACAAGTTCTTTTGGCAAAACAATTATGTCCAATGACAGAAAAATCCTGTTATTTTTGTGTGGATAGAAAAAAAAATTACAAACCTGATAAAACAGGCAAAGAAAAGTTTATAAAAAAATAAAAAATAAAAAAATTACTAAAATAGCGACATTCGCATAAAGAAATATTGTTATTGGCACACTCGGAAAAAATCCTACATTTTTTTTTGGGACCAGATTTGTAGCGGTTTTGGCACTGGAAAGTCGATACTATTAATGGTCCAGACAATATGACTTCCAGGTATTGGTGATAATGTTAGTAGTACAGGCAATATGACTTCCAGGTTTTGGTGATAATTTTAGTGGTCCAGGAAATATGACTTCCATGTATTATAGATAATTTTAGTGGTCCACGAAATATGACTTCCAGGTTTTGGTGATAATTTTAGTGGTCCAGGAAATATGACTTCCATGTATTAGAGATAATTTTAGTGGTCCAGGAAATATGACTTCCAGGTATTAGTGATAATTTTAATGGTCCAGGAAATATGACTTCCAGTCATAATTTTTTATAAATAGGAAACTACGAGGCTTTGGTACGGTAAAGTAAAAGAACAGAATTTTGTAGGATTAGACCTCGGAAAAAATCGTAGACAAAGCACTTTAGTGAGACGTGAGAGAAAGAAAACTCACAAGAGAATTACCTGGGATTCGAACACGGACTCTGGTAGGACGAGCAGGCATTGGTGATAATGGAAAGAAGCATATACTTCATGCATTTTAACTGGTACGGGCGAGTGAAATGCTTTCAATGATTCACGCTTAAATGTTGATAGTGCTAGCAAGGAAATGTCTGAAGCTCTGCGGCCAAAAGCACGGCCTCCAAAGAAAGGAAACATTTTATCTCGATACTAAATATAGACACATCAGGCTAGAACAATGAACGAAGAAGAAAGAAAAGCAAGAAAAAAAAGAAAAAGGAAGGAAAAAGAAGAAGAAGAATCTTAAAGAAGAAGAAGAGGGAAAGAAAGAAAGAACGAAAGCAAGAGAAAAGAAGAAAAAGAAGAAGAAAAGAAACAAAGAAGAAGAAGAAGAAAAATAATGTTGATAAAGATAAAAAGAAGAAGAAGAAGAAAAAGAAGAAGAAGAAAAGGAATGTTGTTAAAGAAGAAGAAGAAGAATGTTCTTAAAGAAGAAAGAAAGAAAGAAAATAAAGAGAGATGAAGAAGAAAGAAAGAAAGCGAAGAAAGAAACAAAGAAGAAGAAGAAGAAGAAATACTAACAAATGCTAACAATAGGAACGACACACAGAATTAATGCCAGGTCAAAAGAAGAACATGTTTGAGACACACTGCACCTTTTCTTTTTCAACACATCAAGATGTCAGAATTTATCTCTTCTCTTCCCCCTACGGACCAGAGAAGTCAAAACAAATTATGTTTCTCATTTAAACGTGTGCAATGTTTTGCTATGTGCCTATTCTTGTTGCTAGCTGTGGAGACACACAGTCCTTGTTAGACTGAATGAGTCTAATTCCAACAGTGAATTGTGGGTCCACGTGTATAATCAGAGGGGTTAGTTTAATTCTAATTGTGAATTGTGAGTCCACGTATACAATCAGAGCGGTGGGTCTGAGTCCAACAGTGAATTGCAGGTCCATAAGGTCTGACAATTAAGTAATGAGACTAACTCCATTTAAAAATAAAATAAACAACAGTTGAAGATATCACCTGTATTTTATTCAAAGTAAGCCTCTTGTGTATTGATACAGCGAGTGGCACGATCTAACAAACACTGGAACGACCTCTGCAGTTCTTCTGTTGGTATGGCCCTTAAACTCGATGTTACGGTCCTTTGGATGTCATCAGTATCGCCAAAGAAGCGTCCTTTTAATGGTAACTTTAATTTTGGGAATAGAAAATAATCATAGGGAGAAAAATCTGGGGAATAGGGTGGATGGTTGAGAACACACACTTGTTTTGGGGCCAAAAATTCCTGTACAAACTACCGCCCGGTGAGCCAGTGCATTATCATGAAGAAGGAAAAAATTGCCAGTTGCTGGACCCGGGTCGAGAATCCTTTCCAATAAGCGATTCAAAATACTTACATTTTAGCAGTGACAGTCTGTTCTTCTGGAATAAATTATTTGTGAATAACTCCTTTGCTGTCGTAGAAGCACACCAACATTGTCTTCACTTTTGACTTTTGAAGACGAATTTTTTTTTTCTTTTGGTGATGATGATTACTTCCACTGAGCACTTTGGCGTTTAGTTGTGGGATCATAGCAGAAGATTCATGTTTCATCCTCTACAACAATCAAATTTAAGAAATGTTTATTTCTGCGACGTGTTCTGATGATGTCTTTTGCGCACTCAACACACTGATGTTTTTGATCATCTAACAATGAATGTGTTAGAAACCGGCAAGCAACTTTTTTCTTGCCCAAATCTTCCACTAAAATTTTGTGAATGGTCTCTTGGTTAACACCAGATTCGTCTGCCATCATCCTCACAGTCGAACAACGATCTTCTTGTATCCATTCTCTGACTTTTGCAATGAGTTCCTCATTATGAACAGAAATTGGGTGTCCATATCTAGTTGCATTTGTAATCATTTCCACACCACTTTTGAATTGTGAATATCACCTGAATATCTGTACACGAGATAAACAATTATCCCCATAAACTTGTTGCATCAACTCAACTGTCTCAATGACACTTTTTCTGAGTTTTAAACAGAATTTAATGTTAGCTTTTTGCTCCATGCTGATTACGTAACAATGCACCTCTGACTAGGTCAACAAAATGATGGCTTGTTTGTCGTCTGCTTATCGGGTGGCAATGAAAAGTTGCCAGATCATAGACGAAGGTTGCCTCTTTGGATTCCATGCTTTGTTTTATAGATTGCATTTTTGTCTTGGCCATAATAAAATCAGTCTCATTACCTAATTGCCGGACCTCGTGTGTGTGTATACATAGAGGAAAATGAAGAAGGAAAAAAAATGTTAGTGGTCCAGGCAATGTCACTTCCAGGCATTAGAGATAATTTTAGTGGTCCAGGCAATATGACTTCCAGGTATTGGTTATAACGTTAGTGCTCCAGACAATATGACTTCTAGATATTGGTGATTATGTTAGTGGTCCAGCAATATGAGTTCCGAGTATTGGTGATAATTTTAGTGGTCCAGGCAATATGACTTCCAAGTATTGGTGATAGTGCTAGTGGTCCAAACAATGTCACTTCCAGGTATTAGTGATGATATTAGTGGTCCAAGCACTGTCACTTCCAGGTATTAGTGATAATGCTAGTGGTCCAAGCAATGTCACCTCCAGGAATAATGATAATGTTAGTGGTCCAAACAATGTCACTTCCAGGTATTAGTGATGATATTAGTGGTCCAAGCAATGTCACTTCCAGGTATTAGTGGTAATGCTAGTGGTTCCAGCAATGTCACCTCCAGGAATAATGATAATGTTAGTGGTCCAAACAATGTCACTTCCAGGTATTAGTGATGATATTAGTGGTCCAAGCAATGTCACTTCCAGGTATTAGTGGTAATGCTAGTGGTTCCAGCAATGTCACCTCCAGGAATAATGATAATGTTAGTGGTCCAAACAATGTCACTTCCAGGTATTAGTGATGATATTAGTGGTCCAAGCAATGTCACTTCCAGGTATTAGTGATAATGCTAGTGGTCCAAGTAATGTCACCTCCAGGAATAATGATAATGTTAGTGGTCCAAACAATGTCACTTCCAGGTATTAGTGATGATATTAGTGGTCCAAGCAATGTCACTTCCAGGTATTAGTGGTAATGCTATTGGTCCAGGCAATATCACTTCCAGGTATTGGTGGTAATATTAGTGGTTCAGGTGATGTGACTTCCAGGCATTGGTGATAATGAAAAGAAGCACATACTTCATGCATTTTAATTGGTACGGGCGAGTGAACTTCTTTCAATGATTCACGCTTAAATACTGATAGTGCTAGCAGGGTTTAAACTTATAAAGTCCTCATATATAAGTCCTCATACTGTTTTCAGAATAATGGAAACTAGTTGAAGTTATAAGAAAGAAGAAAAAAGACAGTCAAAACATATTGTACATATCGTGAGAAGACAGAAGTTAGAGAACGTAGTAATCACTGGAAAGTTCAAGGGAGAAAGGATGAGGGAAAGCCAAAGAGACAAATATCTCAGTGGAGGCCGAAGAGAAAAATATCTCAGTGGAGGCCGAAGAGAAAAATATCTCAGTGGACTGACCAAGTGACATGGAAAAAAAAGTATTTGAACTGATCGGAAAGACCAAGAATCGCATAAGATTAGGAATCATGATCACCAACGCTGTCCGGCACGGGACGTAGTGTAAAGTGCTACAACCTAAAGCGTTTGAAAGTTGGCTTAATTTCTGAACATCATCGATTTTTTTTATGAGTATCTCTGCCGCAAATCATATTTCAACATTAATGATTGTTAACAGAGAACACATGGTAGAAACTAGAGGGTCTGAAAGTTAATGATTGTTAACAGGTACAAACTAGAATATCTGAATATCAATAATTGTTAAATGGATGCCCTAAGTACAAAACCAGAAAATCTAAAGATTGTTAACAGATAAACCGAGGAAAATTTAGAATAACTGAACATTAATAATTGACAAATTTTGAAAACACATGCCTACGGAAAATACTCGGTATAAAGTGGAACGAACTCAAGAACAACGCAGAGATAAGACAGATAAGCGAACAACAACCTGTCTCGTGGGTGATCAGAAAAAAGGACATGGACATATGTCGGTCACGTGATGAGAAAAAAAACAGTCAGAAAATCCCAAAACAAGCTATCAAGTGGAACACAACAGGCCGAAGAAAAAAGAAGTCGACCACGTGAAACTCTAAAAAAGGACATTGTTAAGAGAGGCAAAATTAGTAGACATACGTCTAATGACACGGGAACGATGTAAGATGTAAAATGTTAGAATAATTAACAGGCATCCCTGGTAGAAAGTAGAACATCGGAACATTAATTATAGGTAACCCTGTCATGCCTTAGAGGCACATAGGGATATGGTGTTAGTGCCCATATTTTCCTTGACCTGTCAGCACACTAGGGGGTGATATGGTCAGTATCACGCCTGGCTGCCTTTCCTTCCCCCAACTCCAGAAGAAGTCGAGTACCCATTTCTACAGCTGGGTGACTGGGGTGCCGCCGGCCGGATTCGAACTCCCGACCTTCGCCATGAGAGGCCAGTGCACTAACCACTTCGCCACTCAGACACCCAACATTAGTTATGGGTATGGAATATTTTTGGAACAAAGTACAAGTTTTAACATTAGTAACTGTTAACAATATCCTTGGTGATTATTAACAATATCCTTGATGATTACAAACAATATCCTTGGTGATTATTAACAATATCCTTGGTGCGAACTAGAAAATTTGTACACTAGTGACTGCTGTACAAGAAACATCCTCTTCTTCCTCTTTCTCCTTCTAATCTTCTTCTTATTCCTTTTCGTTCTAGATCCCTCCAAAACTTCATCAGCAAAGAGACACTGAGATGCACCTAATAAAAGGACACCAGCCATGTTGGCAAAAGACCCAAGTCACGTGTGAGCAAAGTTTAGGGTTGGAAACTCTCCTGTTTGTGCGTGTTCCCCACGCGTTTCTTAATGTGAAACACATCCTCCAAAACTGCACCAAATGTGAAACACGTCCTCCAAAACTGCACCAAATGTGAAACACATCCTCCAAAACTGCACCAAATGTGAAACACATTCTCCAAAACTGCACCAAATGTGAAACACATCCTCCGAAATTGCACCAAATGTGAAACACATCCTCCAAAACTGCACCAAATGTGAAACATATCCTCCAAAACTGCACCAAATATGAAACTCATCCTCCAAAACTGAACCAAATGTGAAACACTAAGAGGCACCAATGAAAGCACACAATGAGCTAAGGAACTACCCAAAAAAAAAAATGTTAAGTCAGTTTATCCAAGAGCCAGAACTGCAGATAGAAATTATACATGAAGAATGGAGAAGACGACAAGAGACAGGTCACTCAATGTTTCTTGTCGTCAGAAATCTTCATGCATGTGTCTCACATAGTCTTCTCCTGGAGCAAGCTTTAAACTCCCTGTTAAGAGTTGGATATGTTATGGTCAGTTTTGGAGCAGGTATAAGAAGCATTCTTACATCCTGCACAATGTAAAGGAGTCAGTTATTGACATATTCTGGTCATTTCTGGAGTCAGTTCTGAGAGGGGCATAAAAGGCATTGTTACAACTTAGCACGATGTAAAGCTAGGGCGGATGAAAGAGGCATCATTATATCCTAATATGATGTAAAGGAATCAGTTCTAGGACAGGTGTAAGAGGCATTCTTACACCCTCACACGACTTAAAGGAGTCAGTTCTGGTGTGGATATAAGATGCATCCTTACAACCTAACACGACTTAAAGGAGTCAGTTCTGGTGTGGATATAAGATGCATCCTTACAACCTAACACGCTGTAAAGAAGTCAGTTCTAGACACTGTTTTGGTTATTTCTGGAGTCAGCTCCGAGGCAGGTGTACAAAAAAAAAACAACAAAAACATCGTTGCACATTAACACAATAAGAGAGAAATCTTGGAAAGAGAAACAACACACACAAAAAAAATTGTGTTGAACGCTATGTACTTGAAAGTAACCTTTCCCTAGAGAGAATTTACAGACTCCACCTCTACGAGAAGGAGTAAGTGAGTGCACTATACTTTGTTGGCTAAGCAAAAATGCCCAAACAGCCAGCTTCTGTGAGAACATCGTGACATGGCAGGGTCTTGACCAATAATTCGCCGCCCCAGATTGCAATGCTCTTTGCCAAACTCATCGAACATGAGTGGTTCGGAAGGGAAGCCAGCACTGTGAGAGGAGGTACAGAACCTACCTGAGAGTCGGTGAGCATTTGTGGTAGGTGAGATAAGTTTGAAGACTGGTCTCGTGTTAAATTTTGATGCTCTGATTCCACCAACGTTGTCTTATACAGCACATAAAAATGATGATTGTTCGGTATCTATCTATCTATCTATCTATCTATCTATCTATCTATCTATCTATCTATCTATCTATCTATCTATCTATCTATCTATCTATCTATCTATCTGTCTGTCTACCTACGGCCTGATTACAACACTGTTAAGTTACGGGTGGTCCCAGCAGCTCAAAAACTGTTTACACAAAGCCAGTATGAATGACATGGCAGAGACAAGCACTTACATAAACTTGGAGTCTGACTCGGCTTTGTTTCTTGATGTACTCATGTTATACATATAAATATAAAACATAGGGCTTTTCCGTTATATGAAAACAGTTGTATTTACAGGTTTTACATTGGGTAAGAAATAGGTTATGGGACCTTTCATTACTCTCAGAAATGAAGCTAAGGGGCAAGCCGCTGGATAGGCTCCACGTGGTAACCAGTCGACTACTGTTTTGAGGACTTCCCTGAAAATCACGACACCCTGCTACCAAGAGTGCCCGTCTGGAGGTGGGATATGGTCTTTACCACCTGGTTCTGATAAGGATGCTGTCTCAGCTGCCACAGTTATAAACCAGAGGGTACATTTTCGAATTTTCTTTCATTCAAACTTTTAAGATAAAGATGAGGCAAATGAAAGAGTCAGTCAGTGGAAATAAAAAAGATAAAGCAGAGATTTTTTTTAAACCCAATCAAATGAAATGTGAATATAAAGCGAAGGCAAAGAAAACGCCATTCCGCTGGAATATAAAGATAAAGTGGAGGCAAACGTCATTCCATTGGAATATGAAGATAAAGAGGAGGCAAAGAAAACGTCATTCAACTACAATATGAAGATAAAGAGGAGGCAGACAAAAAGTCAGTCAATTACAATTAGAAGATAAAGCAGAGACAAACAAAAATTAATTACGGTGAAACAAAGCGTTTGTAACAAAGTCACAAGAATCTTACATTTTTCCTCGGTTAATTCATGGATGCATCAGCAGCAGGCCATCTTGCCCACAACCGAGAAGCCTACAGGGGAGCTGTTAGGGAGGCAAAGTTCCGCAAGGGACATGCAAATGAATGAATGAATTCTTTTACTGGATATTTTCTTTTAGATAAAAATGAGTACATATTACATGTACTGGCGCTATTACCTTCCCAAGCAGGAAAAGATAAGATATTTTAATTGTAAATAACGACAGGAACGAAACCAGAACACGGGCCCCACGCGAGATCTAACATGAGTGAAATACAAGGCGGTCATAAAATTTTCGCATATAATCAATAAAGGGAATCAGACATGTCATGTGCAGACGCTCAGCGGATGGTTAACCGCGTGATCCACAAAGACCTCCTCAATTTCCTCGCAGCCCACCCTAATAACCACAGCCAGGCGATCCAACTAGGGTCAGCATAACTTCCCCTCTCCCCATCCCGTGGTGGATCGTATCGGGAAGTCTGGCACTGCAGTTGCCTGACTGGAATCGACTGTCTGCGCGTGGAACCAAGAAGTCGCCGTTACTGGATCAAAAGTACGCGGTCACACAGATTAAGAAACAAATACGTCATCAGCAGAAACAGTTGCAAGCAACACCAACAATACCTGCAGTAACACTAAGAACGACACTAACAACAACGATTTTTTTATATTTTTATGGTGACTTTTTTTCCCTTGTATTAATTTCACTTTCTGAACTCGCAAAGTTTATATTACAGTCCTGTACACTTAAGAGTCCAAATCAAGACCTGTCTTCTTTTTCGTCATGTTTCGTTTGTTGTCTACACATGCAATTCTGCCTCTTGGATAAAGTAGACTGTTTTTGTCTCATTCGATTCAACAAAAATATTCAAATGATATACAACCAAATAAAGACATATTTAAGAGTATATAGAGTAATAATAGTACATCAACAAATGTAAGATAACTGGCTAGAGGGGGCGGGGGGGGGGGGGGGGGGGGGAGAGGGAGGGAAGTAGAGGATGTGGGAGAAAGAATAGGCGAACGATAAAGAGAAGAGAAGATGGTGGTAAAGAAAAGGGGCGGGAAATAGAGGTTGGGAATGAGAGTGGAAGAGAGTGGGAGAAAGAAGAGAGAGCGTGGAATGGAGAGAGACGGAGGAGTAGGAGAGAGTAGGACAAAGAGTGAGAAAGAGCCAGAGAGAAATAGGCAAGAGAGAAAGAGAGAGAGAGAGAAAAGGAAAGAGTGGGAGAGACAGAGAGAGAAAGAGAGAGAGAGAGTGGAAGAGAGGGAGGAGTAGGAGAGAGAGTGGGAGATTGAGAAAAAAGGGTGAGAGAGAATGGGAGAAAGCGAGAAAGTGGGAGGAGTGAGAGAGAAAGAGGGAAGGGAAGAGAGAGAACAGGGGAGAGAATGGGAGAAAGAGAAAGAAATTGTGTGTGTGTGAGAGAGAGGGAAACAGAGGAGTAAGAGAGAGAGAGAGGGGGGGAGAGTGGAAGATAATTAAAGAAAGTGTGGGAGAAATGGAGAGAGAGAGTGCGTATGTGTGTATGTATAAGATAGATAGATAGATAGATAGATAGACAGCGAGTGACCAATGCTACACACATTTTTGCTTGAGACAGGAAAACACACACACACACACATACACACACATCCGGTGTGATAAATACTAGTATGAGGTAGATGTGACATCTCCCATGTTTCTCTACACCAGATTCCTTCCTTTTTTCTGTTCGGTCTTGCTACATGTACCTCACGCATCTGGGCAGGTAAGATCGTGTTTGTTGCCTTTAACAATGATCTATCTGCCCTGTTAATATCTGCAGTTTGTTTACAAAAGGAAACTATCAACTAGAAGCTAGCGTGAGGGGAAACGTTTGTTGTCCTCGTGGAATTCCTGTAATTTTAGCGTGTCCTGCTATCAGGAATCTCTGTGGAGCAATGAACGTGACAGGCACGTGTTGGAGGTCATGACATATCTCGGAATACAAGAACGCCGTATTCAGATAGATGAAACGGCTTTATTGTGTGCGCACTGCAGGGCTGTGCACATCTTAAGAGTGCCCTATGAAAAAAAAAGGGGAGGGGTGCAAAATCCACAAAGAAGAAGAAGACTTTGATGTGGGGAAAAAATGTTGAAAATTTGTTGCACTAATATTTTTGTTTCATAATCATTTTTAATAATTCTCTGCACAGGGTGGTGGAGAGCCAGGTCGGGCCCCGGGGTCAGTTACTATCGGGCCCTCTATCTAAATGCGGAAAGTAGCTCTTGTAAACGTCCTCATGGCCCAAGGGGTGTAACCTTGCCCCCCCCCCTCCAATCCCCTTCCAACGTCAGCCCTGTCTTCACAGGAGTTAAGGATCCTCTTCTATATTCTTGGAACTGGGAGCTGGTGTTCTTTACAGACACTGCTGTGAAGATGTTGAGACACAACATTGTATCGGATTGGGAGCTGGTTACGGCGGCTTATTTGTTTCAGTCTCTGAGTGGAGCTAAAAACGCAGGGGGCGTACAGTGCCTCTTTATCAGACTCCACCACCATGGGGACTAAAACGCAGGGAGCGTGCAGTGCTTCTTTATCAGGCTCCACCACCATGGGGACTATGGTGATCTCGTTAGCCACGCTGAATCTATTACTTGGGGGCGGGGGGATACCAACGGAAAGGTGGGACAGGGTCTTGGTCAGCTATGGTTCGCCAACTCTGAAGCTAGCATGTGAGCTACGGGTAGCTGGCTGGCAGATCGGACAGTGTCTTCCCAATAATATCTTTGCACTTGTACGACCCTTAATCCCATTTGATATATATATATATTTTAAATATATATTTTATATATCTTTAGTTATTTGTGTCACCGTGCATGTCACTTAACTCTGACCTTTGGCTGTTGCGACAGATTCTCCTGAACTGCCAGCAAGCCTGGGCCAAGATGTTAAGAAAGTACAACAAATTCTGAGCGCGTTAAAAACAAAAGTAGTAGCAATAGCAAAGAAGTTTATGGCAAATTTTTCTAGATAGAGCATTACACCCCCCCCCCCCGAATTTTTTACACCCACATTGTGACATCACATCTCCTCAATGTCGTTAGTTGAAAGGCGGGGCATATTCTTGTCGCTTCACCGCATGGGCGTGTCGTTTGTAGTCACCACGCCCTTTTCACGCCCAATAGTTGATTGATGTCCCCGAAAAGCGTCGCTCGCAAGTTCCATCGTCCAACTAACCCCCCTCCACCCTTTTTTCCCCCCACCTCTCAAAGTGGCTCATGTTCGTGCCGCCGTGCCATAAATGTCTTTTTTTTTTTAAATCTGCGGTTTCTTTTCATCTTTTTTTCTCCATTTTCACAGTGTGGTTTCCCCGTGCTAGTCCACCACAAGGTTCTATATGGCATGTCTATATGGTAAGTGATCATTTTTCTAAAATACTCAAATTTATGTTTTCCAACAGTTTCTCCCACAGAAATATAAGCCACGTGACCCCTTCTTTCTCTCATTTTAAACAAAATCCCAATAATAATAATAATAATAATAATAATAATCGTGTCCCACTTCCTGAAGATTTCCACACTTGGAGTCTTGTTCCAAACAAGATCTTTTCCTGGAGAGATCTTATACTTCCAGTGTAGTCACTTCCATCAAGTCATCAAGTACACGTCCTCTTGCCTGAAACGCTAGACTTGAAACTGATGGCTGGTCCTGCCATCAATTCCCACCCCTCCCCCTTTCCACCAGCCCCCCCCCCCCGGGGGGGGGGGATCCGCCAAAGTTGGCGGCTTCAGTCTAGTGGCTGTCACTGTGACTTTTCTGTTTTCTTGTGGGTTTTTTTTTTTCTTCTTCTCGACGTGGAGTCCACGACGAGACCCGTGGTTCATTGCTTACAGTGAATGGTGCTACCGTCAGCAGGTGTTAGGAGACTCGCTGGTGGGGTAACTAAGGCGAGGTGTGATTCCCGAAGCTCGTGTTGGCCTCGTCTTATCGCCCCCCGAGTTCTCTCAGTTGTTTTGCGAAAGGGGCAAAAAGCGAGGGATATCTTGTTCTGCGGGATTACTACCACCAACTTGGGAACTTGGAAAAAGTTTCATTCAGAATTTCGTGATTAAAGAAACCAAAAAAAATTTAACAGGGGGGAATAAAAGAAACTTCGAACTGTGCCGAGACTGGAGTATCTTGTACAGTGCAGCAGGCACTTTCTCGACTGGATTATTCGCTTCCTGTAATCAGGTTTGTTTAAGGAATTGCACGTTATTGTTAGCTTTTATCCATTTTTAAAAATATAAATCAAAGTAATTTTTATCCTTTTTAAAAATCCCTGTGTTGTTTGAAGTATAATTTTGTTTTAAAATTCTGTTGCATTTAGTTGGCAATATGTATAAATTTGTTACAACTTCTGTACAATACTCACTGGAATCAAAAGAAACTGCGGACGGGGCAGGGGACCCCGTAGTCCCCTTGGTGGTGGAGTCTGCTACAGAAGCACTGCACACTCCTTGCTTTTGTTGTTGTTGTTGTTGTTAGTTCCACACAGGTTCTGCAAAAATAGCCGTCGTAACCCCGCTCCCAATCCGATACGATGCTGTCTCAACTTCTTCACAGCATCGCTTGTTTGAATTCATTTGAATGTTGTGTGGAAGCTGTAACAATTTTAGTTCTTGAATTCGAGTTCCTTTTTGGAAAACAGAGCCAAACACATCGTCTTATTTTCTTTCTTTCTTTCTTTCTTTCTAGCTTCTTTTCCATGAGTATTACTTTGTTCAATAGATCAGTTAAAAAAAACAACTAGTGATTAGTATCATTTCTTTCGTTACATGAGTAAAACTGGTTGTTATTATCATCTCATTCAATAAATCAATAAAGACTGGAGATTAGTATCACCTCGTTACTCACACCAATAAAACTAGTTATTAGTATAATCTCTTACTTACACCAGTAAAAACAGTTATTAGTATCGTCTCGTTACTTACACCGGTTAAAAACTAGTTAATAGTATCATCTCGTTACTTACACCGGTTAAAAACTAGTTAACAGTATCATCTCGTTACTTACACCGGTAAAAACTAGTGAATAAGTAAAATCAGTGCAAAACGAAACTAGTGAATGCACTAAATGCAGAAGATTTACTGTCAGACCGTCATCTTGTGATGTGTCACTGAAAACTACAGGTATCTGCTTTAAATGCTATTGTAGCGTTTCCATATTGGAAGATTTCCTAGAACTGATCTCGAGTCGCTGTCTTACTTGCTCCACTTCGTCTCCCCCTTTAGCGAACACCTTTTCCTTGAAGAAAGGTAGACGGTTTCCATTATAGCGTTTTGTTTTATTTTTTAATGTTGTGAATATTTTTGTGGTGTGATGGGTATCACTGGCTGTATGTATCAAAGAAGAAGAAAACGAAATGGATATCGCCGTAATGAATTCGGTATTTTGTTCTGTTGGCTGATGTGTGGTAACTGAGTCAATCAAGCAGTCTTTATCTCCTAACACGAGAGTCAGGGGCCAATTTCTCTTTAGCTGGGCTGACTAGTATGGAGTAGAAGCTGGACATGAACCGAGTCCTTTTTTTTTCCCACGAGTATCAGGCGCTAACACATCTCTTCAGAAGCACAATATACGTATAGTATAGTAGACAAAGAACTGTAGACGAGAGAGAGAAAGGGGAAAAAAAACAGTAAGAGAATAACAGTGGCTCGAACCCTAGACTCTAGGAGGAGGAGGGGGAGGAACAAGGACAGTCCTGTCAGCTAGGCCACCTTGCATCTCAATGATAGATGCTTTTCACTTGTTTTTCGTTTTGCGATACCAGACCATGTACAGCGTATTTATGTGTGCGCTTGAGCGAAATTGGCACGATTTTTCTATATTCACATTTCTAGGAGCTTATATTTTCCAGCCGATGTACTTGGTGCACTTTCAAACGGCATAGGGCAGAGCTGAATACCTCTGGCAGCTGTTAGTTGTAAAAACCGCGCAATCTCTTTGGTTATAGAGTTGTTTTTTTTTCAGTCTGTTTAAACAGAATTTAAGCACTCATGTTTCTTGTATTGATATCTCGTATATATTATAATCAGTATAAAAGGAATTTTACAAATCTATATATTTCTTCATTTCTTTCTGACACTTTTTTTTGTTATGCTTTATTACTATACTTATACTTTATTACTATACTTCTTTTTTTCAGAATTTTAAATTTTTTAAAAAAAAGTTTTTAACGTTTTGTATAAGGCAAGGTTCTTAAAGTATTCTGAATTTTCTGACATGAAAAATATATGTTGTACTTGCCAAGAGATTATTAGTTATTATATCATTGATGACATGCCGTGGCATATCGTTGATATTATCGATTCTTTTAACGCCGTTTGTCTTTGTTACTGATAAGAATTCCACTTCTGTTCTGGGTGTGAAATACCAAACTACGACAGTTAGTGTCTGTCGTGCAATCGCAGATCGCTGACGTTAACGTTGTTGCTGTCGTCTTTATCTTGGTGTTGTTGTTGTTGTTGTTGTTCCGTCTTCCTGGAAATGTGACCAGAAAGTTCTTTGTAGCTTGTGCTGTGAAGATGTCGAGGTACTGCATCGTGTCGAATAGGGAAAAGGTTACTTCTTTTCGGTCCTTGAGTGGATTTTTTTTTTTAGCAGACTTCACGTCCATGGGAATAATGACGACCCCTGTCCCGTTATCCAGGCTTGGCCTGTTACTGAGTGGAGGTGGGGGGGGGGGGAAGGGTACCAAAGGGAAGAAACCTTATCTTAGTGGGCTATGGTTGCCAACCCTGACGTAAGCTTGGTCACCAATGGGTCGCTGACAGTCAGTTCGAACAGCGTCACGTCCATCTTCATTCTTCAGCAGTCACGTCCATCTTCATTCTTCAGCAGTCACGTCCACATTGCTTTCGGGACAAAACCAAGGGAGATAACACGCGGCTACAATGTGGTTTCAAAGCACAAAAATTGCAGGAAGAGCATACAAAATCACGTGACAAATGAGGAAAGTATGAACTCTGAAAATCATTATGTCCAGGCCTACGAAGATTTACAATAAAAAATAAAGCGGGGGAGGGGGGAACCCAAAAAGCTTTGAAAAAAGAAACACACACACACAGAAGTGCCTTAGTCCCACATTACCTTCTTTTTGCGTTTGCAATTCACCAGACTTCTCTTGGTTGCCAAATTCACATTCTTCACGTCCTGCATGAAGGACGTTCTACATTTTTGTCTGTGTCTGCGCATGGCTTTCCCCCCATCCCGCTAATACGACTAAGATGAGGCCGGAGCCCTTCGTTCCCATAGAAGGAGTCCGAAGTTTGATCAACCCGTACCAGCTTAAGATACTAGGTCGTCAGCAAGTTCCCCTGCGGTGATCCTAAACCCAGTGACAGTTTTCCGTCACCTTCTTTATGCTCCGCCGTCACGTGGTATTAGTTATGTGGCAGAATAGCCACACGTTCAACCTGCTTCAGTGATACACCACTAATACTACACGTGTAAAGTTACAAATCTTCACACATTTCTAGGTTTATGCATAATCCAAATCCCCGGACCTGATCCTTCGCAAACCTCTAGAGGTTCGTGGACCACGTTTTGAGATAATGTTTCTCTTACAGCACCAGTGAAAACCCCTTTAATAACCTCAAATGATATGACAAAAAAGGTGTATGTGCTTCTCTTCCTTCTTTCAAAAAAAAAAAAAAAGGAAGGGGGGTGGGGGGGGGGGGGGGGGGGAAGGGGAAGTCTAGACTCAAAAACACCACAAAGTAATCATGCTAATTATAACATTCACTCCTCTGTGGAACAGATGGTAACTTGACTTTATTTTAATAACATCGATATTTTGAACGATAATTTAGACGGTAGCAGAATCAGCAGCTTTACCTGCTTGTGCTCGTAAATCGAAGTAACGGGGGGTTGTCACTTAGACAGCGGAGGAGGCGAACTGAATGCAACCACAGTATAAGCAGCTTCTATATTAGATAGCGCATTATTATTATTATTTTACAAGATATCAAGACATTCTGTTGGTGATCTCCTCTCACACCATCCCGTCAGACTGTCCAGTATCATTTCTCTTGGTCTTCCTCTTGATCTTCTTCCTTCTATTTTTCCTGTTGTTATAATATTTTCAATGCCCCCTCTTCTCATTGCATGTCCTGTGAAAGTACATTGTCTCTCTCTTATCTTTCTGACAAGGTTTTTTGTCTCTCCAGCTCTTCTCCTACATTCTTCATTAGTTATTTTTGCTGTCCAGGGGATTCGCAACATTCTTCTAATAAACCACATTTCTGCTGCTTCCAATGATTTTTGTGCAGACTTGCCTATTGTCCATGATTCACTTCCATATAACAAGATGGGTTCAATATAGCATTTTAGTACGTTTATTGCGTTGGTCTAAATAGAGGATACGCATGTCTGGAGTGTTCAAAATCAGTGACTTCAAGGGCAACACTATATGCAGAAATCCAGCGGCGGGCCGCATGTAAATCAACTAGTTTTTGCCAATTCACACACACACACCAAAAAAAAAGTTATAAAGGTGAACTGATTGTATTTAATGATCTTTTCGGGTCATTTATAATGTTTTTTTCCCCCACACGTTGTGAAGAAAAAAAAATGTTAATGTTGATCTCGCGGGCCGCAGAGTACCCGCGAGCCGCCAGTTTGACACGTCAGACGTATACGTATTGTTTGCTCTGTATGTAATGCTAGAATATTTAAGGGATGATTAACTTTATTTTGTTGTAGCGCCAGTGGATTAATACATTTCGTTTAAATACACTGATCAGTCAGTCAGTCATTTGCATGTCCCTTTCTGGAGGCACCCCAGTTACCTACCCATTTGTAGAAATGGGTACCCGACTTCTTCTGGAGTTGGGGAAGGAAAGGCGGCCAGGCGTGATACTGACCATATCACCCTCTAGTGTGCTGACAGGTCAAGGAAAATATGGGCACTAACACCATATCCCTATGTGCCTCTAAGGCATGACAGGATTACAGTTGCAGAACTTTGCCTCCCTAACAGTTCTCCTGTAGGGCTGTCGGTTGTAAGCAAGATGGCCTGCTGCTGATCCATCCATTCGCATATCATCAACGATGTCTTGCAGCCATCTTCGCCTCGGTCTTCCTCTCTTTCTTTTTCCCATTATGTTTAATCTCCTTTACTAGCCAGCCTTCTTCAGTATTAAGTCCTTGTAGTATGGATATATTTGTTCTTATTTTTGTCCATGATATTTGAAGAACTCTTCTGTAGTATTTACATTCAAAGGCATTTATGTGTTTCTCAGCTCTTTTGTTAGGTATCCAGGTCTCACAATTAACATCACTGCTGTATCTAGGCCAACAAGCAGCAGAAAGAATAAATGGTGAAACAACAACTTGGTTTGACATAAAACAAGGGGTCCGTCAGGGTTGCATACCGTCGCCTTAAGTATTTAACTTGTAAACTGAAAATATAATGAGGAATGTTAGAGAAAATGTAGACAAAGAATATTATGATGCCATAACAATTGGAGGTTATGAAATACCAGAGATTAGATATGCTCATGACACAGTATTACTGTCCGCAACACAAAAAGGAATGGAAAAACTGATTATGTCAGTCTGTAAGAATAGTGAAGAGCAAAACCTTTATCTTAATGCAAAGAAAACTAAATTGATGACAACTGACAAAACAAATAAGGCAGCTGAAATACACTGATATGGTGCTATAAATATGTGTTTTGTATCACTTTCACCAGAAAATTTCCTTTATTCTTTCTTATTTTATTTTATTACGCAATATTTTATTTCCTTTATTTTCACTTATTGTTGCTTCGAGTCACGTTCATTAGTGCTAGTAGCCAATCATGCGTGGCAAAGCTGACTATAGTAGGCATGGGATGAACATTTTTAGCTATAACAATTCAATAAGTGTAACCCTGTCAAAAATGACGGAAGAAGAAAGGAAAATATGACTTGGCTGGAGTACTGTAATTAGTTACTATTCCCTTCCCCTTTTCCATATAGATTGTCCTCACCCGCTCCCCCCCCCTCTCCAGCTAGCACATACATACATACACATACATACATACTCCAACAGGGGAAAACATACCCAAAAAAAAAAAAAAATCTCGTAATCATCTTCCTGTCCTAAAAGGGAGCAAAATGCAGATTATCCGCGTGATCAAGGTCTCTGAAATCCAGCAGCTACACGTTCGTGACATCTGCTCACTAAGATCTCCCTATAAGCCTAATCGTTGGCAGTGAATTAACCCCCCCCCCCCCACCCCCGGGCCTCTTTTTTTTACCCTTTTACACACATCCTCACTCTTTGGTGTAAAGGAGAACACAGTCTGACAGACTTTGAAAATTATGGGATTACTATTTTGCAAGGTATGTGGGAGAACATAAACCTGTAGGTAGGTAGGTTAAGATTTTTCTCTGCAGCCGTCCAAGTGTCACCTCTTTCTACCAAAGTGATAAATCTCTTTGAGTTTTTAAAGCAGGTAATGTAAAACCAACACCGTATTTCAGGGAGGAGGGGGATGGAGTTGGGGGGGGGGGGGGAAAGCCACAAGGTGTAATGAAAAACAATTTTTTTTTTGTTTGTCTGTAAAATAAAAGGCGTTGATAAGCGACGGTGGAAGTTATGCTGGTTCATCCAGTCTGAATTAGTTCTTCTCTGTCTGGAGGCGTGAAAAGTAAGCTCTCGCGTGCAGGAGTTGGATTAGTTGTTTCAGAGCTTCGGATTTCTACACAATGAAAGTTCTAACAGGAAAAGTGTAATGTGGTTGCTGATGGTTGCTTACTAGTTGTGTAATACATACGCAGGCATCCACGAGTATTAATCTCCACTGTAGTTCCACGTATATGAGACTGATATTCGTTTGAGCACGGCCTATTCTCTTAATGTAATCACTTCTGTATGTGCAGTGGATGGGTTGAGGGAAAGGGGGGGGGGGGAGGGTGGTGGGTGGGTGAGGACGCTGTCCGATCAGGCAGTTAGCGACTCATAGCTGACATGCTAGCGTCAGGTTTAGCGAACCATAGCTGACCAAGACCCTGTCCCACCTCTCTGTTGGTTCCCCCCCCCCCCGTAAAAGGCCTATCATGGCTAAACGGGGCAGGGATCGCCATAGTCCCCATGGTGGTGGAGTCTGTTAAAGAAGCATTGCAACACCCCCCCTCCCCCTGCCTTTTAGCTGCACTCTGGGACTGAAAAAGTAGCCGACATAACCCGCTCCCAGGCCGATACGATGCTGTACTCAACATCTTCACAGCATCGGCTTGCAAAGAAAACCAGCTCACAGTTACAGGGAGGTAGTACAGGTGTGTGCAGTGTATTCTGGTGCTCCTCGTATTGTAGTTAGATTTCTCCGATTTCAGAGGCAGTTTTTCCCCTAACACGTTATTCTAGGTACCTCTTTTTTTTTACATCGGAATGGGCTGGCGTTTTCACGTGGGAAAAGGACTCACTGTTGCTTCAGTTACGGCCATGCTCATGTGATGTAATATGAATGATTTATGTGAGATTATCGTAAAGTACAGCTGTAATAGCCGTGCTATTGAATGATGTAAACAGTTAGCTCAGTAGCCTTTGATTTTTATTTGCAGTATTTATTTATTTTTGTCATAAAGCGGGTCAGGGAATGTAAACCTGTCTCAGTCGCAAGATTCCGGGTTCATATCAAGAGTCAGGAAATCTTATCTACCTGTCACGCTTGCAGAAGCCAGAGAATGTTGCATACCATCTGCGAGAATTGAAGAAGGTTGTATACCATCTTGCGAGAATTAAAGGAAGGCTGTATGCCATTTGCGGGAATTAAGGAAGGTCGTATACCATTTATGAGAGTTAAGGAAGGTTGTATACCATCTGCGAGAATTAAGGAAGGTTGTATACCATCTGCGAGAATTAAGGAAGGTTGTATACCATTTATGAGAGTTAAGGAAGGTTGTATACCATCTGCGAGAATTAAGGAAGGCTGTATACCATCTGCGAGAATTAAGGAAGGTTGTATGTCATTTGCGAGAGTTAAGGAAGGTTGTATACCATTTGCGAGAGTTAAGGAAGGTTGTATACCATCTGTGAGAATTGAGGAAGGCTGTATACCATTTGCGAGAATTAAAGGAAGGTCGTATACCATTTGCGAGAATTAAAGGAAGGTCGTATACCATTTGCGAGAATTAAAGGAAGGTCGTATACCATTTGCGAGAATTAAAGGAAGGTCGTATACCATTTGCGAGAATTGAGAAAGGTTGTATGCCATTTGCGAGAATTAAAGGAAGGTCGTATACCATTTGCGAGAATTGAGAAAGGTTGTATGCCATTTGCGAGAATTAAAGGAAGGTTGTATATCTTTTGCGAGAGTTAAGGAAGATTGTAAACCATTTGTGAGAATTAAGGAAGGTTGTATATCATTTGCGAGAATTGAGAATATTTTATATAACTCCGCTATAGAAGTAATAAAATGTTGTATCCCAGCCGCGGGATGAGAGAATGTTGTATATTTGCTCTTGCCACGGGAAGCATGGAATGTTATATACCAGCCACAGGTTGAGACAGTTATTTATCATTAAGAGTCGTAGAAATTATGAATGTTGTATATCAGCCAAAGGAGTTGAAAAAATGTTATATATTTACTTTAGATGAATAAATGAGGGAATGTTGTTTATCTAAGTCAGGAGAGGCAAGTAATGTAGTATATTGGCCGCGAAAATCAGTAAATGTTGTATAACTGCTGTGAAAATCAGGAAATGTTTTATAAATGCTGAGGAAATCAGACTGTTGTGTAACTGCTACGGAAATCGAGGAATGTTGTATAACTACTAGGAACTCGGGGAATGTTGTATAACTGTTGCAGAAATAAAGGAATCTTGTATAACTGCTGTAGAAATCAGAGAATGTCATATAACTGCTGCAGAAATCAGAAAATGTTGTATCCCAGCCGCAGGAGGAGAGAATGTTGTATATTTGCTCTTGCCACGGGAAGCATAGAATGTTATATACCAGCCACAGGTTGAGTCAGTTATTTATCATTAAGAGTCGTAGAAATTATGAATGCTGCGAGAATAAGGGAATGTTGTGTGACTAACCAGCAAAGAAAAAGAAAACTCGAGGGAAAAAAAAAAACGTAAAAAGGTAAGGACATGTCAAAATAGAACGTAACTTAATACTTGTATTATGACGGCTTGTCTTCTCTAGAGCCCAGCCGCAGGTACTGAAAGAAGAGTATTTGTATCATTTAACTGAACAAGAGCTTATTTCATGGAAGGAAACTATAGCTAACTGTAGTGGTTAGCATTTAAATCTGTAGCCAAAGCTTTCGGAAACCGTAGGAACTTGGCAACTGCTGCTAACTCTTCTATTCCTCTTAACGTTTTACAAGATAAGTCGACAAAATCTGGAGCCACCTCTCCATGATAATGTTAGAAGTTTGGGGTTTTCTTTCTGATTATGATGGCATCTCCACAGTTCCTGCTACGAGTTCCAGTCTCTGTGACTAAGTTTCGTTGTATAATAGATCTGAGTACTCTGAACATTCATGATATATATATATATCATATATGACTCGAGTAAAGTCAGATATTCTCGGAACTGAGTTGCGGTAATATCATATATGTATGTATGTATTTCATTCATCTACTGACAGATGTGTAAAATCTAGTGTGCCTTTGCTGTGTATGCATATTTTTTTACTGCTTTTTAATGTAAATTTTTCTTAACAATGCGTGTCGAGTACCAACATCTGCATTTGGATCGACTTGATAGAGACGGCGACCAGAGTATAATCTACTATCCTCTGTCGTAGAAAATTCGGAGGCTGTTATTTCAGCCATACATACACTGACTCAGATAATATGTAGCTGCAGGAGCTTGGAGTTTGGAATTACTGTAGCACATACTTAATTACTGTAGTTTTGTCTTGTCTTGTCTTGTCTTTGGGCTAACGTTCTTTGCAGCCGATGCTGTGAAGATGTTGAGGCGCAGCAGCATCATGTCGGTGTGGAGCTGCGTTTTATGACGGCTGTTTTATTTGTACCTGAGCGCGGATAAAAAACACGGAGTGTACTTCTTCAGCAGACTCCACCACCACAGGGATTATGGTGATCCCTGCGCTGATGGCCAGGCTAGGTCTGTTATTTAGAGAACCAACAGAGAGGTGGGGGGCAGGGTTCAGTTTGAATACTCATCTTCGTCCACTGATGTTCATTCGAGGACTGTATGATAGATAAAGCGCTTCTAAAATAACGTGTTTCAGTGATACTTAAAGAAACAAAGAATTGTCATGGAATTAATATTCCTGTTACTACAGAAAGGTATCACGGTGTACACTGTAAATACATTTTCATGATTTGTATTTTGATAATCAATCTTCCCATAATGAAGATCTATCTCTCTCTGAACCTTAAGTGCCCAGGGCACATGGGGCTTCCGCAAGGGTTTTCCACAAATGCCTGTCCTTCGCCTTTTTTTCTGCTCTTGCCCAGGTGAGCCCTCTATTGCTCAACATCCTTTCTGTTGTTCTTCTCCATGTCTCTTTTGGTCTACCCTTACTTCTGCTCCCCTGTGGTGTCCATCTTAGTGCTATTTTTGGTAGTGAGTTGTCAGTCATTCGGAGCACATGTCCCAACCATCGCCAGCGTCTTTCCTCAATAATTGTTGTCAGTGGTTTCATCTGCATTTCTGCTAATAAGATGTTATTTCTTATAGTGTTTGGCCAAAATATTTTTCTAATTCTTTGTAAACATTTAGTCTGGAAAGAATTCAACTTGTTTTCTATGGTTTTGGTGATTTTCCAGCATTCACTTCCATAGAGTAGTACACTTAGAACATTACTCTTAAATATCCTGATTTTCATATTTATGCTTAGTTTTTTTTATTTCCATATAGTCTGCAACATTGCAAAAGCCTGGTTTGCTCTAGTAAGTCTGCTGTTGATGTCCTCTGTGCTGTCTCCATTTTCTACTACTCTGCTGCCAAGGTATCCAAATTCGTTGACCTCCTCCACTAACTTGTTATCTACTCTGAGTACATTTCTGTTGTTCACATTTTGCTTCATTAACTTTGTCTTTCCTACATTGATCTTTAGTCCTATGTTGTTTGCATTCTGATTTAGCTTGTTTATGTTATCTTGCATATCTTTGTGACTGCTTGATAATAGGCAAATGTCGTCCGCAAAGTCAAGGTCCTCCAGCACTGTGTCAAGGGTCTATTGTAATCCTCTGCGTTTGTCTGATGTTGCCTCCTTCATTAACCAGTCTACTGCCAAGATAAATAATGTTGGTGATAGTACACATCCCTGTTTCACTCCTGTTTGTACCCTAAAGCTGCTGGAGGTATGTTCTCCACAGATCACTTTGCACTGAAAACCCTCGTATAGGGTTTTGATTACATTAACTATTTTATGAGGGAGGCCATGCCATCTTAGGATTTTCCACAGTGCATCTCTGTTGACACTGTCAAAGACTTTCTCAAAATCTATGAATAATGCATATGTTGTGCTATGCCACTCATTTGGCTGTTCTAATATTTGTCTAAGTACAAATATGTGGTCTATGCATGATCTTCCTTTCCTAAATCCTGCCTGCTCTTTCCGAAGTTTTTCCTCAAGTGTTGGTACAATTTGTTGATGATTATTCTGCAAAAGACTTTACTGGTGAGTGGCAGTAGGGTAATGCCTCTCCAGTTCCCACAATCTCTGAGGTCACCCTTCTTTGGTAGTTTTATAATGAAGATACTCTTCTTCTTCTTCTTTGAACAGTTTCAGGCGTCGACTTGTATACTTTTGAAGTAGTTGGTGGTTATCTGGAGGGCGTGGATATCCCCATACAGTTTGCTTTGAGCTAGTGTAGTAGCTGGCCATATTTGTCTTCATATGTTGGGAACTCCTGCAATATGTGGTCTACTGTCATCTTATTGGTACCACGCGCACTTTCATTATTAATCTTATCTTGAATTTGTTGTGCAGATGATATCTTAGCCTGTTGTGCATGGTACGTAGCCTCAGGATGATGATTTGTTCTTCTCTGTTTAGCTGGTAGTAGGCATCGTTTCTTCGGTGGTCTGGAGGCTCTTTCCTGCTCTTAAATATTGCAAGGACCGTTAATCCTCGTAATTGTTTACAGGTGGTTTAGTGGTGTCTACATCTGGAATGATGTTCGTATTGTTTCTATATAAGTGATAGAATGTGCTTTATAATTGTAAACACTGGTATTTCCATTACTCAACATAGCAGAATTCCACTTTTTGTTGAAGTTAAGGAGAGAAGGGAAAATGACGAGCATTTATCTCCCCCTGGCTATGTTATGTTTTCTTTCGCCTCCACGAACAGAACATTGTACAGCAGAAGCTGGAAATGGTCATTTGGTCATGATCATACATTTAAACAAGACAAAGTTGTCTTTGATTATCCAGTGGGGAAGTTTATTCAGAAGTTTCATACACACACATACAAAAAAAGGAAAGATGCGGGATCGTGAAATATAGGCGCTCGGCTGTTTGGATATCCATAAGTGCTAGGGAGTACAGGCACCGTGGCTAGATTCTTCTTCGCAGGAGGAGAGTGGAGCATTATGGTCTTCTTTGGAGTGATATTTTTAAAGTTATCATTAGTTTTGATTCATGTTATCTTCATCGGCAGCGAAAAAAAAAAATCAGACGACAAAGATGACTCTAGACTGTAATTATCTATCTATCTAAGTTCCATTTGTATGATACAGTATGATAATTGTATGATACGTTTATATCTTCCTGTAATCACGAACTTTAAGCTCTTCATAGATTAATGCCATGTCACAGAAAGTGTTATAACGGCTGCCAAAGTTGATAGTGCATTGCCTCTCACGTGAATGGTTGTTCGTCCGACCAGAGTCTAGGGTTCGAGTTATAGACATTTTATTTTTTTATCTCGTCTAATGTGCTTTTGTCTGCTTTTTTTTTTTTCCTCTTTCTTTCTTTCGGCGTCTGGTGTTAGACCAGTGTTTCCCAGCGTGGGGCTTACGCCCCACAGAGGACCAATCAGACGATCTTTATATCATAAAGTCAGACTATCTTTATATCATACAATAGGACTATCTTTATATCATACAATCAGACTATCTTTATATCATACAGTCAGAATATCTTTATATCATACAGTCAGACTATATTTATATCATACAATCAGACCATCTTTATATCATACAATCAGACTATCTTTATATCACACAATCAGACTATCTTTATATCATACAATCAGACTATCTTTATATTATACAATCAGACTATCTTTATATCATACTTTTTCAGAACTTGGTTGAATGCTGCCGGAGGAGAGGAGGGGAGGGGGTAGAATCTATGGGGCGTTGAGGTGGAGCATGATCAAAAGAAAAAAAAAGGTTGAGAAACACTGTGCTGTGTTAGACGGACATAGCTACTTTGTTCACAATTGCTAAAATTGTACCAGATGTGATAGGAAGTTCTCCGTGGTGGGCTTTTTTTTTTCTGGGCTGATCTGTAAAACAGGTTTAATCTTTATGGGGAGTATGTTGAACCTTACATCACTGTCTATGCTATTAGCAGAAGCATCTCTCAGAGGTTTAATAAAATCATGGCCAGTTTCCGGTCGCTGGCAGGGACAAGCGCGGTACTCTTTCTAATGCTGCAGTCTTCGAATGATGATAATGATGATGATGATGATGATGATGATGATGAAGTACTAACCACAGAACATAACCACTCACCAAAAGTAAAAAGCTTCATTTCCCATGCTGTACGCAAACAACAATATATCTCAGGGCAAAAAAGGTAGCGTAAATAATTTACCCAATATTGGCCACGTTCCGCCAGGTAGACATAACAGTCTCTGATCGACAGCTTCTTCTCCTGAGAGCCCTGTTATTTTTCCTTACATCAGGACAGAAAGCTCGGTCATCACTGGGATACTTCCTTCTGCCCTATCCGCGTTGGTCCAGGTTTGTGTATGCAACCACAGCCTCACGCTGCCGCGCCCCCCCCCCCCCCCCAGACCTAAAGTTAACCCACTCGTGTTCATATCAACCTTCATCTAGCAGTAGTCCAAGCGTGAAGCGTGTGTGGGAGGCCTGCCTGAGATTTGTTTTGTGTGAGGAAGAACGACACTAATTTTCTTTGGCGCTTCAAATTCCCGACTTTTCGCCGGTGGAAACAAACACGATCCGGAGGTGCAGAGAAAACAAAATGTCTGCTCATCGTCTGCGCCAGGGACGTGCAGATGTTGTTTGTAATTTCTCTCCTTTCCTTCTCTTTCTTCTCTCTCCCTCTCTCTCTCCTTCCCCTCTCTTTCTCTCTCCCCCTCCCTCCCTCTCTCTCCTTCCCTCCCTCTCTTTCTCTCCTTCCCTCCCTCTCTTCTCTCTCCCCTGTCTCTCTCCATCTCTCTCCCCTCTCTTTCTCTCTCCCCTCCCTCCCTCTCTCTCCTTCCCTCCCTATCTTTCTCTCCTTCCCTCCCTCTCTTTCTCTCTCCCCTGTCTCTCTCCATCTCTCTCCCCCTCTCATTCTATCTCTCCCCTCTCTTTCTCTTCCCCTGTCTCCCTCTCTCCCCTCCCTCTCCCTCTCTCTCTCTTTTTTCTTTTCCTTCATACAACGTTTCCGGCCGACTAAACTGTTTACATTCTTGTCTGTTGCAGAAAAAAAAAACAGGTAATTCAATTATAAAAATGAAAACAGCATATTGTCTCGAAGCTTGCCTTCTTAAGTTTCACATGTGCTTCCTCTTCCACGCCGCTGAGGCATGTAGAGGAAGTGGTTCTGATGACCTTATTTTCTTTGCCCTGTTGGCGTAATGGATGGCGATATTTTCCGTATCATACCCGGTCGTGTCTCCTCTTTCCAGACTCCGGCCTGAGATAGTAGGTAGTCCCATAGCAAATGCCGTAGGGGATGAAGCGTTAGAGACCTCATTATGCTGGGCCATCAGCGTATGAGGTAGGGTAGCCAGTTCCTTTCCTCGCTGGCTTTCCTTCCAAGATTTTCTCAGGTACCTGTTTTACGAGGCTGAACCCTCGACCACTCGATTGGTAGACAGAGAGCTCTAACCACTACGCCGGCCGGTCCCCCAGCCCCTTTTCTTATTTAGGTTGACCTGTATCGAAATAATGACCACCGCAATGAGAGACAAGAGCACTAATCACTTCGTTGCTCAGGTGCTCGTGAGTTTCATACAATTCTCTTCGAAATTCCTCGTTTGTTTCTATAACCTCTAGGGGGCGAGTTCGATCCAGTTCACAGAAACATCAGCAGATCAAACAGCTTCGCTTAAGAACTCGATACCGCCCATTACCGTGTTGTATACACCGGTACAAGTTTATCCAACATAACCGAAAGTTCGTGCTGGATTTGCCGACTAGTGGATATATACTAGAGGGAGGGGTTCATAACCTGAGGTATACGTAGCCTTTGAGGGCATGGGAACCAAACTTTGAAGGTATGGGAACCGAATGATGAGAGTATGGGGACCAGATTTTGAGAGTACGAAAGCAAAATTTGAGTGTATGGAAATCGAATTTTCAGAGTATGGAAACCAAATGATAAGGGTATGGGAACCAAATTTTGAGGGCATGGAAACCAGATTTAAAAGGGTATGGGAACCAAATGATGAAGGTATGAGAACCAAATTTTGAGGGTATAGGAACCGAATTTTGAGGGTATGGGAACCAAATGATGAAGGTATGAGAACCAAATTTTGAGGGTATGGGAACCAAATTGTTCTTTTCCAAGGCAGGCTCTGTGAGAAGGGAAATTGTTCTTTTTATAGCTGGGCTCTGTGAGAAGGGAAATTGTTCTTTTCATAGCCGGCTCTGTGAGAAGGGAGATTGTTCTTTTCCATAGCCGGGCTCCGTGAGAAGGAAAAGTATTCTTTTCCATAGCTGGGCTTTGTGAGAAGGGAAGTTGAGAAGGGGAATTGTCCTTTTTCTAGCCAAGCTCTGTGAGAAGGGAAATTGTTCTTTTCATAGCTGGGCTCTGTGAGAAGAGAAATATTTCTTTTCCATACCCAGGCTCTATGAGAAGGGAAATTGTTCTTTATATAGCCAGGCTCTGTGAGAAAGGAAAATGTTCTTTTCCTAGTCAGGCTCTGTGAGAAGGGAAATTGTTCTTTTCCATAGCCGGGCTCCGTGAGAAGGGACATTGTTCTTTTCCATAGCTGGGCTTTGTGAGAAGGGAAGTTGAGAAAGGAAATTGTTCTTTTTCTAGCCAGGCTTTGTGAGAAGGGAAATTGTCCTTTTCATAGCCAGGCTCTGAGAGAAGGGAGATATTTCTTTTCCTAGCCAGGCTCTGAGAGAAGGGAGATATTTCTTTTCCTAGCCAGGCTCTGAGAGAAGGGAAATATTTCTTTTCCTAGCCAGGCTCTGAGAGAAGGGAGATATTTCTTTTCCTAGCCAGACTCTGAGAGAAGGGAGATATTTCTTTTCCTAGCCAGACTCTCTACTGGGGATCTGTAATCACAAAAAAAGTTAACTCTTTGATCCCTGAATTAATTTCCATGCTCTGCCAGAATAAATTTTGATACAAAGAAACTGGAAGGAAATTGCTTTGTAATGTAATTTTTTTTTTAAAATATGGATTGGATAACTAAATGTGCTACTTTTCATTTTATTTAGACTTACCTAAATAACTGAGGGTTCGAATCCCCAGCTGAGCAGGATTTTTTTTTCCGACCAATACGGCCCCGAGGTCGACCCAGCCTCGTAAAATGGGTACAAGAGAAATCTGGGAAGGTAAATGCGGCCACGCGTGATACTGACCGCATCAGACTTTCATGTCCTGATGGTTCTTAGAAAGACGAGCCCAACACCTTATCCCTAGTATGCCTATTAGCCATGAAAACGGGGATTTTACCTTTACCTTTGTCTGACTATCACTCTGAAAAAATGAATGGCGTAGTCGTGAGAGACCTACCAACAGTGCAAATGTTTTAGAGTGAAAGAGTTAACTTCCCTGAAATAGGGAAATGTTTGGGCAAATCACTTTATCACGTTTTTTTTTTGGGGGGGGGGGGGGGTCATTCTTTTCGATGGGCTTAGTTACGGGATGAGGGTGGGGATGATGGAGTGGACGACTGTTAGGTTTGTCGGAAAAAGAAGTCTGCGGTTAAAATATAATTCTTTTGGGAGTGTTCCACAGTAGAGAGACCTTGCGTGGGCTGGGATAGATTGGAAAAAGAGTGTTAATCTAGGAAAGACGATGCGGTGGCGCTTCTAAGATATAAGACGGAGGGTGGGCGGGTGGGAGTCCCGCGAACTTTATCCTGCCACCAAGACTTCTGGTCCAATATAACTCAAGGTTTAATAGAGGAAGACTATTTTCGACATCTTATAAGTTCAAGATTTTATTTAAAGCGTTAAACAGCTTTCATTTTAGACGCCGAGTGGAGATATTGTGTTGATTTTTTTTAAAGGTGAAAATCTGTTTCTGTCTTAATATACCAACACTCCTAGTGTTCTCGAACGTTTCTCTAAATAGCAAACAGATATCCTGAAGTTTCAGGGGTAATTTATGTAAGGTAGTGTGTGTGTTAGGTACCTCTTTTTTTTACCTTTTTGTTGTTGTTGTTGTTGCGAGCGCCATAGCATTTTCTTGAAACTAGAGTGTTACAACTATGCTACTTTTAAGCTTACAAATGTATAAAATGAGGAAACCATAACAAGACGTCTTATCACACTTTTCTTACAAATGTGCTACATTTTTTTTTCTTAATCTTTCTCTCATTTTCCGTCTGTCTGTCTGTCTGTCTGTCTCTCTTTCTCTTATTTTCTGTTTGTCTGTCTTGTTTGTCTCTCTCACTCACTATTTCTCTCATTTTCTGTCTGTCTGTTTGTCCGTCTCTCTCGCATTTTCGTTGCCACTCAGACACACTCTCTTTCTCATTATCTCATTATTTCTCTCATTTTGTCTCACTCTTTCTCATTCTTTCTCTGCCTCTCTCTCTCTCTCTCTTCTCTCATTCTAAATCTCACCTTCCTCATTCCCTCACTTTATTTCTCATGCTCTTTTTCACTACCTCTCTTTCTCACTTTCTCTCTCTCTCTTACTCTCTGTCCCTCTCACTTTCTGTAGCTCTTTCCCACTTTCCCAATTCTTAACATTTCGAAAATCAAGTTTGTTCTTTCGTTCGCTCATTCGTTCTCTTTCACACACACACACACACACGCACACACACACACACACACACACTCTCTCTCTTTCTCTGTCACTCTATCATACACTTAAAGCGACCGCGCTAGGTTTTTCTGAAACCAGTGTGTGTAAATATAATGATCGCCGGTAGGTCGTACCCATCACTTCCAAAAAAAAATCGATACTTTATACTTCTTTTCAAATAAAATTAAACACATTTTTACAGACATCAACAGGAGTTAAAAGTTCGTCTGAAAATTTCTTTTCTGCCTTTGTTTGCAGCGAGATTTCATCTTTGCAAAATGCTAACCTGATAAATAAAAGTCAAAACTGGCTGATGCCATCATCAGCGTTATCGGCCCGGTTATCCTCCAGCCAGTTTCGCTGGTTGCATTTTACTAAGTTTTTTTATAACATAAACTGGTTACGGTAACCGATGATTTCCAAAAAGGTTTTTTTTCCTCCTTTGTTGTTATTGTTGTTGTTAATTTACCAACAATCGCCGGTTAACTCGATCACTGCGTTTACACACTGTCTCACTATTCATTCAGTGTAAAACTGCATACATGAAACTTGATTAGTCCCACACAGAATCAGTAGGCGGACATTGCTTTACTATTCTTTTCTTTTCCCTTTTCTTTATTTATCCTATGTATTTTGTGCTCACTTTACTTCTCCTTCTTTGCCGTCTTTCTCAAAAGGTTAACTCAACTGAAGAACTGTTAGATCATCAAATTATTTTTCACGAGTAGCCAATGTGGGCCACAGGCAAAATTGATTACAATGTGTAGAGAGGCGAAGACGCTAGACGTTTTGACAATGTGGGCCACAGGCAAGATCTCGTTACAATATGTAGTTAGGCGAAGACGCTGGACGTTTTGACAATGTGGGCCACAGGCAAGATCTGATTACAATATGTAGTTAGGCGAAGACGCTGGACGTTTTGACAATGTGGGCCACAGGCAAGATCTGGTTAAAATATGTAGTTAGGCGAAGACGCTGGACGTTTTGACAATGTGGGCCACAGGCAAGATCTGGTTACAATATGTAGTTAGGCGAAGACGCTGGACGTTTTGACAATGTGGGACCCTTGGCTGACAAGCTAACATCAGGGTTAGCGAACAACAGCTGATCAAGACCCTGTCTCACCTCTCCGTTGGTACCCCCCCCCCCCCCAGTAACAGACCTAGCCTAGCTAACAGGGACAGAGATCTCCAAAGTCCTCATAGTGGTGGAGCCTGCTAAAGAAGTACTGCACACCCCCTGCTTTTTAGGTGTACCCAGGGACTGAAAAAAAAATAGCTGCCACAACCGGCTCCGAAGCTGACACGATGATGTACTTCAACATCTTCACTGCATCGGCTGCAAATAACGCTACCTAGCTGTTCTTGGAGATCCAAGACAAGACAAGACAAGACACCATATTATTCTCACCTGCAAGACATCATATCGAACAGGGGCAGTCTTATATAAAAATTTCTCCAAATACTGGAGGAAAAAAAAAAACGTTTCCTCTTTAAGTGGATGTGGAAAAGAGTTCCTGTGTGAGAGGTTTAATCCACGGGATAAAATATCTGCTTCTTCATGGATAAAAACAGATTCCCCCTTCCCCCGTTTCCAAAAACAAATTTCTAGATTCTTCCATTTGCTGTGGCAATATGCACGACATTCCCAGGGGACATTTCTTATTTCTTGAACTATCCAGGTGGAATCATTAGGTGGTGCCATCGTTGGAAGACCTGTCTCGCAGTTAGGTGGTGCCACCGTTAGAATACCTGTCTCGCAGGTGCTAATGATTATTGATTTTTGCTTGAAGCTTAAAGCATATTTACAGCACTGTAAACATTCTTTTTTTCTGTGTGGTATTCTTGTTAGAATTATCAACAGTTGAAGAGAGTGTGTTTTTCTTCCTGATGTTTTTTTTTCTTTTTGTAATGCGGTATGAATTGGCATGGATGGAAAACATTGAAGCAAACAAACAAATCAATGGTAGGGAGTGAGAGAGAGAGAGAGTGAGAGAGTGCGTGTGTGTGTCTGTGTGAAAGAGAAAGAGAGAGACAGAGGGAGTGAAAGGGTGTGGGAGAATGAGAAAAAGTAAGACAGATTTAGAGCAGGAAAGAATGAGAGATTGATAGAAAAGGAGTGAGAGAAATAGAACGAAGAAACATACTTTATTTTCAAAGGGTTAAGAATTGAGCACGTAGGCCCTCTGACATTCTGCTCTTCATCATACAGCTTTCACTCAGTCACAGTCATTCAGCATTTGTTAATGAGCATAATAATCATGAATACACAATTAAATGATTACATAAATAAAAAATAAACTTATCTCATGTCCATACACTCTACACTCTGATTATGCAACAACATGAAATAAACTTGCAATCTTACATTCATCCAAAACTAATAAATTTATAGAAAAGCAGTATTAAAAATAATTTTTTAAAATTACAACACTCAAGCCATACTTTAAACTACTTTAAACTATGCTTAGGGAGGCATATAGTCCATTTCAAACAGAAGTAGACAAAGATTAAAGTTATAAGAACGAATATTACTTATAAGGTTTATGTGAATTGTAGGGCATTCCAAAGGTGGGCAGCTGAGTAAGATAAGCTTTTTTAAAAATACATCAAGCCTTGCTTTTTGGAGAATACAATTGCTTAAGCGTTAACTGTGTTTTGGGTTGGAGAGCAAGAGAAAGAGGGCGAGAGAAAGGGAGTGAGAGAAAGAGAGCAAAAGAAAGAGAGTGAGAGCAAGAGAAATTGAGAGAAAGAGAGTGAGAGAAACAGTGATAGAAAGAATGAGAGAGATTCAGACAGAATGATAAAATGAGAAAGTCACATAGAGAGTGAGAGAAAAGGAGCGAGAGAAAAAGAGCGAGAGAAAGGGAGTAAGAGAAAGGAGTGAGAGAAAGAGAGTGAGAGAAAGGGAACGAGAGAAAGAGAGTGAGAGAAAGGGAATGAGAGAAAGAGAGTGAGAGAAAGAGAGCGAGAGAAAGAGAGTGAGAGAAAGGGAATGAGAGAAAGAGAGTGAGAGAAAGAGAGTGAGAGAAAGAATGAGAGAGATTCAGACAGAATGATAAAATGAGAAAGTCAGATAGAGAGTGAGAGAAAAGAAGCGAGAGAAAAAGAGAGCGAGAGAAAGGGAGTAAGAGAAAGGAGTGAGAGAAAGGGAATGAGAGAAAGAGAGCAAAAGAAAGACAGCGAGAGGAAGAGAGCAAGAGAAATGAGAGAAAGAGAGTGAGAAAGAGAGTGAGAGAAAGAATGAGAGGGATTCAGACAGAATGATAAAATAAGAAAGTGGGATAGAAGACGAGAGAAAATGAGAGATTGAAAGAAAAAGAGAGAGAGAGAGAGAATAACAGTGAGAGAGAGAGTGAGTGAGTGAGAGAATGAGAGTTAGAGACAGAGAATGAGGGTTAGAGAAAGAGAATGGATGAAAGAAAGAGAACAAAGGTGAGAGAAAGGGAACAAATAATAGAGACAATGAGGGTGACAGAGAGTGAGTGTGTGAGAGAGAGAGAGAGTGAGAATGAGGGTGAGAGAGAATGAGAGAGATGATTAGGATGAGGGAGAGAATGAGTGAGAAAGGGTGAGAGCGAGAGTGAGTTGAGAAAGAGTAAGTGAGAGAGAATGAGGGTTAGAGAGAGCGAGCGAGAGAAAGAATAAGAATGAGAAAGAGAGAGTGAATGAGAGAGAGAATGAGGATTAAAAAGAGAGAGTGAATGAGAGAGAGAATGAGGATTAAAAAGAGAGAGTGAATGAGAGAGAGAATGAAGGTGAAGGAGAGAGTGAATGAGAGAGAGAATGAAGGTGAAGGAGAGAGTGAATGAGAGAGAGAGAGAGAGAGACTAAGGGTGAGTGGACGAGAGTGAATGAGAGAGAGAGAGAGACTAAGGGTGAGTGGACGAGAGAGAGAATGGGGGTTTGATTGATTGATTGATCTTTATTTCAAAAGGGTCAAGAATTGGGCACGCAGGCCCATCTGACATTCTGCCTTTATCATACATCTTTCACTCTATTCCAGACATTCTACAAATATGCTGTTCATATAACAAACATAACTAACAATGAAGCTGAGAGACATAAAATAAAATGTAACATTTATGCTTCGCTCTTAAACATTCACTCAGTACAGAAGTAACTACATACATATACAAATGACTATCTATAAAACAAAAATTTCGGGACTATTCAGAAAACAATTAATTGTATTCGGTGTCTGTAAGAGCAGTTTAAGATAACTTTTAGTGAGGTGAGTGATTGAGAGAGAATGAAAGTGTGCGAAAGAGTTAGTGAGAGAGAGAATGAGGAGAGAGAGATAGCGCGAATAAGAGAGAGTGAAGGTGAGAAAGAGATGAGGAACGAGAGAAAAACTAAGAAAAAATTAGGATAAGAGAGAGTGAGTGAGAGAGAGGATCGGTGGAGTGAGGGGAGAGAGAGCAAATATTTGAGAGAATGAGGTTGGGAAAGAGACAGAGAATACAACAAAGAGTGAGGGGAAAATGAACAAGAGAGGGAGAGAATAAATGGACGAACTAACTTTATTTTCGAAGGGTAAGAAATGGGCACGCAGGCCCGTATAACGTTCTTCTCACTACCTCTCAAACTTTCAAACCCAGGGTGGCACCTACAAACATGCGTAAAACAGTAATACTAAATATGCTTATATTGCATACAACTTTGAAAGAGAGGGAGTGAGAAAGAGATTTCATACACTGTACTATTGTAGACCCCTTGCTATTTCAAAATCCAGGCCATGGACTCTCATGCTTTGGAAAAGTTTCATATCTGTATGGAAGCTTTGTGCTTTAAATGCAAAAGAAGTTTGTTTTTTTTTTCAGAAAATGTGGTAACATATAGCGAGTAACCGTTACACTATACTAAAAAAACACAGTACAAACTTGGTGAAGTTTCAGAATAACAGTAATGTAGTTTAAAAAAAAAAAAAGGCAGCAATTAACATTCCTACTTGTTCTGACAAATGAACAGAATATGAAATCTGTGACAGCTAAACAACCTAAATCATGCCTATTTTTATTCCGAACAATCGTTTCCACATCTGGTTCAATCAATATTTCCTATTTTTTAATCAGTGGGAAAAATAAATAAACTAGGATCTAGAGTTTTTATCACGGACCCCCCACGGTAGGTTCCACGGGCCACCAGTTGAGAACCGCTGGACTAGATCACAGCGTGAGATAAACAGTTGTTCTCACGATCTACCAAACTAGAAATGTTACGGAACGTTACAAGCAATGGCAAGGATGATAATCATAAAACACGTTGTGGAACCGAAGGTTCATGGCTGGTGATTTCGCTAATTTGCCAGAGTAGTTCTCTCAGCGCTTATTTCCCCACAGGAAACACACGGATCCCAGGTCTACATCCGTGCCAGGTGTGGGGCCCCCTGGTCAGACAGGAGAAGATTCTGGTCACCTGTTTGTTCTTTGGAACAGAATATAATAATTATCATAGAATGCCAGGTGTCTTTGGGTACAATCCAAGATGGCACGAAGCGGGCTCTAAGGAAGGACGGAAGGAAGGAAGGCCCATCTAGTGCTCGGAGGATTTTTTCTTATTTTAAGGGTGGGCCTGGAAGGCAAAGACGGGAGGGAGGGATTAAAAAAAAACATGCGGGGGGGGGGCCGAGAAGGGGGGGGGATAGTTTTGTACCGGTTCCAAAATCTCTCTCTCTCTCTCTCTCTCTCTCTCTCTCTCTCTCTCTCGGGCCCTGGGCATCAGGAGCGACAGACATTTACTTGAAGGCCAGACTCTCCTTCTCTTCCAGGAACACAAGCATAAGCGTCTAAGTGACGCTAAAGAAAGCGCGCGAATCACTCGCGTGTGCCTTCTAATAATAAACGCCTGCGCATTCCAGGCCTCAAAGACATGTAATTAACGGCACCTTACCTCAGGGCAGGCTGAACGCAGACCAGAAATATTACAGCATCTAACTAAATGTAGCTGGGAAGGGGGAGCGGGGGAAATGGGAAAGGGTGTCAGAAACGGATAATAATTGTTTAAAAATACAGCAGATTTTTGATGGCTCAGTTGATGGCTCTGAAAGGAGCCAGCCAAAAAAAAAAAAAACCTTTGAGGACCAACTGGTCTCAGGTCTAAACCGACACTTCAGCAACAAACAACACTTGAACGTTCATTATACTCGCGAGGCAAATTCTTTCTGGCATAGATTCCAGGAGTTATCTCGTACCCACCCCCCCCACCCCCTTCCCCCAAATACCCTTCCCAAATCTCTTCGCCTGTTTTAAGTTATTATTTATTTAGTTTTTGCTAACATTGCTTATGTGTGTGGTTTTATTTTTTTTTTTTTCAAGCTCTTGTACTTTTGTTCCTCGCGCTTTGATTTGCTCACAAGTTTCGTTAAAATGAATGAGCTACCTGCTGGGTTCTAGCGTTCTAGATCTGCTTTTGTTTCAATTTCTATTACGTTCAATATCAGCAGAATTTTGAGATGCTTCCGCTGTGCACTATATTTTGGGCCGATCTGTTTATTTAAATATGGGAAAGGGAAGAAATTTTTTTAAAAATGTTATCATCATAATCATCCGCTGTTTTCTTTTAAAGGGATGGATGCAATGTTGGAGTTGAGTTAGATATCTGTCAGTGAGGCACAACTTACGGCGACTGCTTGAGGCATGACTGGGGAAATATAACCGAGGAAGATTCTGTTCTGTCTCCAGGTAGTGCCCCTGGAAGACACACACACACACACACATGCACACTTATATACACACACTCATACTCAAGAGACCTAGTCGACAGTGACCTGTGTCGTCACCCAGGGAAGTATAGGTCCCTGAACACTTACTGGTACCTTACAGTTACCTTCTATCAAAATGTGCACTTGGCATGCTTGTGTTGAGAAAACTGACATTCCGCCCCCCCCCCCCTTTTTCCACAACAAAAAACAACAACAACAAACAAATTTTAAAAATCTAGAAGATTATCAATCAGCGGACTGCACTAAACATCCAGCAGTGAGTGGATGGAGAGAAAGTAGATCATAGTACGAAGACTTTCCTAACTTCTCCCAGGTCCAGAATCTCTGAATCTTAAATGCCCAATGCATATGGGGCTTCTGTAAAGGTTTTCCACAAACCCCCTGTCCTTTTGCCTTATTTTTTCCCCTGCTCTTGTCCAGGTGAGCCCTCTATTGCTCAACATCCTCTCTGTTCTTCTCCATGTCGCCTTTAAGTCTAGAATAGGAAGCACAAATTTCTTGCTGCACAATATTGTAGCATGACCTTGTAAGTAATGATTATAGTTGTTATTATTATTAATGAATATGATTATGAAAAAATACTGTAAACAAAATAGTAACATCGAATAGCGACAGAGAAAAGTAGGATAGAAGAAGAAGTAGAGGAGAGAGGAGATAGAGGAAGGAGCCCGAAGACGGCAGAACAGACAATCAGGAACCAAGAAGAACCAAGAAGTCTGGAAGTCCTGGAGAGAGGAGACTGAGGAGGGGGGTCGAAGACGGAGGAACAGACAATCAGAAAACCAAGTAGGACGAAGAAGGACGGGAATACAAGAGGAAGAAAGAAGGTCTGACCAGACCAGCCGAGAAGCCATCAGATGAGAGATATGAACAGAAGTCCAGAGAAGAGGCAAGGAGACTTTACTCGTTGGTACACTGCAATTGAGAGACGGCCGAGGAAGACCGTCAAAAGAAATCAGAAGACAGACAAAAGAAGAAAGAGGACAAGACGATATAAAATCAGAAGTAGTGTTAGACGGAAGATGGTTTTCAAGTGATTCAAGTGATTAAGAAGAAATGACACTTTTGAAACTTTTGAGTACAGTGATTATAGACGAGAAACTAGTTGACCACGTGTTGCAGATCTGATATAATACCGAGTTAGGAATGTTCTCGCATCAAGTGTAGAATATTGTGAAGTTGAGAACGTTGAGAAATGCTGCATGTAGAATATGATAAGAGTTCGATATTGTGAACGAATGATTAAGTGTTTCAATTCAAGTGACGTAGTCGACAATGCATAATGATCTCATTAATCAAAATTAAATAATGGAGAAACATTTCGTCGGACTTGAATTAAGTGAAGTGGTAATGTTTTGTGAAACCTGTGATATGTTATGATCAAAGAACAAAGAACTTCGACGTCGACTTCATCAATAATATAACAGTTCACACAATTTCAATATTATATATTCATTATTATCAGATCTATTGCCCTCTATCATATATCGTATCACAGAGGTTTGCACAAGGCTAAAACGGCAGCTACATACCGCGCGTTTACAGTATTTAGCACCTGGGACGACCACCTGTACAACGCAGGTGAACAAAAGTGGTAAGAACTGGCATGGGAGACCAGAAACGGAAGCGCTGAAAGGAGATATAAAGAGTAGAGGGGTGGAGTGGTAGAACGTGATAATAGACGGATGTTTTTGTTGTTTGTATTAGAGCGGCGACTCTGAGAAGCTGGAAGTGATAACCAGGGAAACCCTTAGCAGATAACACGATAACATACGCGCCAGCCTCTTCACACCTTTATAGCGGGTTTCACCAAATCTGGCAACCTCAGGGACTGCTCACGAAAGTTCTATGTCAAAAATTAAAAAACAAAACGAACCACCCCGGGGGTCATATAAATCTAGTGCTCATACTTCGTTCTACTACTTGTTACGTGGGTATATCATCATCAAGTGGCACCCCCCCCCCAAAAAAAAAAAAACCGGCTGTGGCAGTCATAGTTCTCCACAGATCTGGATCCTTGCTGTTGGAGTTGATGACTTTCTGTCGTGCTATCGCGCCACTAATTTTCTCTCTCTCTCTCTGTCTTCCTCTACCACTTTCCACATTAACCCCTCCTGTCGCTATAACGTTTTCGTGTCCCCTGTTCCCCCCACCACCCCGGGTCCTCCCCTTCTTACTGCGCGTCCAGTGCTTTCATTTTCTTTCAGTTTTACTCCTTTTTTAAAAATTGACTTTTGTTAGGTATTCCTGTCTGTGGAAGGTACTCAAACCCATATCTCTTCTGTTGATAAATAAACACCAGCGTACTACAATCCGATCTTTACGTCGGCAGTTTATAAATGGCTTTCATCGCGAGGTTCACGGAGTCTGGCCAGGGCGTCGAAGACGCTGTCTGATCTGGCAGTTAGTGATGACGAGCTGTAGATCTCTGCCCCATCTCTCCATTGGTACCCCTCAGTAACAGGTCTAGCTTAGCTAATGTCACCTCCGGTAACAGGTCTAGCTTAGCTAATGTCACCCCCAGTAACAGGTCTAGCTTAGCTAATGTCACCCCCAGTAACAGGTCTAGCTTAGCTAATGTCACCCCCAGTAACAGGTGGTCTAGCTTAGCTAATGTCACCCCCAGTAACAGGTGGTCTAGCTTAGCTAATGTCACCCCCAGTAACAGGTCTAGCTTAGCTAATGTCACCCCCAGTAACAGGTGGTCTAGCTTAGCCAATGTCACCCCCAGTAACAGGTCTAGCTTAGCTAATGTCACCCCCAGTAACAGGTGGTCTAGCTTAGCTAATGTCACCCCCAGTAACAGGTGGTCTAGCTTAGCTAATGTCACCCCCAGTAACAAGTGGTCTAGCTTAGCTAATGTTACCCCCCAGTAACAGGTCTAGCTTAGCTAATGTTACCCCCCAGTAACAGGCCTAACTTAACTAATGTTACCCCCCAGTAACAGGTCTAGCTTAGCTAATGTTACCTCCAGTAACAGGTGGTCTAGCTTAGCTAATGTTACCCCCCAGTAACAGGTCTAGCTTAGCTAATGTTACCCCCCAGTAACAGGTCTAGCTTAGCTAATGTTACCCCCCAGTAACAAGTGGTCTAGCTTAGCTAATGTTACCCCCCAGTAACAGGTCTAGCTTAGCTAATGTTACCCCCCAGTAACAGGTCTAGCTTAGCTAATGTTACCTCCAGTAACAGGTGGTCTAGCTTAGCTAATGTTACCCCCCCCCCAGTAACAGGTCAAGCTTAACTAATGTTCCCCCCCCCGTAACAGGTCTAGCTTAGCTAACGGGACAGAGATCGCCATAGACTTGATAGTGGAGTCTGCTAAAGAAAAATTGCCTTTGCTATTCAGCCCCACTCAAGGACTGAAAAAAAAGAAGCCACTGTAGCCCACTCCTGATCCGAACACCTTCACTGCTACGGGTGCGAAGAGTATCATGTTTCCAGTTCTAGGAAGATAGAAGAAGAAGGAGGAGGAGGAGGAGGAGGAGATGGTGGTTCAGGAACTTATTTTGTTTGAATATATTCAGTAAGCTCTTGGCAGCTACATAATTTTGCCATAGATAATGTATTTTGTAGTGGTTAACTGAGCTCTTTGTTCAGTGCTTGTGTCTTATATGTTGAAACTAGTTTATTTTACCTATATAGGAGAAAGCAATCAGATTCGATTGGAATTCAGCATGTGATACAGATCTTCATAACAGCTTGAGGGGGAGGGGCCTTTGGGGGTAAGGACCTGATGTACCGATTTATTTATTAACAGTAAGGCGTCCATGTGCTTTCATTAAAAAAGTACGATAAATTATTTTGGTTTAAAAAAACATAATTGGTAAAATCGTATACTGTACTTTCTTGTAATCAGTGACAGATTAATCACCACTCAGGGCCCATCGCTATATTTGGTAAAGGGCCCCGCCTCTTTCCAAACAATACCGCCAGTCTCCTATATGTCGTTTGATTACCCTCTAGTTGTAATATCTACTTTTACTGTATGATTTTGTAATGCATAAAACCAAACTCAAATGGCAAGCCACTGTCTTTTTTTTTTTGTTTGGATAGCGTAATGTGTTAGTGCTGCAACAATAGTTATACATTGTTGGCATATGAAAAAAATAATCTCCATTTAGAGAGGTAATCTTTCCTAGACCCAGGGCCCCCTTGTCCTTTCGGGCCTAAAAGCTAATCCATCACTGCTCATAATGTTAATCTGTCTGACATGTTTCACAATATTTTTGTATGTTGTCTGATCATAGATTTTTTTTAAAGGTCGAGCATTGTACCAAAGTTGTGTGTGCTGTCTGGAGATTTCCGTACTCAACTGATTCATTTTCTTTTGTGTCGTCATAGTTTTGTTTTCTCTATCATACAGACAAAAGTTTGTCTGCCGGTAGCCATGTAACGTGGCCAGACTATTCGACTTCTTGTTTCTGAATGTACGAGTAGTGCAATACTGGTGCTACTCCAACCCTTGGCCTGACTGCGCCGTTTCTGAATTTGTCTCTTCGTGACTGCGTTTAGTATTATCCTCAGACCGTTCAGTTCTGTTGCGATCTTGTTCTTCTCACGGATTTATCGTCTGTTATCTGCAGTCTCTTGGATAATTCGGGACACTTATTTGTAGTTCCTGTATAGAGCTTAGCTTCTTGGGTGGTTTCATTTGGCCAAGAAAGTGCGTCTCGGTGCATCATAGCTAGTGCAGTTCTAGAAGATGTTTTTCCCCACAATTCTGAGCTGCCTCGGCGCATGCGCAAAGAGGAGAACTGCTTCACTAGGAATGATTTTTGTTTTTCTCATGTTCTGCTTTTAGTTGTTAGTGTCCATGTGTGACATTGATAGCAGGGAGTTGGGAGAAATGATGTCAGTAGATGACCTGACCATCTAATTCCCGGGACAGATACTTAAAATATGGGACGCTGGTCACTTTACACTAGGGCAAGATTCGTATTTCTAAATTAATGAAATAATACAAGCTCAAAATAAGAGGCAGAAAAGAACGGATATTGAACAGTAGAGTCTGACTTTTACAGGGGCGAAGACGCAAAGGTGAATTATATAACGGTCAGCGATCCATCGCTGACTTCCTGCGTCAGGATTAGTGAACATAGTTGACTGCTTGCGTCAGGGTTGGTGAAAATAGTTGACTTCTTGCGTCAAGGTTGGTGAAAATAGTTGACTTCTTGCATCAGGGTTGGTGAACATAGTTGACTGCTTGCGTCAGGGTTGGTAAAAACAGTTGACTTCTTGCGTCAGGGTTGGTGAACATAGTTGACTGATTGCGTCAAGGTTGGTTAACATAGTTGGCTGCTTGCGTCAGGGTTGCTGAAAATAGCCAGCTGCTTGCTTCAGGGTTGGTGAACATAAATGGCTGCTTGCGTCAAGATTGGTGAACATAGCTGACTGCTTGCGTAAAGGTTAATGAACATAGTTGACTACTTTCATCAGGGTTGGCGAACGAAAGCTGACCAATAGCCTACTCTACCTGACAGCGGTACCTCTGGAAACAGTCGGTAGTCTGACCAAGTAAATAGGGATCGCAGTGGGAAGACCAAACAGGTCATAAAAATACATCAAACCGAAGTCGGATGTGTCGGTTCGAAAAGAGCATAACTGTGACAAAACACAATCAGTTACCTTTTGAGGGCGAACGACGAAGAAGAGAAGAAGGTATTTACGAGTCTAGTACATAGTTCGTATTACTGAAGCTATAGTGCAAAGGTCATCCTGAGAAATTATGAGGAAAGGGAACGACACTGGGGCAGACAAGAAGACGTTAACTGCAATAAGTGCAGTGCCAGAAGAAGTGCAGATCAATACATAAGTATTGTGTTGTATATAGAACTAGTGGACACATGATATATTCTGATGAGGAAATCGGAGAACTAATGGATTTTTATGACGGAGATGATGATGATGATCTATAATGATGATGATGGTGATGACTAAACTAGTACCAAAAGAATTTACTTTTTTTCTACTACTTTAGTACTTGTTCTAGTTCATTAGTATTCCTATAATATTGGCGAGCAGACGTAATGAGAAATAAAAAGGAGAAAGGGGTACGGGGTGCAGTCTGTGTTTCGGTCGAGGGTATGTAGGGCTTCCGCCTTTCAAAAGTCGCCCCCATCGAGTGGATGAAAACGGAATAGCGAACCATACCTGTCTCCCCTGGAGGAAGGTCGGTAGTTTGAATCTGGCCGGAGAGGTTCCCAGTCTCCCAGATGTAGAACTAGACACCTGGGTTCTTCTAGAGCTGGGAAAGGAAAGAGGGCCAGGTGTGACGTTGACCACATCACTCTCTAGTCAAAGGTCAAAGAAAAGATGGACACCAGCACCATCTCGCCCTAGGTGCGTCCATGGCACGGCAGGATCACCTTTACCTTTTTTCACCTCAGGATTTCTACGAATTTGTTTATTTGTTGTTACTGTTGTCCAGCATGTACTAGATATTTGCAGGAGACCATGTGTGTATGTATGTATTTTAAAAAAAATTGGTACCTGCGGTAGACTGAATCTAAGGGAATGTGTGCCAATGATCTCAGAGTTTCACAATTTTCGACCAGACATGCAGTGATGGCTTCGCTATCAAACACTTGTGTGTGTGTTGGGGGGGGGGGGGGTGCAAGATAGCTAAGTTGGCTAATGCACGGTTGTTCATCCTATCGGATTTCGTGTTTCCCAGGTAATTCTCCTGTAAAGAGAAAAGTGTCTTGTCTATGATTTTTTTCGAGTCCTAACTTTACAGTATTGTGTTTTGAGTCCCTATTGGACTCTGCCCCAGTGTTTCATATCTTCACGGAGTCAGCTGCAGCCTGCAGTTACAACGGAGATCCTGGAAGAATGATTATTTGTCTTAACTAAAAATATGTTCGGCAGTTTCTTGCGGCTGTTGTTTGTCCCCCTGGAGCTGTTACCCGGGTGTTCTTAGCAGCGGACGTCGTGAAGATGTTGAAACATAAGCACCGTACAGACCAGGAAGAAGGCTACGGTAGCTGGCATGAACACTTCGGGAGTGTACCCAGAAGGGACCAGGTCCCGTTAGCCAGATTAAGGAGCAACAACGGAAAGGTGAGTTAAGGGGCCTTTACCAGTCTCTGACTGGGCTGGCTCTTATAACAGCACCGTCACTTTAGCCCAATCATCTTACTTCTAGTAACGTTATTTATAGGAAAGAATCACCTTCAAGTACACGCGTTAAGGCGTCTTGCAGGGCAGAAACAAATTCTATCCACTTCTTACGGTTTGTAGCCAGTCTTTGCGCTATGCCCCAGCTATGCTGCATGCTAATCATCAGGTAGCCTTTGACTGGCATTTTCTTTCTCTTTCAACTCGGGTGTCCATATTCCGGCTGTCTCAGAGATGTTGCTGGGAGCACATGGTAGGTTATGTACTGCGGTTTATTTATTTCTTTGCTGTTACAACATGCATGTCTTCTTGTTCACTCTGGGCAAGTATCATCTGATTCTTCTAATCATTTCTAACTATATTATATCATGATACGCTAGACCGCTAACGATATGAGTCTTTGCGGTATCCTAGGACAGATTAGCCATACCTGCTCTCCGGTTATCGTCGAGTATCCTATCAATCCAGCTGAAGTGGTCCGAGTTCAAATGCCCCGTTAGGTATGCGTCAACAGAATGAAATGTATACCGATAAAACAAGGTTGCCACTTGAACTGTCAAAGCGTTGGCAGAACGTATTTCCATGAGAGCAGGGTTTTGTTTGTCTGAATTTGAACAACGAGTTTGAGCAAACTTGTAAGAGATACTCGCGAAAGTCGGGGAAATTCTAAGGTACCTACTGAAGTCATCAAGAAAACGCTGCGAGGCGTAGTAAGTGGAAATGAGAGCAGGTAGGTTAATGTTTGTAGTATAAATAGTTTGTTGTTATTATTTTGTCCTCAGGTGCGCGCCGGACTATTTTAGTAGATTAGATCTTACTATAGTCTTTTTGCGTGTAGTAGATTAGATCTTACTATAGTCTCATGTGTACGTGTAGTAGATTAGATCTTATTATAGTCGTGTGTGTACGTGTAGTAGATTAGATCTTACTAAAGTCGTGTGTGTACGTGTAGTAGATTAGATCTTACTAAAGTCGTGTGTGTACGTGTAGTAGATTAAATCTTACTATAGTTTTGTGTGTATGTGTAGTAGATTAGATCTTACTATAGTTTTGTGTGTATGTGTAGTAGATTAGATCTTACTATAGTTTTGTGTGTACGTGTAGTAGATTAGATCTTACTATAGTTTTGTGTGTACGTGTAATATGTTAGATCTTAATACAGTCTTGTATGTACGTGTAGTAGATTATAAATTACTATAGTTTTGTGTGTACGTGTAATATATTAGATCTTAATACAGTCTTGCATATACGTGTAGTAGATTAGATCTTACTATAGTCGTGTGTGTGTGTGTGTGTGTGTTTCCTTTCAACAATATAGTTGTGTTATTTTCTTCTTCGGCGTTCTCCCTCAAAAGGGCGTTAGTTGCATCGTGGCGCCATCATACCCCTTGCGGCTCAGTACATCCGACTTCGGCTCGGTGTACTTTTGCGACTGGGGTCGCCTTCCTATTGCGATCACGCATTCACTTAGCCAGACAAGGCTACTGTCTTGTTCCGAGAGGCACCACCATTACGTAGAATAGGGTCTTGGCCAATTTTGGTTGTTCAGTCTTGACGCAAACAGCCACCTGTGGTCACGGGCTACTGTGTTATTTAGGTTGAGTAGTGCGTGTTCGCTCCCGAACTGTCTTGCGATTCTTCCACGTCGTGTTAGCAAAGTTCCCGAACTGTCTTATGATTCTGCCACGTCGTGTTAGCAAAGTTCCCGAACTGTCTTGCGATTCTGCTACGTTGTGTTAGCAAAGTTCCCGAACTGTCTTGTGATTCTGCCACGTCGTGTTAGCAAAGTTCCCGAACTGTCTTGCGATTCTGCTACGTTGTGTTAGCAAAGTTCCCGAACTGTCTTGTGATTCTGCCACGTCGTGTTAGCAAAGTTCCCGAACTGTCTTATGATTCTGCCACGTCGTGTTAGCAAAGTTCCCGAACTGTCTTATGATTCTGCCACGTCGTGTTAGCAAAGTTCCCGAACTGTCTTATGATTCTGCCACGTCGTGTTAGCAAAGTTCCCGAGCTGTCTTATGATTCTGCCACGTCGTGTTGGCAAATTATCTGGGATTTTTTTTTCCTTTCTGTTCACCCGATTTGAAGTCCATTATGTTCTCCCCCAAATCAGCCACTGACAGGTGTATCAGCGTGTTGTAATATATGAGTGTGTTGTAATATATGAGTGTGTTGTAATATATGAATGTTGTAATATATGAGTGTGTTGTAATATATGAGTGTGTTGTAATATATGAGTGTGTTGTAATATATGAGTGTGTTGTAATATATGAGCGTGTAGTAATATATGATTATGTAGTAATATATGAGTGTGTTGTAATATATGAGTGTGTTGTAAAATATGAGTGTGTAGTAATATATGAGTGTGTTGTAATATATGAGTGTGTAGTGATATATGAGTGTGTTGTAATATATGAGTCTGTTGTAATATATATGTGTGTTGTAATATATGAGTGTGTTGTAAAATATGAGTGTGTAGTAATATATGAGTGTGTTGTAATATATGAGTGTGTAGTGATATATGAGTGTGTTGTAATATATGAGTCTGTTGTAATATATATGCGTGTTGTAACGCTGTATAGACATATTTTCAATCTTCGGGGACAAATTTCTGTCCTCATCACATGGTGCCGAGTAACTCATTCGTACAAATAAATCAATCAGGAAAGTGGACGAGTGCACGCCAGTATGTCCTCTAACATTTATGCTGTTCGTGCGCAAAATGGTAGGGAAAAAAATACGGCAAATGTGCGTCATGGCATTAGATTCTAATATGTCCTTTAGCATTTCCATGCTTCAGGAACGTTAGCGCCTTCACATTTCTGGGCCACTACAGCATTTGAGGCAGGGATCCAACCATCACCTGTCCTAGCGGCATTTGTTTACCATAGGGAAACCCCGTCTTACGAGGCTGGAATGACCCCGGTGCCGATTGGTCCGAAAAACTCAGCCCCGAGTGCAACGTCGAACAAACGACCTTCTGATCGACAGGCAGGTGCGCTGACCACAGCACCACGGCTTATAATTTGAAGTTCGTATAGAAAAAAAATCAGGAAAACAAATTCATTTAGCGCTATTTGTATTTTTATTCGGCTCTACTATAGCACGGGGACTGGCTAGCGTAGTGGCTAGAGCATTCGTCTAGCAACCGAATGGTCGAAGTTTCGAATCCCCAGTTTAATTGAGGTTGTTTTTTTTTTTCCTGACCAATACAGCCCCCCGGTTTTCACCCAGCCTCATCACACTTTCATGTGCCGAAGGTCATGGAAGGTACGAGCCTAACGCCGTATTCCTCAATATGCCTTAATGGCAGGAAGCGGGAATTTTACCTTTTACCACAGAGTAACATAAAAAATTTAAAAATAAATGTAGAAATTCTTTTTCTTTTTAATTTGATTTGATTTTATTTTGCTCAGCATATGAAATTTCGTGCGCAGTTTACAACTTGTACTTGTACGAACTGCCTGTAACTGCGAGCTGTTGTTCTTTGACGCCGATGCTATAGAGATATTGAGGCACAGCGTCGTATCGCGTGGAAGCGGGTTATGGCGGCTACTTTTTCAGTCCCGGAGTACAGCTAAAAAGCAGGGGGGGCGTGCAATGCTTCTTTAGCAGACTCCATCACCATGGGGACTATGGCGATCCCTGCCCCGTTAGTCAGGCTATGCCCGTTGCTGGGGGGGGGGGGGGTACCATGGAGAGAATGGGACAGGGTCTTTGGTCATCTATGATTCGCTAACCCTGACGCTGGGATATCAGCTATGGGTCGCTGATTACCTTATTGGGTGTCTTCACCCCCGCGCGGTTTACAAAGAACGTTGGTCCAGCCCTGGAGTTCCAGATCATCCGAAAGACTGCATTACTATCCACTCAGCCAGTCCAGCTCTCGAATATCCCAGGATTCCTTTGTCGATGCTTCCTCATTTTCTGCATGTCTCCTGTAACGAATGGTCAGGTTTCACGATCTTGCAGCTGCTGGTTGCTGTTTTCTTTGCTTATTTACTTCCTGCACTGAATCATATAGATAGCATTATTTCGTGTGCCTTGCCTTGCAGGTTGAATTTTTTTTGTCCTCGCTTTGTTTTTTTTTAAAAGTCCCGTTTCATCTAACAGGCTAGTCAGGTATCCACTGTTTATATCGTGATGGAATCATTCTACAAGACCTCCCATCCGTCATGAGATTGCATCTTGCTATTGGCGGCGCTACTCACTGACTGTCGATTCTTGTGGTCCCAAACTTTTCAAACAATAAACTTGAGTGGAAAAAATGCAGCAGTCCAAATACTTGAATCCAAAAACTTTTGTTCTTGACTTCATTGTGTCTTTTATTTGACACAAAGTCACAGTCTCTCTCTCTCTCTCACATACACACACACACACAAGTATATATAATGTCAGTGATCGGGTTAATCGCCAATTATCGGTAAAGAGATAAACCGAAACGTTCAGAAATCACCAGTTTATATTATACAGTATATAAAGTATATATGCAACCAGAGGAATCGGTTGGAGGATAATCCGGCCAACTTGATGATGATGATGGTGATGATGCTGTATGGACGAGAATCGGCCAATTTTTACTTTGATTCAGCAGGTGTCACAGCTGGTAAAGATCTCTCCACAGATAATCTAGTTATAAAAAACAAACAAACAAAATCACACAAATGTTTACTTTCAGCTGATGTCTGAAAAAGTATGCTTAGTTTTACATTAAAAAAATGGTATAAGGTACAAAAGTATGCTTACTTTTAGATTTAAAAAGTATAATGCATGAAAGTATGCTTACTTTTACATTTTAAAAAAGTCTAAGGTAGAAAATTATGGGTACTTTTACATTTAAAAAAGTATAAGGTACAAAAGTATGCTTACTTTTACATTAAAAAAAAGTATAAGGTATCGAATGGTGTATTGAGAAAACCAGTAATTTGAAAAGTACTTCATGCAAGGTGAAAGACAGGTATAGCTGTACCGGTTTCAAAAAAATCTTAGCGCGATCACTGATATTACATACTGTTTATGTTGTGTCTATTGTGAACTTATTTCTTATATGCAGAGCTTCACTCTAAACTTTGATTTTATTCCCTTTATTTGATACGAGCTTTCTCTCTATTTTGACGTATGTTTCTCATATTTGATACAAAGTTCCTCTTTCTCTCTCTCTGAACCTTAAGTGCCCAGGGCACATGGAGCTTCCGCAAGGGTTTTCCACAAATGCCTGTCCTTCGCCTTTTTTTCTGCTCTTGCCCAGGTGAGCCCTCTATTGCTCAACATCCTTTCTGTTGTTCTTCTCCATGTCTCTTTTGGTCTACCCTTACTTCTGTTCCCCTGTGGTGTCCATCTTAGTGCTATTTTTGGTAGTGAGTTGTCAGTCATTCGGAGCACATGTCCCAACCATCGCCAGCGTCTTTCCTCAATAATTGTTGTCAGTGGCTTCATCTGCATTTCTGCCAACAAGATGTTATTTCTTATGGTGTTCTGCCAAAATATTTTTATAATTCTTTGTAAACATTTAGTCTGGAAAGAATTCAACTTGTTTTCTATGGTTTTGGTGATTTTCCAGCATTCACTTCCATAGAGTAGTACACTTAGAACATTACTCTTAAATATCCTGATTTTCATATTTATGCTTAGTTTTTTTTATTTCCATATAGTCTGCAGCATTGCAAAAGCCTGGTTTGCTCTAGTAAGTCTGCTGTTGATGTCCTCTGTGCTGTCTCCATTTTCTACTACTCTGCTGCCAAGGTATACAAATTCGTTGACCTCCTCCACTAACTTGCTATCTACTCTGAGTACATTTCTGTTGTTCACATTTTGCTTCATTAACTTTGTCTTTCCTACGTTGATCTTTAGTCCTATGTTGTTTGCATTCTGAGTTAGCTTGTTTATTTTATCTTGCATATCTTTGTGACTGCTTGATAATAGACAAATGTCGTCCGCAAAGTCAAGGTCCTCCAGCACTGTGTCAGGGGTCCATTGTAATCCTCTGCGTTTGTCTGATGTTGCCTCCTTCATTAACCAGTCTACTGCCAAGATAAATAATGTTGGTGATAGTACACATCCCTGTTTCACTCCTGTTTGTACCCTAAAGCTGCTGGAGGTATGTTCTCCACAGATCACTTTGCACTGAAAACCCTCACATAGGGCTTTGATTACATTTACTATCTTGTGGGGGAGGCCATGCCATCTTAGGATTTTCCACAGTGCATCTCTGTTGACACTGTCAAAGGCTTTCTCAAAATCTATGAATAATGCATATGTTGTGCTATGCCACTCATTTGCCTGTTCTAATATTTGTCTAAGTACAAATATGTGGTCTATGCATGATCTTCCTTTCCTAAATCCTGCCTGCTCTTTCCGAAATTTTTCCTCAAGTGTTGGTACAATTCTGTTGATGATTATTCTGCAAAATACTTTACTGGTGAGTGGCAGTAGGATAATGCCTCTCCAGTTCCCGCAATCTCTGAGGTCACCCTTCTTTTGTAGTTTTACTATAAGCCCAGTTTTCCACTCCTCTGGGGCTTTTTCTAGATCCCAGATTTGTTGTAATATCCGGCAAAGTTGTTTTGGTGTTTCTGTTTCTTCTGCTTTCAACATCTCTGCAGTCACTTCATCTTCACCTGGTGCCCTGTCTGATTTTAGCTTCTTTATCGCCTCCTTTACTTCACTTCAAAGATATAGTGGATACTGCAATGAGAGAAGAACAAGCAGGATTTCGAAAAGGGAGAAGCTGTCTCGACCAGATCTTTACTCTCAGAATAATACTTGAAGAACATATTGAAAAGCAGAAACCATTAATACTGAATTTCATAGATTTTAAGAAGGCATTTGATAGCATACACAGAGATTCATTATGGAGAATTTTATGTCTATATGGAATACCATCTAAAATTGTCAACATCATTAAGGACTTATACAATGGATATGGTTGTGCAGTCAAGACAGAAGAAGGGATGAGTGAATGGTTCCAGATTGAAACAGGCGTGAAACAAGGATGTATACTGTCTCCTTTACTTTTTGGGATTACAATAGACTTCATAATGAAAAAATGCTGCACAGGTAACACAGGTATTGACTGGGTACATGGGACCCAACTAGGAGACCTTGATTTTGCTGATGACATAACTCTTATCAGTAATAATGTGAATTCTATGCAAGAAAAAATAGATAGTCTGTCTTCGCTGGCTAGCAAAATAGGACTTGAAATTAACAAGGACAAAACAAAAATAATGAAAATTCCTCTCAATCAAAATGGAAAAATACACATAGAAGGGACAGATATTGAAGAAATCAATCAATTTGCATACCTTGGCAGCTACATAGACCAGGATGGTGACACTAGAAAGGAAGTTAGGATCAGAATTGCAAAAGCAGCATCAATCTTCAAGAATCTTGAGAACATATGGAATTCAAAAGTTATAAGCACAAAAACCAAGTTAAGACTATTCAATTCAAATGTAATATCCACCCTCATTTATGCATGCGAAAGCTGGAAAACAACTAAAGAAATAGAAAAGAAATTAGACTCTTTTGAAAACAAATGCCTAAGGACAATACTCGGCATCAAGTGGAATGAATTCAAGAACAATGCAGAGATAAGACAGATGACTGAACAACAACCAGTCTCACGGGTGATCAGGAAAAGGAGATGGACATATGTTGGCCACTTGATGAGAAGAAATGAGCAGAGAATCCCAAAACAAGCTATCAAGTGGAACACAACAGGCCGAAGAAAAAGGGGCAGACCGCGTGAAACTCTGAAGAGAACATTATTAAGAGAGGCCAAGTTAACAGGCATAAAATCCTTTGTTGAGGTTGAAAGACTCGCCGAAGACAGGAAAAATTGGCGAACTACTTTGCGAGCCCTATGTGACGTCTAACGGCACGGGAAGGATATAAGATATAAGATATAAGATTACTTCACTTATTGTTATTGGTCCTGTATTGATGTTTAGTTCCATTTTTCTATGTTGGCTTTATTTCCATTATTTGATATAGGGTTTCACTGCCTGTGTTGGCTTTTATTTCCCTTATTTCCGCTGCTGGAGAGATTCTTCAGCTGCCGTGCTTGGGGTGAAACTCCTCCCGGCCATGAAGAAAATCGATTAGGGTTGCCGTGCGGCGCCGCTGTGAAAAGGTGATGGAAAGGATAAAGTGACGTTTAATCGGTATGTCCAGTAGTCTCACGGCAAGAGAACTACTCATACCACGGCACGTCTGCTCTAGAGGCCGGCCACGTCCTATATACACTCATACTGGAATAATACGCCTTAACTGGCTTAACCCAGGGGTGAAACTTACTAGTGGCGAGGATTCATCCTCCTGGACACAAGCTCCGTCCTGGTCACAACTAGGAAGGGTAGCAGCTACGACCACAGAATGCTGAAATCGGAGACACTGGACCAGTGCAGTCTAGAAAGGCAACCACCTCTCACCCGACGGGGATATATACGCTGAGGTTTTCCGGCGAGGAAGTCCAACACTGGGCTGGATGGGCAACCATCTCTCACCCGGTGAGGATATATTGATAATCAAAACACGTCGAGGTTTTCCGGTGAGAAAGTCCAACTCTAGGCTGGATGGGCAATCACCTAATCACCTCTCACCCGGTGGGTATATACTGATATACAAAACACGTCGAGGTTTTTCGGTGAGAAAGTCCAACTCTAGATTAAACTGGTGCAACGAAAATCACAGTGTCACGCAATCCCGTTTCTGAGACCCACCGAGAATACAGGCCCAAGCCCAGCGATACTCTGAACCTCTTATGGTCCTCTCGGGATCTCTTTTGGTCCTCTCGGGGACCACAGGAAGACCATAGGGTCTATCAAGGACCACAGGAGTAAATTCAGTGGGATCATGGGACGGTCTTGGTGGTAGATGCGAACGAAGAAAGAGAAGATTTCCCTTATTTGATATAGGGTTTCACTGTTTGTGTTGGCTTTTATTTCCCTTATTTGATATGGGGTTTCACTATCTGTGTTGGTTTTTTATTTCCCTTATTTGATATAGGGTTTCACTGTCTCTGTTGGCTTTTATTTCCCTTATTTGATATAGGGTTTCCCTTTCTGTGTTGGTTTTTTATTTCCCTTATTTGATATAGGGTTTCACTGTCTCTGTTGGCTTTTATTTCCCTTATTTGATATAGGGTTTCATTATCTGTGTTGGGTTTTTTCCCTTATTTGATATAGGGTTTCACTGTCTCTGTTGGCTTTTAGGAAGGGTAGCAGTCAAGACAGAAGAAGGGATGAGTGAATGGTTCCAGATTGAAACAGGCGTGAAACAAGGATGTATACTGTCTCCTTTACTTTTTGGGATTACAATAGACTTCATAATGAAAAAATGCTGCACAGGTAACACAGGTATTGACTGGGTACATGGGACCCAACTAGGAGACCTTGATTTTGCTGATGACATAACTCTTATCAGTAATAATGTGAATTCTATGCAAGAAAAAATAGATAGTCTGTCTTCGCTGGCTAGCAAAATAGGACTTGAAATTAACAAGGACAAAACAAAAATAATGAAAATTCCTCTCAATCAAAATGGAAAAATACACATAGAAGGGACAGATATTGAAGAAATCAATCAATTTGCATACCTTGGCAGCTACATAGACCAGGATGGTGACACTAGAAAGGAAGTTAGGATCAGAATTGCAAAAGCAGCATCAATCTTCAAGAATCTTGAGAACATATGGAATTCAAAAGTTATAAGCACAAAAACCAAGTTAAGACTATTCAATTCAAATGTAATATCCACCCTCATTTATGCATGCGAAAGCTGGAAAACAACTAAAGAAATAGAAAAGAAATTAGACTCTTTTGAAAACAAATGCCTAAGGACAATACTCGGCATCAAGTGGAATGAATTCAAGAACAATGCAGAGATAAGACAGATGACTGAACAACAACCAGTCTCACGGGTGATCAGGAAAAGGAGATGGACATATGTTGGCCACTTGATGAGAAGAAATGAGCAGAGAATCCCAAAACAAGCTATCAAGTGGAACACAACAGGCCGAAGAAAAAGGGGCAGACCGCGTGAAACTCTGAAGAGAACATTATTAAGAGAGGCCAAGTTAACAGGCATAAAATCCTTTGTTGAGGTTGAAAGACTCGCCGAAGACAGGAAAAATTGGCGAACTACTTTGCGAGCCCTATGTGACGTCTAACGGCACGGGAAGGATATAAGATAAGATATAAGATTACTTCACGTATTGTTATTGGTCCTGTATTGATGTTTAGTTCCATTTTTCTATGTTGGCTTTATTTCCATTATTTGATATAGGGTTTCACTGCCTGTGTTGGCTTTTATTTCCCTTATTTCCGCTGCTGGAGAGATTCTTCAGCTGCCGTGCTTGGGGTGAAACTCCTCCCGGCCATGAAGAAAATCGATTAGGGTTGCCGTGCGGCGCCGCTGTGAAAAGGTGATGGAAAGGATAAAGTGACGTTTAATCGGTATGTCCAGTAGTCTCACGGCAAGAGAACTACTCATACCACGGTACGTCTGCTCTAGAGGCCGGCCACGTCCTATATACACTCATACTGGAATAATACGCCTTAACTGGCTTAACCCAGGGGTGAAACTTACTAGTGGCGAGGATTCATCCTCCTGGTCACAACTAGGAAGGGTAGCAGCCACGACCACAGAATGCTGAAATCGGAGACACTGGACCAGTGCAGTCTAGAAAGGCAACCACCTCTCACCCGACGGGGATATATGCGTATCCTAATCACGCTGAGGTTTTCCGGCGAGGAAGTCCAACACTGGGCTGGATGGGCAACCATCTCTCACCCGGTGAGGATATATTGATAATCAAAACACGTCGAGGTTTTCCGGTGAGAAAGTCCAACTCTAGGCTGGATGGGCAATCACCTAATCACCTCTCACCCGGTGGGTATATACTGATATCCAAAACACGTCGAGGTTTTTCGGTGAGAAAGTCCAACTCTAGATTAAACTGGTGCAACGAAAACCACAGTGTCACGCAATCCCGTTTCTGAGACCCACCGAGAATACAGGCCCAAGCCCAGCGATACTCTGAACCTCTTATGGTCCTCTCGGGATCTCTTTTGTTCCTCTCGGGCACCACAGGAAGACCATAGGGTCTATCAAGGACCACAGGAGTAAATTCAGTGGGATCATGGGACGGTCTTGGTGGTAGAAGCGAACGAAGAAAGAGAAGATTTCCCTTCACTGTCTGTGTTGGCTTTGCTTCTGTCATTTGATTTTCTTCTTCTTCAGTATCCCTGGAGCTGCGAGCTGATGTTCTTTGCAGGCGATGCAGTGAAGATGATGAGACACAGCATCGTGTCGGCTTGGGAATGGATCATGGCAGGATATTGTTTTCAGCCCCTGACTGCGGTTAAATAGTAACGGGGTGTGCAATACTTCTTTATCAGACTCCACCACCATGGTGACTTTGGCGGTCCCTGCTCCGGTAGCCAGGCTAGGCCTGTTACTGGGGGTACCAATGGAGCAGTGGTCAGCTATGGTTCGCCAGTCCTCACGCTAGCATGTTAGCTATAGTTCGCCAGTCCTCACGCTAGCATGTCAGCTATTGTTCACCAGTCCTCACGCTAGCATGTTAGCTATAGTTCGCCAGTCCTCACGCTAGCATGTCAGCTATGGTTCGCCAGTCCTCACGCTAGCATGTCAGCTATAGTTCGCCAGTCCTCACGCTAGCATGTCAGCTATAGTTCGCCAGTCCTCACGCTAGCATGTCAGCTATGGTTCGCCAGTCCTCACGCTAGCATGTCAGCTATAGTTCGCCAGTCCTCACGCTAGCATGTCAGCTATAGTTCGCCAGTCCTCACGCTAGCATGTCAGCTATGGTTCGCCAGTCCTCACGCTAGCATGTCAGCTATAGTTCGCCAGTCCTCACGCTAGCATGTCAGCTATAGTTCGCCAGTCCTCACGCTAGCATGTCAGCTATGGTTCGCCAGTCCTCACGCTAGCATGTCAGCTATAGTTCGCCAGTCCTCACGCTAGCATGTCAGCTATAGTTCGCCAGTCCTCACGCTAGCATGTTAGCTATAGTTCGCCAGTCCTCACGCTAGCATGTTAGCTATAGTTCGCCAGTCCTCACGCTAGCATGTTAGCTAGGGAACGCTGATTGTCAAAACTTGACTTCCTTCACTTGATACAAGATTTTCTCTCCCTATATTGACTCTGTTTCTTTTATTTTTATGCGAAGTTCCTTTTTCTGTATTTCCCGCAACTTGATAGAAGACTTTCTGTCTTTCTTTAAATTTGTGTAGTAAATTATCATATTGTAGATTTTCCCCGCACAGGTGCTGTGAATCTAGGTGCTGCCCCACACAAAACGCGCGTGATTTTTTACATAAACATCTTTTGATTCTTTAATGGATCGCGCGCGATTACTTAAATGGAGATTTATTGCTTCTCATGCAAGGAAGTGGATTCTGTCCACGGTACTGTAAGTCTTTTGAAGACAAATGCCTAAGGAAAATACTCAGCATCAAGTGGAACGAATTCAAGAACAATGCAGAGATAAGGCAGATGACTGAACAACAACCAGTCTCATGGGTGATCAGGAAAAGGAGATGGACATATGTTGGTCACTTGATGAGAAGAAATGATCAGAGAATCCCAAAACAAGCTAGCTATCAAGTGGAACACAACAGGCCGAAGAAAAAGAGGCAGACCGCGTGAAACTCTGAAGAGGACATTATTAAGAAAGGCCAAATTAACAGGCATAAAATCCTTTGATGAAGTTGAAAGACTCGCCGAAGACAAGAAAAATTGGCGAACTACTTTGCGAGCCCTATGTGACGTTTAACGGCACGGGAAGGATATAAGATAAGATAAGACTGTAAGTCTCTAGTCTGCAGTTGACCTCAGTAATGGATGCCCGACTCAGCAAATTATATGGAAGGATGTCGTCCCATAAGCATAGTCAGTGTTTCCAAAAGTGGGGGTGGCATACATAAAGATCCAGGGAAAGCGATGGGGGAAAGGAAAGCACCACGGGACATGAGAACTGCTTGAGCCAGAAAGTTGATAGGGTTGTGGTCTAAATGGAAGTGGGACAATAGCTCGAAAAAAAGATTTGGGAATCATTGAAATACGCAGTGCGGGCGCCTGTTAGTGGATATTCTTAAAAAGATGTTAAGATGGTTATCAGCCGCGAGATTTAGAGAACCGTTCCTAAACTCAAAACGAGTAAACGGAAAAAATGAAATCCTTATTGGTAATATGTCCTTCAGGTAAAGTGAACAAGTTTACAACAATGTCACAGGTAGCACTTTTTGTATGTGTGTGTGGAGTGATTTACACAACTACACGTCTTGACCTTAGGGTACGCTATATCTCATCCGGTTATCGGGGAAACAATCACGACATAGTCACACGTGTAGCAATCCCATAATCCTTTTTGTAAACCGCGGGCAAAGCGCTATATAATTGTTTATGATAGTGTTACCAGAGCGTGTGATTGTCAGATCGACACCGACTGGCCTGTGATCGTGTGGCGCTGCGAGATATCGGCGTGTCGCTGGAGGACGATTATTGTCAGACGAGGTGATACAATCTTTTCAAGTGGTAGGGTGAAAAAATGTGGATAGATTTCCATGAATGAGAACCTTATTTACGGGTTCGTCTACCCGGTATTCACAAAGTTTATTTCAAATAATTCTGGGGTTTCTTCTTCTTCTGCTTGTTCTTCTTCTTTAGCTCTCAAAAGGGCTTTGGTCGGGTTGTGTCAAGATTTACAACTAGGATGTGATGTCTTCCCGATACATTGAATTTCGGCTAACCTTATTTTTAGGACAACACTAATGGTTTTTGGGTATAAGTAAATGTATAAATTATAGTATAAAATATAGACTAAATGTATAAATATGCACAAAACCACAGCAGTAAAACTCGCCAGTCCTCACGCTAGCATGTCAGCTATAGTTCGCCAGTCCTCACGCTAGCATGTCAGCTATAGTTCGCCAGTCCTCACGCTAGCATGTCAGCTATGGTTCGCCAGTCCTCACGCTAGCATGTCAGCTATAGTTCGCCAGTCCTCACGCTAGCATGTCAGCTATAGTTCGCCAGTCCTCACGCTAGCATGTCAGCTATGGTTCGCCAGTCCTCACGCTAGCATGTCAGCTATAGTTCGCCAGTCCTCACGCTAGCATGTCAGCTATAGTTCGCCAGTCCTCACGCTAGCATGTTAGCTATAGTTCGCCAGTCCTCACGCTAGCATGTTAGCTATAGTTCGCCAGTCCTCACGCTAGCATGTTAGCTATAGTTCGCCAGTCCTCACGCTAGCTTGTTAGCTAGGGAACGCTGATTGTCAAAACTTGACTTCCTTCACTTGATACAAGATTTTCTCTCCCTATATTGACTCTGTTTCTTTTATTTTTATGCGAAGTTCCTTTTTCTGTGTTTCCCGCAACTTGATAGAAGACTTTCTGTCTTTCTTTAAATTTGTGTAGTAAATTATCATATTGTAGATTTTCCCCGCACAGGTGCTGTGAATCTAGGTGCTGCCCCACACAAAACGCGCGTGATTTTTTACATAAACATCTTTTGATTCTTTAATGGATCGCCCGCGATTATTTAAACGGAGATTTATTGCTTCTCATACAAGGAAGTGGATTCTGTCCAAGGTACTGTAAGTCTTTTGAAAACAAATGCCTAAGGAAAATATTCGGCATCAAGTGGAACGAATTCAAGAACAATGCAGAGATAAGGCACATGACTGAACAACAACCAGTCTCATGGGTGATCAGGAAAAGGAGATGGACATATGTTGGTCACTTGATGAGAAGAAATGATCAGAGAATCCCAAAACAAGCTATCAAGTGGAACACAACAGGCCGAAGAAAAAGAGGCAGACCGCGTGAAACTCTGAAGAGGACATTATTAAGAAAGGCCAAATTAACAGGCATAAAATCCTTTGATGAGGTTGAAAGACTCGCTGAAGACAAGAAAAATTGGCGAACTACTTTGCGAGCCCTATGTGACGTTTAACGGCACGGGAAGGATATAAGATAAGATAAGACTGTAAGTCTCTAGTCTGCAGTTGACCTCAGTAATGGATGCCCGACTCAGCAAATTATATGGAAGGATGTCGTCCCATAAGCATAGTCAGTGTTTCCAAAAGTGGGGGTGGCATACATAAAGATCCAGGGAAAGCGATGGGGGAAAGGAAAGCACCACGGGACACGAGAACTGCTTGAGCGAGAAAGTTGATAGGGTTGTGGTCTAGATGGAAGTGGGACAATAGCTCGAAAAAAAGATTTGGGAATCATTGAAATACGCAGTGCGGGCGGCTGTTACTGGATATTCTTAAAAAGATGTTAAGATGGTTATCAGCCGCGAGATTTAGAGAACCGTTCTTAAACTCAAAACGAGTAAACGGAAAAAAATGAAATCCTTATTGGTAATATGTCCTTCAGGTAAAGTGAACAAGTTTACAACAATGTCACAGGTAGCACTTTTTGTATGTGTGTGTGGAATGATTTACACAACTACACGTCTTGACCTTAGGGTACGCTGTATCTCATCCGGTTATCGGGGAAACAATCACGACATAGTCACACGTGTAGCAATCCCATAATCCTTTTTGTAAACCGCGGGCAAAGCGCTATATAATTGTTTATGATAGTGTTACCAGAGCGTGTGATTGTCAGATCGACACCGACTGGCCTGTGATCGTGTGGCGCTGCGAGATATCGGCGTGTCGCTGGAGGACGATTATTGTCAGACGAGGTGATACAATCTTTTCAAGTGGTAGGGTGAAAAAATGTGGATAGATTTCCATGAATGAGAACCTTATTTACGGGTTCGTCTACCCGGTATTCACAAAGTTTATTTCAAGTAATACTGGGGTTCTTCTTCTTCTTCTGCTTGTTCTTCTTCTTTAGCTCTCAAAAGGGCTTTGGTCCGGTTGTGTCAAGATTTACAACTAGGATGTGATGTCTTCCCGATACATTGAATTTCGGCTAACCTTATTTTTAGGACAACACTAATGGTTTTTGGGTATAAGTAAATGTATAAATTATATGTATAAAATATAGACTAAATGTATAAATATGCACAAAACCACAGCAGTAAAACTATGATAACAAAATGTTAAAACTGTTTAAAACAAAAGGAGGAAAAGCTTTTATTTGTAAACGAGCACACAGTTGTTACGTTTAGGTTTATGTGTTAAATCATACAAAAACATACGGTACAAAGAAATAGAGAAAGAAGACAAAATATAAACTGAATGATATACACCGAGTAAGAAAGGAAAGAAATATAGTAAAAAAAAGGAGGAGTACCTAGCCGTGACATGCAAGAAACCGTGTAGTGGAGTATTGTGAACGTACTGTGAACGATTACACAAAAAGTCCATCTTTAGTTTATGGCATAAGTTTTCTTTTGTGATTACAGTAAACATTCTCTCCGGTATAACTCTACACTTCAGAAGGTCCACAGGAGGAAGTGAACCTGACACTTCTTACTTTCCGGGAACTTTGAATGTGTCCTTCAGTATCACCTCCCCCCCCCCCCCCCCCCCCCCCCGCCTTTTCCAACCCCCAAATTTGACCTGGATAAACCTTTTGAAAATAGATTATAGTACCTATAGTCTGGAAGTGGAGTGAAAGAACAAAGAAAAAGACGCTCCTCACCAGGCCCCAGTACGAGAAGACAACATGCAACCTTACGCTGTTAATCTTGTATCTTATATCCATCCCGTGCCGTTAGACGTCACATAGGGCTCGCAAAGTAGTTCGCCAATTTTTTCCTGTCTTCGGCGAGTCTTTCAACCTCATCAAAGGATTTTATGCCTGTCAATTTGGCCTCTCTGCGAGTTTCCATAACAATATCTTTTTTTCCTATCTGGAGTCGCCTCTAGAGAGGTCCCAGGATAAGGTTGTTAGCCTTATGCCCAACTCCCGGTACATGATATGTAACAGATCAAGCGGAATTCCGCTGATTTCTGCATGCACAATCAAACTCTGGGAAAGATAAAATAGAACAGTACGAGAAGACAACATGCAGCCTTACGCTGTTAATCAAACTCTGGGAAAGATAAAATAGACCAGTACGAGAAGAACAGCATACAGCCATACACTGTTAGTCAGACTCAAGGAGTAGGGAAGATAAAATAGGGTTTTGGCCTACTCTGTGTGTGTGCTTTTTTGTTTGTTTGTTGTGATACAGTTACCGTCGCAAGCACTGTCTTCAGATTAAACAAAAATCTCATAATGAAGTAACGGGATCTTGCTTTAGAATATCATGTCAAGACTTCATGGAGGCTAGTGGCTGAAGTCCTAAGCTTCATCTCTTGTTGAGAAATATAATATTTCTAGTACGTAATACTGTCTTTTACAGGTTGGTGTATACACATCATCTCTTTACTGCCGTTTACTAATATTAGATTATAAACATCATCTCTTTACTGCCGTTTACTAATATTAGATTATAAACATCATCTCTTTACTGCCGTTTACTAATATTAGATTATAAACATCATCTCTTTACTGCCGTTTACTGATATTAGATTATAAACATCATCTCTTTACTGCCGTTTACAAGTACTAATATTAGAGCATCATCATCACCATCATCATCATCATCAGGTGTGGTGCCGATGGCGTCGCTATTATGGTTCTCCAGAGTACACGATCCTTCATGCAGGCCATCAGCTCAGTTGGTGATCTCATTTCACACCATCCCGTCTGACTGTCCAGTATCATTTCTCTTGGTCTTCCTCTTGATCTTCTTCCTTCTGTTTTTCCTGTTGTTATAATATTTTCAATGCCCCCTCTTCTCACTGCATATCCTATGAAAGTACATTGCCTCTCTTTTATTTTTTTTTTTTTACAAAATTTTTTTGTCTCTCCAGCTCTTCTCATACATTCTTCATTAGTTATTTTTGCTGTCCAGGGGATTCACAACATTCTTCTAATAAACCACATTTCTGCTGCTTCCAATGATTTTTGTGGAGACTTGCCTATTGTCCATGATTCACTTACATATAACAAAGATAGGTTCAGTATAGCATTTTAGGACTCGTTTTCTAACATTCATTGATAAGGATGTGTGGATAATATGTTTCTCATTCTCTGAAATGCAGTCTTTGCTTGGCCTGTTCTGTTCCTAATTTCTGTTCTGCATTTCCCATCTGAAGTTATTACTGCTTCAAGGTATTTGAATTTCTGCACCTGCTTTAGAATAGTTCCGTTTAATTTTATACTGCATGTTGGTGGATTCTGTTTCTTAGATATAACCATAGTCTCTGTCTTTTTTATGTTCAAAGTAAGGCCTTTCTGTTCACTTTCTTTGGCGACTTTACCCAAGAGATTTTGCAGGTCTTGTTGGTTCTCAGCTATCAGTACTGTGTCGTCAGCATACCGAAGGTTGTCAATATTGTATCCTCCAATTTTTATGCCTGGTTCTGTGATGATCGTCCTTAGAATATTCTCGCTGTACAGAGGAAAAAAGGCATGGAGATAGTACACATCCTTGTCGCACCTATTGTTTTATAGGTTGGTATCTTCCAGTTCTATTTTCAGCTCGAATCTGCTTCTTGCTGCCAGTATAGATGTTTCACAATCCTCAGGTCTCTGCCATCTATATTGATGTCTTCAAGCATTTTAATAATTTTATTATGTTTCACCTTGTCGAATGCCTTGGTGTAATCAATGAAGCATAAGTAGAGATCTTTCTGTACTTGTAAAGTTCTTTCTGTTAGTGTTCGAAAGCATAAATGGCATTGTGTGTTACTTTTCATTCAACAAATCCAAACTGTTCATCTGCTATTTCCATTTTTATCTTTTTCCTTGTTCTTCTCATAATGATTCTCAGAAGTAACTTCGTTATGTGACATGAGAGGCTGATAGTCCGGTGGTCATCACATTCCTTTGCACCTGGTTTCTTTGGTAGTGCTATAAACGTGGATTTAAGCAGGTCACTTGGCATATAACCACTTTTGTAAATGTCATTCAGTAACTTGGTTATTATTTTTTTCCTATCTCCTCTAGCGCCTCTATTTCTTCTATTGTTATATTATCAGGCCCAGTCGCTTTTCATTTCTTCATTTATTTGAAGGCATGGAGATAGTACACATCCTTGTCGCACCTATTGTTTTATAGGTTGGTATCTTCCAGTTCTATTTTCAGCTCGAATCTGCTTCTTGCTGCCAGTATAGATGTTTCACAATCCTCAGGTCTCTGCCATCTATATTGATGTCTTCAAGCATTTTAATAATTTTATTATGTTTCACCTTGTCGAATGCCTTGGTGTAATCAATGAAGCATAAGTAGAGATCTTTCTGTACTTGTAAAGTTCTTTCTGTTAGTGTTCGAAAGCATAAATGGCATTGTGTGTTACTTTTCATTCAACAAATCCAAACTGTTCATCTGCTATTTCCATTTTTATCTTTTTCCTTGTTCTTCTCATAATGATTCTCAGAAGTAACTTCGTTATGTGACATGAGAGGCTGATAGTCCGGTGGTCATCACATTCCTTTGCACCTGGTTTCTTTGGTAGTGCTATAAACGTGGATTTAAGCAGGTCACTTGGCATATAACCACTTTTGTAAATGTCATTCAGTAACTTGGTTATTATTTTTATTCCTATCTCCTCTAGCGCCTCTATTTCTTCTATTGTTATATTATCAGGCCCAGTCGCTTTTCATTTCTTCATTTATTTGATGGCATCTATGATTTCATCTTCAAGTATTGGTGGTCCATCACAGTTTTCAGTATCTGGTGTTAATTCTGGTCTTTCTTCTCCATATAGCTCACCGATGTACTCTGTCTACCTGTCCACAATGTCTTCTTTTCCAATTACCATTTGACCTTCTTTTGATTTCAGGCATCCCTATTTTGTTTTCCTGCCTGCGAGTTCACTAATTCGTTTGTGCATGTTTTTGCTGTCTTTATTATTAGAGTCCTCTATTTGTCAGCACTGTTCATTTAATTACACTTCCTTTGCTTCTCTGCATTTGCGTCTTATTTCTTTATTTATCTTGCTATATTTTTCTTGATTATTTTTACTCCTCCTCCTCTTGTCCATCAGTCCTAAGATGCCGTCTGTCATCCATTTATTTTTAGGGGCTTCTTTTTTCAGTGGTATTATCTCCTTAACAGTTTGGTGGATAGAATCTCTTAACATTGCCCAGTGTTCATCTATACTATTTATCTTTGCTATTGCATTGTATCTATTTGTTATAATAACTTTGTAGTTCTCCCAGTTCTTGGTCATTTTAAAGGAGTTCTGTATCCAGTTTGATGTTTGTCACTTTTCTGCCTGCTTTCTTTAGCTTTATTCTAATTTGTCCACAGAGTGGGTCATGGTCACTATTGCAATCGGCTCCTGGCATGGTTTTTGTTGTCAGTAATGCATTCCAGAATCGTTTGTTGATTAATACGTAGTCTATCTGGTTAAAAGTGTTTTTGTCTGGGCTGCACCACGTTGCCAGTCTTCGGAGATGTTGTTTAAACCAAGTTATTAGAGCATAAACACCAATTCTTTACTGCCGTTTACAAGTACTAATATTAGGGTATAAACACCATCTCTTTACTGCCGTTTATAAGTACTGATATGACATTGGAAACACCATCTCTTTACTTTCTAGTCTCCGCTACCACCATGTTAATTCCTGTTTCTTGTTGTTACAGGGCAAACGCAAGAGTCACTTCTACTACAGTGTTTCTCGGACATTATCTCACAAGCCAGGATGTGGCACTGCAGACCACGTGACAGATGACGCACATCCGGGTCTGGCACAGGACGCCGACTAGACTAACAAGTTATGGAGCGCAGGGAGACGACTTGAAGTTCCGGCTTCCAGATTTGCCGCCTGCAGAATTGGTTTTATCTTGAAAAGAGCTCATTGTCGAGTTATTGGCTATGTTGTAGAATAATTACCTTCTTGGTTTCTATCGATCCACGTCATTGTTCTTGTGGGCTAGTGCTTTGTCACAGAGGACAAGGCATACTTCACCACACCATATTCTTGTCAAGCATTCCATCGCTAGCTTCATCCTTTGTCCACAATGAAGCCAGTCCTTCACGCCATGTTAATTGTCTTTGCGAACTCTTTACTTGGCTCTTGCGCTAGCAGGAGCAAGTATTTGGACTCTATGCTTGCCACCAAAGGAGGTAACCCTGACCCGTGTTATAACGAGAACGGAGAACCCAGACGATGTATTCCAGATTTTGTCAATGCTGCTTTCGGAAAACGCGTCATTGCCTCCAGTACGTGCGGGGCCGAGCCGGAGAACTATTGCAAGTCTTCCACAGACAAGAATGGAGAAATCATTAGGTAAGTCAGGAGCGGAAAAAGGATTAGTACGGGTAGAGAGGGGTTCAAACCTTAGCCCTCTAGCCTAGTTTATCCGCATGCGGTCTGTGACGTTGTTTTCAACTTTCTTGTCTTGTCTTGTCTTGTCTCTTTCCTCATATACCTTTCGGTGTTGAGGGGACAAACAGACGTCTTGATAGGGCTTGACGATTTGCTTCATATAATAGGATATTTAATGCTGCTGTAATTTCCTCTCTCCATCTCCTGCGTCGGCGGTCTCTTTCTCTGTTACCCACAAATCTTAGGGTGAATGTTTCCTGTGATACTGTCTGGTGGTAACCGTGTAACATGGCCAGACTATTTGACTTGCTGTTTCTGGATATAGTGTAATACTGGTATTACTCTAACCTTTGTCCTGAAGTTGTCATTTCTTATTTGGCCTCTTCTTGTCACATTTAGTATTCTCATTAAACATCTCATTTTTGTCGTGATGAGTTTTCTTTTGTTCGTGGCTGTTAGTGGCCATGTTTGACATTGATAGCATAGATTTGAGAGGAAAATTGTGTTGTACGGTGCCCTTTCTTTGTTTCATTTGTGATGTATTTGTTTTTCAGTAAAGGAGTCATGTGTCCAGTGACCTGATTTGCTTTATTGCAACTTTCTTCAAGCCCTAAAACAGCAGCGGCAAAGAATTCCGTATACTACGAGGCTCGTACCGAAAGTCGTGAGCAAAAATGTTTAAAAATCAGAATTTATAGATAGAGAAAAGATAAATGTATCACTTTAACTTGCATCCTTTTCTTCACTCTTCAACATAATCTCCATTTCTCTGCACACATTTTTCCCCATCGCTCTGCAAGTTTGAAAATACCCTCCCGGTAGAATTCCGTTCCAGCTGACCGACGGCTTTCTGGACGTTCTCTCCTGTGGAACCCAGCTGGCACAAACTCTTCTATAGTCTAGGGTTTCAATCATTTCCTGGTACTGCATTGTATCCTATTCCAAGATTTACAGCGATTTCAGGTTCTAAGGACTGTAAATGCGTCTCAAACAGTCTCTGGCAGTCAAGTCCAGCTCCTGGCCTTCCCGTGGCAGAACTGTTTAAACTGACAGGAGAAGGGGCGAGGGCGAATATCTGGCGCCTGAAAACCAGATACTTAAGGTAGATGAGTGGCACGTTTGGTAGCTCATCTGCCGCTGTTGGCGAGATTCTTCAGCTGCCGTGCGTGGAGCGGTGCTCCTCCCGGCCAACGAAGAAAGGTGCAAATGAGGTTGCCGCGCAGCATCACTGCGGAAAAGGTGGTAGAAAGGATAAAGCGAAGCAAACAGTCAAATCACGGCACCTCTGGTCTGGAGGTCGGCCACGTCCTGAGTGCAGTCATATCGGGTGAAATGCATGAACCGGCTTGTCCCAAAGGTTAAGACACTGCTGGCGAAACTCTTCAAATGCCGCGCGTGGAGCGAAGCTCCTCCCGGTCAAGGAAGAAATGCGGAAAAGAAATAAAGGTTGCTGTGCGGTGCTGATGGGAAAGGTGGTGGAAAGGATAAAGTGAAATTTAATCGATATGTCCAATAGTATCGCTACGAGAGCTATACATACCACGGCACCTCTGCTCTAGAGGCCAACCACGTCCGAAATACACCTACACTAGTGAAATATGCCTAAACCGGCACACACCAGGGGTGGAACTTGATGGCTAGACATGTCATGCCACCTCCGCTCTAGAGGTCGGTAACGCCTGATATACACCCATACTGGTGAATTTTGCCTAAACCGGCTCACACCAGGGGTGAATCTTGAAGACTATGCATGTCACCAGTACCTCTGCTCTAGAGGTCGTTCACGAACCAAACACGCCCATACTGGGATAATATGCCTAAACCGGCTCAACCCAGGGGTAGAAGTCACTAGTGGCGAGGATTCGTCCTCCTGGACAAAAGCTCCATCCTGGTCACAACTAGGAAGGGTAGCGGCCACGACCGCAAAATGCTGAAGTCGGAGACACTGGACCAGGGCAGTCTAGAAAGGCAACCACCTCTCACCCGGCGGGGATGTTTGCGTATCCTAATCACGCTGAGGTTTTCCGGTGAGAAAGTCCAACTCTGGACTGGATGGGCAACCACCTCTCACCCGGCGGTGATACACGGGTATCTCAAAACACGTCGAGGTTTTCCGGTGAGAAGGGCCAACTCTGGCCTGGGTGGGCTACCGCCTCTCACCCAGCGGGGATGCACTGATATCCTAAACACGTCGAGGTCTTCCGGTGAGAAAGTCCAACCCTAGACTAAACTGGTGCAACAAAAACCACGGTGTCACGCAATCTCGCTTCTGAGATCCACCAAGAATACAGGCTAAAGCCCTGTGATACTCTGAACCCCTTGTGGTCCTCTCGTGGATCTCGTGAGAGACCACGGGACCTAACGAGGACCACAGGCGTAAATTCAGTAGGATCACAGCGCGGTTTTGGTGGTAGAAGCGAACGAAGAAGAAGAAGAAGACAGCGATTTCAGATACTGTGACACGTATGTCTTGTTTAATGATGTCATCAACCTTTTCCACGTTGCGTTCAGTGGAGGCAGTTTGAGGGCGATCTCTGCGAGGCATATCTTGGATGCTCGTGTTTCCATCTTTGAAATGTTTCACCCACCTCCTAACACTTCTACAACCCGTACACACATCTCCATAAGCACGTTGAAGTCTTTGGTGAATTTCAGCAGAGGGGATTTCCTCTTTAACGAGGAACTCAGATCACATGACACATGATGGTGACGTCATGTGAACTCTACATGAAGTGTGCAGGATGCAGATTAAGGTGGCACATTTATATTTTCTCTGTCTGTAAATTGTGATTTAAAAAAAAATTACTCACGACTTTCGGTATGGCCCTCGTAACTGCTTAACTGAATATAGAGTTTTACTGTCTCGTTTTTTAAATACTTTACCTTTTTAAAACAAAATCCTCTCTGAAAACTGTAAATGTGTGATTACTTGTGTATTTCGAAAAGCTTGAATTACTTTTTCTTTTCTAGCTTTCTGTAATTAGATTTTTCATTGACGGAGCTAGGTAGAAAATCTACTTGTAATTATCATATTTATCTGTACATGCATTTGAGAGTAGAAATAAAGTTTCTGCTATTCCACACCATACTTGCATTAATATGTATATTAAAGAACGCACTCACCATAATCACCGTAACTGTATTAATAAACATGCGGCGTATACTGTTCACACAATAATTTCTTGAATCAAGTATTATGTAAAACATCGTTGATAATCTGCGAATGGATGCATCTGTAGCAAGGCTTCTTACTTACAACCGAGAGATCTACAGGAGAGCTGTCAGGGAGGCAAAATTCCAGAAGGGACATGCAAATGACTGACTGAATGATGTAAAATATGAACGATCAGTAAAGAGGTACAAAGTATGCTAGAATAAGCTGAAATGTGGTTCTTAATACTAAAGGTACCATCAACAGTGAGAATATTGAACGAGGAAGTTCTGAAGTGGGCACAAGAAACAAGTCAAATTGTGACAAAGATCAGAAAACGACAGTCTAAATTTGTGGGGTATGTGTGGAGGAGAGGCGGACTAGACCACCTAATGGCAACAGGTAAGATCAAAGGTAGAAGAGACTTAGGTCTTTTCGATGGTTTGGCATCCTGGCACGGGAAATACTAAGTGACAAGCCTGTTAAGACGCACGAGGGATCGAGGGTTATGGAAGGACATGATATTCTGCGCCTGAGAAAGAGAGAGAAAGAGAGAGAAAGAGAGAGAGAGAGATGTTAAAAAAACCTCTTTTATGCTTTCAGAATGTTTAGCTGTTGATAAAAGAAAATATTAAAAATATTGACTTGACAGTTTAAAATGATAGTTACAAAAAACGCCACCCTCTCTCTGCCACACTTGACAAAAAACGCCAGCCTCTCTCTGCAACACTTGACAAAAAACGCCACCCTCTGTCTGCAACACTTGACAAAAAACGTCACCCTCTCTCTGCCACACTTGACAAAAAACGCCACCCTCTCTCTGCCACATTTGACAAAAAACGCCACCCTCTCTCTGCCACACTTGACAAAAAACGCCACCCTCTCTCTGCCACACTTGACAAAAAACGCCACCCTCTCTCTGCAACACTTGACAAAAAACGCCACCCTCTCTCTGCAACACTTGACAAAAAACGCCACCCTCTCTCTGCCACACTTGATAAAAAATGCCACCCTCTCTCTGCCACGTTTTACAAAAAACGCCACTCTCTCTCTCTGCCACACTTGACAAAAAAAGGCCACCCTCTCTATCACATTTTATAAAAAACGCCACCCTCTCTGCCACATTTTACAAAAAAACGCCACTATCTCTCTCTCTCTGCCACATTTTACAAAAAACGCCACCCTCTCTCTGCCACATTTTACAAAAAAAGCCACTCTCTCTCTCTCTCTGCCACATTTTACAAAAAACGCTACCCTCTCTCTGCCACATTTTACAAAAAAAGCCACCCTCTCTCTCTGCCACATTTTACAAAAAACGCCACCCTCTCTCTCTGCCACATTTTACAAAAAACGCCACCCTCTCTCTGCCACATTTTACAAAAAACGCCACCCTCTCTCTGCCACATTTTACAAAAAAAGCCACTCTCTCTCTCTGTCACATTTTACAAAAAAAGCCACTCTCTCTCTCTCTCTCTCTCTGCCACATTTTACAAAAAAAGCCACTCTCTCTCTCTCTGCCACATTTTACAAAAAAAGCCACTCTCTCTCTCTCTCTGCCACATTTTACAAAAAAGCCACTCTCTCTCTCTCTCTGCCACATTTTACAAAAAACGCTACCCTCTCTCTGCCACATTTTACAAAAAACGCCACCCTCTCTCTCTCTCTCTCTCTCTGCCAAAAAACACCACCCTCTCTCTGTCACATTTTACCAAAAAACGCCACCCTCTCACTCTCTCTGCCAAAAAACGCCACCCTCTCTCTGTCACATTTTACAAAAAAAAACGCCACCCTCTCTCTCTCTCTGCCAAAAAACGCCACCCTCTCTCTGCCACAAGTGACAAAAAACGCCACCCTCTCTCTGCCACAAGTGACAAAAAACGCCACCCTCTCTCAGCCACAAGTGACAAAAAACGCCACCCTCTCTCTGCCACAAGTGACAAAAAACGCCACCCTCTCTGCCACAAGTGACAAAAAACGCCACCTCTCTCTCTCTCTGCCAAAAAACGCCACCCTCTCTCAGCCACAAGTGACAAAAAACGCCACCCTCTCTCTGCCACATGTGACAAAAAACGCCACCCTCTCTCTGCCACAAGTGACAAAAAACGCCACCCTCTCTCTGCCACACTTGACAAAAAACGCCACCCTCTCTCTGCCACACTTGACAAAAAACGCCACCCTCTCTCTGCCACAAGTGACAAAAAACGCCACCCTCTCTCTGCCACACTTGACAAAAAACGCCACCCTCTCTCTGCCACACTTGATGTTTCTTCTTCCCAGGCACTGCTTCGTGTGCGACGCCAGCAACCCCAAGTACAGCTTCCCACCAGAGTACCTCACTGACCTCAACAACCCCAGCAACTTGACCTGCTGGATGTCCAAGACCTACAGCTCCGTCCAGTACCCGTCCAACGTGACCCTGACATTGAGTCTGGACAAGAAGTATGAGCTGACATACATCAGGTGAGGAACGCATCCAGTCTGGCCGTTTCTTTGACGCTTGTAGATAATATAGATTCCACTGGTCATGCAGTCACCTGCTGTCTATGTTCTGTCTCTTTGGAACTGCAAGCAGGGTGGCCCCTAACCAGCAGATGCATTTGTAGCGGTGAAACACAAACGTCGTGTCGGATAGGGAGTGGGTTTAGCTTGAAGAGGACTCGGGGAAAATTTCACCAGCAATGTACAGTTAGACTAGCAGAGCCGTTTTTTTTTCCTCCAGAGACAGTCATTCTCTTGTAGAGCGGGAACAAACGAAACTTTCCGCCTCTGAAGCATGCGTTTGCTGGGATACGAAACACCGGCGGTTCTCAAGCTTTTTCTAAAATGTTGCGCGTCCATTTTGAACGTTATTTTCAAATACAGTTATACATGACAACGGTGTCATGTGAGAAGGAATAAAGATAAAATCCCTGTTTCCATGCCATTAAGGCATATTTGGTATACGGTGTTAGGCCCGTATTTCCAAGACTTTCGGCACTCGCACGAGGTCCCTGTGACTGCGAGCTGGTGTTCTTTGCCGCCGGTGCTGTAAAGGTGTTGAGAAACAGCATCGTATCGGCGTGGGAGCGGGTTAGTCTTCCAGCCCCGGAGTACAGCTAAAAAGCAGGGGGGTGTGCAGTGCTTCTTTAGCAGACTCCACCACCATGCGGACTATGGCGATCCCTGCCCCGTTAGCCAGGCTAGGCCTGTTACTGGGGGTACCACGGAGAAATGAGACAGGGTCTTGGTCAGCTATGGTTCGCTGGCATATCAGCTACGGGTCGGACAGTGTGCCTACGGCACATGAAAGTGTGACCAGTCAGTGTCACGCCTGGTCACAGATTTAACTTCCCAGATTTCTCTGGTACCCAATATTAGAGGCTGGGTGGGCACGGAAGCTTTTTTGATCTGGTGGTACCAGAAAAAATTCCCCACTGTTGGGACTAGAACCCTGGTCCTGATACCACCGGATTGGTAAACCGAGAGCCTAACCACTCAGCCAGACAGACTCTTAACTATGTCTTGTCTGTAGAGGGGGAAAAATATGTCGAAGATTAAGTATATTATTTTTAAAAAATGGAAAGACATTTTAAGATTAATCTGAGAATAAAATAGATGAGTAGTAACAGGGAAAAAAATGCTAGTAAATCTTAATTTTTATACAACGTTATTCTTCTATAGCTTTTTTTATATGTCCTGGTTTTGACTTCGTCATGGACTGAAAGTGGATTACAGTGGCATGCTCCTAGACCCAGAGTAGGTCAAGGAAATCTAGCTTCTAGAAAGGCTACACAGCTGTGGCAGCTACAGGGAGCCACACCCCGTTAGCCAGGCTCAGAGTGTTACTAAGGAGACACCCACGGGGGAGGGTGGGGGGAAGGGGTGTGGTTAGAGTCTTGATCAATTCTGGTTCGCTGGTCCAGATATCTAAGTTGTCGCTCTAGAACAGTCATCGTTGTACCCGCAAAAGACAGTGGACAGTTATGTGCCGCAAGATATAGCACAGATACAATGGACAGATGATATCTAGCAAAATATACCACAAAGACAGTGAATAGATTATATCTAGCAAAATATATCACAGAGACAATGGATAGATGATATCTAGCAAAACATAGCACACAGACAATGGATAGATGATATACAGAAATAAATACCATAAAGACAATGGATAGATGATTATATAGGAAAAAAAATACCATGAAGACAATGGGTACATATAGCACAATATAATAAAAGGCAATGGACAGACGGCACAGAGGAAAAATATAGCACACAGACAATGGATAAATGATACACAGCAAAAACAGCACAGAGGAAACAGCAGATGAACGCAAATAATTTGAGAGTTGCTTCACAGAAACATCAGAATTAAGAAATGTGTTAGAAGATAAACTGGCGGTCACAACATGTGGGTATATATATATATTAAGTTGATCGACGAAAGAAGCACATCGTCTACAAATGCAGTTCTTACTCAGTATTATTAATCATCATGGATCGTCCCCAAGATTTACAGCAGGTCTCCAGAATTATTATTCCATCCATGAAAGATAACATTACAGTAAAGAGTTAAGTCTCTTATAAGAGGCTCTCATGGTATGTTTCCGTGTCCCATAGCGTCTGCATGCCGTAGGGGTGTGAAGTGTTAGTGCCTTCACATTTCTAGGTCACTACAGCATTTGAGGTAGGGATGTCACCACCTGTTCTCACTGCCTTTGTTTTCCTAGGCAAACCCCCAGGTACCTTTTTTTTTTGGGGGGGGGGGGGGTTGACCCCGGTGCAAATAAGTCCCTAAAAGAAAAAAAAATTCAGCCCGGGTGCAAGATAGTACCAGAGAGACCTTCTGATCAGCAGGCGAATGCATTAATCACTTAAGCCACCGCGACACTTTTCATGTTATAATGGATACATTGTTAACCATGTTGAGGATACTTAAGAAGTACCGTCCCAGAGTGCACATACTGCTCAAAGAGTGTACATTTAAATCTTTGCCTTTGCTTCTTTGTTGAAACATTTTCTCCTGTTCTCTCCTGTCTCCAGATTTGTTACTTTGTTGAAACAACTTCTCCTGTTCTCTCTTGTCTCCAGATTTGTTACTTTGTTGAAACACTTTCTCCTATTCTCTCCTGTCTCCAGATTTGTTACTTTGTTGAAACACTTTCTCCTATTCTCTTCTGTCTCCAGATTTGTTACTTTGTTGAAATACTTTCTCCTATTCTCTCCTGTCTCCAGATTTGTTACTTTGTTGAAACACTTTCTCCTATTCTCTCCTGTCTCCAGATTTGTTACTTTGTTGAAACACTTTCTCCTATTCTCTCCTGTCTCCAGATTTGTTACTTTGTTGAAACACTTTCTCATATTCTCTCCTGTCTCCAGATTTGTTACTTTGTTGAAACACTTTCTCCTATTCTTTCCTGTCTCCAGATTTGTTACTTTGTTGAAACACTTTCTCCTATTCTCTCCTGTCTCAAGTTTTGTTTATTTTTTGGAACACGTTCCTCTATTCTATCCTGTCTCAGGTCTAATCAACTTCCCCAAGTGTAATCCGAACAAAACCCAACTCCCATTGTTATAGTTGTTATTTAAATCATCATCATCATTATCATCAGGTGCCGTGTCGACTGGTGTTGGTTATTATGCTTCTCCAGAGCACACGATCCTTCATGCAGGCCATTAGCTCAGTTGATGATCTCCTCTCACACCATCCCGTCAGACTGTCCAGTGTCATTTCTCTTGGCCTTCCCCGGCTCTTCTTCCCTCTATTTTTCGTGTTGTTATAAAATGTTCAATGCCCCCTCTTCTCATTGCATATTCTATGAAAGTACATTGTCTCTCTCTTTTTTTCCACAAGATTTTTAAAACAAACACATTCCCTCCCACCCCCCACTGAGTCTCTTTTATTTGTATGTTTTCTATCCTTATGTTGCCTGCATGTTTGTAATGAGTTAATGTGGTGACATTTGAATGTTAATTTTATGGCTTAACAGCTGGTGGCCGCCTTAGTGTTTTTTTTTTTTTATAAACGTGAAGCTAATCCATTGTTGAACTTTCTCGTCCACGTTGTTCCACCCCCCCTCCCCCCGTTGTTAGTTCTTGTATCATCATCGACTCGTGACAGGTTTACTTTCTGTTATATAATGTTACATCCTGTCGTGTCCCGCTTCCTGATAACAGCCTGCTTTGTTTACTGAGAAAACAGAGCCACAAACATTTGCCATCGTAGGACTCACTCCCTCTCTCTCTCACTCGCTCTCTCTCTCACTCACGTTCTCTCTCACTCTCTCTTACACACTCTCTCACTCTCTCTCTCTCACACTCTCTCACTCTCTCTCTCACACTTTCTCACTTTCTCTCACTCTCTCTCACGTTCTCTCTCACACACTCTCTCACTCTCTCTCACTCTCTCTCTCTTTAGCATGGCCTTGTAAGTAATCATTATTGTTGTTATTATTGTTATTATTCTTAATGAATATGATTATGAAAATATACCGTAAATAAAATAGTAACATCGAAGAGCGACAGAGAAAAGTGGATAGGAAAGGAAGAGAAAGGTATAAAACTTCCATGACACGGGAACAAGACGCGGACAAAAGTAAACAGCGGAAACAGTGAATAGAAAAAGACGAGACTCAGTGACGCTGAGATATAGATAATACAAATGTAGGACCCCAGAAAGTAGGATGGTCAAGTGATAACAAAACGGTGACTGGACGATGACACGTGTAAACAATAGAAAAGACGAATAGAAGAAACGGACACAATGAAAAGCCAGGACATAATAAAACCTCGTACATGAAAGAGCAAGATAATGACTTAGGTAAATAACAAGTGTATAGACGAAACTGACACAGACTGACACGCGTTAGGATGCGATTGCGCACGGTTTTTAAATAAAGGAGTGACCAACTCGGCCAGCTGACCAATTAAATATTTAGAGGCATGGCCTATTGACAATTGACATGCGAGAGATAAGTCACGGGGGAGTTTGAATAACGGACAATCAAAACGCTCATGGGAGTCAGTGGACATCTGAAGGGTGGAGCCAAAATACTTATTGGTTAATCCATCAAGCTGGACTTGAGAAGATAAAAAGGTGAGCGGAGAGACAGGAGGAACCAAAAAGGAAGAAGAACCAAGAAGTTTGGAAGTAGAGGAGAGGAGACAGGGGGGAGCCCGAAGACGGAAGAACAGACAATCTAGGACGAAGAGGTACGGAAGTCCTGGAGAGAGGAGACTGAGGAGGGGGCCCAAAGACGGAAGAACAGACAATCAGAAAACCAAGTAGGACGAAGAAGGACGGGAATACAAGAGGAAGAAAGAAGGTCCGACCAGAACAGCCGAGAAGCCATCAGATGAGAGATATGAACAGATTGATTGATCGATTGATTGATCTTTATTTCAAAAGGGTTAAGAATTGGGCACGCATGCCCGTCTGACATTCTGCCCTTTATCATACATCTTTCACTCTATTCCAGACATTCTACAAATATGCTGTTCATATAACAAACATAACTAACATTGAAGCTGAGAGACATAAAATAAAATATAACATTTACGTTTCGCTCTTAAACATTCACTCAGTACAGAAGTAACTACATACATTATAAATGACTATCTACTAAACAAAAATTTCGGGACTATTCAGAAAACAATTAATTGTATTCGGTGTCTGTAAGAGCAGCTTAAGATAACTTTTAAGTTTTATAATTCATGGAGGCATGTAGTCGACATCAAATAGATATTGGGAAAGCTTGTAGTTGTAGGAAGGAGTATAATTTATATTTTTTATATAGGATGGGAGGGTATTCCAAAGATGAGCAGCAGAATAACTAAAGCTTTTCTTGTAAAGATCAAGCCTAGGTTTTGGAAGACATATGTTGTTCAAGCGTTGGCTGCACTTTGGGCTAAATTTAAACAGGTTCCATAGATAAGGCGGGGCATGCCGTGAAAGAATTTGATGTACTAACTTGGCTTTGTTGAAGAGGAACCTGTTCTTAAGAGGTAGTATTTTGATACGTTTGTGATGATTAGTTTTTGTGCTTGATCTTTGTCACTAATAAGCTTTACTGCTCGCTTTTGGAGAGAGCAAAGCCTCTTTGTATTTGACACTGAGCAACCATCCCAAACTGTTGAGCAGTAGTCTAAATGTGTTTGTATATGAGCTATGTAGTATGTCTTCCTAGTGTCTTGATCTATGAAGTGCTTAATTTTAGCTAATTGGTATACTTTTTGTGCGATGAGTTTTGTTAGACATTGCACAAGAGAGTTCCAGGTCAGATGTTGGTCAATAATAAGACCTAGTGTTTTGTGCTCGCTAACGTTTTCTATCTGTGATGTTTCTGTACAGAGCCGAAGTGTTGTTTTTGTTGCGTTTTGTAGTTTCTGTCTTGTTGTTATGAGCATTGATTTTGTTTTATCGGTGTTTATAATCATGCCATTATTTTTGCTCCATCCAATTAAATTGTATAACTCGACCTGAAGAGTTGATTCTAGATTAACACAATCGTAGTCACTGGTTTAGACTGTGCAGTCATCGGCAAAAAAGTCACAAGAAGAGTGTTTAAGATGAAGTGGAAGATCATTGATATAGATAGCAAAGAGTAACGGGCCTAGAATAGAACCTTGCGGAACACCAGTGTCAACTTTAGCAGAATTTGATAGAGAATTGTTGAAGAATACTACCTGTTGTCTGTCTGAAAGAAACGATGCAGAAGTCCAGAGAAGAGGCAAGTAGACTTTGCTCGTTGGTACACTGCGATTGAGAGACGGCAGAAGAAAACCGTCAGAAGAAATCAGAAGATAGACAAGAGAAGAAAGAGGACGAGATGATATAAAATCAGAAGTAGTGTTAGACGGAAGATGGTTTTCAAGTGATTAAGAAGAAATGACACTTTTGAAACTTTTGAGTACAGTGATTTTAGACGAGAAACTAGTCGACCACGTGTTGCAGATCTGATATAATACTGAGTTAGGAAATGTTCTCGCATCAAGTGTAGAATATTGTGAAGTTGAGAACATTGAGAAATGCTGCATGTAGAATATAATAGAGTTCGATATTGTGAACGAATGATTAAGTGTTTCAATTCAAGTGATGTTGTAAATACATCTCTTGATCTTATTAATCTTAATTAAATACTGCAGTGAACGTTTCACTGGACTTGCTCTAGATGAGTGAAGTGGTAAAGTAATATTTGTGAAACCTAATCTAAACAACAGAAGTCTGAATGTGTGTGAAGATAAAATCGGTATTAATCAAGAACATCTTCTTTATTCAGAAATAGATAATTCACAACTTGAAAATATTATATCACTCTCTCTCTCTCTCTCTCTCTCTCTCACACTCTCACTCTTTCTCTCTCTCACACTCTCACTCACTCACTCACTCACTCTCTCTCTCTCTCTCTCTCTCTCAAGGCTTTATGTGTTGATGTTCAGTGTCTCTTGCTGAAAGTTTCCCCGTACTTTGTCATATAATACATTTTTACCAGCTCGATGTCTTTATCTGCGTAAGAGGACTTGAGGGCAACTTTTAATCAATTCTTACATCCCAGACAGAATGTAAAAACAAACGGCGGGTAGATAATAAACCCAACTGTATGGTGGTGTTATGTTGTAGGTACTTGATGATAAAAAAAATGGACACAATATGCAATTGCTTGTGACAGTAGTGATTCAGGTACTGTATTTTTTCTGTATTAAGAAAATATTTCTTTATCCACTAATTTCTTAATTCAGGATTGCGTGTTTGATTGCAATACGTTTAATTACTGCATTCTTTAAATATAGGGTTTTCAATAGATTATGCGAAAGGTGGAAAACAACTAAAGAAATAGAAAAGAAATTAGACTTTTTTGAAAACAAAAGCCTAAGGAAAATATTCGGCATCAAGTGCAACGAATTCAAGAACAATGCAGAGATAAGACAGATGACTGAACAACAACCAGTCTCATGGGTGATCAGGAAAAGGAGATGGACATATGTTGGTCACGTGATGAGAAGAAACGATCAGAGAATCCCACAACAAGCTATCAAGTGGAACACAACAGGCCGAAGAAAAAGAGGCAGACCACGTGAAACTCTAAAGAGGACATTGTTAAGAGAGGCCAAATTAATAGACATAAAATCCCTTGATGAGGTTGAAAAGCTTGCCGAAAACAGGAAAAATTGGCGAATTACCTTGGGAGCCCTATGTGACGTTTAACGGCACGGGAAGAATATAAGATATAAGAATACATTATGATAGAAAAAGTAAATAAACTTGTGTATCTCAGTTTTTAAAAGTCCCAGTATATGAGCAATGGCAAACATCAGTAGTTACAGAACTATCACATGTGCAAATGATTTATCACGCTGACATACCATGGGCTGTACATATAAACATTTATTTACACGGCTTCTCTGGAAACTGAAAAGTTAAGGATTCTCTAGAGTTAAAAAAATCTTGGTGTGTAAACATATGTAGATGTTTCGTCTAAAACGGTGTTTCCCATGGGGGGGGGGGGGCGCAATGTGAATATTTTTTGGCGGGCGGGCGGAGGGGGGGGGGTGAGGGGGAGAACGCAATTAGAATATATTTATATTACATTTTTTCAGAATTTGGTCGACTTGTTATGAAGGGAGGGTGTCGTCAAAATCTTTAAGGCGCTGAGGTGGGGCATGATCCAAAATAGGTTGGGAAACATTGGTCTAAAAAAAAGATTGTTAGATCTGTCTATCTGTCTGTCTGTCTCCGTCCGTCCATCTGTAGATCTGCTGAAAAATAGAAGTTTTTATGCTGCTGTTTATGCATTGAACGTGGATTCTCATTGATTAGTCCGCATTGTTTTAACGTCTTTAGACGTCACAACTCACATCTGTATCTGTCAAGTATCTCTGAAGATTATTAACTGCGTGTAGGAAGGGGGGGGGGGGCAGATTTCTCAAATATCTCTAAGACTTCATTACTCAACATTTCAGCCCAGTGTTCAAACTGTTTGAGATGAACTTCGCCTCAAGCATAAAACAAAGAGGGTACGCAGATAGAACTAATCATTTCCTTCGTTGCACCAGTATAACGTTTAGATAAATTTAAAACAAAACAACCATAAAATAAGTAAAATTGTTAATGTTTGTAAAAATTTATATTTAACCTAATACATAAAAATAAAGAAGTTAACATTTAATAAAAATGTCCACACACATCTTTCTCCACAGTCTTCAGTTTTGTTCAGCGCGACCTCATTCGATGGCCATATACAAGAGTGTAGATTACGGGAAGTCGTGGGTTCCATTCCAGTATTATTCCAACGACTGCAAGAAAATGTACAACAAATCCTCCAGGGGTGTGGTCACCAAGGCCAACGAGCAGGAGGCGTTGTGCACCGAAGCCTACAGCAACATCGACCCCTTCACAGGAGCCCGTGTGGCCTATTCCACTTTAGAAGGCCGACCTTCTGCTCTGGATTTTGAAAACAGTCCAGTCTTACAGGACTGGGTGACAGCTACAGACATTAAAGTCGTCTTCAACAAGCTCAACACTCTAGGAGACGAGGTCAAGAACGACGAGGGAGCCAGGAAGAGCTATACTACTCGTTGTCGGACTTTGCCGTAGGAGGAAGATGTAAGTGCAACGGGCACGCTTCCAGGTGCATCATCGGCAGAGACGGCCGCCAGACCTGCGACTGTAAACATAACACGGCAGGATACGACTGTGAGAAATGTCAGCCATTTTACTACGACAGGCCCTGGCAGAGAGCTACTTCCAGGGAGGCCAACGAATGCGTGGGTAAGGAATTTGTTTAGCTCTGACTAAAATTTAAGGGAATGAAATAATTACACTCCCGCATACATAATTTACATTGATTCATTTCATTACATGCCATGCCATAGACGTTGGCGGTCATGCCTCTGGAGATCTTGTGCGGTCCTTGGTGTTTTAGATCATCTCAGTTGCTTTTCTTTTTCCGTGCCACCTGGTCAATCCACTGAGATATCTTTTTACTGTTGGCTGGTCTCTTCTTTTTCCCCTTGAATTTTCATTTTCAATTTCTCTAACTTGTGTCTTCTCATGACATGTCCATGAAGTTTTGACTTGTTTTCTTATAATTTTAAATATTTTTCATTGTTCTGAAACTTTTATGATGATCTCCATTAAAAAAAAAAAGTTTTTTCTGCCTGTCTAGGGTATTTGTTGCATTCTTCAGCAAAAATACATCTTTGCCCATACACCACAAGATTCCATCTATCAGCCACTAATCACCTTTATCAGAGCACATCTAAAAAATACATAGTCTGCTTCAGAAACGAACTTTATGGTTTTTTTTTTTAATCACGTCAGAATGCACAATCTTGAAAGTACAACATCCTCATTTAACCCATTTACATCCAACCAGAGTTCGTCATCATCGTATAATGCTCCATAACTTCAAAAAGTAGCATCCCCCTACCCCTCAAATGTTCTCTTCAAGAACACAAGCTTTTCTTGAGTATGACTTTCAAAGTTCCACTTCTTTTATTAAAACTTGCTTCCAGATAAAGAAAAGGAAAAAAAAAATTAACAACTCCATCAGAATTCCAGAAATATCTCAGAGCCACTTTTCTAGACAAACTTTCATTTTCTTAACTCTAATTATGACATCGTTTCAGCGAAGTGATTCACACATTATCACAACACTCATGTGAAAACTATTACTTTCATCTATTTCTGCAAAAGTTATTTCGCCCTGGTGGAAGGTCGAGGTTGAAGATGGCGGCAAACAAAAATGGTCACGTGAAAGAAAAAAAATGTTTTAAAAAAAGTATGCACGTTGATGCATGCATCTTTTCCATCGGAACATATGCTTGTGAGACCTGGACACTTAACAAAACAGCTGAGAAACATATGAATGCCTTTGAATGTAAATGCTACAGAAGAGTTCTTCAAATATCATGGACACAAAAAAGAACAAATATATCCATACTACAAGAACTTAATATTGAAGAAGGTTGGCTAGAATAGAGGATTAAAGAGAGAAAACTTAAATATTTTGGACACATTAAATGTCATGATAATCTAGAGAAGACCGTCTTTGAAGGGTACATAATGGGAAAAAGAAAGAGAGGAAGACCAAGACGAAGATGGCTGCAAGACATCGTTGAGGATCTGCAAATGGATGCATCAGCAGCAGGCCATCTTGCTCACAACCGAGAGGCCTACAGGAGTGCTGTTAGGGAGGCAAAGTTCCGCAAGGGGCATGCAAATGAATGATGATGATGCACGTTTATATGATTTGGAGAAGATTCTACATTCATTTTCAGTTTATCAGTTGTTTTAATGATGTTTTCCTCTGTATTATTGTTGTTGTTGTTGTTGTTGTTATTATTAATATTATTATTCATTGTTCAAGTTTACAGAACACTTACAAGAATTGCCTAGAACATTTACAAAGATTTCTAGAACATTTACAAAGACTGTCTAGAACATTTACAAAGACTGTCTAGAACATTTACAAAGACTGTCTAGAACATTTACAAAGACTGTCTAGAACATTTACAAAGACTGTCTAGAACATTTACAAAGACTGTCTAGAACATCTATAAGAGTAGTCTTTGCTAACAAGTTTCAGATACACAGGTCGTGGACCAGACGCCTCACTGATGTCAAGATGTGCTGCAGATTTATATGATAATTAACATTGTTGTTTCCTAACTATAAGTTCCATTTTCAGGATTTCCCATCCCCTTTTAGGCTGCAGAGGTTTCACGTCTTTCAAACGTTTCCAGTCAAAGAAAAGGATCACGGGAACGCTACGTTTTAAACCCAGAGCTATTTTTACTCCGCATCCATTTTAATGCGCAATATTTCAAGTGTCGCTGGTTAATTGGCGTAGATAAATGTAGTGTTTTGCCACATGCCATTAATTCAGCTTATCCCACGTTTCAGAAATCTGCAGCGTTCCAAACCATTGCCCTGGTTTGTATATTTGTTTAAAAAAAAAACAACACCGAACTAAATACCTAACAAACAACCTGGTATGTGCATGCTTGTTCCTTCTCTCTTTATCAGTCACTGAAGCCGAGGTCCACTAAACTCTGTTATCCTGGCTGTTCACTTTGTCCTGAAGGAAGCTCTTGCTGGGCCACATTGCTGCAGATACTTAAAAAGTCTATAAATGTTTAGCACGTAAATGCATTTCAGTGTTAACTGTTTATAAACGCTGGGCTTGCCAAGGCTGGTGAACTATATTTGACCAAATGACCCCCCCCCACACACACACACATCTCCGTTGGTGTCCCCCAGAGTAACAAGTCTAGCAGACATCGTCTTCATAAGCCCCCGCGGCTGCGGAGCCTGGTAAAGAAGAATTACACAACCCCTGGTTTTTTTTTTTTTTTAGCTGCACTAGAGAACTGTCATGACATGGTCCCAAGTCGACAGGATGATGTACCTCAACATCTTTACCATATATATATATATATATATATATGGATGTATGTATGTATGTTCCAGAGTTATGTATGTGTGTATGTTCCAGCATAACTCTGGAACGCCTGGAGCAATTTCAACCAAACTTGGTACACATATGACTTAGTCTTGAGAAAAGTACTGTGGGGGTATGACATCGCAAGCACCCTTGAGGTAGAGGTGGAAAGGGGTGACATTTTTCATAAATTCAAGGAAGAAAACAAAAAAATGGTATAAAGGAGATAATCTTGAAATAGAGCGGTACTGGTCTAAGAGCAGCATTTGTAGCCTGCCATGGCAAGTCAAAATAATTTTGATGGTCTCTTTTTGTTTTAATTATATTTGTAAAAATAAATTTCAACTTTGTTTTTCCTTCTGCTTCTATAACTTTGTTTTTTCCTTCTGTTTATATTAGCTTTTTATTGTGTTCTATAGTAGATTTCATTGCTCAGTGACAACGTGCCTTTTCTTATTTTTGTTTTTCAAATTAGGGAGAGAGAGAGAGAGAGGTAGAGTGAGAAAAGGGGGGAGAGAGATGGAGATGGCGAGGGAGATAGAGTTGGAGAGAGAGAGGGATTTATTTATTCTTGCTCCTGGAGGTGGAACTAAAAATGTTGAGAGAGGGAGTGTGAGAGGGAGAGAGAGGGGGAGGGAAAGAGATAGGGAGAGAGAGAGAAATTTGAGATCACCATGTTTCTCCCATGGATAACTTTATGTTGTTTACTCAAAGGTGGGTTCTTGCTCCTTGAGGTGAAACTAAAAATGTTGTTTAAATCAAGTTTTGAGTTAACGTACTATTATAGTGGATTTGTAAAAGACTTTACTTTATACTTTGTATACTGTACTTAAACTTAAACACCTAATAAAATTACTTCGATTTTACACTATAGATGAATTCATTCCTTTTCCTGTCAAATAGAAAATTGGGATAAATAAATACCCCGGCAACGCCGGGTAATCGTCTAGTAGGATATAAATCCTTGCATTACACGTCTCCTTTCTCCGTGGTCGTGGATGGTTTCTGTATTGGCCAGGAACACTGTTATCAGTTTTTGTCAGACATGGTCGCTTCGTCATCTCTGGATAGTGCAAATAAGAACCTTGTTAACAAGTTTTTATTTGATTCGGTAAATGTTACATATGCGTTATTTTCATATGTGTTATTTAATATATGTGTTATTTAATATATGTGGTATCTGTTAACAATTTACCCTAAGTTTTTTTTTCTCACTCCGTCGGTATGCTTCAGTCTTTCATAGAAATTGAACTTTCTTTCTTTCTTCGAACAGAATTCCTTCTATTACAACTCAGCCCCCCCCCCCCCTTTTTTTTCCCTCCCTACTCTACCCCCCCCCTCCCCCACAGCATTCACCACAGATTCGCAAGTTTAAGACAAAAATATATTGTTGGTCAACGGCCCATGCGAATAATGACAATCTGTTAGCGCTGTCATGTTGTATTTCTTTATTGATAAATGACTGTTTTCAAGCGCAGACCAATCTCCGGATTGAATGAATCAACAATTCAGCGTGTGAGTGACTGATTGAGTATGTGAGCAGGGGATTAAGTGCGCATAATATTGTGCTCTGAGCCTAATTATCCACGCGTAATCAATAATGGACAATAGCGAGAAACGAGCAAGGCTTGAACAATGGGAAAACTGCTCCCATTACAACGTCTGGCAGAAAAAAGACGGGGGGTTTTTTTTTTTCTTTTCTTGCATAGATCAATCAGTCAGTTGTTACGATTTTATCGCCTGGTTAGTGTTATCATCTTGTAGTAGACGATGTTGTTCTAGAGTTTTATGTTGATGTTGTCGGTTGCACTTACGATTCGTTTATTTTTTTTTTTTAAAGGTGGGGGGGGGGGGGTTCTCCGTGATCTTCTTTGTTAAATGTTCTTGTCCGATGAAGAAGTATTGCTCTTCACTACTTCTTCCTCTTCTTCTTCTTCTTCTGAATTCATGTTCTTGGTCGTGTTAAATCAGAACCCCGGTTGCCAGGATGAAGTCCGCTATCTTCTCCAGGTCCTCCCGGCAGCCCCACAGCTTCCGTCTTAGGTCCGAGCCCTGTGGCCACGTCTGGTTGTGTAGGTCTGTAAAAGTTTGGCGCTCTTGATGTATATGTTCTGGAATCTGTACTCCGCCCCTAGTTCTGGAGTCTGTACTCCGCCCCTAGTTCTGGAGTCTGTACTCCGCTCCTAGTTCTGGAGTCTGTACTCCGCTCCTAGTTCTGGAGTCTGTACTCCGCCCCTAGTTCTGGAGTCTGTACTCCACCCCTAGTTCTGGAGTCTGTTCTCCGCCCCTAGTTCTGGAGTCTGTACTCCGCTCCTAGTTCTGGAGTCTGTTCTCCGCCCCTAGTTCTGGAGTCTGTACTCCGCTTCTAGTTCTGGAGTCTGTACTCCGCCCATACAGGGACATTAGTCTGTAATGTGAGATCTTGCACTGGCCAGTTCTTAATCGGAACAGGCGCGTTTGTTGCTTCCTTTGCAACTCTTCATTACCACATAACGATTATAACTATATTTTAAACCTTCAGTCTCCGTGGAATTTCGGCTTGATGTTCTTTGCAGCCTATGGTGTGAAAGTGTTGAGACACAGCATCGTATGGTAATGGTAGCAGGTTATGGTGGCTATTTTTTTTTTCAAATCCTTGAGCAGATCTAATAAGCAGGGATGTGCAGTGCTTCTTTATAGTGCTAGAGTATTTAAGAGTATCCTTGCCAGGTCCAGTACTTGTCATGTCACTAGCAAGTTCACTTTTATACTGCTAGAGTATCCAGTGTCTATAGTATTGCTAGGTCCAATACTTGTCATGTTGATAACAAATTCTCTGTTATACTGCTAGAGTATCCAATGCCTTTAATATTGGTAGGTCCAATAATTTGTCATGTTGTTAGCAAGTTCACTGTTAACTGCTAGAGTATCCAGTGCGTATAATATTGATATAATATTGTTAACTTGTCATGTTGCCAGCAAATTCACTGTTGTATTGCTAGAGCATCCAGTGTCTATAATATTGGTTGGTCCAATACTTGTTATGTTGCCAGCAAGTTCATTGTTGTACTGCTAGCGTATCCAGTGTCTATAATATTGATTGGTCCAATACTTGTTATGTTGCCAGCAAGTTCATTGTTGTACTGCTAGCGTATCCAGTGTCTATAATATTGCTAGGTCCAATACTTCTCATATTGCTGAAATGTTCAGTATTTTCCTCCTCTTTTTGTACCATCATTCTCGGCCCTTAATGTTACAATAAACACTTTCTAACTATTTTGAGAACGCATCCATTGAAAGAGAATCTCGGGGCGTTCTTTGTCGATAAAATGGAATGTTCGAATAAGCGCAACATTTTAAGTCTGAGAGAACCAACATTTCAAGTCTGAGAGAACCAACATTCCTGTTTGCGAATTGTTGTTGCTGGAGATTATGGCCGACGTGATAAAATGTGCATTTATCAAAGTCGCTGGTAGAAGGAACGGTCAGAACTTAAGCAAGCCAAAAGAAACTGACACTTGAGCCTCAAACATCTCGAACTCATATAAGATCTCTTAAGCTACCATTAATACCGCCTTAAGAAGGAGATAATTTTTTTAATTACAGAAGAAATTTAAAGGGAATTATGAAGAAAGCCTTGTACTTGGTTCTCTTATGGACCTCGTTCGCTCTGAACACAGTCTGGGGCGGGGAAGGGGGAGGGGATGAAGGGGGAGGGGGGAGTGTCACGAGTATTCTGAGTTTGACGGGGGCATTAACGTCGCTGTGTCAAATGTTTGATCGATAGTCACGTGACGGGGCCCACTAATCCCGATACAATCAGTAGCTCCGTCGGAACGAGCAGGAGGTGTTAGGTCAATATTTGATCTCTCCAGAACAGCCCATCCAGTGGAGCTTTAGACACCTTGAACCGCGGCTTGGTCGGGTAGATTGTAAGACACAGTACGTTGCCCAATCTTTTTTTCTTCTTCTTCGTCCTAGCTTCTTTGCCACTGTACAAATTCAAGAATGCCTGGCATTTTTTTTTAACATACAGTGTACTCTTTTGAACCTCGAGCAGGTCTTTAGTACATTCAAAGGGCGTAGAACACACAGCCTTCGTTTCATTTGCTGACGTCATTTTTGTGTGGGGGTAAACTTCCATGTGGGATTGAAGGCAATGAACGCTGGCAGTCACCGACCTATAGTTGACATGCTAGCGTCAAGGTTGGAGAACCACAGCCTATCAAGTCCCTGTCCCACCTCTCCGTTGGTACCCCCCCCCCCCAATTAACGGTTCTAACCTGGCCAAGTGGGACAGGGATCGCCATGGTGGTGGAGTCTGATAAAGAAGTACTGCACATCCCCTGCATTTTTAGCTCCACTGAAGGACTGGGGGGGGGGGGACCGATATGATGCTGTATTTCGGAACCTTCACGGCATCGGCTGCAAAGAACATCACGCTTGTAGTTCCAGGGCGTTAGAAGAAGAAGCCCCCATGTAGTATTCAGGACCTACACGTACCTTCTATCGGCGAAAAAAAAAAACTGCTTCCATCTGCGCTTTGGGGCATAGACTGCCGGGACAGTTGGCCAAGATTCTTATTGTAGTCTTCTCAGAACTGCCAACTCCTGTTTTTGCAGCCGAAGCAACGGTTGTGCTTCAGCACAGTCAGCGCGTCGGGGAGAGAATGCTTCTTCTTCTTCTTCTTCTGTAAATCAAGTACCGGGTCATGCTAAATCGGAAACCGGGTCGCCAGGATGAGCTCCACAGTTCTCTCCAGGCCCTCGCGGCAGCCCCACAACTTCTGCCTCAGAATCATCCTCTTTGGCCAGGTCTGGCTTCGTAGGTAGGCGAACGTTGGGCAGAGAGTGCTTAAAGAGTGGACACAAGAAAAGAACTTCCAAGACAGACTTTACACTACCACAGGGACCACGTAAACTCTACTTTGTTATGGCGAGATATGAAACATTTAGACGCACCTATTGGCTCACTGAAAACACCCAAGGAACTAAGGCTTGAAGGTTCTATACAGAAACTACAGAACAGTTAAATTTATCAGGTAGAAAGAATTGCAGATATTAAATTTATCAGGCAGAAAGAACTGCAGATGTTAAATTTATCAGGTGGAAAGAACTGCAGATGTTAAATTTATCAGGTAGGAAGAACTGCAGATGTTAAATTTATCAGGTAGAAAGAACTGCATATGTTAAATTTATCAGGTAGAAAGAACTGCAGATGTTAAATTTATCAGGTAGAAAGAACTGCAGATGTAAACAGTAAATGCGTACTGGAAAAAAAATGCAGAATAAACTTGTAGCAAAGAAGACTTTCTAATTGATGAGTATTTTACCTTAGGAAGAGCAGTCAACCAGAATTCAAAAGAGATGGGAGGAAAATACTGACTATGAAATAAGAAATTATAACTTTTATATTATACAGTGGAACAAATTCAAGACCAGCGCAGAAATACGAAAGATGAGCACACAAAAACTCGTCTCATTAGTGATTTTTTTTTTTAAAATGGATGTATATCGACCACGTGATGAGAAGAAATAAGCAAAGAATAACAAAACAAGTTATCAAACGGGACACAACAGGAAAACAAAAAAGTCTGCCACCTGAAACTCTAAAGAGAGGTTGATTAAATGGGCATAAGATTCCCTTGACAAAGTTGAAAAATAGAACTCGCCGCGAGCCCTATGTCACGTACGGCTCGGGAAGGATGTAAGATGTAAGAATTCTTACATTACCATAAGCAAGATTGTGTTCAAAGTTCATGAGATGAAAGTACATCTGCTTTATATAGGAAAAGAGAAAATGTTCTAAATTCCATTACTTTTCTCTTTTCCGTCTTGTTGTTGTTGTTTTTTTTTTTTTAATGCTTATTGTCTCCGGAAAGAAAGATCTTTTTGTTACCAAATAACTATTTTTTCGTCCTTTTTTTTCTAATAAATAAACTTGCATCCAAATGACAAGACAGCTTAATGTCGCTGAAAAGATCCAAATGACAAGACAACTTAATGTTGTTGAATTAAGATCCACACTATAAGACAACTTAATGTCACTGAACTTACAAGTAGATCCAAATAACAGTACAGCTTTGTGTCACTGAACTTCGATCCAAATGACAGAACAGCTTAATGTTGCTGAACTTACAGTAGATCCAAATAACAGTACATCTTCATTTCACTGAACTTATAGTAAATCCAAATGACAAGACAGCTTCATGTCACTGAACTTAGATCCATATGACCAGACCCCTAGATAAGTTAATGACACTTTTCTTAGATCCAAATGACCAGGCCCCTAGATAAGTTAATAACACTTTTCTTAGATCCAGACTTAAGAAATAACGTAGTTAAACCTAGATCCAAACTGGCGAGATAAGTTGTCATTAAATTAAATTTTCCAACCGCGAAATATGTTAATGATACTAGAATTAGATCCTTGTTGTATTTAGTGGTATCAGATAGTGTGACTACACGTGAGGATCATCAGTGTCTTTCGCATGATGGAGCTTATTAAGAAGTTCGACATGACATCTCACGGAGAAAGTATCGTTCCAATTTGGAACTTGATGACACCTGGCGGGGATATATTCATATCCAAACCACGTCGAGGTTTCTCACTCTAGACCAAACTGGTGCAATGAAAACCACAATGTCACCCAATGCTGCTTCTGTGACCCACTGAGAATACAGGCCCAAGCCCCACGATGCTATGAGCCTCCTTCCTAAATGAGACTATCGCGAGAACCACAGGAGTAAATTCAGTAGGATCACGGGGCGATCGTGGTGGTAGAAGCGAACGAAGAAGAAGAAGAAGAAGGAACTTGATGAAGGCTGTGACTGCGGTTACCTATCATTGCTGATAATCGTCGCTATTATCATCACAAAATAGATAAGAAAAAATTGCTAGCTCTCTACCAAAGCATTACTGATATCAGAAACAGCAGGAACATAGGATGGCGATGTAGTAGTGACAGTACAATAATCAGGGCCAGCTAATCAGAGGTGATCAAGACCCTGTCACATTCTCTCCCACAACCCGCCCCGAGGCACTCTCAGCAGCCGCTCAACCCAAGTTGGCTGGACTCACTGAAGGCTCATGATACTGAAGTCAACCGACAAGATTGCTTTGTGTGTGTATGTGTGTGTATCCACACCGGTTCAAGCTAATCATTATCCTCTTATTTAAAATGACTAACCGTCCTGTATTATACGAGTAAATGGTAAAAGGTGAAATTCTCGTTTCCATGCCATTAAGGCATAGTGGGGAAGTTAGGTCCGTATTTCCTGGAGCTTAGGCACATGAAAGTGTGGATGTGGTCAGTATCACGCCTCCTAACCACTCGGCTAACCAGGCCGCAGTATTATATTATATTACACTGGATAATTTCGTATTCTAATGGTTAATCCTCGGAAATCGTATTAATTCGGCCCGACTAAATGTCCCCTGTTTTAAACTACATGTCTTATATTGTCCCTATTCTCATCTTCGGTCGCCGCCGGTTCGAAAATAGCCAGAACGTTTCATTGATCTTTGTGGGAACGTGGCTATTTTGAAGAAAGATTCACACCGGATAGGAATACAAGAAGTAGGCATGACTGTCACATTTGTGCGTTAAGTTTTAAGCCTGACCTACTGATGGAAATGCGAATGGCCGTCCCGTGCTTTTGGGCTTAGAGACAGACAGTTAAGTTTTAAACGACGCTTCAACTTCTGGGACATCACAGTTAGCGGGGAAATATAACATATAACAATAACAAAACGGCAACAACACAGACAGTGGTCTGTTATCAGTCTGCTTCCGCTCCCTTGTTTCCCTTCGCCTTTAACCTCTGACTGTAAATCAGAGACACAACAACAGGAGTCATTCAGGGTTGTTGTTGGTTTTTTTTTTTTAGGTCACATAAATAGACATTGAATATTTTTAATAAGGTTTCTGTAACCTTTCGCCCTGGACGAGGATGAGTGACATCCGGTTGCTTTAAACAGAAATAACCAAAAAAAAAAAATGAGGTCAGTGGACTAATATGTTTCTAATTTATCGGATTCTACATCGCAGGCGCGCCATATATTCTGCACTTCCCCTTTCAGCTCTTCTCTGTAACTGGCAGCCAAACCAGATCGATTGATTAGTGGATCTATGAGACGAAAGCTTTCTTATTTTTTTTTATTTTTTTTTCTTTTCACCCATGTGTCTTCATAATGGGACCACTTGTCCCAGCGTCTAAGACTTGTGCCGGGTGTCGCTATTGTCCAGTATTGATTGGACGGCTGTAATTAGGCCAGAAACACAATATCGCCTCGTTGTCGCCCTTGCTAGACACTCGTTTTCTAGCACACGGTATAAACACGAACACAACAGCAGTTCTACAGATTTATTCGCGCAGAATCTGAGAAGGAAGGAAGAGTATTTTCTTCTGCTGTTACGTTTCCTCCAAAACGGGCATAAGAAGACCCAAAAAAAAAAAAATCAGTGAAAATAACATAAAAATGCTCCGTGGTCAAATTATGCCATCCACTTGCTCTGTGTCATTACTCCTGCTACTGGAGGTTAGGATTCGAATCTGTAATTTACTTGCAACCATTATTCCTCTCATATCTAAATTAGGTTCGAAACCTGTAATTCCCGTCCAACAGTTATTCCTCGCATGGTTATGTTCGATTCCTCTGTGCAATTTCTGCGCAACAGTTTTTTCTCCTCTTATATCTGTGTTAAGTTCGACTTTGTAATTCCCATGTAACAGTTATTCCTCCCATATCTATGTTCGGTTCGAACCTGCGGTTGCTGTGTAAAAGTTATTCCTCCCATATCTATGTTCACTTCGAACCTGTAATTCCCATGTAACAGTTTTTCCTCCTATATCTGTGTTCGGTTATAACCTGTAATTGCCATGTAACAGTTATTCTTCCCATATCTATGTTCGGTTCAACAGTGTAGTTCCCGGTCCAACAGTTGTTCCCCATCCTCATCTGTGTGTTGCTGGAACCTGTAATTCCCATATGCTCTTTCTCCGAGCTCTTCGTGACTCTCAGTTGCTTCACTTTCACACTTAAACGCCGGCAGTCTCAAGGTAGATAACCTACAATATAGAAATACTGTCTTATACTTCTTGTTTATTTGTAATCATTTTCCTCCCTACATTCAGTGCTGTTTGACGTTAGCGCAGAACCGACTGTTGGGGTTTAAGAGGGGGGGCATCGTGACTTGCCCAGCGTAAGCATTATTAAGTTATAAACAGATTGAGAATCCCTTTAAAACTATGCTTTAATTAATGTAAACCGTCAATATCAAGATTAATGGGGAGGGGGTTGTAGGGAAAGGGTAGGGGTAGACGAAAAGTAAAACTGAGAACACAACAATTCCTATTTGCAGAACATGTTTTGAGATGGGGCAAACTGGGGACGCCTAGTGACAGCGAGAAAACTTGAGGGGCAAAGGGACAGGAAGACAAAGAAACAAGAGGATATTGGTAGGGACTAAAAGAGAGGCATGGAGCACATCGTCCAAATCTTATAGAAAGACCAAAGGGCAGATGGTTGTGGAAATCAGTGAGGAACAAACACCTGAGTGACATGGATCAGAGAGAGGTTGTAAGCTCTGTGAGCAGAGGTCCAGCTACTGCATCGCTTCGAAGCCCAGAGGACCCCCCCCCCTTCCCCCCCCCCCACACACACACTTGAAAGCGAGCTCCCTTAAGTGGACGAAAGCAGATTAGCTATCAGTAGAGCATTGAAAATATTATAACAACAGGAAAAATAGAAGGAAGAAGATCAAGAGGAAGACCAAGAGAAATGATACTGGGCAGTCTGACGGGATAGTGTGAGAGGAGATCACCAACTGAGCTGATGGCCTGCATGAAGGATCGGGTACTCTGGAGAAGAATCATAGCCAACGCCAGTCGGCACGGCACCTGATGATGATGATGATATCAGTAGAGTGAAGGGCCCGAAAGTCACCACCTTACACAATTCCTCTCAGGGAGTGGGAAAACGGGAGAAAGGAGGAAGGAAGGGGTAAAAGGTCCATTACGTTCGTGCCTATACTCCTATCCAATTGAGTGTCGAGTTTCTACCTATTCAGGAGCAGCGCTGCTGCAAGCCATCAGCTGAAACCTGAGTCACTAATTGAATCAGCAAATAACTTATTGTTAATAAATTGCGTCAGCTTTTTCTCCACTACCCGATAAAATGCGTCTCTTGCCATCAAGTACCCGGCTTAGCTTGTTCGCATGGGAAAATCGCGCTGATAAAATAGAGCTCAAATTTACCCTGGCTTTTCATGTTTTACCCAAGCTTTTGTGGGTCCGTTAGTTCTGGGGAATGCCTGGACGAAGACGGTGACTAGGCCAAACTGTGAAACTTCCCGTTTAGGAGAGGAATGGCAACAGACGCTTGAAGGAGAATTGTGCAAATCTGACTATTTACACAACTCGTCTACATGCCCGGCGCTTAGCCCCACGTGTTGACACAAAATGGCGGATTGAAGTTCAGGTCGCAGGTGTGGGATTGGCACCTGTTCATTGTCGAAAAGAGACTTGTGTGTGTGTATGTGGGGTGGGGGTGGGTGGGAGGTGATGGTGGTATGAAGGGCTGAGGAGAATACATTTAGAACATATTTATTTCAAGGTTTCCCATCCTGGATACCCCAACCCACAAATTTAAACGACAGTCGTTTCGAAAGGGAGCATAAAACCATAAAACGGGGGTTTAGGGACTCGAGGAAAGAGAAGACAAGAGTTGAGTTTGCAGGCAAGGGTTGAGTTTACAGGCAAGGGTTGAGTTTACAGGCAAGGGTTGAGTTTACAGGCAAGGGTTGAGAATTACAGAGCATTTAGTCTTACAATGTAAGACTAATCTTATTCGTGTATAAGTATACACAACTAAGGATATAACTATGTACGAAACCACTGCAGTAAAGCAGTAACAAAATGTATAAACTAGGAAAAAAGTAGGAACAGCTTTATTACTTAACAAGCACACAGTTGTGACGTTTTGGCTCGAGCCTTAATCATACAACAACAAAAAGAACGAAGAAATAGAGAAAGAAGATAAAATAAGAATTCACGCGAGTGCTATGTAAAAAGTAGCGATGGAAAAAAATAGAATAAATAAAGTAAATGGAGCACTTAGCTGTGGCTTGTAAGAGGCTGTGTCCAGAAATGCGTATGGTGAAGTGTTGAGAATGTTTAAATGGAGACTTGTAATGTGTGATAGGTGGGTTATAAAGGGAAAAGGGGGGGGGGCAACAGAAAGGGGATTGAGTGGTATAATGATAATCCAGCCTGAACAAGGTAAAATAGGTGATTGCAGGTGGGATAGAGGGGTTGTAATCTGATGCCGTGAGGAGGTTTTGAAATTATATATAGCAAGTGAGAAGGGAGTGGAACTTGGTGCAGAGGGAATATGCTTGTGAGAGAGGAGAATGTTAGGTATAGCTGAAATGCGAGTTCAAACTATGCGGTTCCAGCGTCCCATATTCCAGAATGTAGTTGTTCTCAAGCTCTAGGTGGCTTCTTCATTGGCGTGGCATTGTTTGATGGCTGTTACCATAAAATCAGATTTGCCTTTGTGGTTTGGGCCATTGAAATGATTAGGGACCGGTTTCGAAGCATGCTGTGCTGGGTGTTAGCATACAAATATTTCTGCATAAGGCCGCCTAATCTGAGACCAGTTTCGCCAATATAAATTAGCATACAGATATTTCTGCATGAGGCCGCCTAATCTGAGACCAGTTTCGCCAATATAAATTATCATACATTTTTTTTTTAATACGACGGCATATATTACGGGACTCGCATGTGAATCTGTCATGGAGAGTAAGAATAGTTTTGGAAAAGGTGATTATTCTCATTTCCCAGACTACAGAGTAAGTAACACAGCGAGAGCTGTTACATTTTCTGGTGCCAACATATGCTCCAGCCACCCGAAATGAAATCTTCCATAATATTCTCTACAGAATATTCTCAGTTTGGATAGCCAGGCTCCAACAGTTGTGACCAAAAGTTTTGACCAAAGTCTACAGAATATTCTCAGAACCTGGACAGCCAGACTTCAAAAGTTTTGATCAGTGTCTGCAGAATATTCTCAGTTTGGACAGCCAGACTCCAAAAATTCATCAAACTATATATATATATATATATATATATATATGTTTGCAAAGACTGACACACAATGAGGTTGATACTAGTCATGTTACACATGCATGTGAAAAAACTGGACGGTGATAATAAAGTGAAAGTTTTCTGCAGTCAAAACAAATCCGGCTGTAATCGTCTTCGTTTCACATTGGAAGAAGTAGCAGCGATAGTTCACCCAGCATCTCGGGCCATGCTTCACGTCTACGATACGAGGCCGGCATCAGTGCATAGATAATGGCCGTTATTTCTGTCTCGTGTGATCTGTGTAACTGCCAAAGCTATGATATGTGGTGGCTCAGGCTATTCTTAGGCAGCGAGGAATACTGCATGTATCTAATACTCAAATCTTATGACGCACCACCACAGGGGCTGCGATCCCCAGAGAGGCCATATGGTAGAAATAGGGTAAACCATTCCAGTAGTCACGTCACACATACACATATGGAAGAGAACAACGAAAGCCGTGTATTTCTTATATCTTATATCCTTCCCGTGCCGTTAAACGTCACATAGGGCTCGCAAAGTAGTTCGTCAATTTTTCCTGTCTTCGGCGAGTCTTTCAACCTCATCAAAGGATTCTATGCCTGTTAATTTGGCCTCTCTTAACAATGTCCTCTTCAGAGTTTCACGTGGTCTGCCTCTTTTTCTTCGGCCTGTTGTGTTCCACTTGATAGCTTCTTTTGGAATTCTCCGATCATTTCTTCTCATCACGTGACCAACATATGTCCATCTCTTTTTCCTGATCACCCATGAGACTGGTTGTTGTTCACTCATCTGTCTTATCTCTGCATTGTTCTTGAATTCGTTCCACTTGATGCCGAGTATTTTCCTTAGGTATTTGTTTTCAAAAGAATCTAATTTCTTTTCTATTTCTTTAGTTGTTTTCCAGCTTTCGCATGCATAAATGAGGGTGGATATTACATTTGAATTGAATAGTCTTAACTTGGTTTTTGTGCTTATAACTTTTGAATTCCAAATGTTCTCAAGATTCTTGAAGATTGATGCTGCTTTTGCAATTCTGATCCTAACTTCCTTTCTAATGTCACCATCCTGGTCTATGTAGCTGCCAAGGTATGCAAATTGATCGACTTCTTCAATATCTGTCCCTTCTATGTGTATTTTTCCATTTTGATTGAGAGGAATTTTCATTATTTTTGTTTTGTCCTTGTTAATTTCAAGTCCTATTTTGCTAGCCAGTGAAGACAGGCTATCTGTTTTTTCTTGCATAGAATTCATATTATTACTGATAAGAGTTATGTCATCAGCAAAATCAAGATCTCTTAGTTGGGTCCCATGTACCCAGTCAATACCTGTGTTACCTGTGCAGCATTTTTGCATTATGAAGTCTATTGTAATCCCAAAGAGTAAAGGAGACAGTATACATCCTTGTTTCACGCCTGTTTCAGTCTGGAACCATTCACTCATCCCTTCTTCTGTCTCGACTGCACAAACATATCTATTGTATAAGTCCTTAATCTTTCCGTGCGTATGGTCGAATTTTCGACACTTCCGGTGGTCCCAATCTGGCGTATGGTCGAAAATTCGACAATCATTGTTCCATTAAAACACGCGGTGTAACATTTATATTGTACGGATTTCGTCCGCGATTCCGGTGACACTTTCAAAATGGAGAATGCGTGCATAGTTACGAGCGATGCCGAGCGAGAACAAGGACGCGAAGCATGGAAATTTTTCAATTTTTGACGATGTAGATAGGGGTATGGACATAGCCTATGGCCACCCCGCTGCTCTTGAATGTTTTCTAAGTAGATTTAGACATATTTAGACGACTGGAGAAGTAGTTAGGAGTAGTTAGGAGGTTATTTCAGACATTCAGTAAGCGAAAATGCCATACGGAGTCACAATACGAGATCGATAAGTAGATTTACACATCTTAGATGGTAAATAGGGGTAAGAAGCGCGAATCTAGACCTAGCCGATGGTGAGCTGGCCACAATCAGTGTCTAAAAACATCACATTACTTCTTTTTACCTAAAAAACTCTGCATTTCTGAAATTTTCATTCATTTAGCTAACTTTGACACATATTACGTATACGGAAGTAAATGGAAATACTGTTTTCCATCCCATTTTATAACTAGACCCCCTTACAGATAAGACCCGCGTTTTACTCCCACACGCCACGACACGTCCGTGTTTCTTCCTCCAGCACATGATGTTGACAATTTTAGATGGTATTCCATATAGACTTAAAATTCTCCATAATGAATCTCTGTGTATGCTATCAAATGCCTTTTTAAAATCTATGAAGTTCAGTATTAATGATTTCTGCTTTTCAATATGTTCTTTAAGTATTATTCTGAGAGTAAAGATCTGGTCGAGACAACTTCTCCCTTTTCGAAATCCTGCTTGTTCTTCTCTCATTGCAGTATCCACTATATCTTTGAGTCTATTCAAAATGATCTTACAAAGTGTATTTAGTGAAATAATAATGTGTTCTTAATTATAATGATTGTTTCTTGACACCAAAAACAACAGCCTGACGCCTCGATTTACGATGATGTACTATATAGTCTAGAACGTTAGAGTGGCGAAGTGGCTAATGCACTGTCCTCTCATGGCGAATATCTGTTATGGCGTCCCAGTCAACCAAGCTGTAGGAACGGGTACCCGACTTCTGGAGTTGGGGAAGGAAAGGCGGGCCAGAAGTGATGCTGGCCATATCGCCCTCTAGTGTTCTGACAGGTCAAGGAAAATATGGACTATAACACCATATCTCTATGTGCCCTTAATGCATGACAGGGTTACTTTTACCTTTTTTTAAAATCTTACTTATAGCCTAGGTATGTTTTGTTAAACAAACTATATATTTTAAGCCTTTTTTTCTTCGTGAATCTTTTTACTTTCCTCCCATCCCCATAAAGTTTTGAGCAATACAGCAATACACAGTTCCGTTACATCAGTATTACATAGTACTGTTCTAACAGCAATGCACAGCTCCGTTACATCAGTATTACATAGTACTGTTCTAACAGCAATGCACAGCTCCGTTACATCAGTATTACATAGTACTGTTCTAACAGCAGTACACAGTTCCGTTACTGCAGCAGTACACAGTACTGTTTTAACAGCAATACACAGTTCCGTTACTGCAGCAGTACATAGTACTGTTCTAACAACAATACACAGTTCCGTTACTGCAGTATTACATAGTACTGTTCTAACAGCAGTACACAGTTCCGTTACTGCAGCAGTACACAGTACTGTTTTAACAGCAATACACAGTTCCGTTACTGCAGCAGTACATAGTACTGTTCTAACAACAATACACAGTTCCGTTACTGCAGCAGTACATAGTACTGTTCTAACAACAATACACAGTTCCGTTACTGCAGCAGTACATAGTACTGTTCTAACAACAATACACAGTTCCGTTACTGCAGCAGTACATAGTACTGTTCTAACAACAATACACAGTTCCGTTACTGCAGCAGTACATAGTACTGTTCTAACAACAATACACAGTTCCGTTACTGCAGCAGTACACAGTACTGTTCTAACAACAATACACAGTTCCGTTACTGCAGCAGTACATAGTACTGTTCTAACAACAATACACAGTTCCGTTACTGCAGCAGTACATAGTACTGTTCTAACAACAATACACAGTTCCGTTACTGCAGCAGTACATAGTACTGTTTTAACAGCAATACACAGTTCCGTTACTGCAGCAGTACATAGTACTGTTCTAACAACAATACACAGTTCCGTTACTGCAGCAGTAACCAGTACTGTTACGACAGCAGTACACAGTTCTCTCCAAACAGCAGAATACAGTTCTGTCCAAACAGCAGCACAAAGTTCTGTCCAAACAGCAGTACACAGTTCTGTCCACACAGCAGTACACAGAGTATGAGAGTGAAAGTGAGAGTTGTCAAATCCAAACAACGCAGAACAGAACTTACGATGGCTGTACAGAGTTAACTTGCATTCAGGCAGACAGTCAGTCAGTCAGTCATTAGGACAATCAGTCAGTCAGTCAGATGGTCAATCAGACAGGTCAGTCAGTCAGTCAGACATCTGTTTGCATGAACTTTGCCTCCCTAACAGCTCTCCTGTAGGCCTCTCGGTTGTAAACAAGATGCCCTGCTGTTGATGCATTCATTTGCAGATTATCAACGATGTTTTGCATCCATCTTCGCCTTGGTCATCCTCTCTGTCTTTTTTCCTATTATGTATCCTTCCAAGACTGCCTTCTCTACATTCTCATGCCGTTTAACGTGTCCAAAATATTTAAGTTTTCTCCGTTTAATCCTCTTTACCAGGCAATCTTCTTCAGTATTAAGTTCTCGTAGCATGGCGTGACGTGCAAGATGGCGGTCGTTTTTGAAACGCTCTCGCCGGCATGCAGAAATCAGCGGAATTCCGCTTGATCTGTTACATATCATGTACCGGGAGTTGGGCATAAGGCTAACAACCTTATCCTGAGACCTATCTAGAGGCAACTCCAGATAGGAAAAAAAGATATCGTTATGGAAACTCGCAGAGAAACCAACCGAGCATCAGGGATGCCAACTCCGAAGAGCTCATTCGTCGGCCCCAAACATGTGACAAGGGTTGGATTCTGGAATATGAGAACGATGGCAGCACCAACAAGAACTAACCAGGTCATCAAAGAAATGGAGAGATACCATCTAGACATACTGGGCATCAGCGAAATGCGATGGCCAGAAGCAGGTAAAAGATCGGCGGAAAACGGTAAGTTAATTATACATTCAGGTAGAAATGACAATAAATTCCGAGACGGAGTGGGCATTATTATGTCAAATGTAGCTGCAAAGAGCCTTGTAGAATGGGAACCAGTGAACAGTCGTATAATAAGAGCACGATACAACCTACGACACGGAAGAATGACAATAATACAGTGTTATGCACCCACGAATGATGCAGATGATGATGTGAAAGACGACTTTTATCACCAACTACAACAAATCATCAACAAAGTCCCTAAACACGACATCCTAATTGCTATGGGGGACTTCAATGCTAAGGTAGGGAAGGATAATACCGACGTTGAAAAAGTGATGGGGAAAGAAGGAATTGACATGGTTAATCAGAATGGAGAAAGATTAATTGAAATATGTTTAACAGAGGGCATGGTCATTGGAGGCACAATATTCCCACACAAAGAGATACATAAAACAACATGGATATCTCCAGATGATAGAACTAGAAACCAGATAGACCATTTTTGTATTAGAAAGCAATACAGAACATCTCTCATGGATGTAAGGGCTTATAGGGGTGCAGATGTCAACAGTGATCACAACCTGTGCATAGGGAAAATAAAACTAAAATTGAAAAGTCAACACAAGAAATCAGTACACAGAAAGATAAACATCCACAGCCTACAAGAAGAAAATACTAACATTAATTTCAATCAGGAACTTGCCAATCATTCCAAAACACCCAGTGAAGTTGAGGAGATAGGTATAGATGAGTTATGGAATTCTTACAGCACAGCCATAATCACAGCAGCAAAAGTAAGCACTGGATTGGAAAAACCAAATAGAAAAGCATGGATATCAGATAAAACATGGAAGTATATACATGAAAGACGAGCAGTCAAATTAAACATGTTGAATGCAAAAGCAGATCATGAAAGAGATTCGGCAAAAGCAAAATACAAAGACATAGACAAGAAAGTAAAAAGTTCAGCTAGAAGGGATAAAAGAGAATACATAGACAATATGGCGAAAGAGGCAGAAAAAGCAGCAAAAACAGGAGACAGCAAAACTTTATATAACATACAAAAGAGGCTAACAGGTACTATTACATCTAAAGAAAGACCAATCCTTAGCAAAACTGGAACACTATTAACATCAAATAAAGACCAAAAGCAAAGATGGGTGAACACTTCCAAGAAATACTCAATCGACCACACCCAAAAGAATTGTTAAACCTTGAAACTGACTTACCAGCCCCACAACTAAATGTCAATCTAGATGAAATTGAATTGCATGAAATTGAAACAGCAGTGAATTTAATGGCTAACAACAAAGCTGCAGGTGAAGATGAAATAACAGCTGAGATGCTAAAAGCTATCAATAGTGACAACATGAGACAACTACAGAGAATGTTTAACAAGATTTGGAAAGAAGAAAAGGTCCCTTCTAATTGGAAGAAGGGAATCATTGTGAAAATACCAAAAAGGGCAACCTTAGTGACTGTAACAACTGGAGAGGAGTAACCTTAATATCAGTTGTGTCAAAAGTATTTTGCAAGGTCATTTTGAATAGACTCAAAGATATAGTGGATACTGCAATGAGAGAAGAACAAGCAGGATTTCGAAAAGGGAGAAGCTGTCTCGACCAGATCTTTACTCTCAGAATAATACTTGAAGAACATATTGAAAAGCAGAAACCATTAATACTGAATTTCATAGATTTTAAGAAGGCATTTGATAGCATACACAGAGATTCATTATGGAGAATTTTATGTCTATATGGAATACCATCTAAAATTGTCAACATCATTAAGGACTTATACAATGGATATGGTTGTGCAGTCAAGACAGAAGAAGGGATGAGTGAATGGTTCCAGATTGAAACAGGCGTGAAACAAGGATGTATACTGTCTCCTTTACTTTTTGGGATTACAATAGACTTCATAATGAAAAAATGCTGCACAGGTAACACAGGTATTGACTGGGTACATGGGACCCAACTAGAAGATCTTGATTTTGCTGATGACATAACTCTTATCAGTAATAATGTGAATTCCATGCAAGAAAAAACAGATAGCCTATCTTCACTGGCTAGCAAAATAGGACTTGAAATTAACAAGGACAAAACAAAAATAATGAAAATTCCCATCAATCAAAATGGAAAAATACACATAGAAGGGACAGATATTGAAGAAGTCAATCAATTTGCATACCTTGGCAGCTACATAGACCAGGATGGTGACACTAGAAAGGAAGTTAGGATCAGAATTGCAAAAGCAGCATCAATCTTCAAGAATCTTGAGAACATATGGAATTCAAAAGTTATAAGCACAAAAACCAAGTTAAGACTATTCAATTCAAATGTAATATCCACCCTCATTTATGCATGCGAAAGCTGGAAAACAACTAAAGAAATAGAAAAGAAATTAGACTCTTTTGAAAACAAATGCCTAAGGAAAATACTCGGCATCAAGTGGAATGAATTCAAGAACAATGCAGAGATAAGACAGATGACTGAACAACAACCAGTCTCACGGGTGATCAGGAAAAGGAGATGGACATATGTTGGCCACTTGATGAGAAGAAATGAGCAGAGAATCCCAAAACAAGCTATCAAGTGGAACACAACAGGCCGAAGAAAAAGGGGCAGACCGCGTGAAACTCTGAAGAGAACATTATTAAGAGAGGCCAAGTTAACAGGCATAAAATCCTTTGATGAGGTTGAAAGACTCGCCGAAGACAGGAAAAATTGGCGAACTACTTTGCGAGCCCTATGTGACGTCTAACGGCACGGGAAGGATATAAGATATATAAGATAAGTATGGATATATTTGTTCTTTTTTGTGTCCATGATATTTGAAGGACTCTTCTGTAGCATTTACATTCAAAGGCATTTATGTGTAAATGTCCAGGTCTCACAAGTATATGTTGCGATGGGAAAGATGCAAGCCCTTAAAAATCGTATTTTTGTGGTTCTGTCTGTTCTTCTCCACAACTTCTTTAGTTGTTTTATATTTTGAAGAGCGATAGATGTCCTCGCTATCTGACAATTACCGGTAAAGTACCGATTAATAAAAATAAGAGAAAAACGTACAGATCTTCGGTTACCGTAACCGGTTTATGTTATTAAAAACTTAGTAAAAAAAAAAGCAACTAATGAAATCGGCTTGAGGATAATCAGGCCAGTATAATGATGTGGTTACGTTCGCATTTAGAAGAATCAGCCAGTTTTGACTTTTGTTCAGCATGTGAGCCTTTTTTTAAGGATTAAAATGGGCAACAAATAAGATAAATATAAAATTTCACACCAACATTCCCGCTTATGTTTGTAAAGTTTGCTTCTTCTTCTTCTTCGTTCGCTCCTACCACCAAGACCGCAACGTGTTCGTACTGAATTTACTGCTGTGGTCCTTGATAGGGCCACAAGAGGTCCTGTGCTCCTCAAGAGATCCCTGAGAGGACCACAAGAGGTTCAGAGTATCGCGGGGCTTGGGCCTGTATTCTCGGTGGGTCACAGAAACGGGATTGCGTGACACCGTGGTTTTCTTTGCACCAGTTTAATCTCGAGTTGGACTTTCTCACCAGAAGATCTCGACGTGGTTTGGATATCACTGTATACACGGTTGGTGAGAGGTGTTTGTCCATCCAGTCGGGCGTTGGATTTTATCACCGGAAAACCTCAACGTGATTTGGGTATGAATATATCCCCGTCGGGTAAGAGGTAGTTGCCTGTAAAAACTGCACTGGTCCAATGTTTCCGACCAGCATTTTTGTGGTCGTGGCCGCTACCCTTCTTGGTGATGACCAGGGCGGAGCTTTTGTCCAAGAGGACGAATCCTCGCCACTAGTAAGTTTCACCCCTGGGTTAAGCCAGTTTAGGCGTATTATCCCAGTATTGCTGAATTTAGGACGTGACCGGCCTCTAGTGCGGAGGCACCGTGATATGATTAGCCAGCAAGTTTCACCCCTGGGTTAAGCCGGTTTAAGTATATTGCCCCAGTATTGGTGTATATAGGACGTGGCCGGATCTAGACAGAGGTGCATTTCCTAGATGAGCTACCAACCAAGATTCTCATCTACCCGGAGCGTCTGGTTTTCAGGCGCCAGATATTCGCCTTTCGCCCCTTCTCCTGTCAGTTTAAACAGTTCCGCCACGAGAAGGCCAGGAGCTGGACTTGGACTGTCAAAGGCTATTTGAAACGCACGCCATGGAGACATTTCATTGGCGTGGAGAGCGTATCCCCCACCCCACCTCCGGCTAATACAGTCCTTAGAACCTAAAGTGTGTATTATATAAAAAGTACGAAGTACCGAATATTATGTTGAGAAAACCGACATTTCGGAAAGGATTTCAAGCATTGTGAAACGCGGGTACAAAAGTACCTTTTTTACACAAATCCTAGCGCGATCAATGCTTGTATGTTGTAATAATCCTTTCATTGTTCACATTAAAAAGTTGTAAACATGATTATTCCCAAATATTTCTCTATAGAAATGAATGCTGAAAAGCCACCAAAACTGCAGAAAACAAGTTAAATTCCTTCCAGACTAAATGTTTAAGCAGGATTAGACGAATGTTTTGGCTAAACATATTAAGATGATGATATTGATGGCAGAAATGCAGATGAAGTCATTGACTTCGATTACTGATGAAAGACGCTGGCAATGGTTTGGACATGTGCTCCATATGACTGATAGCTCATTGCCAAAAACAGCATTGAGATGGATACCTCAGGGATACAGGAGTAAAGATAGACCAATGGAAACATAGAGAAGAACATCAGAGAAGATGTTGAGTAATAGAGGACTCACCTCGGCAAGAGTGGGAAAAAGGCGAAGGACAGGCGTTTGTGGAAAACCTTTATGGAAACCCCATGTGCCTTGGACATCTAAAGGTTCAGAGAGAGAGAGAGAGAGAGAGAGAGAGAGAGAACAGGACTATTGTAAATCGAGTGACATCTTTTGTCTATAAATACTAAGATTAAAATTCAACCTTTTGTAATCCATTATGTCATACTTTTCTTCGTTTACATAGCTCTTTCTGTGTGAGATCGTTCAGGCGTTTGGAATGAGCGATGCACTTCTGAGGTTAGTTTACAGATGTTTATAGCTAACGTAATGAGACGCTGTGGTGTGCCTACTTTGCACGCGAGTGAAGCAATAATAGATTAAACATTCGCGCAAATCAGCTAGTAAGTTCTGAGTTTATTAATATTACAAATATACAAACAATAGTTCTCACATCTTTAAAGCTGGTACTGCTCTGGCTTATTTATTTATAGCAGCCAGGACTTGATGCACCATTGCACTTGGTAATTAGTGACAACGTCCACGCTTGTTTCATTGGTGCGTCGTTTCTTAGAGGTTCGATTTATTCTTGTAGTCAGAACTTCCTTCTGTAGATATTCAGATACTTTTTGTTACGAGATTTTCCTTCTGTAGATATTCAGATCCTTTTTGTTAGGAGATCTTCGTTCTGTTGATATTCAGAACCTGTTACGCTGGAAGAGCTTCGTTCTGTTGATATCATGACACTAATTTTTGTAGGAGAATTTCGTTCTGTAGATGCCCAGACACTTTTATGGAAGCAGAGCGGATGGGGGTGGGTGGGCCAGGCGGGCGATTCCGTCACAGTGAGTCTGGATGATCCTCTGTTAGTTGGAGCACTACTGGAGAAGTGGGACAAGGTCTTGATCTTCTACGGTTAGCCAGCTCTGACGCCAGCAGTGTCGTCTAATGGTCTTTCTGTCAGCTATTTCAATACTACTTCATGCTACAGCGGTGGCTGTAAATATAAAGATATACTGAGAAGAAAAAAGGAGCATGGATTTGTCCTGAGTGTGGTCCAGACAACCCTTTCTAGTTAGTTGTTGACCAACAAAGCTGGCTATCGGACATCTTAACATGCCTTCATGACACGGTTCTGGTAATATACAGCATTCATGAGGCGCACGCATAGCACAGTCAATGGTAAACTCTCTTCTCCCGATAAGTGTATAGATTAGCGACCAAACAGTCAAAAAATGGCACCTAACTGTGCTTCTCAGGTTTTGTGAATATCTTTTTGCATGGTGGGGCACACTGTAATGCACTGTACACGCCTGTCCATGCATAGAAAGAAAGTGAAATAAAATCGGAGGTAAAAGTCGATGGCATAAATATGGGAATATCGTGGATCGGGTGACTGATACAAAAAAACAAAGACTTATGGCAGTAACACCTACGTCTCATTATACAAAAATGTAGCGCTAGTTTTGTCACCGCGCTGGACTTCATACACTCTTCTTACCACGTGATGTTCTCTAGTTACGGATTAGACGAGTAGTCTGTTGTAACGGTTTTAACGATAGTCTGTAATAACAGGGTCTGCTGTTAGCCTATTGTTTGGGTTATGAAAGACGCGAATGTGAACAATATTGACAGACGCTCTTAACGGGCTCCGTCTGTTTTGTGCTGTCACGTCCCCTGCAGTGAGCAGGACGCGATTTCCGATCACGCTGCGCTATCAGAAGCTTCCGGTGTCATGGCGGGTCGTGGGGTTAATTGCCGTGTTGTCGAGAAGAAAATGATCTTAAGAATGTTTATTTTTTTGGGGGGGGGGGGGGGAAGGGGGAGGGTTTGTTGGGGGGGGGGAGTTGAAACTTAAATGTATTGGTTTCGTCTGGTGTTTTTTTTAAGGTCAACAGAGGTAAAACTCATCATCATCATCTTCTTCTTCTTCTTCTTCATCATCTTCTTCTTCATCTTCTTCTCTTCTTCTTCTTCTTCTATCTGACAGAAACTACGAGCTGGTCTTCACTGTAGCCGATGCGATGAAGATGTTGAGGCACAAGATGGTGTCCAAGTGGGAACGGGATTGTGGCTTTTTTTTATTTTAGCCCCAGAGTTTTCTGTAGCCTTTGTTAGAATCGTCCACATTCTTCTGAAATTCGTTTTCTGTAGCCTTTGTTAGAATTGTCCATATTCTTCTGAAATTCGTTTTCTGTAGCCTTTGTTAGAATTGTCCATATTCTTCTGAAATTCGTTTTCTGTAGCCTTTGTTAGAATTGTCCATATTCTTCTGAAATTCGTTTTCTGTAGCCTTAGGTAGAGTAGTCCACATTTTTCTTAAATTCGTTTTCTTTAGCCTTTGTTAGAATTGTCCACATTTTTTCGAAATTCGCTTTTCTTTAGTCTTTGTTAGAATTGTCCACATTTTCCCGAAATTCGTTTTCTTTAGCCTTTGTTAGAATTGTCCACATTTTTCTGAAATTCGTTTTCTTTAAGATTTTAGCCAAATTGTTCACACTGTTTCAAAAGTTCGTTTTCTTTAGCTTTCAACAAAATGAATCACATTCTTCTGTGTTGCCACTTTTCTTGCTATCTTGTAATGAGAACTGTAGCAGAACGAGACCGTAGTTACAGAAATCTCTTTCTGTTCGGATGAAAAGACCACAGTATAAACGGATAATTCTTCATATGAGGGACTCGACTGAATTAGTAACTCTGAACAGCAGCAATCTTCTGTCTTGGCTACAGGCTACTGTACCGTATATTGAATCCTGTCTGGCATGTGAGAACAGAGACTAATAGAGCCCTACGGGGAGAGCCATGGAAAGATCGGATATAATTTAGTAACGGGTACATGTATTCTGGTGTAGATGAACTGGGGCCTGTGGTTCTCAACCTGTGGTATGTGGAGCGTTAGCAGACGGCCTGCGGTTGCGTTATCGGTTTGGTATTAAGCGCTATATATTTGATAAAAATAATTAAGAATATATGGCATTTCGACATTACATATAGACTGTTGGTCTGCAGCTTATATTTTGTTGGAAAGGTGGTCCTTTGATGTGACAAGGTTGGGAATTGCTGAGCTAAAGTGCGGGCGCGCGCGCGCGTGTGTTTTGTGTGTTTTTCATGACTGTCGTTAACCCTATGGTGCGAATGAAAGGTCTGCCTGCCTCATAAGAGTTAAATGTCTGGCTTTTACAGTGAAGAAGTTCGGACAAATGGTTTCAGGGCTGTTCAAAAGCAATGAAATTTTTAATCCGGAGAGGTATATAGATGCTTCTTCTTCTTCTTGAACTACTACTACTACTACTACTACTACTACTACTACTACTACTACTTCTTCTTCTTCTTCTTCTTCTTCTTGTTTCATATGATCAGCCATTTAGACAAGGAAACTTCTCGCCTCCATGAATCTCATCATCAGTAGTAGTTCTTCATGCGTGACCCACAGTTTTCTATCCATCTCTTTCATCCGAACCAGGTTTGGGTCCTCAGGTGTCTGTAGAGAGTGCAGGTCTGCAGGACGTAGTTGGGCGCTTGAAGTGTCTGTAGAGACTGCAGGTCTGCAGGACGTAGTTGGGCGCTTGAAGTGTCTGTAGAGACTGCAGGTCTGCAGAACGTGGTTGGGCGCTTGAAGTGTCTGTAGAGACTGCAAGTCTGCAGGACGTAGTTGGGCGCTTGAAGTGTCTGTAGAGACTGCAGGTCTGCAGGACGTAGTTGGGCGCTTGAAGTGTCTGTAGAGACTGCAGGTCTGCAGGACGTAGTTGGGCGCTTGAAGTGTCTGTAGAGACTGCAGGTCTGCAGGACGTAGTTGGGCGCTTGAAGTGTCTGTAGAGAGTGCAGGTCTGCAGGACGTAGTTGGGCGCTTGAAGTGTCTGTAGAGAGTGCAGGTCTGCAGGACGTAGTTGGGCGCTTGAAGTGTCTGTAGAGAGTGCAGGTCTGCAGAACGTGGTTGGGCGCTTGAAGTGTCTGTAGAGACTGCAGGTCTGCAGGACGTAGTTGGGCGCTTGAAGTGTCTGTAGAGAGTGCAGGTCTGCAGGACGTAGTTTAGCGTTTGAAGACGGTCTTGTTTGTTTTTAGGGCCTCAGTTTGTGTAGGTGGACTTGTAGTCTGCAGTGGCCTGTTGCCGACGGTTTATTCCAGTGTGTGTAATGCTCATCCTACCAGCAGTCCCATTAAAACAAAACAAAAAAACGTAACCATTGTTCCTGCATAAAACACCACCCGTATCATTCTCCTTACGCGTTTAAAAAGAAACCCCACCCATAGCATTCTCCCCATGCGTGAAACACCACCCGTAGAATTTTTCCTACGCATAAAACACCAGCCGTAATATTCTCTCCACGCATGAAACACCACAATATAATGGTAATTAAAACAAACGCATATTTTGTTGCTAGCGTTTCCTGACATGCGGTAGGGAATGCTAGTTATCTTTGCCAGTTACATCGGGTTTAAGATATGTGTGGCGGTAATGGCATGGCTGAAGGCACTGAAAAGATTTGCCGTGTGATTTACACTTCAAGATAAGCTGAGACATTGGTCTTCTTTACATTAGCCTGGAAGAGCTCATACACGTCAAGAGGAAATGTTGTCTTATCCAACATTATGTAACACCGCATTGCTGGAACTACTCGTACGTAAAACTTAACAATAATAATAATAATAATAATAATAAAAGAAAGCACCTTAATGCCTTTTGAAGAGTGGATTTTTTTTTCAGGCCAAAAAGAGATACATTCCTGTTGACTAGATATCCAGAAAGAATTATGTGCGATGAATGATTGAGTGTTTGAGATATCACACGGAATGTTTGATTTGACTGGACTCATTTATTCATTCATTCATTTGCATGTCCCTTGCGGAATTTTGCCTCCTAACAGCACTCCCGTAGGCCTCTCGGTTGTGAGCAAGATGGCCTGCTGCTGATGCATCCATTTACGGATCATCAACGATGTCTTGCAGCCATCTTCGCTTTGGTCTTCCTCTCTTTCTTTTTCCCCATTATGTACAGTTTTCTCTAGATTATCATGACGTTTAATGTGTTCAAAATATTTAAGTTTTCTCTCTTTAATCCTCTTTACTAGCCAGCCTTCGTCAATATTACGTTCTTGTAGTATGGATATATTTGTTCTTTGTTTTGTGTCCATGATATTTGAAGAACTCTTCTGTAGCATTTACATTCAAAGGCATTTGTGTGTTTCTCATCTGTTTTGTTAAGTGTCCAGGTCTCACAGGCATATGTTGCGATGGGAAAGATGCAAGCCCTTCAAAATCTTATTTTTATAGTTCTGTCTGTTCCTCTGTACCACATATTCTTTAGTTGTTTTACTTTCTGAAGAGCGATAGATGTCCTCCTTTTAATTTCCATCATTGTATCTCCATTATTAGTTAGCTGTGATCCGAGATATTCAAAACTCTCCACTTCTTCCAGTTTTTCCTCATTGATACATATATCAGCTGCCTTGTTTGTTTTGTCAGTTGTCACCAGTTTAGTTTTCTTCACATTAAGATAGAGTTGACTGGACTATAGTAAGAAAATGAGAAGCAATAACGGGGCTACCACGAATATCTTCTGCTTTGTATATGACATTGATCGGAATATTGCCTCGCTGAATCTTGAAAATGATATGGTACATGTCCAGTTTTTGTTACTCATTTCTTTGTGTGTGCGTGTGTGTATTTTGTTGTTGTTGTTTTTTTAATTGCTGATATCACAGGAAGGCAGCAATCAAAATATTTTGTTATTGCAGTTTGCGTACTTTTTTTTTCATTGAATGAGGAACAATATTAAAGTGAATGCACATGCCTGTTAGACAATGAATTAATGAGATTAGAGAAGAAGAAGAAAGAAGAAGAAGACAGACAGACAGACAGACAGACAGACATCGAAGAATATGTTAGGCCCGGAAAACAATGTAAGAGTTCTAAAAATAAATAGGGACTTTCGGAGTGATTAAATGGCGGCCTGATTGGCTGAGTGATTAGACGCTCAATCTTCTAACCCACTGTTACCGAGTGCAAGTCCCAACAGTGGGGGCTTTTTTCTGATATCACCATATAAGCTCCATGGGTCCACCCAGCCTCTAAAAATGGGTATCAGAGAAATATAGGAAGGTAAATGCGGCCAGGCGTGATACTGACCACATCACACTTTCATGTGCCGAAAGTTTAGAAATACAGGTCCAATACCGTATCCCCAATATGTCTAAATAGCAAAGAAATGGGGATTGTACTTTTACCTGAGTGATAAAATGACGAAAAACACTAAATCAATTATAAACATAAATGAAAACTTCTCAGGAGATAACGCGAGTAGACAGATTTTTTGGAGCAGAAGTTTTTAACTTCTGGGGAGTATCGGAACCAAATGATGAAGGCGTGAGACTGAACTCTCTGAACAACAGCTACAGAGGCTGTTAGATTAGAATTTTCTTTCAGTTATTCTGTTCCTAGACAGATTAGAATTTCCTTTCAATTGTTCTGTTCCTAGCTTTCCGTATTTTAAAGTGAAACGAAGCTATTGACATCTTTTGAAGCTCGTACTGCTGCCGGATAGGACTGGTGATAATGAATATCTCCACAGACTGACAAAGTGGTAACCGGGGGGATATACTGGGCAATTCATAGGGAGGGGGGGGCCTATAATCGTAAAAAAGACCAAGAATCCTTGTCTTACAGAGTCTTAACAATCCCCGGAAAAGTCAAGGAAGAGAGGAAAAAAAAAAATAACGAGACGACTGAAGGACACAGTTAAAAAAAAATCTCTTTGGATTAAGTGGAAAAAAAAATGTTAACATTTTTGTTTTCTTATTTGAGGCATTCTGAAAATCCGTTTTCTTGGAACGCAGTTTGTAGGTCAGTCTGCGGATTTCTGAAGTCTTTGTTTATTTAATGTACCACTGTTTGTCGTATCCAGATTATGAAGTCCCGAAAATGTAGTCCTTACTTTTAATGTACCAATAAAAAAATTAAGCATTATTTTTTTTTAAAAATGAAGCTTTTGGTCTATTCCCGTATAGCTATCAAGACAGGCATCAAGACAGGCATACAGACAGGCATCTTCTGTGTCCGAGTGTCCAGTCCGAGGCTGGCAAGTAGATGACGATATAATTAAAAAATCTGTTCCCCCACCCCCTCACTTCAAGAAAGCAACACGTGGCGGGCTTGCTTTCTCTTGTCGGTGAAGATTTGCAGCTCGTTACTTCTACGTTCAGTTCTACGTTCAACCTGATATCCAAGGTGGAGTCTTGCTTCCTCCTCTAAATGAGTTTCATGTCTCACTTTGGCAGATACCAAGGAGAAGATGCTTTGTCCATGCTGAACAAACTTCTTTTCTGCTCTACCAGACAGTTCCAAGAAGAACCAAAGTTATATCTCTGGACATCTTTCTGAGCTGCGGAAGAAGTCGGAAGATCCACATTACTTTAATAATCTCATTCTATGGTTCCCCCTAGAATTATTCTGTCAAAATTTACGTCTCTAACCAAGGACAGTCTCTCCAGCCAGAAACAAGCGGCGCGGTACTGTCATAGAGTACTGGTCGAATCTGACTTAACTCGACCACACGCTGACTTCAGTGAAAACAATGTTTCATCCTCTGCAACAATCAAATTTCAGAAATGTTTATTTCTGCGACACGTTTTGATTATGTCTTTTGCGCACTCAACACGCTGATGTTTTTGGTCATCAGACAACGATTGTAGTAGAAACCGGCAAGCAACTTTTCTTTCTTGCCCAAATCTTCCACTAAAATTTTACGAATGGTCTCTCGGTTAACACCAGATTCATCTGCCATCATCGTCACAGTCAAACAACGATCTTCTTGTATCCGTTCTCTGACTTTTGCAATGAGTTCCTCATTACGAACAGAAATTGGGCTTCCATGTATAGTTGCATTTGTAATCGTTTCCACACCACTTTTGAGTCGTGAACACCATCTGAATATCTGTGCACGAGATAAACAATTATCCCCATAAATTTGTCGCATCAATTCAACTGTCTCAGTGGCATTTTTTCCCGTGTTTTAAATAGAATTTAATGTTAGCTTTTTGCTCCATGCTGATTATGTAACAATGCACCTCTGACTAGGTCAACAAAATGGCAGCTTGTTTGTCGTCTGTTTATCGGGCGGCGATGAAAAGGTGACAGATCACAGATGAAGGCTGTCTCTTTGGATTCCATGCGTTGCTTCATATATGACTTCTTTGCCCTGGCCGTAATAAAATCAGTCTCATTACTTAATTGCCGGATCTTGTGTAACTTCAGTGAATACAACCAGACACTAACATATAACTTTATCAATTACAACCACACTTGACCATACGCAACGTCAGCGAATACAACCACACTTGACCATACACTAACATATAAGTTAGCGAATACAACCACGCTTGACCATAGGCTAGCATATAACTTCAGTGAATACAACCACACTTGACCGCGCGCTAACATACAGTAATGTCAGCGAATACAACTACAGTTGACCATACACTAACATACAAGTTCAGCGAATACAACCACACTTGACCACACGCTAACACATAACTTCAGTGAATACAACCACACTCTAGTGAGACAAGCCTTGACAACTTCCTAGCAGTAAAAGTGTTCAGTTGTGAACTGCCGTGGCTCAGTATCAGAGGCTGACCGAGTGTTGGCTTTGCTCTTATATTTGTTTACAGAAAGTGGCCATAAACAGTGGAAAAAAGCAAACCACCGATTATAGCTTCTGGCGGGAGACGTGAAAGCCCACCACCGCAGACAGCTTGGGCTCAGGAATCCTTCCATTGAAAGTTTCCGAGGAGAAAGCCCTCTCCAGTTAGTCGCACGTTGCTCTATTCACAGGTATTTGTATCACGAGATTCCTCGGGCCACTGAAGCGTAGAAGGAGAAAGGGCATTAAATTGGGAAAGGATTAAACGCCTAGAACAAAGACGGCATTGACAACCAAAAGCTCACTGAAGATGGTTGCTAGCACTTGGCTAAGCCCGGCTTTGAAGTCCCAGTGTTTTGAATACACACTCCAAAATTCCAAAGGTCTGGGGCACAGATGGTGGTTTTAGAAACTGGAGCAGTTAACAACAAAAGAGGACTTTCTTCAGCTGCAAAGGCCACCCTTTCTTGGCACTGGTTCTAATTAATCACAGGGCAGGGAACAGTCCAACCACCAGGAAAGATTAACAGAACAGTCCAATAAATTCAGCCCCTGCCAGTGTTTGGTGTGAACAATATGAAAAGTTTAATTAAAGAGGAGTGGAAATTAAATATCTCTGGACAGTCTTTTTCCAGAGTGCTGTAAAAATTCTAATCGTCCATAGTCAACATGTCAGGGAAATATATGTCGTTATAGTCGCCCACAGTGAGCATGTTAAGGAGATGTATGGCCTTCTAGTCGCCCATAGTGAAAATCTTAAGGAGATGCATGTCCTTTTATGTTCCCCCCACAGTGAACACTTTAGAGAGATATATGTTTTTTCTAGTTGCCCATGGTGAACATGTTAAAAGTGTATGTCCAGAGAAAAATTGCTAGGAAAGACACACTTCTGACAGATTATCTCGAGGAGAGGGGCTTGTGAGTCCTTTAGTTTGTAGGATGTAGCATTTGATATATAACTAACAAAAAAAGCTTCGGCAAATATTTAGCTAGACGGAAACAGACAAATGGACGGATGGATGGATGGATGGATGGACGGACGGATGGATGGATGGATGGATGGATGTCACAGAGATATGTGAAGAATAGACATTGCTTATAGCATCTCAGCACAGTAATGGATGACGAATACTTTGATAACACACAGAGATACCGCCCCCAAACACATCTCTTTGTAAGACTAGAAGAACGGGACTTATCTGCTTTAGTATTATTCTTATACATTTACCAATATCACTGCTCTAAGCGATTCATGCGAAAATTCCCACTGGAGCCGCCTCAGCCGAGAAGCTATATAAAAAAAAAAATTGATAACTATAACGCACCAGAGCACCGCCGTGGAGGCATGTCCGGGACTTCTATAGAAGTATTTCAAATACCTTTCCTTACCTTAGCCTCGGTTGAGAGAACGTGGGAGTAATGAATCTTTGAAGCTAGGCAGCAGGAGATGGATGGAGATGTCAATGAGTCCTCTTTTTTCCTTTCTTTCCACGGCTGAGTTCACAAGGGACCCGAAGTAGCGGCCCCGAGCGAAGAAGACACCTCATGGAGGGAGGATTGAAAGAGTACCTTTCTGTGAGTGACAGCAAGTCACCGAGGCCGCAAACAGGGACCACAAATTGAGTTTCCATTCAGAATGGCAGGAGATGAAAGCCAGAGTGATGGCTCTTAGAAGTTTGTTTACTTAAAATAGGATCAATATTTGTTATTTAGGTTGGGTGAATTTACGGACTATTTCCATCTCGCGGAAGCTGTTGGGCGCTATAAGATCGGGCGTGAAACACAAAATAAGATCCGAAAACAATGCTTTCAACTCTTTTGCCGTATTTCCGTCTAGATTAAAAAAAAAGAAACCACTTCCAAAGTGAATTTGACGTACCAGGTAAGTGAAGGTAATGAAGCGCCTGTGATGTCACTCATACACTGGCTCAGAAAGATGTGATCGGAAGGGCCACACACGTGGATGTGGAACTCGTGCAGGTAAATCGACTGTGAGGAAAAATGTCAAGCATAAAGAACTGTTCTACTCGGAGAACTTGCAGGGTCCAGATCGATGCTTTATCAATTTATAGTCATCATCATTATGTGCCGTATACTCAGTGAAAACGTACTGCACAGATTTCACCTCCCCTTAGGCTAATATCTTCATTTGTGCACCTGGAGAAAATGCGTTCCTTTTAGTTCTTGATGTTTCTTATCCATCAGAGCTTTTATTGAGTTGCATCCTAATGTGTCCGAGATCACATTAGCTGCGTGGTTCTAATATTTTTCGTTCAGTTTCAGTTATCAGTTTTTGTATGGTCTCTGCAAGAAGCTTTATATATCTGTATTCAAGAGCCACATTGGGCAGGGCGTGAATGGAGGATGACAGCGGATTGATTGACAACGATCACACCTGGAGTAAGAATCAAGTTGGAGAAGGTGAGAAGAAGTGAACGTTTTTCCGAACGAAGCTGGTTTAGAGCGCGTTATCCATAACCAATATATAACTAGCTACATCGGCATACGCAAACTTCGGTGGGTGTTGGAATAGAAGGTTGAGCACGTACGGGAATTCCCGGAGTGCGGGGATGCCAGTTTCTAATCACAGATTACAGATATGTATTCTGTACAAGCGGGTTAATAAAGATTGATTGATTAATTGATCTTTATTTCAAAAGGGTTAAGAATTGGGCACGCAGGCCCGTCTGACATTCTGCCCTTTATCATACATCTTTCACTCTATTCCAGACATTCTACAGATATGTCGAATAGAGAGATGAAGGGTGACAGAACTATCTGAACTGGCGACTTTAAGCTAGTGACTTAAGCCTTGGTTTGAGATTTGCCATCATAGTAATCTCATATTTGTTCGGCCGTTAGTTCGGGTGTCTAATTTCACGTTCAGTGTCTTGGGTTTCTACATTATACAATCAGCATATATACATCTTGTAGAGACGCTATTTTCAGTCAAAACGTGAACCATAGAAAGTAAATAAATAAAATGAAAGAAAGCAAACTAGTGTTTTCATGTCTACAAACACGTTCTAAGGACTGTTATTGCCGGAGGTGGGGTGGAGGATACATCACTCTCCACTCCAGTGGCATGCGTCTCAAACAGCCTCTGACAGTCAAGTCCAGCTACTGGCCTTCCCGTGCCGGGACTGTTTAAACTCACAGGAGAAGGGGCGAAGGCGAATATCTGGCGCCTGAAAACCAGACGTTTCGGGTAGATGAGAGTCATGTTTGGTAGCTCGTCTACCGCTGCTGGCGAGATTCTTCGGCTCATCCCGGGCAGTGAAGAAAGGTGCGTATGGGGTTGCCGCGCGGCACCATTGTGAAAAAGTGAAAGAAAGGATTAAGCGAAGTAAACAGTAGTCAAATCACGACACCTCTGGTCTGGAGGTCGGCCAAGTTCTAAGCGCACTCATATCAGACGAAATGCCTGAACCGGCTAAACCCAGGCGTTAAGACACTGCTGGCGGGAATCTTCGGATGCCGCGCGTGGAGTGAAACTCCGCCCAGGCAATGAAGAAAATGCGGAAACACAATCAAGGTTGCTGTGTGGCACCGATGTGAGAAGGTGATGTAAGGGATAAAGTGAAATTTAATCGGTATGTCCAGTAGTCTCGCGGCGAGAGCTACTCATACCACGATGCCTCTGCTCTAGAGGCTGGCCACGTCTGAAATACATCCATACTGGTGAAATATGCCTAAACTGGCTTACATCAGGGGTGAAACTTGATGGCTACACATGTCACTGTACCTCCGCTCTAGAGGTCGGTCACGTCCTAAACACCCCCATACTGGGACAATATGCCTAAACTGGCTCAACCCAGGGGTGGAAGTCACTAGTGGCGAGGATTCATCCTCCTGGACAAAAGCTCCGTCCTGGTCGTTACCAGGAAAGGTAGCGGCCACAACCACAAAATGCTGAAGTCGGAGACACTGGACCAGTGCAGTCTAGAAAGGCAACCACCTCTCACCCGACGGGGATATATGCGTATCCTAATCATGCTGAGGTTTTCCGGTGAGAAAGTGCAACGTTGGACTGGATGGGCAACCACCTCTCACCCGGCGGTGATACACGGGTATCTCAAAACACGTCGAGGTTTTCCAGTGAGAAAGCCCAACTCTAGATTAAACTGGTGCAACGAAAACCACGGTGTCACGCAATCCCGCTTCTGAGACCCACCAAGAATACAGACTCAAGCCCTGCGATACTCTGAACCTCTTGTGGTCCTGCGATACTCTGAACCTCTTGTGGTCCTATCGAGGACCACAGATTCAGTAGGATCACAGGGCGGTCTTGGTGGTAGAAGCGAACGAAGAAGAAGATGTCTACAAACGTTTCTGCGTATAAACACGAGTATTACAAGATCTTCAGACAGGCCTAGTGAAAGGAAACCCCAGCCTCGGTACGTACATCACCTCTTTTCCAGAAGGGTTTTCCTTGTTTTAAGGGAGGGCCCATAGGGCTTGAAGAGGGGCGCGTATTGGATAAAAACAGAATGAATAATCAATAAGGTAAGAAGGGGGTAGATTTTTGCACCGCCTTACAAAATTCCAAATAAAATGGTCGTACATGCCACTTAGTGATAATATATGAGTTCTTGAGAAAAACATTTGAACCTCAAAAAACCTCTGCAAGCCAAGATACTACTACTACTTCTTCTTCTTCTTCTTCTTCTTCCTCCGTGTAACTGCGAGCTGGTATTTTGTTTTTTACAATCAGACCGAAGGAGAAAGCGATCAGCGATCAATAGATGACTGCTAGTGCGAAGATTAGCGAACCATAGCCGGCCAAGACCCTATTCTACTTCCCAGTGTCACCCCTGGAAACTGACAGCAGTGTGGCCCAAGTGAACAGGCCATGCAGTGAGAAGACGAACCCGGTCCTAAGAATACATCGAGCCGTAAGTCTGATGTGTTGGGACAGTAGGTGTATAACCGCGACACGACGCAACCATCGCCCTTTTGGGGGCGAACGAACAAAAAGAAGAAGAAGAGTATTACAATCCACTGATTCGTTGAAACAGAGGTTTTTGTTTCCCTTACAACTTATCATTTACGTCGTTTTTATCATTATAGTTCTGACCTGCTGATGATGTTTCTAAAAGCGGCAAACTTGGAGATTACTTATCGAGATTATTTACTCGTAACAGCGCATTCTCATACCATAAAGTGAATATAGAGCTGCTGGTAGTGTGAATTATTTCTAAAAAAAAGTGTTGGGGTATCTTTTTACTTCACTTTCTAACGCGGAAGGTGTGTAGTGAGGTCTATTTGGTTGGTATCAATGAGCGGTTTGTGAGGTCTATTGTTAGATTGGTTAGACCTAACTTCTTACAGAAAAAAAAAGAAAGAAGTAATAGACAGGCAGACAGACGGGTGTGTGGGTGGGTGGGTGAATGGATGGATGGATGGATAATGAAAGACAGACACACAGAGAGAAAAGGAAAGAAAGAAACAATGTAAAACAGAGAACGAACTTTATTTTCAAATGATGCAGAATTAGGCGCCCAGGCCATTGAGTACACACCAGAGCATAAGTAACATTTATAAGAGCATAAGTAGCATTTATAAGAGCATAAGTAACATTTATAAGAGCATAAGCAACATTTATAAGAGCATAAGCAACATTTATAAGAGCATAAGTAACATTTATAAGAGCATAAGTAACATTTATAATGGCACGACTGTTAAAGCTGAACCTCTTTATCTGCGCGGCTTACCCATCGCCCGGAGCCCACCCATAGACTAAATATTGTAAGGGGCCCCTCACCTCTTGGACCTACACTGGTCCACCTCCTGATATAAAATTCAGAAACTAGTCTCTTTGTGCACTTTTTTCCCCTTCTATGCCAGTCTCCCACTCCCGCCCTACCCGGCCCCAAGGCCTAAGCTTATTCAGCCTAACAGATAATCCGTCACTGCTTCTTATACTTCCATACATCATCATCATGTGTCGTGCCAGTAAGCGTTGATGATCATGCTTATTCACAAATCGCGGTCATTGATATTTTTCATCAGCTCTTTTGCTATTTTTTTTTTAAAATTGTGCCATCGCCTTAGACTGCCTATTATTGTTTTTTTTTCTCTTGGTCTTTCCCTTCCTCTTTTTCCATTTTTCTTTCCTGGTGTTACGATATTTTCAAACCCTCTACTTATATATGATACAATGATTGACTGTCATTTTCTTATAGGTTTAATTAGATTCCTATTTACATCTGCTTTCGTTGGACATTTCCTGTTTGTTATCTTTAGCTTTCCATAATATTCTTAATATCCTCTCAAGAAACCGCATCTCTGTTGCCTGGGGTGATCTTTGCATCGATCTGTTGACCGGCCATGACTCGCTTCCACAGAGTAGGGCAGCTTCGGTGTAGAAGTTTTTAGAACTCTCTGATGCTCAGTGATAGAAACTTTGCACAAGGCGTTTCTCATTTGTTTGAAAGCTGTTTTGGCTTGGGGCGTTCTGTTCTTGCCATACACACATTAAGTAACTAAACACATACTGTAAAGTTGTTTTCATAAATGTAACCAAAGCCCACCAGGTAGTTCCATGCATTTTAAGTGGTACACTGGGGTGAAGGCTCAGTTCACGTTAGGCAGGAATGCCCAGGTCCAGTTCGCAGCAGCTGAGCCTAGAGGCCAACAGTAGAAGGAGGCTAGGAAGAAAACATTTAAAAAGATAATATCTCTCGGCCTTTTCTTCAGAATATCATCTTTTCGCTCAGTCCTGGGTATGTCCTGTTATGCTTTTTTTTAAATTTAAATTCGGGGTCATTGCATGGCTGTAGGACCGAATGATAAACTTCATGAATTTCCTTGCTGGATTTCCAGTTTTCATTGCTATACCCGAAAGGCTGAACTAATGATTAATAAATAAACTAGGGATACACACTGAAACATATGCGTTCATCAATAAAAAAAAAAAGAAAACGGAACATTACATTTTTTTGTATAAATAAGAACTTCACAGACAGTAAGTTTCCTTTATTAAAACATTATACGTTCCCATGTATGAGAAGAGCTGGAGAGACAAAAAACCTTGTCAGAAAGATAAGAGAGAGACAGTGTACTTTCATAGGACATGCAATGAGAAGAGGGGGCATTGAAAATATTATAACAACAGGAAAAATAGAAGGAAGAAGATCAAGAGGAAGACCAAGAGAAGTGATACTGGACAGTCTGACGGGATGGTGTGAGAGGAGATCACCAACTGAACTGATGGCCTGCATGAAGGATCGGGTACTCTGGAGAAGCATAATAGCCAACGCCAGTCGGCATGGCACCTGATGATGATGATCTTTATTTACTGTCCAGTCGCTAAACAATTTTATGCACATTAATATGACTATTGTAGCCAGATAGACAGACAGAAAAGCAGGCAAGTAGGCAGACAGGCAGTCAGACAGATAAAGAAAAGGAGAGAAAGATTTAGTATAGTTTTTTTTTCTTATATCTTATTTTTAAATAAAAAGAACTTGAAAACTATGTTTCAGATCAGAAAAGTGCACGCATTCAGCCTCCAACAACCTGAGACATACAACAACCTGAGACATACAACAACCTGAGACACTCAACAATCTCAGACACACAACACACCGACCACATTCTTCCTGTACCTGCGCTAGAATCTGAATCCAGAGCATAAAAGACTTTTAGTCGTTTCTCAGGTCTAACTTGTTCATCTTATAACGTTCATATTCCTTCATCTCGGGCTTTCTATGTGTGCTGAGACATGTATTGAACACAACCTGCAGTATATCAATATAATATTTGACTACCAGTACAAACAAAACTTGGGGAATACTGTACACAGACTGTGTTGGAATGAAAATAATGGCAGCTGAAGTCTTCTAATGTAAGGTTTTATTTTATACGTATTTAATATGATAAGTACCACAGCACGTAATTCATTTTGTCAGGCAGTTTGTTCTTGGTTTCTGTCTTTCCTCAGCTTGTTCTTCGTTTCTGTCTTTCCTCAGCTTGTTCTTCGTTTCTGTCTTTCCTCAGCTTGTTCTTCGTTTCTGTCTTTCCTCAGCTTGTTCTTGGTATCTGTCTTTCCTCAGCTTGTTCTTCGTTTCTGTCTTTCCTCAGCTTGTTCTTCGTTTCTGTCTTTCCCGAGCTTGTTCTTCGTTTCTGTCTTTCCCCAGCTTGTTCTTCGTTTCTGTCTTTCCTCAGCTTGTTCTTGGTTTCTGTCTTTCCTTAGCTTGTTCTTTTGTTCTATCTTTCCCCAGCTTGTTCTTGGTTTCTGTTTTTCCCCACCTTGTTCTTGGTTTCTGTCTTTCCTTAGCTTGTTCTTGGTTTCTATTTTTCCTCAGTTTGTTCTTGGTATCTGTCTTTCCTCAGCTTGTTCTTGGTTTCTGTCTTTCCTTAGCTTGTTCTTGGTTTCTATTTTTCCTCAGTTTGTTCTTGGTATCTGTCTTTCCTCAGCTTGTTCTTGGTTTCTGACTTTTCTTAGCTTGTTTTGTCATTACTAAGACCCCTTGCCCTTTCCATGACCCAGATATTGCGATTCTGTGGCCCGGGTCTGCAGCGGATTCTGAAGAAACACTTGGACTATGCTGATCATGTTGTCCAGACCGAGTCAAAGTAACTTCCACAATGAAAGGGCCAGCTTTTGACGCTAGAAGACAGAGAATGTTAGGTCGTAAGACACGACCTTCAAAAGACTGCACTTAGTTTACTGGGGACAATAAATATAGCTGTCTGAGGCTAGAACCATGGAAGAAGAAGAAGAAGAAATAGTAGTAGTAGTAGTAGTAATAGTAGTAGTAGTAGTAGTAGTAGTAGTAGTAGTAGTAGTAGTAGTAGTAGTAGTAGTGATGCGCCGAGCAAGGATGAGAAGTTATGACAAGATTACTGACTTTAGATTGTTAGTAAGGGGCGAGCACTTTAAAGATTTTATTCCCACTACCATGGAGTTATGCTCCACCCAGAAGCGGCACTTTAAATAGGGAAACGTCGATCGTGTTTCAGACCCGAACTGACATGAATCTTCCGGTCTCAGCTCGACAGATTCTGAAAGTTGAATAGCGACAAAACACTTGCAAAAGCACGACGAAGAAACATCTGTGAATAGATGTTGCCAAACGTGCCACTGGCTACAGAAGAGTACTTCTTTCAACAGCTCCGAAGCAAACAGTGCACAGGACGGGAAACTGGTATCAAGAAATCAAAGGTCATGGTGATTAAGAACAAAAAGCGATGCAGCGCAAGCTTCAGTTGAGATTACTGAATCGTTTCGGAGATTTCAATATCAGCAGAAGAAGAATTTCGGCATAAAGCAAACAAATAACAGAGCACACGAATGTAACGGATGATAATCTGCATATGTATGGAAACTCCTAATCAGCATTCTTTAAATTAAGTTCAGACTTTTATAAAACACGTGTTAGATCTTCTGTGAGAAATTAAATCATGGGAAAACATAGTGGAAAATATTGTTATTTAGCGTTTGAAACGCTGAGAATGTAAGAGTGACATGGGTATTATTAACTTCAAAAAAAAGGGGGGGGGGGGATATGCACAACTCAGGCTGAATGAAGTAGTGGTCAGCGGCCCATAGGGCGAGCCATAGCCAGCCAAGACCCTATTTTGTCTCCCAGTGATATCCCGGAACGAATAGTAGTCTTGACAAGTGAATCGAGATCGCTGTGGGAAGACAAATCTGGTCTTAAAAATGCGTCTGGTCGAAATAGGATGTGCTGGGGAAATAGACGCTTAACCACGACACAATGCAACCACCGCCCTTTTGAGAGCGAGAGAAGAAGAAGAAGAAGAATATTAGCCCCATAAGACTGTAAACAGACAGAAAAAATAGTAAGAAAAAGGCCGACTCGAACCCTGGACTAGCAATCGCCTTACCGAGAGAGCGAGACTCACCAGCAACTCGACTACGACGCATACTGTTTCCGAGGCAGTCTTGCCACTTCGCCTTAACACATTCTACTAAGAGAAGCAAGAAAAGTTATCATGGACTTAATCGGCAAAGCAGTTATGTACGTACCTGGAACAACACAGGAAAGAATTTAGTAAGACTGACGGAAAACGTAATAGCATACAGGAATAGTTGAGGTAAACATTGAGATAAGCAGAAAAAAAAATTAGTTGGATCGGTCACATACAACTCAAAGAAAACAACGGACCATAAAGTAGTCCAGGCGAAACAAATAAGAAGTTTACAGGAAAAACCTCAACAAACAAACAAAAAAAAAAATATATATAAATATATACACGAATATAAAATATATACTTGTAGAGACGAATATTTCGCAAAGAACTCCAAAGTGCTGCTCAGCCTCGATAGAAAACAGACGTGCTCAAAACAAGGTCATATGGAGAGATTTCTAGTTTTCCTAATAACACACGAATAATTAGTGTGTAAGTATATACAAATAAGTATTTAACTATACTACAAAGCCACTGCAGTAAAGCTGTGATAAAAAAATGTATAAACTGGTGGGGGGGGGGAGTAGAAACAGCTTTATAACTTCACGAGCACACAGTTGTGACGTTTCGGCATTAGCCTTAATCATACAAAAACCACACAGGCCGAAGAAATAGAGAAAGAAGATAAAGTATAAATTCACGCGAATGTTTTGTAAAAAAATAAGAATAAGGAAATATTAGAATAAAATAAAATGAATGGAGCACTTAGCTGTGACTTGTAAGAAGGTGTAACTTGTAAAACTTGTGATGTGTGACAGGTGGGTCGTAAAGAGAAGGAGGAGGAGGGAGAGGGACGTGAGAAAGGAGTGGAACTTAGTGCAGAGGGAATATGATTGCTCACTTATAACACATAGTTCAGAACCTCCTCACAGCATCAGATCACAACCCCTCTACCCCAGCTATAGTCACCTATTCTACCTTCTCCCAGGTAAAACACAATTAATTAGTGTATAGGTGATATAACTACACACAAAGCACTGCAGTAAAACTGTGATACCAAAAGTATATGCGTCTCCCAGGTAGATTACCATTGTACTACCCCTCTCCTTTCGACGGTCCCCCTCCCCCCTCCTTAATTACGACTCACCTATCCCACCTCACACGTCTCCATTTGAACATTCTCTACACTCCACCATGCGCACTTCTGTACACAGACTCTTACAAGTTACAGCTTCTTACAAGTCACAGCTAAGTGCTCCATTCGTTTTATTTTATTCTATTTTTTTTCCATTCCTATTTTTTTTTACATAGCATTCATGTGAATTTATACTTTATCTTCTCTCTCTACTTCTTCGTCCTGCGTGGTTTTTGTATGATTAAGGTTCACGCCGAAACGTCACAACTGTGTGCTCGTTAAGCAATAAAGCTGTTCCTACTTTTTTTCCCTTAGTTTATACATTTAGTTTTACTAGTGCTCTTTTCTGCTTCTCAAGGAGTAATGTTGTCATCTAGTGGAATGCTGTTTCTCTTGTTCCACGTACATAGGTCATACTCCTTTACATTCCTTCAAGCGATCCTCGTGCCTATGGCCTCATCTGGAAATTAGATCCTATTTACTTACACCGACAACATTTTTGAAAAATGAAGAAAAAAAAAAAAGGACCTTTCCGGTCCACAGTTTAAAAAAAGAAAGGAGTCTTACTTCCTCGTAAAGCGCCCATGCTGGGCCGAACTTTGTTTTCTGTGTATCAGTTTCAGACGCCTCAACGGAACTCAGTAGCAGGTATTGTGGACGAGCTGATTACTGGGGAAACTGGAGATGTCGACTCCGTGTGCTGAGCGTAACACGCGCAGGAGACTGAAAAAAAAGGACAGTCTTTTGTCTCACTGGGACAATTTAAGCTGGAGTGTATCTATGGTGTAAGCTTAGCAGTCTCGTTTTTCTAGATATCTAACCTTGATTTATATTTTGGACAGAGCAACAAGCGAAGATACTGTTCGTATGTTAGCTTGGCGGTAGCTTTCAACCTATTTCTCAGTGATTTCCAAACCTTTTGACACTCAAGGGCCACTTTTTCGACTACATATAACGCTCAGGCCAGCAGTCTATATGTAATATCAAGTGCCATAACCAGCAGTCTATATGTAATATCAAGTGCCATAACCAGCAGTCTATATGTAATATCAAGTGTCATAACCAGCAGTCTATATGTAATATCAAGTGCCATACCCACTGGCGTTGGCGGTCATAACTCTCCTCAACTTTCTATTTTGTGTTGCCTCTATAAGTTGTTCTGGTGTCCTCTTTCCATGCCATCTTGCCAATCCATCCAGGACTTTTTTTGTGGTCTACCTCGGCTTCTTTTCCCCTCTAACTTTCCTGTTGTCACGATGTGTTCTAGTTTGCCATTTTCTCATGACATGCCCTATAAATTTAGACTGTCTTTACCTGACTGTTGTAATTGTTTTCTCGAACTGGTCTCTCTCAAAACTTCTTCCTTTGATTTTCTTGCCGTCCATATGGTGTCCTTAACATTCTTTTAAGAAACCACATTTCCGTGGTTCCCAGACGTTTCCATGTCTCTTTAGTAACTGTCCAGGCTCTACACTCAAAGATCAGAACTGGTTCTGTGTAGCATTGGAGCACCCTTTTCCTTACAGTAGTTTGTAATATCGCAGTGTCATAAATTCTTATTTCTATTCAATATATGACAGTAACATCACCACGGGGCCACCTGATCATGCACTTGCAGCCCACTGGCTGAGAAAGCCACTGTTATATCATTTTCAGATCTAGCGTACTAAAACTCCAAATTAGAGCAATATTTGCGTGCGAGAAAGTGTAGATGGATTGTTTCGTTTACATTTCCACAGTTTCTTTCTTCTTTTTCATTGTAAAATTTTAGCGTCTATTTTTGGAAGAAAAGGAGGTTGAAAAGGGGGGGGGGGAATAGTTTACAAGCAGTTTATCATCATGTACGCCATAATACTAAGTCATGATGGCATATTATGAGTATTTCTTTCCTGCCCCCTCCCCCCCCCCCCCCCCCCCTTTCCACTTGCAAATGAATTTCTTAAAGGTAAAGGTAACCCTGTCATGCCTTAGAGACACACAGAGATATGGTGTTAGTGGCCATATTTTCCTTGATCTGTCAGCACACTAGAGGGTAATGTGGATCAGTATCACGCCTGGCCGACTTACCTTCCCAAACTCCAGAAGAAGTTGCGTACCCAATTCTAGAACTGGGTGACTGGGGCACCTCCGGCAGGATTCGAACCCCCGACCTTCGCCATGAGAGACTCACCACTCAGACGCCCGAATTTCTTAAGACTTCTCTCATTTTATATAACACACACAGGACATTATTACACTGGCTGTCTGTTCTCGGCTTTTAATTTAGGCCTGGTTATACATTCACATTTTCTCCATTTATGCGCCATATCTTCTTTTTCTTCTTCTGCTTCTTCTTCTTCTTCTTCTTCTTCTTCTTCTTCTCCTTCAGCGTACGCCCTCAAAATCACGTTTGTTACCTTGTATTGCCTTTACGCCTCTTGTGGCCAGACAGATCCCACTTTGGCTCAGTATGTTATTTTTAGGATAGGGGTCGCTTTCATTGTCTGAACACTATTCTCTTGGTCGAATTGCTGTCTATATTCGGGAGGGGGGAGGCGCTAGTGGGAGACAGAAAAGGGTCTTGATCAGCTGGTCCCGAAGGAAATAGTCAGCCATGGTCGCCCATATCTTATTCTGCTTGAGTGTTGCATCTTCGCCTCTCCCCCACCCGACTGTCCGGAAAGTTTCTCCTATTTTAAGAACACTGGGAAAGCTTCTCCTATTTTAAGAACACCGGGAAAGCTTCTCCTATTTTTTTTAAGAACACCGGGAAAGCTTCTCCTATTTAAGGCGGCCCAGAAAGTTTTTCATATTTTAAGAATACCAGAAAAGCTTCTCCTATTTAAGGTGGCCCGGAAAGCTTTTCCTATTTTAAGAATACCAGGAGAGCTTCTCCTATTTTAAGAATTCCAGAAAAGCTTCTCCTATTTAAAGGCGGCCTGGAAAGTTTTTCCTATTTTAAGAATACCAGGAGAGCTTCTCCCTATTTTAAGAACACAGGGGAAAGCTGCTCCTATTTTAAGGTGGCCCGGAAAGCTTCTCCTATTCTAAGGCGGCCCTGAAGACTTCTCCTATTTTAAGGGGTGCCTGGAAAGTTTTCTCTGTTTTAGTGAGAGCCAGCAGCGGGTCACAGAAGAACTATTCAGTAGTGTAAGAAAGGATTGAAAGTGCAGGGAACAGTTTTGCACCTCCATACTTCCTGTCGGTAGGTCCCTGGATAGGGAGTGAAAACAAATCCGAGACAAACGAATCCACGAGAGGGCTTTAAGATAACAGCAAGAAGGCCAATCCTGGAATGAGTGCTCTTCTCTGTGACGGGCGAGTGATAAATTGAGCTTTGCTCATTAACAACAAAAATCTTTCCTGGGTAACTCAGCATTTCGTCACTGCCTGTTATAGTGTTATTTTTTCTTTTAGTCTCTACATTCTGAACGTGTTTTTTTCCTGTTCGCCAGCAGAGCCTTGAAAACTGCCTGTTACTGTGTTATTTTTTTTTTCTAGTCTCTACATTCTGAACGTGTTTTTTTCCTGTTCGACTGCAGAGCCTTGGAATCGGCACGTCTTCAAATCCTCCACTTCCTCTACTTCTGTGTCCCACTTCGACTCGGATCCTGGCTCTTACATAAGTGGGACATGTCTGCCAACTTCTCTGCCCAAAATGTTACTTTCGACTCTGTATTCTCTGTATCTCTCTTGAACACACCTGGGATTTGACTCTTTCATAAATGATACATTTCCATTTAATCCAATTTTACCATACATTTCTCTCTACTGCCGACTTTACCATACATTTCTCTCTACTGCCGACTTTACCATACATTTCTCTCTACTCTCAACTTTACCAGATATTGCTCTCTACTCCCAAATTTACCATATAATTTTTCTGTAATCTCAACTTCATCATACATTCCTCTCTACTCCTAGCCTCATCATACATTTCTCTCTACTCCCAGCTTCATCATACATTTCTCTCTACTCCCAGCTTCATCATACATTTCTCTCTACTCCCAGCTTCATCATATATTTCTCTCTACTCCCAGCTTCATCATACATTTCTCTACTCCTAGCCTCATCATACATTTTTCTGTAATCTCAACTTCATCATACATTCCTCTCTACTCCTAGCCTCATCATACATTTCTCTCTACTCCCAGCTTCATCATACATTTCTCTCTACTCCCAGCTTCATCATACATTTCTCTCTACTCCCAGCTTCATCATATATTTCTCTCTACTCCCAGCTTCATCATACATTTCTCTCTACTCCTAGCCTCATCATACATTTCTCTCTACTCCCAACTTCACCATACATTCCTCTCTACTCCTAGCCTCATCATACATTTCTCTCTACTCCTAGCCTCATCATACATTTCTCTCTACTCCCAACTTCACCATACATTCCTCTCTACTCCTAGCCTCATCATACATTTCTCTCTACTCCTAGCCTCATCATACATTTCTCTCTACTCCTAGCCTCATCATACATTTCTCTCTACTCCCAATTTCACCATACAATACTCTCTACTCCTAGCCTCATCATACATTTCTCTCTACTCCTAGCCTCATCATACATTTCTCTCTACTCCTAGCCTCATCATACATTTCTCTCTATTCCCAGCTTCACCATACATTCCTCTCTACTCCTAGCCTCATCATACATTTCTCTCTACTCCTAGCCTCATCATACATTTCTCTTTACTCCTAGCCTCATCATACATTTCTCTCTACTCCTAGCCTCATCATACATTTCTCTTTACTCCTAGCCTCATCATACATTTCTCTCTACTCCCAGCTTCACAAATTCACCATACATTTCTCCCTACTCCTAGCCTCATCATACATTTCTCTCTACTCCTAGCCTCATCATACATTTCTCTCTACTCCTAGCCTCATCATACATTTCTCTCTACTCCTAGCCTCACCATACATTTCTCTCTACTCCTAGCCTCATCATACATTTCTCTCTACTCCTAGCCTTATCATACATTTCTCTCTACTCCCAATTTCACCATACAATTCTCTCTACTCCTAGCCTCTTCATACATTTCTCTCTACTCCTAGCCTCATCATACATTTCTCTCTACTCCTAGCCTCATCATACATTTCTCTCTATTCCCAACTTCACCATACATTCCTCTCTACTCCTAGCCTCATCATACATTTCTCTCTATTCCCAACTTCACCATACATTCCTCTCTACTCCTAGCCTCATCATACATTCCTCTCTACTCCTAGCCTCATCATACATTTCTCTCTTCTCCTAGCCTCATCATACATTTCTCTCTACTCCTAGCCTCATCATACATTTCTCTCTACTCCCAACTTCACCATACATTCCTCTCTACTCCCAGCTTCATCATACATTCCTCTCTACTCCTAACCTCATCATACATTCCTCTCTACTCCCAACTTCACAGCACATTGGTTTCGACTCCGACTTCAAACTTCACAACACACTACATTTTAATTTGATGGTATTTATTGAGAGTATTCTTCTTTGTTCCTTATGATTTTAATTTGATGGTGTTTGTGGAGAGTTCCTTTATCAAAGACCGGCTGGAATTCTTGTCGCATCATTCCCAGACTTGCGTGGTAGATTCTCAGCAATATCCCGAGTCAAGTTTCCGACTTGCAGCAAAGCCCCGAGACATCTGGGGCGCTGCTAATTGTCGACCATCCCGCCACTAAACGAGAACGTCGCGAACGATCCTTCCCCCTCCCCTCTCACCCCCACCCCACCCCCCAGTCCGATGGCGGGAAATGGTGTTTCCTAGGCACCATCGGTTGTCACAGATCCGGCGGTTTGTTCCCTTAATCGCGGCAGTTAAACTACAAACAGCCCCGAAATGTGTTATCAGACTCAAAAATGAGTGTCTCCCCCCCCCCCCCCCCCTCTCAGATTTCTTGCTTTCTCATGGTAACTCTGAAAGAAGTATCGAGCTCTCGAAAGAACCATTACGTTAACATATATCAATTCGCTGTTAATCTGCATGAATTTATTAATTTCTTATTGCAAGCATCTCTTTCCACAATTATATTTCTTTCAAACAAATGCAAGTATGTTTATTTCTTCTTCTTCTTCTTCTTTTTTTTTCATCTCATTTATGGCAAGATTTAATTCAGCTGTAATGGATATCCTGTATATTTTAGCGGGTATAAATGAAACTAAAGCGCGGGAAATACCACCGAATTAACCGGAAGTAGTTGGAGAGTGCGCAAAATGGGCATGGTAGCCAGCGTCTGACAGCACAACACATACCGAAGTGAATGATTGAATGACCATGGAACAATATAATCTTGTAGCTTTGGAAGGACTCGTAATATCTGGAAGATGATAAAAAAAAAAAGTTACAGCTATCGCGAGTGATAGTAAAAAAAAAACAAACCAAGAAATCGAGAAGGTAATTCCTCCACGCGGCGCATAAGCCAGTCTACTTTATCTAAATACTAATTGTTGGCGCTAGCCGCTTCTGTAATCCACTCTCCCCTTTCTTTCGTGGGATCATCATCATCATCATCATCATCTTCTTCTTCTTCTTCTTTAAGGGCAGAATGTAAGACGGAACTGCGTGCCCAATTCTTTACTCTTGAAAAATAAAGATTATTCATTCATTCATTCATTCTTCTTCTTCTTCTTCTTCGATCTCTCTGAAACTGCAAAGCTCGATGTTATTTGCTTTCCATGCAACGAATGTGTTGAGTTACAGCATTGTGTCGGACTGGAAGCGGGTTGCGGCGGCTATATATATATATTTTTTTTTTTTCAGTCCTTGGGTGGAGCTTGAAAGCAGAGGGTGTGCAATACTTCATTAGCAGACTCCACCGCCATTTTAATCAAACTTGACTGATGGAATGAGCAACTAAAGATTTTTTTTGTTTTTAGTCCTGCAGTTTTACTTTATTTATTTTGGCAAAACATTACATTGTCCGGTAAGAGAAACTGGTGATTACTTTTACAACGCAAACTCATCCATCAGTTTTACCGCACAATGTGATCCATATATTTGATTTACTCTGAAAGCTCAGAAGCCATATTATGATAATTATAGTTTCTCGTGAGATTTGTTCAATAGTTTTTTTGTTGGAGCGAGGGGGGTGGGTTCCCTTTAGAAGGCGCATGCAGTATTTGTTGGGAGGATTATTTATCCTTGTCACGTATTTTTACAGAAGAACACGGTAGAAATGAATCTTTTGGTTTATGTGAATATATGTTCTTTTTCTTCTGCAGCTTTATAGCCAAATTAATGGAGATTTGCTGGGTATTTTTTTTCAATAAAAACTGTTTCTAAATACTCAGCAACGTTTTTGTGTAACAAGAAGATTTTCTTCTCCAGATTCACAGCCAAAGTTAATGTGAAATTTGTCTAGTGTTTTCTTATTTTTGTTGTTTTACAGGATGAAGCAGACGCCAGCATTTATATACGGGACGCTTTCTTTTATACGTTTTATTTTAGCAAGTTTACATCAGGTAAACTGTGCAGGTGTAATATGAGAAGGAATTTTTGTTCGTTTGTTTGTTTGTTTGTTTTTGTGTAACATGTTACCTGTGTATACATTCTGTTTTACCTGGGAATTTAACCTCCCCCCTCCCTACACACAAAACAACAAAACAAAGTAAAAATACTCGTCCTGGATATCGCTTTACCTCCAGTGTCTCCATTTTAGACTCCAGTGTCTGGTAAACGATGGGACTTCAAAAGAGACCATTGACATAAACGATTGTCGGTCATTGTCTCTGCTGCTTTTATTTTTTTGAATATTAGTAATACAATACAAACGTTTGTTTTTTAATGTCTTCAGAAGTTGGTATGCTTCTGGCTATAATAAATAACTTGGGTTTTTGCAATCTCTCTAGTATGCAACTGCAACCAGCATGCTCGGCAGTGCCGTTTTAACTTGGAGCTGTTTCAACTGTCCGGCTTCAAGAGCGGAGGAGTGTGCATCAGCTGTCGGCACGACACGGCTGGCAGGAACTGCAACTACTGCACGGAAGGTTACTATCGAGATAAGACCAAAGCTATCACTCACAGAAAAGCTTGTAAAGGTACACAGCATGGGCCTTGGCAACTCTTGTACATTCAGGAAGAAGAGCTTTCATCCTGCGCATGCGCTGTAACTCTTTCCTCAGAATGACTAAATTCATAGTTTATCTCATATATATATTTTTTTTTTCATGTGTCTTCATCAGCCTTGTAGAACATGGGCAGAAAAGTGAGAATTCGTTTATTTAATTATGTACATATTCTCTGCCTCAAAGGTAACTTCATTTTCTTTGCAAACGGCCGTGGTCGGTATTATGGAGTAGTTATTTCCCGAGTCGCCTAAAAACAACAGAATGATAATCGAATTTGAAACATTAATGAAAATTACTGTACTAAACAATTTCATTTGAATGTATTATAATTTATAATTTCTTTCATCAACAAGTTTTTTTTTTCCAAGGATCAAGTTAACTTTGAATAATTTTATAATCCAGTTAGAAAACTGACAAAGTTCTAAATGAAAAACTCACCAACTCCCGGAGAATCATCTTCCACATTCACCTCTCATTACGAGCTCGGAAAGACCTTGACTTTTTCGCTGCGTTCTCGAGGTCTCAACACGTTTACATGCAGGATACCAGCGATGAACTGTCAAGCGTCACTCATGTCCGTCCAATGATCTGGGGTGTGGAAGTCAAAGAAAACTGATCGTCTTCCAACATCACTCCGGACAACGATGAGAATCTTTGAAGGGCGGTGCCGGAAACGCATTGTGGGAAAATCACAAAAGAAAGATTTTAACTACATTTAACTTCTAAACGAAATGTCTGGAAAATATGTGTAGAATCTCCTATCCAGTAGAAACAAATGCCGTACATAGAAAATAGATGAAACAGGTATTTGTTGTTATCAAAAGAAGACCATGATACATTCGGAGATATGATCTAAAGAATGGCCTTTTGTCTTTATTAACATTGAGTTGTACGTCGTAGGAATACTGGAAGACCAAACGGGACATTGTATGAATGATGCTAAATAGTCAGAAATTGCGGTGAAAAAAAAATAAATAGAAAGAAACAAGAGGAAGAAATCTATGGAGAAATTGTACTTGTATGCCGGCCCCTGTCGTCTCAGTCTGAAAGCTTTTCAAGACGCGCTACTAGCCCGTGTATATCTTGGCAAATATCGTTGTCTAACTCTGCAAGTCAGTCTGCAAAATGGAAACTGACCCTCTGTTAACATACCATAAACTCTTGAGTCTGGTATCCTGGCCTGTCCGTTGACAGGTCATAAGCTTTTTTTGGTCTCATATCCTGCCTGCTTATTGACGTGGCTTTTGGGTCAGACTTCCTTGGCTGTGCCGTAGACATATCATAATCTCCTTTGTCTGATATCCTGTCTAGTCGTAGGCATGTAGTAAGCTCTTGGGTTGGATTTCATGCACCAGCCAAAATATCATTTGATTTTTTGCAGTGAAGGCCATATGCACACACAGTGTATATATTACATAGCGATCGTCCTCCATTCTGCATATTCCCTGACGTCTCCAGTAATTTCTTTTTTTTTTAATTTTAATTTCCAATCTGATACAACACATATCACAGATTATGAGCAGTACCTAGGCCACACATGTGTCTACAAGGCTCTTTTTTTTTGGACTGAGCATGCACATTCCCACTAATAATGTCAAATGTGGAATTGTTTCAGGTTTGTGATGCTGAATTTTTGTGATTGGCATAACAGTGCTTTTGATCAACATAACAGTGCTTTCTATTACGTTGCAGGCATCAGTACCCTACAGTATTGTCTGTGCATGTTGTTTCATCTGGGCTTCTGAAGCTGCTTATGTAACAGGATATGCAAAATACGTTCTGTGCCAAGCCACATAAAAAGAAGATGGTTCTTGAAAAAGATTTCTCACTGCTGTAGACGTTTAATTGTAAATGATAGTTATGGATGAGCTGGTAGATTATAGTGTCTGGTTACCGGCGAACGTGTTTTGAATATCCTGCATTCTTCACTTATCTGCGAGCCGTATACTCTTGACTGTTGCTTGCTCTGCCCATTTACTTAACAGCTCCAGCTCTTCGCGTCACTACTAGCATGACAAATGCATGTCGTCTGTGTTGTTGTCTTGCAGCATGTAACTGCAACTTGCATGCCCGCCGCTGCCGCTTCAACTACGAGCTCTTCCAGATGTCAGGCATGCGAAGTGGAGGGGTGTGTATCAACTGTAAACACTACACAGCTGGGCGTCACTGTAATTATTGTAAGGAGGGCTACTACCGGGACATTGCTCGACGAATTACAGACAAGAGAGCCTGTAAAGGTAGGAAATAAGCTAGAAGAAAGGGGGCGTATGTGTTCCAAACATGTGGAAAACAACTGTTTTCTTCTTATATAAAGTTCTGTGTGTTGTATGCTATTCACGTGCTATGGGTCTGAACGTTTCCGCACTTTTGCCCAAAAGATGATTGTGCTGGTGAAGGTTTTGATGATAGATAATACTGACAGCACCACAGCTTTCCTAGTTTCCTGAGGTGTGCATAGAAGATGTGTTGCAGCGAAACTTCTGTATAAACTCCACCACGACTGAGATCTTGCCGATCTACAGTCTCTTATAGCACAGGCCGTTCATATGAAAAGCTGCAGAAACCCCCCACCCCCCCCCAAAAAAAAACAAAACAAAGAGCAATGTAGTCTTGGATCCCTTATGGGATATTGCTATAGATCATGTTCATCTACATCCTCCTGTCATTAAAGCTCAGCGTCGGATTTTGAGACAGAAAAGCAGTCGAGCGTGATCTGACCACGGCCATTTTTTTAGATCTCGATTACCATCCTATATCCATCCTCATTTATGCATGTGAAAGCTGGAAATAGACAATAAACTAGACTCTTTTGAAAACAAATGCCTAAGGAAAATACTCGGCATCAAGTGAAATGAATTAAAAAAAAACAATGCAGAGATAAGGCAGATGACTGAACAACAACCAGTCTCATGGGTGATCAGGAAAAGGAGATGGACATATGTTGGTCACGTGATGAGAATAAACGATAAGAGAATCCCACAACAAGCTATCAAGTGGAACACAACAGGCCGAAGAAAAAGAGGCAGACCACGTGAAACTCTAAAGAGGACATTGTTAAGAGAGGCCAAATTAATAGACATAAAATTCCTTGATGAGGTTGAAAAGCTCGCCGAAAACAGGAAAAAATTGACTAACTGCCTTGCGAGCCCTATGTGATGTTTAACGGCACGGGAAGGATATAAGATTACCATCCTATGTGCTAGGGCCTACATATATACCTCAAAGGGTCTGCAGGTGTGCCGCATAAATTTGGGGGAGGATTGAAACGAAGCGATTTTGCTCAGATTTAAGCGATTAAACGTGGCAGTAAAAAACCAGTAGTTTACCAAGCAATTTTCCTGTCCCACTTCGAGCATGCCATGAGGTGAGAAAAGTTTAGCGATGATTGATCCAGTGTTTCGATATAAAGTTAGCGATGATTGATCCAGTGTTTCGATATCTCAACTAAAATATTAACAATATTTCCACATCCTTTATGCATTCAGAGAAACACATGAATGCCTTTGAATGTAAATGCTACAGAAGAGTTCTTCAAATATTATTGACACAAAAAAGAACAAATATATCCATACTACAAGAACTTAATATTGAAGAAGGCTGGCTAGTAAAGAGGATTAAACAAAGAAAACTTAAATATTTTGAACACATTAAACGTCATGATAATTTATAGAAGACCGTCTTGGAAGGATACATAATGCGAAAAGAGAGGAAGACCAAGGTGAAGATGGCTGGAAGACATCGTTGATAATCTGGAAATGGATGCATCAGCTGCAGGCCATCTTGCTTACAACCGAGAGGCCTACAGGAGAGCTGTTAGGGAGGCAAAGTTCCACAAGGAACATGCAAATGGCTGACTGACTGACTGGCTGTTAGGTTAAATGGTATGTCAACGGGCCTCCGTTTACCACACGACACTGTATATTACTTACAAGCCTGCATTGCTTGTATACGCAAGCTTGTATGCTACTAACGGTTGCCATTACCTTACATAAAAGACGCTCCGTACGTGGAGACCCCGCTTTGGCATTGATGACCGAGGTTTGGCACAGGATGATCTAATCGTTCGGCCCCCGCTTTCATCAAAACAATAAAGAACAGGACTGCGCTTATAAGGATTAACTGCTAAACCTAGGAATCGCTTTATGACTCAACTGTTTGCTACAACAGAGGCTCCATAACTGGGAAAGATTGTTAAAGGAGCTTCATACAGCATTGGAAGCGACACTTGTTCTTATTTAGATACTGTAGCTGCAAACAACAACAACAAAAAAAGGGGGGGGGGGCTAGCTCTGTTGCTTGTACTGGGGAGCGGCTTCATTACACCCGGGGCATGCCCATACGTGTTTGGCCTTTGACATCAGGATTTCCTTCAGTGCTTTTAGGGAGATGACTCCAGTGTTGTGTTGATTGTGTGTTGCCCGTCATCTAGCATTTAGCTGGGATTTGCAACCGCTGCCCTTGGCAACATGCAATGCATTGAATCGTATATGATGGGTACTTTGGAGGAAGTTGCTTTGCATATTTTCGCACTACTGAGAACGTGCTGCGGATATGATTACATCAGGATCAAATCTTATTTAGATACAGATTAATTTGTCGGTGCCTTCTAGCTTTTGGCATCCTATAAAACAAAGCTTTTGCGAAAGCATTTTTACAAAGTACATGATTTCTTTGATAAATAGAGATAAATCAAAATCTTGCTGAAATGCCAACACTGAAATAGATGCTAGAAAGCTAAAGCTTATATTTCAGTGTATGGTGAGAAATGTAGTCATATTCTTTCTGTTCAGGGCGCCTCTGTGGCGAAATGTTTAGTGCACTACTCTCTCATGGCGAAGGTAGATGGTTCGAATCCGGTCGGAGGCGCCCCCCAGTTAATCAGCTACAGGAATGCGGACCTGATGTCTTATGTAGCTGAGGAAAGAAAGACGGCCAGGCATAATGTGTGCCAGCAGGTCAAGGAAAACATGGGCACTAGCACCATATCCTCTAGATCCTTCCTTGGTACAACAGAGTTATCTTTATCTTACTTCACTTTCCTGTTGTACGACAAGAAAGGAGCCATAAGAAGCGGAAAGAAGAATCCAATAAACAAAAAGAGAGGTAATTTGAGGTCGTAAGACACAATCAAATAACATGAAATCCCGCCGAGTACAAAAAATAGCCCATCACCGGAGCCACGCAACTGCTTAACAGGGACATTGAAGTTCACTTTCTCAAATATGGTTTGAGCAGGGCATGCACATGATGATAGTGTCGAGCGCGTATATTTTAATGTACGGAGTTCGTCTCTAATTGCATGTGATTAGGAGTACCTCGAAGCGCACGCAGAAAGGTAGCTTTAGAATTTTTATGCGTCCAATTTAGTCATATTAAGAGATTTTGCTTATGTTTCCATACAAGCAAACAAGCAAACAAACAAACAAACACACACAACACACAAACACACACATATTAGCTAGGTAGCTAGAATATGCACGGAGGATGCTCAGAATACAATAATATATAAAGTAAGAAAGTCAGAACCCTTCTATATAAGAAGTTTCTAGTAAAGGTATTCAGAAAAGAGAAAGAAGAAAGCAGTACAGAAGAACAAGCTAAAATGCTAGGATACGCTGATGACATCGATCTAGTGAGTTAAACTATGCAAGAAGTCATCAATACCTGCATACAACTGAGAGATGTAGCACTAAAAGTTGGCTTGACCATTAACCAATATAAGTAGACCAGAGGCAGAATGATCCAGATTACATAAATGTTGGAGATATGATTAAAGCAGAAACATACAAATCATCAGAAGCAACATAGTAAACAAGGACATTCTTCTTCTTCTTCTTCTTATGCAAGAGTGCAGATAGGGAATAAAATATACTTCGTCTTGCAACACCTGTTAAAATCCAAAATCCTGTCCCAAAACCCAAAACACCAAAATAATCTACAAAACTATAATAAGACCAGCCGCCATCTATGGATCAGAAACGTGGAGTACAACAAAGAAAGACGAACAACAATTGCAGATCTTTGAGAACAAGACCCTAAGAAGAATCTTTAGGCCCATAAAGGATACCAAGAGTGGAGAATGGAGAGCTAGAAAGAACACTGAACTGAACAATTTATTTAAATCTCAACGAATTACAAATGTCTTCAAACTGAACAGTCTACGCTGGTTGGGCCGTGTAGAAAGAATGGAAGAGAACAAACAAACGAAAATTATGTATGCACAAGAGACGAGGGAAACAAGACCAAGGGGTAGACCAAGACAGAGATGGAAAGACAACATAGAAGAGGATATAAAAGAAATTGGTGTCTCAACTGGAGAGAGAAGATTAGGAACAAAGAGGAATGGAGGCGAACTTTATCTGCAGCAGTGAGTCTTAATGGATCAGAAAGCTGAAGAAGAAGAAGAAGAAGAAAAAAAAAAGAAGAAGAAAGGTAGGTAGGTAGGTAGGTAGGTAGGTAGGTAAACGGACGGGCAGACAGACAGACAGATTAGCTAAGGTAGATAGATAGCTAGACAGATCTTACTTACTTTACCCTTCTTCTTGTACCGTGAAGTTTCGAGGGGAGATGCAATTGACATTTTTTGGGGAGGGAGGGGGGCCAATGGGTGACCTCAGTGACGGTCAAGTCATAATTAGCAAGCGTTTCTCTAATACCATCTATCCATCTCTTTTAGCAAGCGTTTCTCTAATACCATCTATCCATCTCTTTTAGCAAGCGATTCTCTAATACTATCTATCCATCTCTTTTAGCAAGCGTTTCTCTAATACCATCTATCCATCTCTTTTAGCAAGCGTTTCTCTAATACCATCTATCCATCTCTTTTAGCAAGCGTTTCTCTAATACCATCTATCCATCTCTTTTAGCAAGCGTTTCTCTAATACCATCTATCCATCTCTTTTAGCAAGCGTTTCTCTAATACCATCTATCCATCTCTTTCTGGGTCTTCCTATTGACTTCGTCCTGTAGTTCTTAGATAGAGACACGCACACACAAACAGACGTAACAGTGATTAAATAAAAGAATATGGCAGCACAATTCTAACAGTTATAGACATATGCCTTTGTAAGAACAGGAAAATAATACAAGCTTAACATAAAAATAATTATTGTAATTCGCGAAAGTATACAAGGCCGTAGAGAGCCCGATGTCACTTACTATAAAGAAATAACATGTATTTAAAAAACAACCTTAACAATAAGGTAACATACCTGTACTTTAAAAAGAAAACCTTAACAATAAGGTAACATACCTGTGCTTTAAAAAGAAAACCTTAACAATAAGGTAACATACCTGTGCTTTAAAAAAAACCTTAACAATAAGGTAACATACCTGTGCTTTAAAAAAAACCTTAACAATAAGGTAACGTAAAGACAACCATTTTAACCACATCATAAAACATCTCTTTCATTAGCCTGTTTTGATAACATCATCGGTGGTAGCGTCAATCAAAACGAATCTGCTGCCGTCTGTAGCCCATATGAAGAGATTTACAACATGTTCCGTGCAGCGTAACCAGCAAAGGTTACGTACAGATAAGACATTTGGCCCGTGGCCTACAATAAAGCCAGATTTTTGTTTCTCTCTCTCTCTCCTACCGCAGTGAGATAAGATAAACATCAAGGAGAACCCTACCTGGCAACCGTTTCTCTCCTCGCGTAGACTCAAGTGTCTTCAGTGTTGCCAGCGAAGCTGAAACAAGTGAGGCGGAAAAGAAAAACCAAAACAAATAAACCTTAACGACGAAAAAAAAGCACTTGTGTAACCCAAGGACGAAACTACTTATGTAAAATAGATTTTTTTTAATGGGAAAGGTAATGTAATTGTTAAAACTGCAATAAAATAAAAGTCAGATCTTTAAAAAAAAGCAGACTTAAAATAGGACATTTATCTTTCTTTGATTATCAATTACTATAAAGTTTACCTACGTTATTCATCAAAGCAGAATCTAACTTTGAAACAGAACTGCAAATCTTCTCACCGTCCACTTACCCGCTACAGATTGGTCTCATCCTCTGTTACTCTGGCAATACGGGGATTGGGGGGGGGGGGGTCATGGCCAACTTTAGTTTGGTAGCTCTGACAACAGTTGTCAAGTTTCACTTGGTTTTGCTCGCTGTTGGTGAGATTCTTCAGCTGCCGTGCGTGGAGCGGTGCTCCTCCCGGCCAGTGAAGAAAAGTGCAAATAGGGTTGCCGCGCAGCACCACTGCGGAAAAGGTGGTAGAAAGGATAAAGCGAATCAAACAGTCAAATCACGGCATCTCTGGTCTGGAGGTCGGCCACGTCCTGAGTGCAGTCATATAGGGTGAAATGCATGAACTGGCTTGTCCCAGAGGTTAAGACACTGCTGGCGAGAATCTTCGAATGCCGCTAGTGGAGTGAAGCTCCTCCCGGTCAAGGAAGAAAATGCGGAAAAGAAATAAAGGTTGCTGTGCGGTGCCGATGTGAAAAGGTGGTGGAAAGGATAAAGTGAAGTTTAATCGGTATGCCCAGTAGTATCGCTGCGAGAGCTACACATACCACGGCGCCTCTGCTCTAGAGGCCAGCCACGTCCGAAATACACCTACACTGGTGAAATATGCCTAAACCGGCACACACCAGGGGTGGAACTTAATGGCTAGACGTGTCATGCCACCTCCGCTCTAGAGGTTGGTCACGCCTGATATACACCCATACTGGTGAATTTTGCCTAAACCGGCTCATACCAGGGGTGAATCTTGAAGGCTATGCATGTCACAGTTACCTCTGCTCTAGAGGTCGGTCACGTCCCAAACACGCCCATACTGGGATAATATGCCTAAAACGGCTCAACCCAGGGGTGGAAGTCACTAGTGGTGAGGATTCGTCCTCCTGGACAAAAGCTCCATCCTGGTCACAACTAGGAATGTTAGCGGCCACGACCACAAAATGCTGAAGTCGGAGACACTAGACTTCAGTCTAGATAGGCAACCACCTCTCACCCGGCGGGGATGTTTGCGTATCCTAATCACGCTGAGGTTTTTCGGTGAGAAAGTCCAACTCTGGACTGGATGGGCAACCACCACTCACCCGACGGTGATACACGGGTATCTCAAAACACGTCGAGGTTTTCTGGTGAGAGGGTCCAACTCTGGCCTGGGTGGGCTACCACCTCTCACCCAGCGGGGATGCACCGATATCCTAAACACGTCGAGGTCTTCCGGTGAGAAAGTCCAACTCTAGACTAAACTGATGCAACGAAAACCACGGTGTCACGCAATCCGCTTCAGAGACCCACCAAGAATACAGGCTAAAGCCCTGCGATACTCTGAACCTCTTGTGGTCCTCTCGGGGACCACACAGGAGACCACGGGACCTAACGAGGACCACAGGCATAAATTCAGTAGGATCACAGTGCGGTCTTGGTGGCAAAACCAAACGAAGAAGAAGAAGACTTGGTTTTGCCAGTCCCCCTCACTTCCTCCAGAGTGATCAGAGGAGCTGTTTCTGTGGCAAATTCCACTAACATGAACGCTCGCTCCTCCACCTGACAGTGATCAGGATATAGATGTTGCACCGTGATTTCTTCAATAGCCATGACTAGGTCTACAACCATGACTAGGTCTACAACCATGACTAGGACTACAACCATGACTAGGTCTACAACCATGACTAGGACTATAACCATGACTAGGACTGTAACCATGACTAGGACTATAACCATGACTAGGACTATAACCATGACCAGGTTTACGACTATGACCAGGGTTACGACCATGACAAGAACTAGGACCATGACAAGGACAACGACCATGACAAGGACTACGACCATGACAAGGACAACGACCATGACAAGGACTACGACCATGACACGGACTACGACCATGACAAGGACTACGACCATGACAAGGACTACGACCATGACAAGGACAACGACCATGACAAGGACTACGACCATGACACGGACTACGACCATGACAAGGACAACGACCATGACAAGGACTACGACCATGACAAGGACTACGACCATGACAAGGACTACGACCATGACCAGGACTACGACCATGACCAGGACTACGACCATGACAAGGACTACGACCATGACAAGGACTACGACCATGACCAGGACTACGACCATGACAAGGACTAGGACCATGACAAGGACTACGACCATGACAAGGACAACGACCATAACAAGGACTACGACCATGACAAGGACTACGACCATAACAAGGACTACGACCATGACAAGGACTACGACCATAACAAGGACTACGACCATAACAAGGACTACGACCATAACAAGGACTACGACCATAACAAGGACTACGACCATGACAAGGACTACGACCATAACCAGGACTTCGGTTACTATTGATCCAACTTGGGCACTCATCACGGATGCAGAGTTCAGAAGGATGCATTGCAGCAGACCTTTTAGAGTCATAGTTTTATAGAGATTGGCTTCTTTAACCCATATTTTTTTTTTAAAAAGTGCACCTGACAAAATCGAATTGTCCTATTTGCAGCACAGCCAAGCTTTGTCATGGAATTTTGAGTCTGAAATGGTTACCTGGCCTTGAAAGTTTGATAAAGAAAAAGATAATGATTAAGCTTGCGTCAGTTTCTGGGGAGACAAAAAGGAAAATCCTCCATGTTTATTTTGATTGTCTTGTATGAGCCTGGAAGTAAATGATCTGAACTGAGCACTTTGTATTACAGCACACACAAAAATTACATGTCGATTTGCGCAAATCCGAAACATTGACCCAGTACTTTCTTTTCTATCAGATGAAGCCATCTCCTCTTTGAGGAATTGGAGGAAAGAAAGCGTCCATTTTCAGCGTTAGTTAGGGCGCAGAGAAATCTGGTTCAGGTGGCGATCTCAAGCCGTGATGCTTAGCCAGTTTAGCAGACGTATTAGGCCCAAGCTAGCCAGTTTAGCAGACGTATTAGGCCCAAGCTAGCCAGTTTAGCACTTATTATGCCCAAGCTAGCTAGTTTAGCAGACTTATTAGGCCCAAGCTAGCCAGTTTAGCAGACATATTAGATCCAAGCTAGCCAGTTTAGCAGACATATTAGATCCAAGCTAGCCAGTTTAGCAGACATATTAGGCCCAAGCTAGCCAGTTTAACAGACATATTAGGCCCAAGCTAGCCAGTTTAACAGACATATTAGGCCCAAGCTAGCCAGTTTAGCAGACTTATTAGGCCCAAGCTAGCCAGTTTAGCAGACATATCAGCCACCGGCTAGCCAGTTTAGCAGACATATTAGGCCCTACATGGCCAATTAAAAGACATATTATGTCCTGGCTAGCCAGTTTAGCAGACATATTTGACTCTATTTTCATGGACATATCTGACCTTAACTAGCTATGGGGATATATAACCGTAACTAGACAGGTATGTCAACAAAATTGCTTATAACTAGCCAGGTTTGTAAACATATCTGACCATAACTAGCCAGGTTTGAGAACATATTTGATTATGATTAGCCAGGTATGTCAATAAATTTGATCATAACTAGCCAGGTTTGTGAACATATTTGATTATGATTAGCCAGGTATGTCAATAAATTTGATCATAACTAGCCAGATTTGTGAACATATTTGACAATAACCGGCCAGGTTTGTGAACAGATTTGACTGTAATTAGCCAGGTATTTGTGGAGAACATACCTCCAGCAGCTTTAGGGTACAAACAGGAGTGAAGCAGGGATTGTACTATCACCAACATTATTTATCTTGGCAGTAGACTGGTTAATGAAGGAGCAACATCAGATAAACGCAGAGGATTACAATGGACCCTTGACACAGTGCTGGAGGACCTTGAATTTGCGGACGACATTTGTCTATTATCAAGCAGTCACAAAGATATGCAAGATAAAATAAACAAGCTAACTCAGAATGCAAACAACATAGGACTAAAGATCAACGTAGGAAAGACAAAGTTAATGAAGCAAAATGTGAACAACAGAAATGTACTCAGAGTAGATAGCAAGTTAGTGGAGGAGGTCAACGAATTTGGATACCTTGGCAGCAGAGTAGTAGAAAATGGAGACAGCACAGAGGACATCAGCAGCAGACTTACTAGAGCAAACCAGGCTTTTGCAATGCTGCAGAATATATGGAAATAAAAAAACTAAGCATAAATATGAAAATCAGGATATTTAAGAGTAATGTTCTAAGTGTACTACTCTATGGAAGTGAATGCTGGAAAATCACCAAGGCCATAGAGAACAAGTTGAATTCTTTCCAGACCAAATGTTTACGAAGAATTAGAAAAATATTTTGGCCAAACACCATAAGAAATAACATCTTATTGGCAGAAATGCAGATGAAGCCACTGACAACAATTATTGAGGAAAGACGCTGGCGATGGTTGGGACATGTGTTCCGAATGACTGATAACTCACTACCAAAAATAGCACTAAGATGGATACCACAAGGGAACAGAAGTAAGGGTAGACCAAAAGAGACATGGAGAAGAACAACAGAAAGGATGTTGAGCAATAGAGGGCTCACCTGGGTAAGAGCAGAAAAAAAGGCGAAGGACAGGCATTTGTGGAAAACCCTTGCGGAAGCCCCATGTGCCCTGGGCACTTAAGGTTCAGAGAGAGAGAGAGAGAGAGAGAGAGCCAGGTATTTGAATATAACTGATAATACTAATCACAGAACTTACTGAAGGTATCTAGACCTAACTTTATATGTGTGTGTGTGTGGCTGTTTGTGTCTATATATATATGTTCATGTAATTTTGTATTACTTACTTAACTTGTATACTGAAAATATAATGAGGAATGTTAAAGAAGATGTAGACAAAGAATATTATGATGCCGTAACAATTGGAGGTTATGAAATACCAGACATTAGATATGCTGATGACACAGTATTACTGTCTACAGCACAATAAGGAATGGAAAAACTAATTTATGTCAGTCTGTAAGAACAGTGAAGAGCAAAACCTCTGTTCTAATGCGAAGAAAACTAAATTGATGACAACTGACAAAACAAATAAGGTGATTGAAATATACATCAAGGAGGACAAATTGGAAGAGATGGAGAGTTTTCAATATCTTGGATCATTACTAATTAATAACAGAGATACAATGAGAGATATTAAAATGACATCTATCGCTCTTAAAAAGTAAAATAACTGAAGAAGCTGTGGAGAGGAACAGACAGAACTATAAAAATAAGATTTTTAAGGGCATACATCTTTCCCACTGCAGCATATACTTGTGAGACCTGGACACTTAACAAAACATCTGAGAAACATATAAATGCCCTTGAATATAAATGCCACATAAGAGTCATTCAAATATCATGGGCACTAAAAAGTAACAAATATATCCATACTAAAAGAACTTAATATTGAAGAAGGTTGGCTAGTAAAGAAGATTAAACTTAAATATTTTGGACACATTAAACGTCATGATAATTTATAGAAGACCGTCTTGGACGGGTAAATAATGGGAAAAAGAAAGAAGAAGACCAAGGCGAAGATGGCTGCAAGACATCGTTGATGATCTACGAATGAATGCATCAGCAGCAGGGCATCTTGCTCACAACCGAGAGGCCTACAGGAGTGCTGTTAGGGAGGCAAAGTTCCGCAAGGGACATGCAAAGGACTGACTGACTGAATTGTGTATACCTTATTATAATCGAGTGGTGTGGGAAGAATGAAAGATGAAGTGATAAAGGGCAAAATATAAGACGAGGCTGCGAGTCCAATTCTTCGCACTTTTAAAATAAAAATCATTCATTTATTCGAACAAATGCTGACTTATAACTACCCAATATTTTTGTAGTTTTTTTTAGTATTCGAGGTGTATTGACGTAGAATTCAAATTACAGTCCAACGTGTTTAAAAACGCTGAAAAAAAAATCTACGCAAGAAATCCCATTGTTGAACGCAGGATGGCACTCCCCAGTGTTACACAGAGTCACAGACACGGGAATCGGACAGCACTCTTAAGTGTTACATAAAGTAACAGACATGGGATGAGGACGGTACTCCCCAGTGTAACACAGAGTCACAAACATGGGATTAGGACAGCACTCCCCAGTGTTACATAAAGTAACAGACATGGGATGAGGACGGTACTCCCCAGTGTAACACAGAGTCACAGACATGGGATTAGGACAGCACTCCTAAGTGTTACATAAAGTAACAGACATGGGATGAGGACGGTACTCCCCAGTGTAACACAGAGTCACAAACATGGGATTAGGACAGCACTCCTAAGTGTTACATAAAGTAACAGACATGGGATGAGGACAGTACTCACTAGTGTTACACAGAGTCACAAACATGGGATGAGGACAGTACTCACTAGTGTTACACAGAGTCACAAACATGGGATGAAGACAGTACTCACTAGTGTTACACAGAGTCACAAACATGGGATGAGGACAGTACTCACTAGTGTTACACAGAGTCACAAACATGGGATGAGGACAGTACTCACTAGTGTTACACAGAGTCACAAACATGGGATGAGGACAGTACTCACTAGTGTTACACAGAGTCACAAACATGGGATGAGGACAGTACTCACTAGTGTTACACAGAGTCACAAACATGGGATGAGGACAGTACTCACTAGTGTTACACAGAGTCACAAACATGGGATGAGGACAGTACTCACTAGTGTTACACAGAGTCACAAACATGGGATGAGGACAGTACTCACTAGTGTTACACAGAGTCACAAACATGGGATTAGGACGGTACTCAGTGTGTTACACAGAGTCACAGACACGATAAGTCTGTGTAATGAACAGTAGACCAAGAAACTCCACTGGAAGTAATGAGGTTAAGTAAGCGCACACTATAAAGTATGTGTTTAAAAATAACAAATGCCATACATGTTATGGCACTGTTGTTGATCAGGTCAATTCAAAATGAAGACATCGCCTAGGCTAGAAATGTAAACAATTAAGACAGAAACCACGAGGCCTTAATAAGAAGATATAACTGAAACATTAGTAAAAAAAAAAAAAAATTAGAAAATGAGGAATAACACATCGGAACAGGATAGGACAAGATTAGGAATATCATAATGGAACTAAGTTTTGAGAAAGAGTAGGGATATCATACTGGAATCAAGGATTGGGAAAGATTAAGAAGAACATATTGGAACCAAGGAGTGGGAAAAAATTTAAAACATGTTGGAAGCAAGGATTAGGAAAGACTAAGAATAGCATATTACTAAGAACAACTCGACTCGTAAGTTTTAGATAGTAAGCAAGATTAATGAATATGCCATATTTTTAAAAGCGGGGAGGGGAAATGTAAGAGGAAAGACTAGACACTGTCAAAGAAAAGTGGACCAAATGAGGCTGGTTATCGGAAGCGTTAACAGAGAAGCCGTGCACAAATTTATGGCCGAAACAAAACACTTTAATATGGGAGTCGCCACAATTACGATAACTCCAGCAAGTAGATAGTCTACACACTCCAAACTGATTACCTTAAGACATTCAACATACTTTTATCACATGTACAAACTGAATACCTTTCCAGTTGTACGAACTGCATACCTTGTCACTGAGATGCCCAATTTCAGTCACCTCAATATGCAGGAAACTCTCTACCGTAGAGAGCGGAACAACAACACAACTCCTTCAGATCATCAGAGGAAGTACCCCCCCCCCTCAGACAAGTGTTTCGGCCCTTTAAACTCCTGACACTCTAAGGGGGGTGGCCCCCTCTGGGTCATGACTCCCAGAGGTCTTGTCACCTCAAATGTATGCGGAAAACCGAGTGAAAGACCGCATCCAAATCGACTAGTTTTTACCACTTTCATAAAAAAAAATGAGAAAAAGTTATAGTTGTGAAGTAAAGGTGAATCTGCTGTTTTAATTAGCTTTCGAGTCTTTCAAAAATGTTTTTACGTGCGTTTTTATCTTTTTTAAAAATTTTAATGAAATAAATAAAATTTTCATGATAAATAACCTCGCGGACTGAAAAGCTTCGTAGGTCATCAGTTGTACACCCGTGGCGTAAAACATGCATAAACTGTATACTTTATCACATGTACAAATAGAATACAAGGACACAATGAATACTATACTTTATCACATGTACAAATGGAATACAAGGACACAATGAATACTATACTTTATCACATGTACAAATGGAATACAAGGACACAGTGAATGCTATACTTTATCACATGTACAAATGAAATACAAGGACAAAGTGAATACTTCAGCAGAAGTACAGCACAACATAAAGTTCATATGTTTGTCTTGAAGGAGCGTGGTGGCTGGACTCCTTTACCGAGTGATTGCGTCCTCCTGGATGATTGTGGCTTGTTGTAGTTTTTTTTTTATGTTAAAATACAGGTTAGACATAAGAAAATGGGTGTATTTCTTCCCATTGCTGCCACACCATGCTTCTCAATAGACTCCACAACGACGAGATCACATCTGTCGCTGTCACTTTGTGACGCAGTCTGTTTCTACGAAACGTAACATACCCCGCCATATAAGGTCTGAAACACGCCCCATAACCGATCATGCATCCCCCTTTATCAAGTTAAAGAATGGGCGTGTCTGTGATTCATAGACTAAGATCGAGAATTTTAATCTTGACCTAATGTGACTGCTCACGTCGCAGGTGAGATTGTTTCTGGGTCGTTTAGAACAGAACTTCTCAAAAGAAAGCAGTACATCCTCATAGAGAACATCGTCCAATTTATAGCGGCCATAACATTTTTCTATGACGACGGGACTGGAAGGGGCCACAGGCAGGAAACGTCTGAGAAACCCTGGTTTAAAAAAAAAAAAAAAGATTCGAAGACGAGGAAATTGTTTCCCAGAACATCCACGCGGGGTTTGTTAAGCTTGGATCCGGTCTGTAGAGGATAAAATCAACAACATGTCGATTCAAAATGAATGGCTCGGAGCTCTGTGATTAGCCTCCCTTACGAAGCGGAAGGTGGCGCTCTAGGACTTGGATCAAGACTAGACACTGTCAAAGAAAAGTGGACCAAATGAGGCTGGTTATCGGAAGCGTTAACAGAGAAGCCGTGCACAAATTTATGGCCGAAACAAAACACTTTAATATGGGAGTCGCCACAATTACGATAACTCCAGCAAGTAGATAGTCTACACACTCCAAACTGATTACCTTAAGACATTCAACATACTTTTATCACATGTACAAACTGAATACCTTTCCAGTTGTACGAACTGCATACCTTGTCACTGAGATGCCCAATTTCAGTCACCTCAATATGCAGGAAACTCTCTACCGTAGAGAGCGGAACAACAACACAACTCCTTCAGATCATCAGAGGAAGTACCCCCCCCCCTCAGACAAGTGTTTCGGCCCTTTAAACTCCTGACACTCTAAGGGGGGTGGCCCCCTCTGGGTCATGACTCCCAGAGGTCTTGTCACCTCAAATGTATGCGGAAAACCGAGTGAAAGACCGCATCCAAATCGACTAGTTTTTACCACTTTCATAAAAAAATGAGAAAAAGATATAGTTGTGAAGTAAAGGTGAATCTGCTGTTTTAATTAGCTTTCGAGTCTTTCAAAAATGTTTTTACGTGCGTTTTTATCTTTTTTAAAAATTTTAATCAAATAAATAAAATTTTCATGATAAATAACCTCGCGGACTGAAAAGCTTCGTAGGCCATCAGTTGTACACCCGTGGCGTAAAACATGCATAAACTGTATACTTTATCACATGTACAAATAGAATACAAGGACACAGTGAATATTATACTTTATCACATGTACAAATAGAATACAAGGACACAGTGAATACTATACTTTATCACATGTACAAATGGAATACAAGGACACAGTGAATACTATACTTTATCACATGTACAAATGGAATACAAGGACACAGTGAATACTATACTTTATCATATGTACAGATGAAATACAAGGACAAAGTGAATACTTCAGCAGAAGTACAGCACAACATAAAGTTCATATGTTTGTCTTGAAGGAGCGTGGTGGCTGGACTCCTTTACCGAGTGATGGCGTCCTCCTGGATGATTGTGGCTTGTAGTTTTTTTTGTTGTTAAAATACAGGTTAGACATAAGAAAATGGGTGTATTTCTTCCCATTGCTGCCACACCATACTTCTCAATAGACTCCACAACGACGAGATGACATCTGTCGCTGTCACTTTGTGACGCAGTCTGTTTCTACGAGTAAATAACATACCCCGCCATATAAGGTCTGAAACACGCCCCATAACCGATCATACATCCCCCTTTATCAAGTTAAAGAATGGGCGTGTCTGTGATTCATAGACTAAGATCGAGAATTTTAATCTTGACCTAATGTGACTGCTCACGTCGCAGGTGAGATTGTTTCTGGGTCGTTTAGAACAGAACTTCTCAAAAGAAAGCAGTACATCCTCATAGAGAACATCGTCCAATTTATAGCGGCCATAACATTTTTCTATGACGACGGGACTGGAAGGGGCCACAGGCAGGAAACGTCTGAGAAACCCTGGTTTAAAAAAAAAAAAAAAGATTCGAAGACGAGGAAATTGTTTCCCAGAACATCCACGCGGGGTTTGTTAAGCTTGGATCCGGTCTGTAGAGGATAAAATCAACAACATGTCGATTCAAAATGAATGGCTCGGAGCTCTGTGATTAGCCTCCCTTACGAAGCGGAAGGTGGCGCTCTAGGACTTGGATCAAGATTACAAACCGCGAAGAAACAAAGTGACGGTTCAAAACAGCTGAAAGACTCGTAAATTTGCCTGCTTTACAGCTCTATCATTTGTTCACTTGTGTATTTCGCACTCAAGACTGGCATCTGTAGAAAAAACTCTTTTGTCAGTTATTACAACACATGACATCCCCACCAAACTGTCGGGACTGATACTTTCTAGTACCCCCTTCTTTCTCTGAGTGCAGGGAGAAAAAGTACCATTTAACAAAAAAGATCTATGTTCCCGCGTTTACCAATGTTCTATACAAGCTCAGTACTTGGTGTTCCTTGCATTACTAAATGTCGGTGCCTTGAATTTCCTGGGGTTTGAGAAGGAAAGACTTCCAGGCTTGACCATCTCTGTCTGCTGATAAGTCAAGCAAAATATAAGTTCTGGCACTAAATCCCATATGACAAGTCAAGCAAAATATAAGTTCTGGCACTGAATCTCCTATGACAAGTCGAGCAAAATATAAGTTCTGGCACTGAATCCCCTATGACAAGTCAAGCAAAATATAAGTTCTGGCACTAAATCCCATATGACAAGTCAAGCAAAATATAAGTTCTGGCACTGAATCCCCTATGACAAGTCGAGCAAAATATAAGTTTTGGCACTAAATCCCCTATGACAAGTCAAGCAAAATATAAGTTCTGGCACTAAATCCCCTATGACAAGTCAAGCAAAATATAAGTTTTGGCACTAAATCCCCTATGACAATTCAAGCAAAATATAAGTTCTGGCACTAAATCCCCTATGACAAGTCGAGCAAAATATAAGTTCTGGCACTAAATCCCCTATGACAAGTCGAGCAAAATATAAGTTCTGGCACTGAATCCCCCTATGACAAGTCGAGCAAAATATAAGTTCTGGCACTGAATCCCCTATGACAAGTCGAGCAAAATAAAGTTCTGGCACTAAATCCCCTATGACAAGTCAAGCAAAACGCAACCATTGACACTAAATCCCTGTGATAGGTCAAGCAAAATATAAACACTTTCACTAAATCCGTGTAATAAGTCAAGCAAAATATAAACACTGGCACAAAATCCCTGTGATAAGTCAAGCAAAATATGAGCACTGACACTAAATCCCTGTGATAAGTCAAGCAAAATATAAGCATTGACACTAATCCCCAGTGATTAAGCCAAGCAAAATATAAGCACAGACACTAATCCCCAGTGATTAAGCCAAGCAAAATATAAGCATTGACACTAATCCCCTATGATAAGTCAAACAAAATATAAGCATTGGCACTAATTTCCTATGATAAGTCAAGCAAAATATAAGCACTGACACTAATCCCCTATGATAATTCAAGCAAACTGTAATCACTTTATGCTGTTACCCACATGAAATTAGCAATAATTTCCTACAATACGTCAAGCAAATATAAGGACTGGCATTACATCATCTACAGTAAGTCAAGAAAAATCTAAGCACTGACGCTAAGTCCCATAGAAACCTCAACATTATAGAGCATAGCACTATATACATGCTGAAAACTATCCGATGAAGAAATAAACGAAGCAGTAGATACACTAAAAAAAAAACACGCACACACACACAGCAGAGGCTTGTCTTCAGACACATGCACGGCTGCTGACTTCCGATGTTCAAAAAATAGTTCTGATCTTGAAAAAAAAAAAACAACACACACACACACAAAAACTTCCGATTCTCGCCAAAGCGGTTCTAATCTTCACAAAATAGTTCCGATTTTCACGAAATCGTTCACTATTTTTTGGGCGCCCCGTATTTATTTAAAAGAATTCGACTAAGATTCAAGGAAGATAAGAATCGCCTGTATTTTTATCTTTATTGCCATCATTTGGATCGTGTAACCGGGAAGATGGAAATCAAGGGGGTGCAGAAGCTTGGTGCGAAGCGCCTTAACATATTTGTAAATCTTGGTGGCAGCTTCCTGCTTTCCATCTGGATTGTCAAGAAGGTCTTTTTTATGGGTGAGAATGATTTGAAAAGAAGTCCTGGGAACTGTAAGCCTGTTTTCAGCACGCAATCGTATAAAAAGACCTGTTTCGTGTGGGGGAACAGTGTAAAGTGATTGTATGATCAGATGGATAGCGGGTGCTTTTCAGAGATCATCTACATTCCCCAGGACATTAGCTTAATGCGAGAAGAAAGTAATGTCATTTCAAGAGGCTGATAATATCGTGCCACGTCATGAGTTCTGCCAGGATCTAATCAGGAACAATCGTGTCACGTCATGAGTTCTGCCAGGATCTAATCAGGAACAATCGTGTCACGTCATGAGTTCTGCCAGGATCTAATCAGGAACAATCGTGTCACGTCATGAGTTCTGCCAGGATCTAATCAGGAACAATCGTGTCACGTCATGAGTTCTGCCAGGATCTAATCAGGTACAATCGTGTCACGTCATGAGTTCTGCCAGGATCTAATCAGGAACAATCGTGTCACGTCATGAGTTCTGCCAGTACCGAATCAGGAACTACCTTATAATTCTTGGTCCTACGATTTGGCTGTTAGTAACAAATAATGGAGATGCAGTGAGGGATATTAAAAGGAGGACATCTGTTGCTCTTCAAAAAGTAAAACAACTAAAGATTCTGTAGAGAGGAACAGACTGAACTACAAAAATAAGATTTTTAAGGGCATGCATCTTTCCCACTGCAACATATCCCTGTGAGACCTGAACATATAACAAAACAGCTGAGAAACACATAAATGCCTTTGAATGTACATGATACATAAGATTCCTTCAAACATCATAGACACAAAAAATACAAATATATCCATAATACAAGAGCTTAATATTGAAGAAGGTTGGCTAGTAAAGAAGATTAAACAGAGAAAACTTAAATATTTTGGACATATTATAAACATCACGAGAATTCAGAGAAGGATACATACAAGTTCTTGGAAGGATACATAAAAATAGAAAAAATAAAAGAGTGTAAGACCAAGGCAAATATGGCTGCAAAACATCGTTGATAATCTGCAAATGGATGCATCAGCAGCAGGGCATCTTGCTTACAACTGAGATGCCTACAGGAGAGCCGTTAGGGAAGCAAAGCTCCGCAAGGGACATGTAAAGCACTGACTGACTGACGTTTTGACAGTCACCGAAGAAAAGAGTATTTGTTATTTTATGTTTGTTGGTTGTTTCTTGCCCTACAGTCGGTGCAGTAATGATCTACAAGCTGGATAGTCTGCCGGTTACAGTGGCTTTCGTAAAGTCGCGGAGTGGATCATTTAACTTGGAAGACCATTATGGAGATCGTGTATAACGTTATACTCTGTTAGCTAGGCTGCAGAAGTTCAGCGGACTGCTTGTAGAAGATAGAATGAATGAAAAGAAAAGATAAAATAATGTCTTGGTCAGCCCTTGTTTATGGATGCTAGTAACTGCCAACTCCCTGTAACGACGTCATCGTTTCTGTTTATTAGACGATACGAACATCATGTGCCATGGCATGCAGCATAGGCAAGCCTTATTAAACCCAGTAATTACAGGGAAGTGTTTTATGTAAAGCATTTTAACAGCGTGACACTAGACTACGAGAGCGTGAAATTTACGACTAGAGAGAGGGGAGGGGGAGAGGGAGGGAGAAAAAGGGTGTCAGATCACGTCTTACAAGTGTTAGCATCTTGGTCAGTCAGACACACTAGTACTTAAATATGACTGGCAGTTGTAAGACAATTTCAATCTGATGTAAGGAATTTGGTCAAAGAAGAAGGCTGGCTAATAAAGAAGATTAAACAGAGAAAACATAAATATTTTGGACATATTAAACATCATGATAATTTAGAGAAGACAGTCTTGGAAAATATCATAACGGGAAAAAGAAAGAGAGGAAGACCAAGTCAAAGATGGCTGCAAGACATCGTTGATGATCTGAGAATGGTTGCATCAGCAACAGGCCATCTTACAACCGAGAAACCTTCAGGAGCGCTGTTAGGGAGCCAAATTTCCGCAAGGGACATGCATATGGCTGACTTGCGTGAGAGAGAGAGAGAGAGAGAGAGAGAGAGAGAGAGAGAGAGAACTGATCTTGTTCCGAGAATTTAATACATGAAATAGATATCACTGATCAGTGATAGTTGGATCTCTACAGGCATTCCTTCTGGTGTGACTGCAGGGTTATAAAAGCGCGACAATCCAGGGTTGGCTGGGAGTCTTGTCCTCCTCTCCCCTAGATGCTCCCAGTAGCGGACTGAGCTCAGCTGATAGAGCAGCACTCGCTGTAACAGCAAACCTAATCTAGGAAATAATATCAGGAAGAAATCAGAACAGCGTAAGCTACATAGTCCTGTTAAGCGGACCAGTTTAGGTCTCCATTATGGCATCAGCTATCAAGAGCTTTTATGTCGCCGCCACATGAGATCCATCACCCTCAAAGCAATCGGCCAGGCAGCAGATCACGAACAGAAAGTTATTAGCCAAAGAGTATACGAGGAATATCAATAGAAGAGAATAGATTTCAAACATAAGCACACTCGTGGCTGAAGAAAACGGCGGAAAGCTGAGGTCGCTAATAGAAAGATTCCGTGCTGCATCAAAAACCTAGCGAAAATTTTGAAAAACCAACTACGGAAATGCTGAAACAAACAAACAAAAAAAACTAGGGAAGTGCTCCATAAAAAAAACTAGGGAAGTGCTCCACAAAAAAAGTAAAAAAAAAACTAGGGAGGTGCTCCACAACAACAACAACAACAACAAAAAGAAAGAAAAAAACTAGGGAAGTGCTCAACAAAAAAGAAAGAAAAAAAACTAGGGAAGTGCTCCACAAAAAAGAACACACAAAAAAAAAACTAGGGAAGCGGTCCACAAAATAAAAAAAAAAAACTAGGGAAGTGCTCCACTAAAAAAAACTCGGTTAGTGCTCAAAAAAAAAAAAAACTAGAGAAGTGCTCCACAAGAAAGGAAAAGAACTAGGGAAGTGCTCCACACACAAAAAAAAGGAAAAGAACTAGGGAAGTGCTCTCTCCACACACACACTCTCTCTCTCTCTCTCTCTCTCTCTCTCTCTCTTCTCTCTCTCAAAGTCCTTCACACAAAAAAATGCCAAACAAACCAAACCCTATGGGAATGCTCCGCCCAAAAAAAAAAAACAACTTATGGAAGTTCTCTGAAAAAAAAAGAAAGAAAGAAAAGAAAGACAAGAATTATGGAAATGCTCCACTAAAAATCTCTAGAATTAATTCAGAACAACTTGGTTATTGCGTATCTGTTTCCATGTACGTCTGTAACTTACAGCACTGTTTCCTCGCTATCACAGCTCGCTAACAGAACCTAACCTTACTACACTTAGTTAAGTCTGCGCTTGTCCTGGTGCATACAGAAGACACCGTTGACGCTTTCAGCCATTCCTTTCTTATCTATAGACTATTTTTCTTTCTTATCTATAGACTATTTTTCTTTCTTATCTATAGACTGTTTTCCTTTCTTATCTATAGACTATTTTTCTTTCTTATCTATAGACTATTTTTCTTTCTTATCTATAGACTGTTTTCCTTTCTTATCTATAGACTATTTTTCTTTCTTATCTATAGACTATTTTTCTTTCTTATCTATAGACTATTTTTCTTTCTTATCTATAGACTGTTTTCCTTTCTTATCTATAGACTATTTTTCTTTCTTATCTATAGACTATTTTTCTTTCTTATCTATAGACTGTTTTCCTTTCTTATCTATAGACTATTTTTCTTTCTTATCTATAGACTGTTTTTCTTTCTTATCTATAGACTATTTTTCTTTCTTATCTATAGACTGTTTTTCTTTCTTATCTATAGACTATTTTTCTTTCTTATCTGTAGACTGTTTTTCTTTCTTATCTATAGACTATTTTTCTTTCTTATCTATAGACTATTTTTCTTTCTTATCTATAGACTATTTTTCTTTCTTATCTATAGACTATTTTTCTTTCTTATCTATAGACTGTTTTTCTTTCTTATCTGTAGACTGTTTTTTTTCCTCTCGACTGTTTTTCTTTCTTATCTATAGACTGTTTCTTTTTCTCTCCCCTGTTTATAGCATGTAGCTGCCATCCCGTGGGCGCCCTGGGCAAGACGTGTAACCAGACAACAGGCCAGTGCCCGTGCAAGGATGGTGTCACTGGACTTACATGTAACCGATGTGCTAAAGGTTACAAGCAAAGCAAATCTCCAGTCGCTCCCTGCATCAGTGAGTATACTTTGTTGTTTGTGTTTCATAAACGTGCGAAATTCATGTTGCGCCCGTTGTTATCAAGAATCAAGTAGTTTATTTTCGGAGTTATGACTTTCTAAATTTTTGTTATTTCAACTTTCTGTGAGGGCAGAATGCACAGTGTGTCGCGCTGATGGTTGGAGCATGCGCGTCAACCGACCCATCTTGCTCACAACCGAGAGGCCTACAGGGCATATTATTAGGGAGGCAAAGTTCCGCAAAGGACATGCAAATGACTGACTGACTGACGTGTCTATCTCTAGTTCTCTTACGCTTATGTAGACAGATTCGTGACTATCTCTAGTTCTCTTGCGTTTATTTTCGATAGATTCGATATATCTAGCTCTCTTATTTAGATAGAGTCATGACTATCTCTAGTTCTCTTATTTAGATATAGAGTCATGACTGTCTCTTATTTAAATAGTCATGACTATCTCTATGTCTAGTATTTAGATAGAATTATGATTATCTCTAGTTTTCTTATTTAGATAGTCATGACTATCTCTAGTTCTCTTATTTAGATAGATTCATGACTATCTCTAGTTCTCTTATTTAGATAGATTCATGACTATCTCTAGTTCTCTTATTTAGATAGATTCATGACTATCTCTAGTTGTATTATTTAGACAGTCATGACTGTCTCTAGTTCTCTTGCGCTTACAATAAAGTTATCTCCTCCAGCGTCTTCTTTGTTTCTTCATTCTAGCCTTGATTTTTGTCTGTAAAATCCGCCTATGTGTTCTATAACATTAATACTGCATAGTTAGTGCAGTGACAGTTGTGCCGAAATCTCGTTACTGCTATGGTCTAATAAATGTGATAAAGTAATGTGCCAGATATTTAATAGCTCAATAATAAAAAAAAAATGGAGAGTTTTAAGCAAAAGAAGTCTCATGTCTTCAAGTCCTGCTTTCATAATCCAGATGCTTGTGCAAAGAGTACTTGTAATCTCTAAACCACAGGCAACTAGAATCTTGGAAATCTTAAAGGAAAATAGCTAAAATTCATAACTGAAAGTTGCATATGAAACTGAGTGGGTTTTTTTTGAGGGGTGGGGGGGGGGTCTGGTCTCTATGGAAAAAATTATAGCAGTGTCTTATATCTTATATCCTTCCCGTGCTGTTAAAAGTCACATAGGGCTCGCGAGGTAGTTCGCCAATTTTTCCTGTCTTCGGCGAATCTTTCAACTTCATCAAGGGATTTTATGCCTGTTAATTTGGCCTCTCTTAACAATGTCCTCTTCAGAGTTTCACGCGGTCTTCCTCTTTCTCTTTGGCCTATTGTGTTCCACTTTATAGTTTGTTTTGGGGTTCTCTTATCGTTTCTTCTCATCACGTGACCAACATATGTCTATCTCCTTTTCCTGATCACCCATGAGACTGCTTGTTGTTCAGTCATCTGTCTTATCTCTGCATTGTTCTTGAATTCATTCCATTTGATGCCGAGTATTTTCCTTAGGCATTTGTTTTCAAAAGAGTCTAATTTCTTGTCTGTTTCTTTAGTTGTTTTCCAGCTTTCGCATGCATAAATGAGGGTGGATATTACATTTGAATTGAATAGCCTTAACTTTGTTTTTACGCTTACAACTTTTGAATTCCATATGTTCTCAAGATTCTTCAATTAGATAGCAGTGTACAGCAAGGAAAAAGGGTATAAAAGGTGCTATCAGAAGTGAACAGTAGAGTAGCCGGTTTGTAAATTAATTTGTTATAATCAGGAGTTTGGCGTTCAGAGTTAGTTTCTATTGTTAGAACTAGGAATTTGATGTTCAGAGTTAGTTTCTTTTGTTAGAACTAGGAGTTTGACGCTCAGAGTTAGTTTATTTTGTTAGAACTAGGAGTTTGACGCTCAGAGTTAGTTTCTTTTGTTAGAGCTACGAATCTGAAAAGCTTCTGGCTCCTTTTGCATCCTTTTTGTTGCTGTCCAGTGGCGTCAACTTTTCCATACATGGCTGTAACTTTTGTCATCCACGTGTGGTTCTGGCTCAACCTATGGTAATAATTCTGTAACGGGCCGAACACCGACGTTGCTTTCAGTTATTAGAACTTTATATTCAGTTATCTGAAGACGATCTGTGCTGTCCGTCTGCAGTCAGGATTAAATGCTTATTTAACAACAAAAAAGTATGGCTCGTGCACGACGTAGGAAATTATAATGTCGGTTGATCTCAGTCTTCTTACACGATCAAGTAAGTAATTCGTGATGGACATTTGGAGACTGCTTAATCCCTTTCAAAACTTAAATTTTAGGGGGAAAAGACCCCCCCCCCCCCTTTTCCTTAAAAAAAAACAACAAAACTGAACTTCATGAAAGTAATATTTTGACATCGAGGGTACTCGAATGGCGTTAGTAGTTAGCGTGTCTTTCAGGCGAAGGTCGATGGTTCAAATCCAAACTACTCACCCGGCTGTAGAAATGGGTACCCGGCTCGTTGTGGAGCTGGAGAATGAATGGCGATCAGGCGTGAGGCTGACCACATCAGTGTCATCGTGCGCCGTTTAAGTCAAAGAAAACTTCCTCATAAACATTCTATCAATATGAGCTCTCCTTAAGTGATAGATCTGCGGCAGTTTTTTTTTTCTCGAACATTGTGTCGGTATTTCAAAGTTACGACCTATGTAACACACAGAAAAGTATTACGCCACACACGAAGTTTTATGTGCTGCGCGAAATAATCAGTAATACTGTTACTATATTTTATGATGTTGCTTTATTGTTTTCAATTTTCTGACGTTGTTTTTGTGCTTTAGTAGCGCTGAAGAAAAACGTAATAGCGCTACATTAGTTTGTTTTCCTGATTTCTTTTCTTTAGTATTTAGTATTAGTATTTGCTATGAGAACTTTAAAATTATACTTTGTAATTTGACATTAGGACACACACACGTGCGCATAAAATGTTTTTCAAGAATATATCTGCACACAGGTTGAAAATCATGCTCACGAACATTGGTTACGGCATAATTTTTTTTTTTAAAAATCCAACCACCGTTCCTGCTTTTTAATTTCTAGGCAAATTTCTTTCTGTTGCTCAAGGGAAGTGACTCGATCTTGTTTGACGTGAGAGCTTGATATCTGGCGCTGTACAAAAGGTCTAGAAAGATCAGGAACAGTTCAATCCATGTACAAAAATTAGTAGAAAATTTGTCATACATTTTGACATAAGATGAGCAAGCCAGGTGTACCAAAAAAGAAAAGAAAAAGAGACAGAACAAGCTGGAGATGTACTGAAACCGACTGGGAGATGCAGGGACTCAGAGAGGAGTTTTGTAAAGAGGTGCAAAACTATTCCCCGCCATCCCACCTCCAAAAATTGAAGCCCTCCGATCCCACCCTTTGTGCGCCGGAGCAGTGGACCTCCTGGGCCCTTTCTCACAAGGTTCAGGGATATTGTAGAGGATAATCCAAGGGATGGAATTATTATAAACGTATTTGTGGAAGTCGGGAGTTTCTGAAGAGCACTGTATTGTTGCCTCATACGCAGGGTTGCATATATCAGAGCGAGAATTTGTCTTTACACGAGATGTACGTTTGATTGTATGTGTTTCCTTGAACAGACGACATGTACGCTTGATTGTTTGTGTTTCCTTGAACAGACGACATGTACGCTTGATTGTATGTGGTTCCTTGAACAGACGACATGTACGCTTGATTGTATGTGTTTCCTTGAACAGACGACATGTACGCTTGATTGTATGTGTTTCCTTGAACAGACAGAATTCATTCATCCAATCTGCTGTTTCTTCCGAATACACTAAGAAAAGGCATCCAAGAAAAGCTGTGGGGAAGCAGAGTTTCTTCACCAACATATTTATTTTACCGTAACACAAGAGTTTCAAAACTCTCTTTATCTTAGAAATGCTTACAGAAGAAATTGACTGGTATATTGTACAAGATATCTCCACCTGAAAGTTGCCAAATATTTTCTGTTTAAAGTTCTCGATATATCTTCTCAGGGAGTCTCATCCCTGTAAAAGTTGAGTTATTTTCGTGCGAGCTGATGTTAATTCTCTGGTGTTAGTAGATTCGTTCTCAATAATTAACTCTGTAATATGCTCCATGCTTTAGCAGAATCTTTCTCAGTAATCAGCAGCTCTAATGTATTCCATGTTTTAGAGAAAGCGTTTCTCAATAATCAATGCTTTAAGATGTTCCATGTTTAATTTTCATGTCTGGCACATTTACTAATTGGTGGAAAGGTTTTAAAATAACAAGCTTCAAAGATTCTTTTTTTCTTCTCTTTTTTTTTCTTCTTTTTTTTTCCTCTCCTTTTTTTTCTTGCGATCGTGTGAAGTGGCTTGAAAGAAAAACCCCGCAATCTTATCATTCTATAGAAGCACTTAGAGAACTAGAGTCAGTGCTTGTATTTTCTTAGTCTGTTAGTCTATGTGGACACACTGGATGGTGGTATTTCTACATTTCATTCCTGAGTTTTAGAAGAAGAAGAAGAAGAAGAAGAAGCTGGTTATCTTTTTCTGTAGCCTGGATAAGGAAGACGCTGTCCATTTTGGCACTCAGCGACCCATAGCTGAAATGCTGGCGTCGGGGGTTGGCGAACCATAGCTGATCAAGACCCTGTTCCACTTTTCCGTTAGTACCCCGTCCCCCCTCCAGTAACATACCTAGCTTGGCTAACGGGGCAGAAATCGTTATAGTCTCCTTTGGCAGTGGAGTCTGCTAAGAAGTATTCCACACCCCCTGCTATTTAGCTGCATTCAGGGACTAAAAAAAAAAAAAAAGCTATCATGAGTCACCAGTTCCATACGATGTTGTGCCCCAATATCTTCACCATGTCGGCTGCAAAGAACACGAGATCGTAGTTCTAGGAAGAAGAAGAAGAAGAGATCCATTCGGCCAGGCTTGAACTACAGACCTCCTCATGATAGAAGAGCCAGCTAACCACTGCGTTACTCTATGCAGTAATGACTTATTTTAAGATGTAAGTTACTGTGGATAATAACGTGGGTGAATATGTAGTGCTTAAGGTTTCACGAATAATTTAATAGAAAGTGATCCTGCATTCAGACATTAATGAGATTAAGAATGGTGATATTACCAAAGCTGAGGACAATTATTGTGTCTTCAACAGGAGTACCCAAGCCCGAAGAGGACAACAGAAGCAAGCACAGGGCTCAAGGTAAGTACTGTGCATTTTTCTGCTTTCTGGAGGCAGTCTCCCGTAGAACAGTCTTATTCATTAGTGCAGTATAGAGGTGCAGAAGAATCATTGTTTTCATTTTGCTTGGTATGACTCCATTCGAGTAGTCATTCTTCAAAAGATTGCTTCAGTTTGTCTTTATTAGCCCATATCACAGAGTTTTTCCTCCATTTTGACTTAGATTTAGTTAATTTTCTTGAACAATATAGTATAAAGATGCAGCAGAAACTCGTGGAATATTTCTGTCTGTTGCATAGCCTGATGCCTTTCTGTAGTTGGGATCAGTGCTTGAATTTGTGTTTGATAGTTGTTTTTTTTTTTTCATTTCTTAATGGTTTTGTGACACAGTTTTTCTCAAGCGTGATATTTTTCTGCCAGTTTTCCTAAAGTGCGGTACTTCCCAAAGTGCATCAGTTTTTCTTACGCTTCTATCACAGTTTTCTTCAAGTGTGGTAGTTTTTCTTATGCTTTTATCACAGTTTTCTTCAAGTGCTGTAGTTTTTCTTACGCTTCTATCACAGTCTTCTTCAAGGGCTGTAGCTTTTCTTATGCTTTTATCACAGTTTTCTTCAAGTGCTGTAGTTTTTCTTATGCTTTTATCACAGTTTTCTTCAAGTGCTGTAGTTTTTCTTATGCTTTTATCACAGTTTTCCTCAAGTATGGTAGTTTTTCTTATGCTTCTATCACAGTTTTCCTCAAGTTCTGTAGTTTTTCTTATGATTTTATTACATTTTTCCTCAAGTTCTGTAGTTTTTCTTATGCTTTTATCAGTTTTCCTCAAGTTCTGTAGTTTCTCTTATGCTTCTATCACAGTTTTCCTCAAGTATGGTAGTTTTTCTTATGATTTTATCACAGTTTTCCTCCAATATGGTAGTTTTTCTTATGATTTTATCACAGTTTTCCTCAAGTGCGGTAGTTTTTCTTATGCTTCTATCACAGTTTTCCTCAAGTTCTGTAGTTTTTCTTATGCTTTTATCAGTTTTCCTCAAGTTCTGTAGTTTCTCTTATGCTTCTATCACAGTTTTCCTCAAGTATGGTAGTTTTTCTTATGATTTTATCACAGTTCTCCTCCAATATGGTAGTTTTTCTTATGATTTTATCACATTTTTCCTCAAGTGCGGTAGTTTTTCTTATGCTTCTATCACAGTTCTCCTCAAGTGCGGTAATTTGTTTTGTTTTTTCAGTTTGGTTTGAAAAACACAATGTAAAGATGCAGCTTACACACTCGGTAGATAATTCTAGCTGTTGACTTTGTGTATTTAGTCTGATACTTCGAAAAATTATTTGAATTTATGTTTAGTATATATTCAGTATTACTGTCCACAACACAAAAAGGAATGGAAAAACTCATTATGTCAGTCCGTAAGAAAAGCGAAGAGCAAAACTTCTATCTTAATGTGAATAAAACTAAATTCATGACAACTGACATAACAAACAAGGCAGCTGAAATATGTATCAATGAGGAAAAACTGGAAGAAGTGGAGAGTTTTGAATATCTTGAATCACTACTAACTAATAATGGAGATATAACGAGGAAAATTAAAAGGAGGACATCTATCGCTCTTCAAAAAGTAAAACAACTAAAGAATATGTGGAGAGGAACAAACAGAACCACAAAAATAAGATTTTTTAAGGGCATGCATCTTTCCCATCGCAACATATGCCTGTGAGACCTAGACATTTAACAAAACAACTGAGTAACACATAAATGCCTTTGAATGTAAATGCTGCAGAAGAGTTCTTCAAATATCATGGACACAAAAAAGAACAAATATATCCATACTACAAGAACTCAATATTGAAAAAGGCTGGCTAGTAAAGAGGATTAAACAAAGAAAACTTAAATATTTTGGACACAGTATGCGTCATGATAATCTAGAGAAGACCGTTTTGGAAGGGTACATAATGGGAAAAACAAAGAGAGGAAGACCAAGGCGAAGATGGTTACAAGACATCTTGATCTGCAAATGGATGCATCAGCAGCCGGCCATCTTGCTCACAACCGAGAGGCCTACAGGAGTGCTGTTAGGAAAGCAAAGTTCCGCAAGGAACATGCAAATGAATGAATGAATAAAATGTTCAGTAGTTTCTGTTATCATACATTTGTCTTGTTTGAATTTATGTTCAGTAGTTTCTGTTATCATACATTTGTCTTGTTTGTATTTATGTTCAGTAGTTTCTGTTATCATACATTTGTCTTGTTTGAATTTATGTTCAGTAGTTTATGTTATCATACATTTGTCTTGTTTGAATTTATGTTCAGTAGTTTCTGTTATCATACATTTGTCTTGTTTGAATTTATGTTCAGTAGTTTCTGTTATCATATATTTGTCTTGTTTGAATTTATGTTCAGTAGTTTCTGTTATCATACATTTGTCTTGTTTGAATTTATGTTCAGCAGCTTCTGTTATCATACATTTGTCTTGTTTGAATGTATGTTCAGTAGTTTCTGTTATCATACATTTGTCTTGTTTGAATTTATGTTCAGTAGTTTCTGTTATCATACATTTGTCTTGTTTGAATTTATGTTCAGTAGTTTCTGTTATCATACATTTGTCTTGTTTGAATTTATATTCAGTAGTTTCTGTTATCATACATTTGTCTTGTTTGTATTTATGTTCAGTAGTTTCTGTTATCATACATTTGTCTTGTTTGAATTTGTGTTCAGTATTTTCTGTTATCACACAGCTGTCTGTGGAGTGACTTCTGTGGAGTGACTTCAGTCCTGTCATTGGTTTAACAAAGTTACCCGGTGTCTGCCCGTGATTTTCCGAAACGCTAGAACAAATTTCTGAAAAGAAACTGCTGGGACACGAGGATCATCAAGTTCTGGAATCCTAGAGATACGCAGACACCACATACAGACATTACACGTTCAGGAGCGCCGAGCCGAAGGAGAAGAGAATTTTGCTGTTTTAGATCTGAGATGCGATTGTTGTTTGTCTTTTTTTTTCCTTGTCTCTCAACCTCCCTTCTCTTACGCGAATTTAGTCTGCGCGCGAGGCACGTGAAACGTAAATTATCTTCTAAACTCACTGCTCCCCTCCTGGACCTCTGGCACACCTGCGCTAGCTAATCATGGAGACCACCCTCCGAACTCTGCATTCTACAAACACACTCGAAGACGAGCAGAAAAAAATTACGTCGCGCCTCAAAAGTGAGCAGTTTTCGCTCCCCCCCCCCCCCCCCCAGCTGCGAGCGTTCTTGTGTAATTAACATCCAGTGGTGCTTTGATATTTCAGATCAAAGCAGAGACGGCTCGGTAATTCTAGTCATTTTTCGGGGTTAAGACTTTTCACTTCCAGAGCAAGAAAATCAAAAGCTGGGCTTGTGTCATACCGGTACTCGTGCGAGCAAAATAATCGAGTGCAATCGGGAAATGTCAGTCGGGTTCACACGTATTCGATTACATATGTCAGCTGCATGTGTTTGTCACATTTTTCTGTGACATGCTTGTCAAACATTTTAACTAAGGGGTAGAGCAGAGAGAGAGAGAGAGAGAGAGAGAGAGAGAGAGAGAGAGAGATTACATAGCTAACCACAGATTAGTTTCCTGCACAAAAGCGTCTAGACCATTTGATTTTAGGAATTCTATCTTTTGCGGCTGAAAAATTTCTAGTTTACGCACGGTAAGAAATCAAAGAACAATTAAAATTAATGACCAAGACCTAACAGAAACAGATACCTTCACGTACCTTGGCAGCATAACAACATCCGATGGAGGAATAAAGAAAGACATAAAGCGCAGAATAAACAAAGCGCGGGTAACAGCTTTCATTAACCTGGGAAGTCCTACCAGTACAGTACTAGAACCGAAACAAAACTACCAAAAGTTGTGTGCTATCCATACTCCTCTATGGAGTCAGAATGTTGGAGAACAACTGAAAAGAAAATGAGCAAAGTATCCTCATTCCACACGACCTGCCTCAGAAAGATTTCAGATATTTACTGGCCACAGACTTAGTTGCCCAATGGGAACTAGAAGATATGCATGTCATAATAGCGGCAGGCCATCTTGCTCACAACCGAGAGGCCTACAGGAGTGCTGTTTGGGAGGCAAAGTTCCGCAAGGGACATGCAAATGAATGATGAATGAATAGCGAACCCTCCGCCCCCGGTGGAATTGGATTGGTCATGTACTCCGGAGAGACTCCAGCAACCTCGCTAAAACGGCCATAAGATGGACACCCGAGGGAAAGAGAAAGAGAGGCCGACCAAACTGGCAGAGAACTGTGGAAGCAGAGATGAGTGGCATGCAGCACAGCTGAGGATACAATGCTATGGCTGGCCGCAAAACGTGAGAAGTGAAGAGAATTTGTTGCTGTCCTGTGACACGCCACTGGGCGCACTAGGCGGTCATTGCTAGGCCGATCGTCGATCAAGGACATGGATGAATAGATGGAAGACACTGCTGTATCAAACTGTCACTGCTGTATCAAACTGTCACTGCTGTATCAAACTGTCACTGCTGTATCAAACTGTCACTGCTGCTCAAAATGAAAAAAAATATATATATATATATATATATTTGCCATATTCCACCGCCATGGGGGAGGGGGGATGGATATGGTGATCCTTGGGCTGTTAATCTGGCTAGCCATGTTATTAGGGGGTATCAAAGGGAAAGTGGGACAGGATCATGGTTGGCTACCGTTCGCCAAAGTGATGGTTCGCCAAAGTGATGGTTCGCCAACCATGACGCTAGCGTGTCAGCTAGGGGTCGATGACTGTCAAATTGGCCAGCACCGTCTTTGCCGTCTTAGCCCCCCCCCCCCACCCCCAATATGTATATATATGACACATAGAGTATATATGTGTCAGTTGCTGTCAAATATGTCACATATACTATGAAGGAACTGCCACAGCATCACAGTTTTTTAATATAACAGTTTGTTACTCGCTGACTTTCACATCTGATTTAAAAGTTATAAAATCAAGAACAAAAACAGAGAAGTGACATGTAACATAAATCCAACGTCAGTTCCCAACCCCCCACCCCATCCCACACACACACACACACACAAAATCTCAGATCAACCTCAGAGGGAAATATGTTTTTCTGTCAACTACAAAATATGAACGGGAAACATCCACGATTCATTTCCTTTTTTTTTTATATATTTTGTTCTCTCACCTTTAAGCCGCCGTATGGAAGCCATTGGTGGCCCCCGTCTGCCGGGATATTCAAAGGCTATTCACACAGTTTTTGGTCGCAGCGGTTTCGTGACATGAATGAAGGTTTCTAGAATTCATTCATGTTTTCTGATGACCGAATGAAAGAACTTTTAAAACACATTTCTAACATTTAATTTAGGGCTGTGTTTTGGGCACCCTGCGTGTTTGAAAGACGTGGGGGTGAGGCCAGGGAACATTACTGTCGCAGGTTTCCTAATCTTGTTTACTGGGGTCTGAAGTTCAGCACAGGAGAAAAATACTCTCTAAGACAGTTTTTTCTCAGCATTTTCACTCCGGTGGAAAACCTGAAAGAGCTTTTAGGGAACGTTTTTAATCAGTAGTCGCCATGGTGGTGGTGGTGGACTCTGCTAAAGAAGCAGTGCACACTCTCAGCTTTCGTAGCTGCCTCTGGGTTTGAAAAAAAAAAATAGACGGCATAAGAAGCTCCCAGTCCGACACGATACTGCTCTCAATGTCTGTTGCAAAGAATCGCAGTTCCGAGAAGGAGAAGGAGAAGAAGACGAAGAAGAAGAAGAAGAAGAAGCTCCCAGTCCGACACGATACTGCTCTCAATGTCTGTTGCAAAGAATCGCAGTTCCAAGAAGGAGAAGAAGAAGAAGAAGAAGAAGAAGCTCCCAGTCCGACACGATACTGCTCATAATGTCTGTTGCAAAGAATCGCAGTTCCGAGAAGAAGAAGAAGAAGAAGAAGATACAAATTAACATACCTGCAAATCACAGTATGTTAGTGTGATCAGTAAGTTGTACATGCTCATGCATATCTTTTGAACAGTGATAGATTACAAATACTCACCCCCCCCCCCCCCCCGTACGTCTTGTGGCGTCTTGCAGGATACTTTTTTTTTATTTCTCCCAGTCTGCAGCCAGATTTGAACATTGGTCCTGTGCTGAACAGAGACAGACAGACAGACATACAGACAGATAGACAGACAGGCAGGCAGACAGACAGACAGAAACCGAGAGAGAAACGGAGAGAGACAGAAAACGAACGAAATAACTTGTGTATTTTCAAAAGGTGAAATATTTAACACGCAGGTCCGCTTGGCATTGTACCTAGCCTCTTTGCTGAGGACATCTAACAGTCTTGTCTCGTCTTGTCTTGTGCTGTCTCCCTGTAACTGTGAGCTGGTGTTATTTGCAGCCGATGCTGTGAAGATGTTGAGGTACGGCATCGCACCGGCTTGGGAGCGGGTTATGGTCGCTATTTTTTTCAGTCCCGGAGCATAAACTAAAAAGCGGGGACTGTGCAATGCTTCTTTAGCAGACTCCACCACCCATGGGGGTCTACGGCGATCCCTGCCCCGTTAGCCAGGCTGGGTCTGTTACTGGAGGTACCAGCGGAGAGGTGGGACAGGGTCTTGGTCAGCTGTGCTCCGCTAACCCTGACCCTGGCATATCAGCTATAGGTCGCTGATAGTCTAACTGGACAGCGTCTCCACCCCACCATCTACCAGCAAAGCAACATATATACGCACACACATGAGGAACACTGGTAAGATTTTTTTTTAATACGACGAAAACAACAGGCCGTGACCCGGTGGTACTGCAAACCCGGTCCACCCGTAACGAGATGTGGACCTTACCCCCAAGCATTCAATGTGCAGGGCAGGCCGCAAGCATCTCGTTTGTTCCAAAAAAAATAAAAAAGTGTAGATTCTACAGAGCGACAGAACTACACTTTGGTCTTAGCCAAAAGGCCGAGAAGCGATACGAAACGTAAAACTAATACATTTATTCACACAGCTCCATAATCTTGCACATTAATTACAGTTATAGGATTGCTTTAGTCTTTCTGTAAGCTTACACAGTTTACCGTATGTGTCTGTTTTTCTGTCACAAAATGTGCTCTCTCTCTCTCTCTCTCTCTCTCTCTCTCTCTCTCTCTCTCTCTCTCTCTCTAGCGCGCGCACACACACCCCAAAAACGATTTTGAATCCCTGCACAGAACAAATAATACTCTTTGGGAATAAAAAAAAAACCCAGTTAAATGCAACAATAACTAAGATGAACTCCCTTCCCCCCAGTCAACTTTTGTGACCCTTCAACGTGTTCACAAAGTTGATACTCCGCGGGACTTGAACAAATTATAGCACAGAAAAAAAAAGCGTTGAGAAACCCTGAACTGTGTACGCAGCGGGAATTAACTTGCACGAACGTATCTTCTTAATGATCATATCAGACGTGACTTGCTCGCCTGATTAGATTCAGTCAACTGTGCTTTTTGCTTCAACACGCCCTCGCTGTTGCTGTCGCACGCTTCAGTTCTCTGTATTTGATCAGTTAAGCCTGCATATCAGCCGTCAATTACGGCTTAGCTATGGAGTTGGGCGATATATTACCAGGTTCGCTAGTACAATGCGATAACTTAAGCACTAGACCGCTCTCAGATATGACTGGTATCGCGGGGAATGTTTAGTGAAGGCACCATGAAATAATGTGGTTACTAAACCTGCAGATTCTCACGGATACAGAATCGGTACTGCAAGCTTTTCAGTGCAGCAGACTACCAGACATTAAGGACTCCTTGTCGAAAGTTAGCTCACAGAATAACATACTACCATACATTAAGGACTCCTTGTCGAAAGTTAGCTCACAGAATAACATACTACCATACATTAAGGACTCCTTGTCGAAAGTTAGCTCACAGAATAACATACTACCATACATTAAGGACTCCTTGTCGAAAGTTAGCTCACAGTACAGCCATTACGGAGGTTCTAAGGACTGTTATAGCCGGATGTGGGGTGGGGGATACGCTCTCCACTCCAATTAAATGTCTCCAAGGCGTGCGTCTCAAATAGCCTCTGACAGTCCAAGTCAAGCTCCTGGCCTACTCTTGGCGGAACTGTTTAAACTGACAGGAGAAGGGGCGAAAGGCGAATATCTGGCGCCTAAAAACCAGACGCTTCGGGTAGTTGAGAGTCTTGGTTGGAAGCTCTTCTATGAGAAAGAAAACTCTGATTTAAAACCCGCCGCTGGCGAGATTCTTCAGCTCCGTGCGAGGGGTGAAACTCCTTCCGGTCAGTGGAGAAAAATGCGATCAGGGTTGCCACGCGGCGCCGCCGTGGACAAGGTGAGGGAAAGGATTACGTGAAGTAACCAGTAATCTCGAGGTCAGGGCTACTCAAATCACGGCACCTCTGCCATAGAGGCCGGTCACGTCCTATATACACACATACAGGGGCAGATTGCCTAAATCGGCTTAACCTAGGGGTTAAACTAAGACACCACTGGCGAGATTCTTCAGCTGCCACGCGTGGGGTGAAACTCCTCCCGGCCAATGAAGAAAATACGGAAATGCGATTAAGTTTGCCATGCGGCGTCGCTATGAAAAAAGTGATGGAAATGATAAAGTGAAGTTTAATCGGTATGTTCAGTAGTCTCGCGGCGAGAACTGCTCATACCACGGCACCTCTGCTCTAGAGGCCGCCCACGTCCTAAATATGCCCATACTGGGATAATACACCTAAACCGGCTCAACCTAGGAGTGGAAGTCACTAGTGGCGAGGATTCGTCTTCCTGGACAAAAGCTCCATCCTGGTCACAACGAGGAAGGGTAGCGGCCACGACAACAAAATGCTGAAGTTGGAGACACTGGACCAGTGCAGTCTAGATAGGCAACCACCTCTCACCCGACAGAGATATACTGATATCCAAAACATGTCGAGGTTTTCTGGTGAGAAAGTCCAACTCTAGATTAAACTGGTGCAACAAAAACCACAATGTCACGCAATCCCGCTTCTGTGATCCACCGAGAATACAGGCCCAAGCCCCGCGATACTCTGAACCTCATGTGGTTCTCTCGGGGATCTCTTGTAGTTTTTTTGGGGACCACAGAAGGACCACAGGATCTCTTGTCCTATTAAGGATCATAGGAGGACCACAGGATCTCTTGTCCTATTAAGGACCACAGGAGTAAATTCAGTAGGATCACGGGGCGGTCTTGGTGGTAGAAGAGGAAGACATTACCGACACTGAGGAGTCCTTGTCGAAAGTTATCTCACAGTACAGATATTACAGACAGACAACTACCAGACATTAAGGAATCCTTGTCGAAAGTTATCTCACAGTACAGATATTACAGACAGACAACTACCAGACATTAAGGAATCCTTGTCGAAAGTTATCTCACAGTACAGATATTACAGACAGACAACTACCAGACATTAAGGAATCCTTGTCGAAAGTTATCTCACAGTACAGACATTACAGACAGACAACTACCATACATTAAGGAGTCTTTGTCGAAAGTTAGCTCACAGAATAACACACTACCAGACATTAAGAACTCCTTGTCGAAAGTTATCTCACAGTATACATATTACAGACAGACAACAAGCAGACATTAAGGACGCCTTGATGAAAGTTGACTCACAGTACAGACATTACGGACAGACAACTACCAGACATTAAGGACTCCTTGTCGAAAGTTAGCTCACAGAATAACACACTACCAAACATTAAGGACTCCTTGTCGAAAGTTAGCTCACAGAATAACACACTACCAAACATTAAGGACTCCTTGTCGAAAGTTACTCCACAGCACAGAGTCACCATGCAATGAATTCCATCCCACTTTGGGATACCAGAAAGTGAGAAAGCCGACCGTTTGTAATAAAACATAAAAGATTCCCTATAACATGTCCACATTAGAGAACATATACACAAGCATCTCTACTGTTCGCAAAAGATGTAATAATAATAATAATAATAAAGATAAAATAATAATAATAATAACAATGACTATTTTAGTCTGACAAGACGGTTTTGGAGCTTATAGATATTAAATCAATGAAGTTCTTTGGCCTACTCGCATTCAGACACCCCCCTGCAACTCTTCTAGATTTTAAGACGTACGGACTTCGTGGGCGCAAGATAGCTAAGTCTATTAATGCGCTGTTCTCTTGTAGCTAGAAGGCTGCTCGTCGTTATGAAAAGTCTCTGTTTGAAGTTCCAAGTAATTATCTTGTCATTTTTCATTCTCTCATGTTTAAAAATGCTTTGTCTATGATTTTTCTCGAGGTCTAAGCAAACAATACAGTGTTCTATTACTTTACTGTTCGAATGCCTGGTTCTTTCCTATGAGTAAAAAAAAAATTCCGCCTTGACCTTCTTCCGCAACTGACTGGAGAAATCTTTTTTTTTTTTTTAAAGTGCAACATGGGCAAGGCATTTTTTCTATACCAGTAGCCTTGGGGAAGCAGGATATGTACATAGCAAACATCTGCTAGCTTCAAAACGGTGTTCTAAGACAACAACAGAAATACTAATACAGTCATGCGCTGACTTACAGCAGACCTAGTTAGAGCCATGGTCCCCACTGGTATGTTTTGTTAAAGAAATAATAGAATACAGCAGACAGTGATAAGACGCAGTACAATATGGCATCGCGTCATTCATTGTCTGATTCCTGTTTTCCAATATCTAGCTACCACAGACCTTTTAACTTCCCAAGTGATATTTCGTTTTGCATTACAATCTACAATACCATGACCCCCCCCCCTCCTTTTTTTTTCTTTACACACATACACACACTCAAGCATGCTTCATTTTTCTGAGTACAAAAATGTATGTATATAAATGTGTAAACAGTTTATGCATGTATATATGTGTGTAAACAGTTTATGCATGTATATATGTGTGTAAACAGTATGTGTATGTGTATAAGTGTGTAAACAGTTTATGCATGTATATATGTGTGTAAACAGTATGTGTATGTGTATAAGTGTGTAAACAGTATGTGTATAAGTGTGTAAACAGTATGTGTATGTGTATAAGTGTGTAAACAGTATGTGTATGTGTATAAGTGTGTAAACAGTATGTGTATAAGTGTGTAAACAGTATGTGTATGTGTATAAGTGTGTAAACGGTATGTGTGTATATAAGTATGTAAACAGTATGTGTGCGTATATAAACGTGTAAACATTATGTGTGTATATAAATGTGTAAACAGACAAATGTGTAAACATTATGTGTAGGAATATAAGTGTGTAAACAGTATGTGTATGTATATTGTTATAAGTAAATGAGAAGTTATTTACTGTTTGATGCTTTGTTTCGTGTACTATGATTCATACTGTGTGTGTAATTTCCACACAGTTACTGCGCTAATCTGCATTGTACTCATATTTTAAAAGCATTGTACACATGTCTGTTCATCTTATAACCTCTTACAGCAGTGATACATAAATGTCTGACTTTCCCCACTACATAACGACCGACTTACGGCCAGATGGCCGGTCTCAAATGTGGCCGCAGGTCGGCACATGACCGTATATCTAGATGTAAGATGTATGTAGAAGTTGATGCCTGTCGGGTCGCCACGCCTCTTGTGGCTAATTCTAACCAATATTTTGTTGGCAAGTGACCTGCTAAGGAGACAGCGATCCTTTGACAATGTATTGTTACTGCTCCTTGAATCGTGCAATTTTGAACCAGAAGATAACAACATGGACGATGATGGGCCATATTGTCCCATTTACATGACATGGATATTGCAAACGGCCTGAAACTTCTCTCACATAACCGTTAACAACCACAAGATAAGAGCGTACAATTAGCAACTAAATGGGAACAAATCGCTCGGAGCATTCACAAGGGAGCAGGCAAAGATCTTCATGATAAAAGCTAAAAGAGACGGCCTCCGAGGCAGAGACTGGTGACAAAAGGAGGACATGAACAATCTTGGCAAGTTATTTCCCCCAAAGAAAGTAACACAGACTTGGACTAGTCAAGATATGCAAAGAAAGGAGCGGAATCTGAACGGATTAAGAAGGTTTGGAAGTCAGTCAGTCATTTACACGTCCCTTGCGGAACTCTGCCTCCCTAACAGCTCTCCTGTAGTCCTCTCGGTTGTAAGCAAGATGCCCTGCTGCTGATGCATCCATTTACAGATTACCAACGATGTCTTGCAGCCATCTTCGCCCTGGTCTTCCTCTTTCTTTTTCCCATTATAATCATCTCTAAATTCTTATGACGTTTAGCGTGTCCAAAATATTTCAGTTTTCTCTGTTTAATCTTTCTTACTAGCCAGCCTATTAAGTACTTATAATATGGATATTTTTTTGTGTGCCCATATATTTGGAAGTGCAAGACAATAATGCTACGGGCTGTTAACATTGATAATAATAACCACTTAAAAACTGCAATTACTCCCCCCCCCCCCCTTTTTTCATTTCTTCTCCATTTTTTAAATGTAGAAACGTGATCACAAAATCAGTTTTTTTAGTTTCTAGATTTATTTTAAGAGAAGATACTGTCCGATTAGGCAATCAGCGACCCACACCTGACCCATCTCTCCGTTGGTACCCCCAGTAACAGACCTAGCCTGGCTAAAGGTGTAGGGCTCGTCATAGTCCCTATGGTGGTGGATTTCTGCTAAAGAAGCATTGCACATCCCCTGCTTTTGAGCTGTACTCCTGCATACACACACACACACACACTCAAGCGCGCTTCGTTTTTCTGAGTACAGAATGCATGTATATAAGTGTGTAAACAGTATATGTATGTATATAAGTGTGTAAACAGTATATGTATGTATATAAGTGTGTAAACAGTATATGTATGTATATATAAGTGTGTAAACAGTATATGTATGTATATAAGTATGTAAACAGTATTTGTATGTATGTAAGTGTGTAAACAGTATATGTATGTATATATAAGTGTGTAAACAGTATATGTATATATATAAGTGTGTAAACAGTATTTGTATGTATGTAAGTGTGTAAACAGTATATGTATGTATATGTAAGTGTGTAAACAGTATATGTATGTATGTAAGTGTGTAAACAGTATATGCATGTATATAAGTGTGTAAACAGTATATGTATGTATATAAGTGTGTATATAAATATTCTTAAGTTCATTGGGACTGAAAAAATACCTGCCATAGCCCTCTCCCACGCGGATACGATGCTGTGCCTCAATACCTCTACATCATGAGTTGCATAGATCAACAGCTCCCAGTAACAGGGAGATAGCACAAGACAAGATTCATCTTACTTGGAAATTTAACCCTTACTCTCTGGGTTTCCTATTAAAATTTACAATAAAATATTTTTAAACAGCTATTCAGCAACCCAGATATATTCATTTTCCTGCATGTAAAAAAGCTGTGTTGATTGGAATAAGCGGGTTGTGAAATGTAGAAAAAAAAATTAACAGGGGATTGAAATTCCATATTATATCACACACCCACCCACACACAAACACACACACACACACAGATGGACCCAAAAAAATGATAGGTATTTACAATTTTAATACACAAGAAATTCTTTTCAATGTGAAAGAAGAACCTCCTTTGAGACACCGATCTCAGGTCAAACCATCTCGCGCTGTCCTGTGATTAATAACTAGATTGTTGTGCGTTCTTAACTTGGCGGCTATGTCCTGTGATAAATAACTACATTGCTGTGAGTTCTCTACTTGGCAGCTATGTCCTGGGATAAATAACTACATTGCTGTGAGTTCTCTACTTGGCAGCTATGTCCTGTGATAAATAACTACATTGCTGTGAGTTCTCTCCTTGGAGGCTATGTCCTGGGATAAATAACTACATTGCTGTGAGTTCTCTACCTGACGGCTATTTATCATATAAATATAAGCAAAAAACATGCGCTGTAATTTGATGAAAAATATTTTTTTACTCTAAAAATGTGGTGGAAAACCTTTAGCTCTTATGCGGCACACCGTTTGAAACACTCTGCCATAGAGACACCGTAGTATGGTGTTAGCTTCCATACTTTCTAAACCTGTCCGCGCACTAGAGGTTGATGTGGCTAGTTTTATCCGTTATCTTTCAGGATTCACGAGACGAAAAAAAAAAATCCCGGCTAATTCTGCTGGGGTTCGAACCGTTACATCCACTACCCGGGGCGAACGTGTAACCCCGACGCCATGGAATCCTCAGTGAAGAGAAGGCCTTGGCTAATCATCACCAGGTTCAAGGGTTCGCGACCTGCAAAAAAGTTTGAAAACCGCTGGTGCCGATATATCACAAGTGCTTGAACAGAATATATATTCTTTAACATAACTCATCATCATTTCGATTCTGGCTTCTATTTTATCTTTTTTAACTGTAAGAACAGGCAAAGAAAAAGAAAAAGATTAATCGACTGTTTCTTATAGAGCAGGAACAGAAGAACAATTTATAACCCAGTTTTTATCTGTCTTGGCGCACGATGCTTAACCTTTCGTTTTGCGCCTATTTAAAACATTTGAGAATCACCTTGGCGCGTAGTGGCTTGTTCCTCTCATAGAACATGCTTTATTTTGTAGTGAAATTTAACGGTTGAACTCCCAGTTAATTTCCGGTTTTGCTTAACAAATACAGCCCTGAACCGCCTTAAGGTACAATAGTTGGCCTGTTCTGGGCATATTGTGTCCCGCCACGCCAGGAGGAAAATAACTTTTTTTGGAACAATTACAAATTTCTTATACACCGCTGTTAGAATAACAGCCTTGTCCTGTGCAAGAAGAAATGGGAGTTGGGTATATTCACAGTGGCCTGGTCTGTGCTGTGAACAATTTGACAGCTAGATCCGGGGAGGGGAAAAAAGGGCACTTCCACCCAGCTTACAGGAGGCTAGGTTTTCCAGCTTTAGAAGTAAATCCTTTGGAATATGCCAGTTTTCCCCGTTGACCTGGATCTTTTACCTAGTCATCGTGGAGCCGTCCGTGTGGAAATGAGGGAGAGTTAATTCGGCTGCTAGCATTAAATCTCACTGCACTTAATTGAGTTTTGCGGTCAACTCAACGTTCTTTTGACAGGGTTTATATATATATATATATATATATATATATATATATATATATATGGCAAGCCAATAGCCACACACTTTACCACTGCATCAAGTGCTTTACACACATCTTAGCTTATTTGCGAAAGTAGAAATAAAGATTTTTAAAAAGCAAATGAAAGCCTGGTGGGTTATCCCTGCTAAATGAAAGAAGAGAAAAGAATGGCGTCTTTGTTCAATAAAGGGCACGTAAAGGCATGCATATAAGTATAGTACATTCATTTTACAGTTATCTCCGTTTGAAAAGTAGCCAGCGTGAACAAGAAAACTGTATTACAAAATTTTTCAGCATTTTTACGTTAGTAAACTTTGGCCGCGCTGAATAAAACGATCTTTTTTTTTTTCACTGTAAAGGTCTATGTAAAAAGACGTACGTAATCCTTCGCATGATTATTCGCTTTAAAATATTAAATTACGGATTCTTTTCCACGAATCGCTTGGCGGAATTACTGTATGTCGTGAAAATAAGCCAAAAATTATGACTAATTAAATACGGAAAAACAGCGTCTAATTCTTTGATCTTCGAATCTTAAACTTTGTTACGAAGTTTGAAGTTTGTAGAAGGAAAGAGTTTTAAATGAAACTTTAAAAAGTACGTTCTGGTTAAATGGGTAGATCTAGAAAACTCGTCACTTTTTAAAAAAACATTTTGAAGATGGAGGATGGTTAAAACTGAAAGGAAATTTGCACTTTTTTTGTTGTATTACACAAACACATAAAAGAGATCTCTGTCATTGTTATTATGTGCTGTTATTTATCGGCTTATGGCTGTACATCCAAGGTGCTGTATTTGTTGAAACCCTGAGCAAAAGTTACCATTTGAACGGAAAGACTTGACTTTTCTTCTTCCTTTTTTTTAACGTTTAAACCCTACAGAAGAAATTTCACGAGTTTGTTGTATACAACTTATAGTTCTCCAACGGTAAACCAGCGCCTACAGTGTTGTTCCAGTGAAGTATCTGGTGTGGGGTGGGCGCCGAGGAAGTGATTGATTGTGTGTGCGTAGTGTTAATTTTTCCTAAACAAAAACAGTTCCAAATGAAGGGGAGGAAAAGAAGAAGGGGAAGGTACTGTGTTATTATCTGTGTAAGGGTAACATAGGATTCTCTGAGGGACTGATTCTTAACTCTCACGTTTAAGAAATGGGATTTGGTTGGGGAAGAGGGGGGCGGGGGGAGAGAGAATATAAGGCGTAAAACAAAAACAGACAGGTAGGTCATTAAGTAGGCAGGAAGAATAGGGAGAGGGGTGGAGGGGGGAGGGGGACAGAGAAAGATAATTTTACATAGAATTTAATAGCCAAATAAACAAATATAAAGTACCCGCCGGTTACCATAGAGACACGACGCATTTCTTGCCGCAAGCATTAAAGTGTTATCTCTAACTGCCAACTGCAATCCATTTTATTTAGTTATGCACGAGTAACGACCGAGTAAACTTTGTCCCTTTAGTGGACATTTCCGCCAGCTGTGATGTTCAGGGTGTGATTCGTTTTCTACAAGAAGAAGAACACAGCGCCACCGAAATTCATCGTCGATTGTGTCACGTGGACGGAGATAAGGTTATGAGTGAAAGTTCTATGGATTGGTGCAGGAAATTAATGCAAGATGAGAGATGACAATGTCAGCGCTCAATTGTGACTCGTTCAAAATGTCAAGCATGTCATGTGTGAAAAACGTCGTTTTCCTTACTGCCAGGACCTTGTGCCAAGCGATTACAGTCTCTTCAGCACATCTGACTAGTTACCCAACGCTTTGAAACCAACGAGGATCTAATGAATGGAGTAAACAACTGGTTAGATACCCCCGCGACGCCTTTCTTGGAAAGGGGTTTGCAAAAGCTTATGGCCACGGTACAAGTACCAGAATTTGTGTGACGACTATATGAAAAAAAAAAAGCAATACAGTTCATAAGTAAGTTTTGCGTGTAATAGCATTTTTCTCTAAGTTATATCAACAGTACGACTGTACCGTCAAGCTCTTATGTGTGAATATACTCTTTTCCCAGATGAGGAGACTCCAGATCAGTGTGGAAAGTGTAAGAAACGCGTCCGGCGACTCAGTTTCAGCAAGTTCTGTCGGCGCGACTTTGGTGAGTATTCGAGAGATTAGCACGTCAGCACTGATGGTCTGCTCTCTCTTGGTGTTTGTTGATAATGAGAGAGAGAGAGAGGCATATACCCACACATAAAAACATACATATATAGGCATGAAACTCCGTTGTAGAGAGTCATACAATAATACAGCTCTTCATATTTTTGGAAAATTGCACATCTGTACATTGATTGATTGATTGGCTATATGTGTCGTTTATTGACTGATTATGTATCATTGATTGATTGATTATGTATCACTGATTGATTGATGTGTCATTGATTGACCGATAATGTGTCATTGATTGGTTGATTATGTGTCGCTGATTCATTGATTGATTATGTCTCATAATTTCTCAATTTTTTTTTCATCCTTGCTGTCGCCAATCAGCTCCGGTTGCTTCCCCTTTCTCTACTCATCCCCATTAATCTAGATATTTATCTTTTTTTTTACTTTCCATGTCTTCCTAATTATAAAGTTTCTAGTTTTACATATATATATTTTTTTACTTTCCTGTCCGCCTAATTATAAAGTTTCTAGTTTTACTGATATTTATCTTTTACTTCCCTGTCCGCCTAATTATAAAGCTTCTAGTTTATACATAGATTTCGGTATCTGCAGACTCTGTATATATTTATCAACATATGCATATAGATAAGTATGTCTCCATATTTGCATATTTACTGGTATATCTCAGCTCTAGTATAGAGGCGACACAATATGTGGATATGAGAAGTAAACCTAGAATCGGTCCGGTGACCCAAATATCTATCCAGACGTCTGTTTGTCCCCTCAACACTGAAAGGTATTTGAGGGAGGAGACAAGACAAGAGAAAAGACAAAAATTCTGTCACAGGAAATCACGAAGTATAAAGAATGAAAATGTATACGAGTCGGAAAGACTCAAAGATTGCTTTGACCATCGAAAAAAAAACCAACAACAACAACAAACGACCCGGAAGAGCACCACAGTGGAAGAATGAGCATGCGCACTGAGGTGAGTCCATCCTGCATGTACAGCTATTGTTTGAAAGAAAAATTCAGAATGAACGCATGAAGAGATTTTATATAAGACCCGGAATGGAGTGAAGACGGTGTCCGAGGAGACAGTCAGCAACCCATAGCTGATATGCCAGAGTCAGGGTTAGTGAACCATAGCTGACCAAGACCCTGTCCCACCTCTCCGTGCTACCCCCAGTAACAAGCCTAGCCTGGCTAATGGGGCAGGGATCGCCAGTCCCCATGGTGGCGGAGTCTGCTAAAGAAGTATTGCACACCCCCTGCTTTTTTTTGCTGTACTCTGGGACTGAAAAAAAAAGCTGCCGTAACCCGCCCCCCACGCCGATGCGGTGTTGTGCTTCAACGCGTCTACAGCATGAGCTGCAAAAAACAACAGCTTGCAGTTACAGGGAGATTGTACAAGATCAAGTTCAAATAGGACCGGGGGGAAAAAGTTTGTTTGGTGCCCATTATCCACTCGAGGAAAATAATGATGATAGCTGGACTCATTTAGTGTCATGATCAAGAGGATATCGTATATAACATTAGTGGAGCTCTGTATACAGGAAAGTCTACGTCTTCTTTAGGCTTCATTTACGCCTCAAACCTATCACGTAAACTGAGACAGTTTTTCTTCTTCTTCAGTATTCTTCGAAATATTCGTAAAAAAATCTGAAGATGAAAAAAAAAAAAAGAGTAGGTCACAAAACGAATAAGTCGCAAAACGAGTAAGTCACACAGAAAAAAAAAAATATTAAAAACAAACCCAAAACGTCCACCTAGAAAATGACCAAGAACTCTCATAGAAAGTTTTAAAGTGGAAACAGGTGTACGACAGGGACGTTTGCTATCACCATTCCTATTTCTTCTAGCAGTCGATTGGATCATGAAAACCGCCACATAAGGGAGGAAAAAAAACGGGATACAACGGACATTGTGGAACCAACTGGAGGCCTTGACTTGGCAGATGATGTGGCACTTCGGCACACAGCCACACACAGAGAGAAGCTTCAGATCCTAAGCAAGAATTCAGCTAAACTGGGACTAACTATTTATTAACAGGCATAAAAAAAAAATCCCCAAAGATAAAGAAAAGTAATAGCACAAGCTACATTAAACTAAATTTATCAGATGTAAACTCTTGCTAATTTAGGATGTAAGTTATTGCTAATTTAGGACAGTACTAATGTAATGAATTGTAAGATCTTTTTTTTTTTGGACGGAATCTGAGGTAGTTGTTTATTTGTTTCCAACTTTCAGGGCATAAACCCTAAAATATGCTCTGCTGAATGTAGTTTGCTGTCTTGTGTGTTTGGATAGAAGGAGAAGAAAATAATGTTTGGCTTAGGAGAAAATAATGTATGGCTTCTGGAGAACATAACGTATGGCCTCCGGAGAAAATAATGTATGGCTGCTGGAGAACATAATGTATGGCCTCCGGAGAAAATAATATATGGCTTCTGGAGAACATACGTGTGGCCTCCGGAGAAAATAATATATGGCTTCTGGAGAACATAATGTATGGCCTCCGGAGAAAATAATATATGGCTTCTGGAGAACATAACGTATGGCCTCCGGAGAAAATAATATATGGCTTCTAGAGAACATAATGAATGGCTTCAGGAAAAAATAATGTATAGCATCAGGAGAACATAATGTATAGCTTCTGGAGAATATAATGTATGGCTTCTGGAGAAAAATAATGTGACTTCTGGAGAACATAATGTATGGCTTCTGGAGAAAAATAACGTGGCTTCTGGAAAACATAATGTATGGCTTCTGGAGAAAATAATGTATGGCTTCTGGAGAAAATAATGTACGGGTTCTTGAGAAAATAATGTGGCTTCTGGATAACATAATGTATGGCTTCTGGAGAAAAATAATGTGACTTCTGGAGAACATAATGTATGGCTTTTGGAGAAAATAATGTATAGCTGCATGAAGAAATAATGTTTAGTTGTGAGGAGACAATCCATGTTTGGAAAGGAGGAGAAAACTCTCTTTTTAAGTTTGAGGAGAAGATCGTGTTTAGCTGCATGAGGAAATAATGTTTGGCTTTATGAGGATCTATGATTTAGGAATGATTCAGAGTAATGAACAATCAGTGTTTCATTGATAAAGTAGTAAGTAAAGGTAACCCTGTCATGCCTTAGAGGCACATGGGGATATGGTGTTAGTGCCCATATTTTCCTTGACCTGTCAGCACACTAGAGGGTGATATGGTCAGTATCACGCCTGGCTGTCTTTTCCTTCCCCAACTCCAGAAGAAGTCGGGTACCCATTTGTACAGCTGGGTGACTGGGGTACCGCCGGCCGGATTCGAACCCCCGACCTTCGCCATGAGAGACCATTGCACTAACCATTTCGCCACTCAGACACCCGTTTCATTGATAGTTCTGGTTAAATTGGGTACAGGTCTGTGTCAGTAACAATAAACCCTTGTTGCCCCTGGCAGCGATCCTTTTTATTCTGCATATTTTGTCTCATATTTATTATTGTTGTTGTGATCAAGCGAAAGGGAGAGTTAAATCGCTTTCGGCTAATATCAGGTAGGAACAGAAGGGTTACCCACCTGAGGAAAGCTTTTCTTATTCTGCTGCTCATCTCTGGAATACCCTCCCATCCTGTATAATAAAAAAAAAACAACTATACTCCTTCCTATAATCGCAAACTAAACTTTTCCAATATCTATTTGATGTTTACTACATGCCTCCATGAATCATACAACTTAAAAGTTATTTTAGACTGCTCTTACAGACACCGAATTCAGGTAATTGTTTATTCTGAATAGTACCGAGGTTTTTGTTTGGTAGATAGTCATTTATATATGTATGTAGTTACTTTCTGTTTCTTTAGTTTCTTTCACTTAACAAAACAGCTGAGAAACACATAAATGCCTTTGAATGTAAATGCTACAGAAGAGTTCTTCATATATCATGGACATAAAAAAGGAAAAAATATATCCATACTACAATAACTTAATATTGAAGAAGGCTGGCTAGTAAAGAGGATTAAAGAGAGAAAACTTAAATATTTTGGACACATTAAATGTCATGATAATCTAGAGAAGACCGTCTTGGAAGGGTACATAATGAGAAAAAGAGAGGAAGACTAAGGCGAAGATGGCTACAAGACATCGTTGATGATCTGTAAATGGATGCATCAGCAGCAGGCCATCTTGCTCACAACCGAGAGGCGTACAGGAGTGCTGTTAGGGAGGCAAAGTTCCGCAAGGGACATGCAAATGAATGAATGAATAAATGAGTTACTTTCTGTACTGAGTGCATAGATAAGACTGAAACGTAAATGTTATATTTTATTTTACGTCTCTCAGCTTCAGTGTTAATTTTGTTTGTTATATGAGCAGCATATTTGTAGAATGTCTAAAACAGAGTAAAAGCTGTATGATAAAGGGCAAAATGTCAGACGGGCCTGCGTGCTAAGTTCTTAGCCCTTTTGAAATAAAGATCAGTCAATCAATATATCCCCCAGTCAGGGTTAGGGCACGAACACTATTTAATGAGTCAAAACCCCTCAGCTTCTAATAGAAGTCACAAGTCGTCAGTGCTATCCGTCTTGTCTATCTACAAAGTCCCCACAGCTTGGCCACACGATGAATACAACCACGCGCTCCTCAGTGGCACATCATCATCTCAGCTTCTCAATATTATATTATTATCATCATCTCTCTCCCTCGCGCATTCATCCATTCCACGCCACCACATTTAGATGAAACATACCAGTTTTATCTTAGATTTTGCGAGTGCTCCTAGATAAGAAAATGCCTCAGTTTTATCTTTGATTTGTAAGTCCTCTCTCTCTGTCTGTCTGTCTGTCTGTCTGTCTGTCTGTCTGTCTGTGTGTGTGTGTGTGTGTGTGAGAGAGAGAGAGAGAGAGTGAAAGAGACACAGAGAGAGGGGGGGATTACATTTTTTTCTCTGTCCGTCATACTTCAGCCACTGAACACCCGAAACGCTCTCTTTGTTCTGCTCATAATAACCTCCCTTCCACACCAACTAACCTTTAACCACATCATGAGCTAGTTCCCGGCTGCTTATTTGAGAATAACAAACTTGCCAATAATCCGACCTGGTCACTGACGGACTTCTGGTATTAGTCCTCGTGAATATTCATCTGGCTTTAGTCAGCACTAGTTAATGACACGGCCGGTTTAACTCGGTGCCCAAGTAATCTGGACATCGATCCATCATCGCACAGAACACAAGATATGTAATCAGTGACCACGTGTAGCCAGCATCGAGATTTAGTTGGTTTTTTTTTTTAATTTTATGTTTATATTTATCTATATTTTTAAAAAAGGTTCCGATATATACAGTATTTTATGTTATAGCTTCTATAGACTCCAATGAATTGAAGATTTAAACATTTTTTTTTCGAGGGGGAGGGGTTATAAACTCAGACATACAAAGCCACGTCGAGTTTCAAATGTTGAGTGGCAGTAAACAACAATACCTGTGTGCATTAATTGTAATGCCTCCCCCACATACAACACACACACACACACACACACATATATATATATGCACTCATACACATAAATGCTTTTTAAATGTAAATGCTACAGAAGCGTTCTTTAAATATCAGTTTCAGTCATTTGCATGTCCCTTGCGGAACTTTGCCTCCCTAACAGCTCTCCTGTAGGCCTATCGGTTGTAACCAAGATGCCCTGCTGTTGCCATTTGCAGATTATAAACGGTGTCTTGCAGCCATCTTCGCCTTGGCCTTCTTTCTCTTTCTTTTTTCCACGACGGTCTTCCTCTAGATTATCATTACGTTTAATGTGTCCAAAATATTTAAAGTTTTCTCTGTTTAATCCTCTTTACTAGCCAGCCTTCTTCAACATGAAGTTCTTGTAGTGTGGATATATTTGTCGTAAGTCGGGGACTGTCTCAAGACACGGATATCACAGCATAGCTGCAGTCTTTTTCCACAGAGTCAATGAAAACATTTGTTGAGGCCAAACGAAGAACAAAAAAAAAAAAAAAGATCATTTGTCTGCACAGATGATTAGAATCTTGGATAAACTAAAACAGTGCGTTTTCGTGAAACAGTAACAAAATCCCATTTCTTGAGGTAGCCTGTGGTCGTTTCAACAGAGTCACGGATGGCCAGCAAGAAGTAAATTATTAAGTGTCCAAGACTTAAATTCAGATAACGGTTCCGGCATTCAGATCACAGCTGAGGTGAAGGGTGATTCATTAGGAGAAGGCAGCCAGCACCATCCCTGTGATTGCTGGTTGTCTGTGGTAATTAGAGCCGGAAGGCCCGGGACATTTTGTTTCACGCTTCCCGTCAGAGATGAAGCTTGTGGCGAATTATGACGAGTGACCGACTTGTGATGACTTCAGAAAGGGGTGACTGCCATGTTAATTCCCAGTGCTTTCTAAATTTTGACATTCTTAGATTGTAAAACATCTATACTGACACTAAGAAGAAGCAGTTCGAGTTGAAAATAGAACTGGAAAATATCAACATATAAAACAAGGGTTGCGACAAGGATGTATACTATCTCCAGACCTTTTTTCTCTGCACAGCGAGAATATTCTAAGAACGATCATCACAGAACCAGGCATAAAAATTAGAGAATACAATATTAAAAACCTTCGGTATGCTGACGACACAGTACTGATAGCTGAGAACCAACAAGACCTGCAAAATCTCTTGGATAAAGTCGCCAAAGAAAGTGAACAGAGAGGCCTTACTTTGAACATCAAAAATATAGAGACTATGATTATATCTAAGAAACAGAATCCACCAGCATGCAGTACAAAATTAAAGGAAACTATTCTAAAGCAGGTGGAGAAATTCAAATACCTTGGAGCAGTAATAACTTCAGATGGGAAATGCGAAACAGAAATTAGGAACAGAATAGGCCAAGCAAAGACTGCATTTCAGAGAATGAGAAACATATTAGTTAACACATCCTTATCAATGAATGTTAGAAAACGAGTCCTAAAATGCTATATTGAACCTATCTTGTTATATGGGAGTGAATCATGGACAATAGGCAAGTCTGCACAAAAATCATTGGAAGCAGCAGAACAGTACTTTAAAAAATACACATACACGCAAATATGGACCTTAGAGAACAAACACTTTTTTAAAATACACATACACGCAAATATGGACCTTACAGAACAAACACTTTTTAAAAAATACACATACACGCAAATATGGACCTTACAGAACAAACACTTAAAAAATACACATACACGCAAATATAGACCTTACAGAACAAACACTTTTAAAAAAATACACATACACGCAAATATGGACCTTACAGAACAAACACTTTAAAAAAAATACACATACACGCAGATATGGACCTTACAGAACAAACACTTTAAAAAAAATACACATACACGCAAATATGGACCTTACAGAACAAACACTTTTAAAAAAATACACATACACGCAAATATGGACCTTACAGAACAAACACTTTAAAAAAAATACACATACACGCAAATATGGACCTTACAGAACATGTGTGCTTATCGTTACCGTGGCCAGCTATGCAGCCCCAACATTGATAAAGTCAACGATGAGAGGAAGGAACTCAGCACGATGACGTTTGGCAAATCCCACATCAGTATTTATCTTCTTGGTACTCATTTTTAGCGATAATGTGTGGCACTCTGATTTTTGCGATGCGCCTTCTGACTTGGTACCTCCGACTTCAGCACATTTCTTTGCTAGGGCAGACTGTGGTCTTGCCTAGACTGCCATGAAGACAGTGGTGTAGGCTGGCCTGGCCAAAACTGTGTTTTTCAACCTCTGGTGGCTGTACTTAAGCCCCTTCTTCACGTTAGGCTGACTTTGAGAAAGTTCCACAGAGACACTCAGACTTTGAGATGAGGAATCTGATGACTGCTTCAGTGATATCCATTCCCCGCCACCTGTAGTCCACTAGCTCTGTTTTGTTTACCTAATATTGATAGCCATTGTTGTAGAGACCCATAGGGCTTGTCACATCCTGGATTCATTGGTTTCACATCAGACTTTTCTCATCCCCGCCAGCGATCTCCATGTCCCCATCCATCCACCATCCTGACATTACATTTTACAAAAATAATAGTGTTGATTGCTACAGGTTTCTGGAATGCAGAAGTAGGTCACAGTTTTTAAGCAGTCATATCTATGTTCCCTTAAAATAAGTGTGTTCGTAACAAAGTTGTTCCCATGGGACAACAGTAGATACCTGCCTGCTTCAAAACCGTCTCATTTTCACATGCTTATCAGCTCATCAGCAGAGAGTAAATAATACTTAAACTTTTTCATTAACGATATCTTGGACGAGACGTCAACACTACTACTACTACTACTACTACTACTACTACTACTACTACTACTACTACTATCCTCTCGTGCCGTTAAACGTCACATAGGGCTCGCAAAGTGTTTCACCACTTTTTGGTGAATTCGTTGCGAGTTTCCATAACAAGTTCATCCCCCCCCCCCCCCAATCTAGAGTCACTTCTAGATAGATCCCAGGATAAGGTTGTTAGCTTTATGCGCGCGCGCACACACACGCACACACATATAAATACCTTTGAATGTAAATGCTACAGAAGAGTTCTTCAGATATCATGGAGACAAAAAAGAACAAATATATCCATACTACAAGAACTTAACAGTGAAGAAGGCTGGCTAGTAAAGAGGATTAAAGAGAGAAAACTTAAGTATTTTGATCACATTAAACGTCAAGAGGATTTAGAGAAGACCGTCTTGGAAGGGTACATAATTTGAACAAGAAAGAGAGGAAGACCAAGGCGAAGATGGCTGCAAGACATCGATGATTGATCTGCAAGAAAAAATGAGGACATCAGTAAGTGACCATTCTGTGACGCTGCAAAATAACGTGAAATTTCTGTTCAAGGATGTATTGTCCCTGGGCACCCGAATACACACCCAGAGTCTGTGTGAATGCGTTTTCGGTGAGCAATCTGAGCTAGAACTTAGAAAAATCTAAAGAGTACTAGATTTTAGATGTAAATAACCTTACTTGTGTATAGAACCACGCTAAAGAAAGCATAAAGGGGACTTGACAATCTAAAAGTCTTGTGTAAATTATAGTTTTTTAATTCTCACATCGAACAGTACCCTTTTCCTATAATCCAAAATTTTCATTGTATAAAAATAAATAAATAAATAATAGAAAAAAAAATTTCAATTAAACAAATAAAAATCTTATCTTATATCTTATATCCTTCCCGTGCCGTTAGACGTCACATAGGGCTCGCAAAGTAGTTCGCCAATTTTTCCTGTCTTCGGCGAGTCTTTCAACCTCATCAAAGGATTTTATGCCTGTTAACTTGGCCTCTCTTAATAATGTTCTCTTCAGAGTTTCACGCGGTCTGCCCCTTTTTCTTCGGCCTGTTGTGTTCCACTTGATAGCTTGTTTTGGGATTCTCTGCTCATTTCTTCTCATCAAGTGGCCAACATATGTCCATCTCCTTTTCCTGATCACCCGTGAGACTGGTTGTTGTTCAGTCATCTGTCTTATCTCTGCATTGTTCTTGAATTCATTCCACTTGATGCCGAGTATTTTCCTTAGGCATTTGTTTTCAAAAGAGTCTAATTTCTTTTCTATTTCTTTAGTTGTTTTCCAGCTTTCGCATGCATAAATGAGGGTGGATATTACATTTGAATTGAATAGTCTTAACTTGGTTTTTGTGCTTATAACTTTTGAATTCCATATGTTCTCAAGATTCTTGAAGATTGATGCTGCTTTTGCAATTCTGATCCTAACTTCCTTTCTAGTGTCACCATCCTGGTCTATGTAGCTGCCAAGGTATGCAAATTGATTGACTTCTTCAATATCTGTCCCTTCTATGTGTATTTTTCCATTTTGATTGATGGGAATTTTCATTATTTTTGTTTTGTCCTTGTTAATTTCAAGTCCTATTTTGCTAGCCAGTGAAGATAGGCTATCTGTTTTTTCTTGCATGGAATTCACATTATTACTGATAAGAGTTATGTCATCTGCAAAATCAAGATCTTCTAGTTGGGTCCCATGTACCCAGTCAATACCTGTGTTACCTGTGCAGCATTTTTTCATTATGAAGTCTATTGTAATCCCAAAAAGTAAAGGAGACAGTATACATCCTTGTTTCACGCCTGTTTCAATCTGGAACCATTCACTCATCCCTTCTTCTGTCTTGACTGCACAACCATATCCATTGTATAAGTCCTTAATGATGTTGACAATTTTAGATGGTATTCCATATAGACATAAAATTCTCCATAATGAATCTCTGTGTATGCTATCAAATGCCTTCTTAAAATCTATGAAATTCAGTATTAATGGTTTCTGCTTTTCAATATGTTCTTCAAGTATTATTCTGAGAGTAAAGATCTGGTCGAGACAGCTTCTCCCTTTTCGAAATCCTGCTTGTTCTTCTCTCATTGCAGTATCCACTATATATTTAAGTCTATTCAAAATGACCTTGCAAAATACTTTTGACACAACTGATATTAAGGTTACTCCTCTCCAGTTGTTACAGTCACTAAGGTTGCCCTTTTTTGGTATTTTCACAATGATTCCCTTCTTCCAATTAGAAGGGACCTTTTCTTCTTTCCAAATCTTGTTAAACATTCTCTGTAGTTGTCTCATGTTGTCAGTATTGATAGCTTTTAGCATCTCGGCTGTTATTCCATCTATAAAAATAAAAATAGGGTCATAAAAATAATTTTAGAATATTATCTGCTATAGTATACAAAGTGAAGATAGAGGGGATATAATGACAGGCCTAACCGGTGGTTCCAAAACTTTTTACATTTAAGGACCACTTTTCCAACTTTTATAAGTTATGGACCATCAGTTTTTATGTAGCATCGCTGAGCACTGAATCCGTCATTGTTTTTACTCAAATATGGCACTTAGGCCCATATTTCCAAGACCTTCGGCACATGAAAGTGTGATGTGGGGCTGCTGGTCGCAAGAGATTTCCACTTCTGTAGGTCATTCGCTACCTTCTTGACTGTTTCCCATGTCAGGTCTTTGTTTATCAGCAATTTTCTCTACAATTTTCTCTGTTGTACGTCTCCATGTCTCTTCAGGTCGTCCCATGCTTCTTTTTTGCCCTATGGAATTCATATAAAAACTGTTCGTGGTAATGTTTCGCCTGTCATTTTCATAATGTGGCCAATTCATTGCCATTTTCTTCTTTCTGTCATTGTCAACAGTGGTGTCATGTCTGCCTTTAATAAAAGGTCATTATTAGTGGTATTTGACCAGAACACCCTTTTTGTCTTGGCGGCCTGGTTGGCTAATTGGTTAGGCCTTCAGACAACTCATCCAGTGGTACCGGGTTCAAGTCCCAAAAAGGCTCTAGGCTCCACCCAGCCTCTAAATATGGATACGACAGAAATACGAGAAGGCAAATGCGGCCAGATCTGATACTTCCCACATCGCACTTTCATTTGCCGAAGATCTTGGAAATATTGGCCTAACACTGTACCCCCAATGTGTCTTAATGACATGGAAACGGGGATTTTACTTTGACCTTACTACTTTATCTTACGTAGATGCTTGGTTTGGAAATATGCTTTATTAGGATCAATAAACGTTTGAACTAGATACTCCCTCGCTGAGATAAAAGCAAAGGTTTTTCAGCCAAGCAACCACCGAGCCTTATACGTTACCGAACATAGTCTCAGAGAGAAACTACGCTAGCTCAAGCAGACTGGACCCCCAGAGCTAGACCTATCTACACCGTTTTTAAGGACCAGGACTTGTGATGAGCACGCAGCCAGTGGCAGCTGTTCCTTGACATTTTCTGTGTTTGATCACGCGACAGAATTCTCACATTTTTGTTTGATCACATGAAAGAATTCCAAATCTTTCCTCACCCACCTCTATTTCTGAACGCCTTCCGGCAACTTCCATTTCCTGCCCCCAAGGCCTGTCTACACTTGACAGCCAGTGAAGGAGGGACAACAACAAAAAGAGGTAGGACTTGTTATATCCTCACCGTGAATGGTCAACACATGATGCAGAAATCTTCTTGCTCGTACTTTGATATGCCCCCTCTTCCATCTGCCCTGATTGTTTTGTTTTTTTTTTACATTTTTTCTTCCGTGGTGCAAACCAGCTCACACATCTGCTAGACGGGGGGAGAGGGGGGTCCTTAACCATATTATAGTTACATTCAGTGGGATTGCTTAATATGTTGTCATACCTTCTCTTTCCCCCCCCCCCCTCCTACTCCTTTCGCAAGAATGACTAAATCATCGTCGTCGCTTATCGGTCTTCTTAGGTCAGGGATTCTCAACCAGTCAGGGATTCTCAACCAGTGGGTCACCTGGGGAATTCAAATATTTCAGACAATGATGGATTACTTACCACCCAGGCCCCCTTCAGACAGAGATGGATTAATTAATGGTAGTCCAAACTCAACAGACACCTGAACGAATTCAAGAAGTCCGCAACGCATTGCTGAGTAACCCTCGGCGATCAGCTGTTAGGAACGCTTCGGCACCTGGCATCCTCTTACTGTTAATAGTGATCTTTATGTGCAGATGCTAACTGAATACTTCATTCCAGATTTCTTAAGAAATAAGAGACTAATATGATTTCAACAAGATGGAGCAACTGCCCACACAGCCCGTCAGTCCATGGCCATGCTACGACAAGCATTTCCCAGTCGTCTTATTTCCAGATTTGGGGATATTCATTGGCCGGCAAGGTCACCGGATTTATCGGCCGCAAACTCCTTTTTTTGGGGGGTATCTCATGAATAGGGTGTATGCTAGTCGACCACAGTCAATTTCAGACCTAAAAGATCGAATCCGACACTGTTCAAGATATCCCTTTGAACATGTTAAATGGTGTTATGCAGGAATTTTCCAGACGCCTGGCTAAATGTATCAAATGTAATGGCGGTCATCTAACCGGCGTAATTTTCAAAACCTAAATATGATTGTCAGTAATAAGAAAAATACCCACTTTTCTGAGTTTCATTTCACTTTTTTTTAAAACCAAAACATGTATAGTGCTTATTTATTTTCCATTTTTAAAATTCAGCTATGCTTTATGCCGGACCCTATATTACATTCAACGGCATCAGATGATGCTGATCTCCACCACCACCTAAGAACTTATTCGCCTGTTCCTGGAAGCAGATGAAACTCATAATTTCGTTGACTTAGTAAATTTAAACATTTAATAATTCAGAAAGAAACAAAAAACGAAAGGAAAGGAAAGGAAATGAAAGATAATCAACAAGAAATTGAGTTTCGCAAATGAAACTGTCTCTTTCACTTTAAATATATTGACATGCTGAATTCATACAGCAACCTCACAACATACTTTAAGATGTTTCATCCACAGAGAGTTAATCTAGCGAAGAATGTTGAATCATATCTTCCACGTTAATCAAATTCACGCGGTGAGGGCAAGTTTCTGCTTCGTTTTCTGATGCCTTGTCTTTTCGCCCTTTCAGCACAGTTGTATCATGCGGGCCAAGAGAACACAGACAGACAAAAAAGGAATTTGCTAAAAACGTACTTTCTGTTCTACTGGACAGACTGACTTTCTGAACACTTTCTGTTCACCTGAAAGTCAAATCACTTAACTTTCCTTCCAAAAAAGGGTAGTTCTGACAAAAAGTACAGGAAAATATCCCCATCAAGGGAAAGTACACAAAAATGTATGGAGACAAATTACAGATAACATTTACCACCATAAAAAATCCCATTGTAATGCGGAAAAAGAGCATAGCAAACCACAATTTTCAGGATCCGAACAGGACATTACAGACTACAAGCCCATCTACGTACGTGAAAGGTTGTTCAAACCCATTCTCTGCGCATGCTAAAACTGTATGAAGACTTCAGAACACATCTCACTGATCTGTGCTGTCAATAGAGATTTTCAGTGTTGTCCTCTGTGAACAAAAGAATATCCTTCTTTTAACTATCCACGCTGCCATCGTTGGCATTCTTTCAATCTTTTTTGTACAATCTGTGCTCACCCAGCAGTTTGTACAGTCTGTGCTCAACTGAGGTAGTTTGTACAGTCTGTACTCAACCAAAGCAGTTTATACAGTCTGTGCTCAACCAAGGCAGTTTGTACATTTTGTGAGTTACCAAAGCAGTTTGTACATTTTATAGTCAGCAAAGGTAGTTTGTACAGTTTGTGCTCAACCAAGGCAGCTTGTACAGTCTGTACGCAACTACAACCTAACGATGTCGCAAAGAACAAAACCACAGAAACAAAACATGTTTGAAAACGAGAAAAGCTACAGCCAGCAAACCTCGACAGTTGCTGGGACAAGAAAGATTCATCCAGCAAACCTCGACAGTTGCTGGGACAAGAAATATTCATCCAGCAAACCTCGACAGTTGCTGGGACAAGAAAGATTCATCCAGCAAACCTCGACAGTGCTGGGACAAGAAAGATTCATCCAGCAAACCTCGACAGTGCTGGGACAAGAAAGATTCAGCCAGCAAACCTCAGCAGTGCTGGGACAAGAAAGATTCAGCCAGCAAACCTCGACAGTTCTGGGACAAAAAAGATTCAGCCAACAAACCTCGACAGTTTCTGGGACAAGAAAGATTCAGCCAGCACAACCTCGACAGTTGCTGGGACAAGAAAGATTCAGAATTCACGCAACAACGCTTACAGAAGATGAGTTCCAATGAAAGAAAAGCACACACACAAACAAACAAAAACAAGTTAAATATAGCGTTGCCAAGAAGCCAGTAATAATTTCCTTCCTGTTTCCAGTTAAACTCATGCCTTCGGCCCCCCCCCCCCCAACTCCTGCATGTCCGCTGACAACTGCGTACACACCTTTGTTCGCATGTTTTCACTCACAGCAACAACTCAGGGCGCAGCGCGGCTCTTAAATCAATGCACGGCGCACACAAGTACCGCCACGTGCCTCCAGTTAACTCGCGCAAACTTCATAGCTTCCAGTCGCACGCACGTGCAGAGATTTCTTCTTCGCAAATTTCAGAGTCTTCGCTCGAAGCCAGCACTTGAAGACGTGTCTAATTCTTAAAGATAATGGCTTCACCATTTCACATACAAACACACGCCAAAGAAAAGAGAAAAAATAAAAAAAAACCAAAAAACTTTTCTTAACTTGTGAACGAATTTGATACCGCGAACTGAGTAATCAACATAGAAGTGGAATCGTAGAGGCAGCGCGTAATGGAACACGTGGCTCCAGCATGACCAGCGGAGATTTTTAACCTTGGCTAAGAAAACCACATGGTGAGAACATGAGAACCGCTCTCTGGATAGTTTTAATGTTCTAAAAAGAATTGTTAGATCAGATTAAAAAAAAATCTTTCAGCTGTTCTGTTCCTAAACTGGCCATATGAAGAGCGAAACAAAGCTTACCTAGTAGAAATGATGATGACGATGATGATTGTGATGATGATGATGATGATTTTGACACTTTGCAGAAGCACGATGTTATAGGAACACAACGAAGCGTCTTTAAGCGTGAAAAAATTTAGAACCCATGAGAACAAGTGTAAAAGACTGAAAAAAAAAACATGGAGGGAGCGTACTTCATCTTCCGCCGCCTTGGACAAAGCTAATAATCCGGTGTATTACGAAGTAGAGCCGTAATTACGTGAAACAAGAGCACGGAACGGATATAAGAGGCACAAGCTTATGTGAGTTTTTAGACAGGAGTAAGAATCGGTGCCAGTCGAACGATTACTTACCAGCTGTATTGAGCCACGGACTGTAGAGAAAAGCTTCCTTTAATCTCACCAACGCTTTGACTAAAGCACTTCACCAAGCGCAGATAACACACTCAGACACTTCACCAAGCGCAGATAACACACTCAGACACTTCACCAAGCGCAGATAACACACTCAGACACTTCACCAAGCGCAGATAACACACTCAGACACTTCACCAAGCGCATATAACACACTCAGACACAGGTGCAGACAACACACTCAGACACTTCACCAAGCGCAGACAACACACTCAGACACAAGTGCAGACAACACACTCAGACACTTCACCAAGCGCAGACAACACACTCAGACACAAGTGCAGACAACACACTCAGACACTTCACCAAGCGCAGACAACACACTCAGACACAAGTGCAGACAACACACTCAGACACAAGTGCAGACAACACATTCAGACACAAGTGCAGACAACACACTCAGACACAAGTGCAGACAACACACTCAGACACTTCACCAAGCGCAGACAACACACTCAGACACAAGTGCAGACAACACACTCAGACACAAGTGCAGACAACACATTCAGACACAAGTGCAGACAACACACTCAGACACAAGTGCAGACAACACATTCAGACACAAGTGCAGACAACACACTCAGACACAAGTGCAGACAACACATTCAGACACAAGTGCGGACAACACACTCAGACACAAGTGCAGACAACACATTCAGACACTTCACCAAGCGCAGACAACACACTTAGACACGTGATGCTCTTGACACACCTGCTTGCATCAGTTGTACAGTGTGGAATGTGATAAGCCCGGGGGGGGGGGGAACACACGATAAACAAAGCAGATCCGATTTAATTATATTGTGAAAAACAAGAATGTGTTTTCATTTGGGAATGGGCGTTTTCAGCAAAAGGTGTATCAGAAGCCAAGTGCAGGCTGCACAATGTGTGTACACAGGCTGTCTGCATTGGTAAGATTATGGTCTTTGACAAAGCCACAAGTTTGTCATCGTTGTATTTATTTCTAATCGGGAAGCATGGGCTATGATTTGATACAACTTTCTGGACTAAAATGATTATATATATATATATATATAATCATTTTCTGTGGGCCATTTCAGTTCTAGTAACGCCCTTATAATCTATTTGTCCCTTGTCTTTGTGACATTTCAGTTCTAGTATATGTTATACATTTAATGTTGCCATGTTATTTTACAATGAATTTTACATCTTTTTTTTTTTCGTCATGTTATTTTACAAAGAATTTTTATACGTCTTTTGTTGTTACGTTTTTTTTTTACGATGAAATTTTATATATCTTTTGTTGTCACGTTTTTACAATGAATTTTTATACATCTTTTGTTGTCATGTTTTTACAATGAGTTTTTATACATCTTTTGTTGTCACGTTTTTTCCGTTGAATTTTGCAGTTTCCACTGCAGTTGCCTACTTCTAAAATATTATTTGCAGTCCGTTACGAATAGAAATGTATACACAGTAATATTTATTATTTATAGCAAAATCAAAATATTGTTTATGATAAATATTGTTTCATGTATCATTCTGTGAGTGCCGGATTTAGCCTGGGTGAGACCCTAAGCTACATAATTCTTGGAACCCCCGTATTACATATATCAATTTTTTTTTAAATTCTGAAATTTTATGAGGCTTTAAGCCGGTCTAAGAAATAAAGGCTTAACACCATAGAACCAACGTGCCTTAATGGCATGTAAACCGGGATTTTACCTTTACCTGGGCTGTAACGTGTTTACCATATACCTAAATCCGACACTGCATACAGTATTTGATTAAATTCTCCGTGTTGCTGACTAAAACATTAATGTTTATGATTTTTATTCTCTCCCCTCGCAGCTGCTCAGGTACAGATACTGTCACGTGTCAAAGATGACCAATGGATAAAGTTCACTGTGGCAATCGTCGGGTCCTACCAGAAGGGAACCACCGACCGAACTCCACGAAAAGCAGAGACGTACCTGTGGGTGCCGAAGACAGACCTGGCGTGTAAGTGTCCCAAAGTTCGCCTGGGACGCTTTTACCTGATTGTGGGCAAGTATCGACCTGAAGATAAACACAGACCTGGTTTCGTGGTAGACAGAACAGCCACTGTCATACGCTGGAAGGACAAGTGGCAGCGACGCCTCCGACGTTACCTCAAACAAGAGAACCGTGGGAAATGTACATGATGACCTTCAGAGATATTTGTCCTCAGATTCTAAAGGAGGACATAGAAAAACTCTCCAAGAAACTAGAAAACAGTGACTCGTTTATATTTTTGTCTTCATCATTTCGGACCAGAATCATTTTACTTTCCTCATTTCAAGCAACGATGAAAGTTCTGGATGTTCTTTTTCATGTAATGCTAGGCTTTTTTTTCTACTTTCATCGAAGATTTCCAAAAGCGAGTAAATTTACTCGGCTAATGGGCATCTGGAGTAGCAGTAATTTTGACAAAGTGGACAGACGGTATGAGCCAAAATGGATGCATCTCGGTACACACCTGATTCTGAAACTGATCTTCTATCATAGCAGACGCTGGCACTGAGCAGAAACTTATATCAAGAACGGAAGGTTGAATAAGCCTCGTTTTAATCTGCCGTGACAGGGGTGTTAGAGACTACCTAGGACAGGTGTGAAGTTCGTGCAAGGTATGCTCTACACCTCACATCTCGTGCCAGGCTCAAAAGGAAAATACCTAAGCTGTCGTAAGCAAACAGGCTCATATCTGAATTTATCACATGAATCACAGCTAAATTTGACGTAACCACGTGACACCTGGATATCGTGGAAGTCAAGATCTGACGTGCAGTAAAATGACTGCATTGTTTTGAAAGAAAAAAAAGAACATTTTTCATCTTTTTTTATATATGATTTTTATTATAAATTTATTCACTTCCTACCTCGAAAGGGAGTATTTATCCATAATAATTATATGGGTAGTTTTATACCGTTGTTTGTATTTCAAGGTTTTTTTTTTGTTTTGTTTCTAGTTTCGCATCTTGTCTTAGTGTTGTAAATCCATTCAAATGTCGCTCATATAGAACACAACCTCCTATATTTATCTTTGTCCAGCATGTCTATAAATAATGAAACAACATAAGCGTGCACAGAACTACATCAAGTAGGTAAAAATGAAAAAAAAATGTAAAGGTAATCCTGTCATGCCTTAGAGTACATCACACAGGAATCGTGTGAAATCTTGGCAGTGAATATTTCACATCAAATCTCTTCTGGAAAGTCGTTAGCGTTAGTGAATAGTATATCAGATCTCATTTTGGTCATTATTTTAATGATAATTTTCTTCGAATTAAAAATATTAAAATCCGGATGCGGACCCACCAACCGAAGAGGGTAATCGATCATCTTTGCATGCGGGCTGTAATCATCTTGTTCCACCCTGCGTCTCCAGAACCAATGAAATTAAAGATTAGATTCAAAGGACAAGTCGGAGATTTCCGATGTCTTCTTCCTGTTCCTTTATGATGAAGATTTGACTGTTATTTTCTGGCTATTTTAGCATAGTGCTATACAATCTATTCTTCACCGCTCCTTGTAGTGCTATACAATCTATTCTTCACCGCTCCTTGTAGTGCTATACAATCTATTCTTCACCGCTCCTTGTAGTGCTATACAATCTATTCTTCACCGCTCCTTGTAGTGCTATACAATCTATTCTTCACCGCTCCTTGTAGTTCTATACAATCTATTCTTCACCGCTCCTTGTAGTGCTATACAATCTATTCTTCACCGCTCCTTGTAGTGCTATACAATCTATTCTTCACCGCTCCTTGTAGTGCTATACAATCTATTCTTCACCGCTCCTTGTAGTGCTATACAATCTATTCTTCACCGCTCCTTGTACTGCTATACAATCTATTCTTCACTGCTCCTTGTACTGCTATACAATCTATTCTTCACTGCTTCTTTATGATGAAGATTTGATTGTTATTTTTCTGGCTATTTTATCATAGTGCTATACAATCTATTCTTCACCGCTCCTTGTAGTGCTATACAATCTATTCTTCACCGCTCCTTGTAGTGCTATACAATCTATTCTTCACTGCTCCTTGATGATGAAGGTTTACAATCTATTCTTCGTCTTTCCTCGATGGTGTAGGTCTACAGTCTATTCTTCGCCGTTCCTTGATGATGAAGGTTTACAATCTATTCTTCGTCTTTCCTCGATGGTGCAGGTCTACAGTATATTCTTCGCCGTTCCTTGATGATGAAGGTTTACAATCTATTCTTCGTCTTTCCTCGATGGTGTAGGTCTACAGTATATTCTTCGCCGTTCCTTGATGATGAAGGTTTACAATCTATTCTTCGTCTTTCCTCGATGGTGTAGGTCTACAGTCTGTTCTTCGCCGTTCCTTGATGATGAAGGTTTACAATCTATTCTTCGTCTTTCCTCGGTGGTGTAGGTCTACAGTCTATTCTTCGCCGTTCCTGGATGAGACGCAAAGATTTTGTTAGTGGAGACGCCGAAATTTGTCGTGGTTGGCGTGAAGATGAAAACTTAAGACATTTCTCCAGTTTCCGTCCCGCGAACGTTTTAACGAACCCCCACCCACGCAAAGTTGTGTGTGTGTGAGTGTGTGTGTTTGTGGTTGGGTTTGTTTTCATGGAGGGCAAATTCATCTTCACATCGAGGGTTTAGAATAATTAAATAATTTATTGCAGGTAATTTCAGCAGTTAATTCAATCATTTTACCAGATAATTATGCTGAAAGGTCAACATGTCCCAGTCCCACTCTTTTAAGTTCTTCTTCCCCCCCCCACACCACCCCCCCCCCCACCCCAAGTTCCTTCGATAACGTTAAACTACCATCTCCGGGGGGGGGGGGGGGGGAAGGATGCTAGAAATAAAACTTCAGTGGAAACTTATTTGTATGAAAAGAAGTATGAAATTGGAGTGGCATAATAAATTAACTGAAACTCTCTTTTTAAGATAATTAAAATATAAATAGTCAAAAATAAAATACAGTTCTTTTGTATAGATAATTACGTAATCCAGTTTAACATTGACATAACTTTATGTCTTTAGCCAATGTTGGACCATACGGTCGTCCCGAATACAAAAGCGCAAAAGAAAACAAGTGCAGACCAAAACGTTTACATTTTTTTTTTCAGAATAAACCTATGGTTTATGAATTACTCGTCACTGCTACAGTTAGCTTATTAATTATTTCGCCACTGCTAAAGTTAGTTTATTAATTACTCGTCGCTGGTACAGTTAGTTTATGAATTATTTCGCCACTGCTAAAGTTAGTTTATTAATTACTCGTCGCTGGTACAGTTAGTTTATGAATTATTTCGCCACTGCTAAAGTTAGTTTATTAATTACTCGTCGCTGGTACAGTTAGTTTATGAATTATTTCGCCAATGCTACTGTTAGTTTATGAATTATTTCGCCAATGCTACTGTTAGTTTATGAATTACTCGTTATTGCTACAGTTAGGTTATGAATTATTTCCCCAGTGCTGCAGTCGGCCATATAATAATATATATTCTACAATATTATACTTACATTTGTGTAATCTATTGCCGAAACATGAAATATGGATGTTCAATAAAATATAGCGAATTCCATGGACTGAAAAAGAAAACAAAGAAAGAAGTACTAAATCAGCTGAAACTGAAAAGAGAAACAATAGAAAAACAATAAGTTAAAATATTTTGGTCATATCGAGAAACATAATGCAAATAATGAAAACCAAACTAGAGGGTAAAGTGGAAGGAGAAAAGTACAAGAGATCGACAGCCAAATAGATTGCTGGACATCTTAAAAGTGAATTGGACAGCATGGCTTAGTGCGCTCTGAAATAAAGAACAGGACAAGCTGAAGGACCACTGCAGTTAGCCTTCTAGGACGATCTGGCACAGCTTTATGATGCCGCCAGTGCTAAGACTTTTAATAGTCTGTTAAAATTAAAATTTCGTAGTAAGCTATTTTAAGTGACTCCTTTTCGCTTAATAAGACAGCACTGAAGCAGATGGACTATAGCTCTTTGTTAAGGCTAAGACGTGTCATTCTATAGAATAATTTCTCTCGCATCTAATTCTAACGATATTTTGGCTAGCACTTAACAGCCACTGTAATAACTTGTCTCAGTATGGCCAAACTCGGTCTCTTCATCTTCAAGGTCAGAATGTGTTGGATTGCTTTTCCTCGAAGGAAGAAGGATTCTGAAGTTGCTTCGCTCCTCGATGTTTCCTTTCAGTGATAAATGAAAAAGAAAGAAAAAATAAGAAGCGGCAGGATCAAGTTTTGTGATAGGACATTTGGTACGTTTATATTCCCAAGTTAAAGACGTCGTTTTCGTGACAAGATCAGTCATGTACAGAAGCGGACAGATGTGGTGTCCTGACTTTAAACCATGACCTCATTTGCTAACATACACCTTGCTCATTCACATGTGATCATATGTGGGTAGAGAATTCATGAAACTGAAGATGCCGACATGATACATAAGTGTTGTCTGATTAGAAATTATCAAAACTAGTTATCTGAAAAGATTCCAGCATAGAGACTGAAATTTTCAGTGATCTGCAGCACATTAACCCATGGAGCTGATATGGCGCCTTTTTTTTATGTGTAGAATATGGCGTGAGAATGTTTGAGCATTTAAAACATAATAAGTTATTTGCTCTTGTTGCTGAGATGAAAAGCTGGGCATGCTTATCAGCAGATACCCTCATCATTATGACCATCTATTCATTCTGTTGAGGCCAGGATGAGTAAGGCCGTAGTACAGAGAAAAAGTAGAATAGAATCTTTATCTGCTCCGAAACGCTGGGCCTGATAATTGCCTGTCTGGCCCTCTAACACGAATATGCCCTGGTATATTTGTTAAATCTTCTGTATAATTAGCTTATAATATAAATGATGAATCGTTATATTTTACATCATTTATACTAAAAAATCATTCCAGAGCACTGCCTTCGCCGAAATATTCGAAAGCATCTGTCAGAATCTACGGCCCATGTTGTCGTTACATAAGAATTCGGTACGTCGTAAGTAAGAAGCATCGAAGATAGTTTGGTGCGGTGACATGTGGTTCCGGCCTGTGCTGGTGATTGTGAACTGTTGTACACCTCTTCAGTTTAAAAGTTTAAATGACTGTAACAAATTAGTACTTCACTGTTCGAAACCAGATCGATCGAATCTTCACGTAAACAAACATCGTGGATAATATCAGCAATCGATTGAAGAAAATAGACTTTAAAAAAATTATTGTAATGTTCTTTAAATTCTGTATAGATCAAGTGTGATTTATTTACTGTGCAAGTGGCATCATTCTCCAAAGGAAAATTAAAGTGTATTCGTTTGTTACGTCGCCATCAGTTGAATAATGCGTGGATTTGGAGACGCAAAGGTTTACAATTAACGAACTTTACTTCATAAATTTCGAACAGGAAACTAATAACCGATATAATTAGAATTAACCTATCGGTCATGAGTTCTCAGCCAGCGGAGAATTCTCTCCTGGGAAAAGCGACTGCAAACTGACAGACTCAAACTGAGACTGTTGGAATACTACATGTATATGCATATTATTTGGAATGCGGCTTTTGGTCAGATAATATTAGAAAGGGTAGGGGTGGGGTGGGGGAGTGTGGAATGACATTTTCTAACATATTAAAAAAAGAATGCATGGGGCAAAAAGAGTTGAGAACCACTGTTCCAGGCGTTGCATAGCCATGCATATGGTACATAGCAGAGCTAGCGACTCTTCCTAGTGTAAACCGCAGAATGTATGAAAAACTGAAACACTACTTAATCTTGTATGAAAGTTGCTTCGCGTTATCTCCCCCCCCCCTCTCCCCCACCCAAGTCTAATTACTACCGTGAGCACTAAGATAATTGTTTCACGTTTATTACTTATTTTCGTTGTTTATGGTATGTAGTATGTGCACGTTGTTTATGGTATGTAGTATGTGCACACCTTTTTTGGTTCTAAAACAATTTTGATATGATGTATGTAAGTATGAACATATTATTCATTTTATTGGATCTGATGACTGGACCTACCTCAGATATGTTCATCTTTATTTGTACGTTGTAAGACATTTTCCCCATCATGCTAGCTGCCTGACCTCAAGACATTTCCCCCATCATGCTCTCTGCCTGACTTCAAGACATTTCTCCCATCATGCTCTCTGCCTGACTTCAAGACATTTTTCCCATCATGCTCGCTGCCTGACCTCAAGACATTTCCCCCATCATGCTCACTGCCTGACCTCAAGACATTTCTCCCACCATGCTCACTGCCTGACCTCAAGACATTTCCCCCATCATGCTCTCTGCCTGACTTCAAGACATTTCTCTCACCATGCTCGCTGCCTGACCTCAAGACATTTCCCCCATCATGCTCACTGCCTGACCTTAAGGTATTTCCTCATCATGCTCACTGCCTGACCTCAAGACATTTCTCCCATCATGCTCACTGCCTGACCTCAAGACATTTACTCATCACGCTCACTGCCTGACCTCAAGACATTTCTCCCATCATGCTCGCTGTGTGACCACGTGAGCAGTTTTCCTTTCCTGGAATATTGTGCACCATTCTCCATCAACAGTTTGTTCCCTGCTGTCATAATGGTCCTTTTTCTTGCTGTCATTCTCTTCTAGGTATCGTTTTCTCTGAAAATTTACAACCAAAAAAAAAAAAGACTGTCGTTTCCATCCCCTATTCTTTCTCAAGACCTCCTGAGCCATTATGTAATGTAATCAATGTAATCATTTTTCTTTCTGTTGTATTTAAGCCACTGTTTTCACATCTTGTTAGACAGAGGTCTTTAAAAAGCCACCTCGTGCGGCACTCGTCAGCTCCAAGCTATACATTATATCTGGAAGCATCTGAATATTCCACTTTGATAACTTCTGTTAGGAGACCTGAAAGCCAGACGAAGAAACCGCTGCTTCGGTACAGCGCTTCTCTTATCTTGAAATAGAAGATGTCTCTCATTTTGAAATAGAAGATTTACTTATATTTCAATAAAAGGCATGTCTTATCATGGATTATAAAGTGTCTCCCATTTTGAAATAGAAGATGTCTCCCATACTAAAATAGAATGTGTCTTTCATCTTGAAATAGAAGTTGTTCTAGTCTCTGAATGAAATGTATTCCTTAATGTGGATTATAAAGTGTCTGTCATCGTGAAATTTTGTCTGTCATCTTGAAATATAAGGTGTCTCTCATTTGAAACTGGATGTGTCTCTCATCTTGAAATAGGAGGTATCTTTCATATTGAAACTGAATATGTTTCTCATCTTGAAATAGAATCTGTTTCTCATCTTGAAATAGAAGGCGTCTCTTATCTTTAAACAGATCACGTCTTTCATCTTGAAATAAAAGAAGATTTCACAGGTTGAGAGTCCTCTTGGACTATTAAGCTTTCGTCAGTAGGAGGATTTTCTGGGATGTGATGGCCATGCGGCGTAGACGAAGGAAGTTTTCAGCGATGTTGACTCTGAGATAATACCTGAAATCTTTAAGACGAAGCTCCAGATCAGTGGTTTTCAAACTGCCACTCACTTACTATGTAAACGGTTGACTCGTATCTTACGGTAAGTCGATCCGACGGTTTTCAACACGGCAAGGTGATAATATTTTCTTCTCAAATAAACATGAAACAAGGTCACGGTTCTCCTGAAAGGTCATACAGTTGTTATATCTGTTTTACTCATTTCCGATCGTCATTTAAGAGCGAACGATCTGGTAGAAATATCATAGAAAAGAAAGCTATCGTAGAAGACATAGGGCATTTCAGCACTTATCAATATGTCCAAATGTGTTATATATATATATATATATATATATATATATATATATATATATATATATATATATATATGCCTTTAAAATGTAGCATGTAGCACAAACGCAGAAGAATGATAAGTTTACCCGAGCTCACATCTAAGCTGTAAAAGTAATGCACTGCACCACGAGGTCAGTCAAAGTAAATGAAGTGATTTCGCGTGTGAACAAGTTTGAGCACAAAGTGAACTCATTAAAACGATGCCAAAGTTAGCTGTAGAAATTGTGACCATCAAGAAGATCATTGTATACCATTTGCGAGACTGGAGATGGTAGCTGGGGTTTCAAGAAACAGACAATATACATCAAAAATAAACTCAAACAGGTTCTCATAAGCAAAAAATATGTCGTCATTTTGGAAGACGTCACTTCCCATCCAAGAACCCGAGCCGACGGAGCATCATTATCATCATCATCAGGTGCCGTGCCGACTGGCGTTGGCTATTATGCTTCTCCAGAGTACCCGATTCTTCATGCAGGTCATTAGCTCAGTTGGTGATCTCCTCTCACACCATCTCGTCAGACTGTCCAGTATCCTTTCTCTTGGTCTTCCCCTGGCTCTTCTTCCGTCTATTTTTTCCTGTTGTTGTATTTTCAGTACCCTCTCTTCTCATTGCATGTCCTATGAAAGCACATGAAAGTTCTCTCTCTCTCTGTCTCTCTCTGTCTGTCTCTCTCTCTCTTTTACAAATTTTTTTTATCTCTCCAGAGAATGAACATCAGAGTAACATGGAATTTAACCACAAGTTTCAAAGTTAAAAAGTTAATCAATTATTTCTCTCGTTTGTCAACCATATCTAGCACTAGTCCCCACATTTCGTTTGCCAACATTTTTCATGTGTGTATAGTGTACTAGTGCTCATTTTTAGACTGGATCACAGTGTGGCACAATAAATAAAATCATCATAATTATTATTATTATTATCATTGTTATTCACATTGTCGTTGCCATCATTTTGAATATCACACTTAAAGCTGTAATTAATCATAATAGCTTTACTAAACCAAAGTTCTGTAACGGACACTGCAATAAAATTTGTTAGGGAGAGCTATGTTCGGAAATTTTACGATTTCTTGTTCATTCTGTGAAAAAAAAAGACAGCTAATGGTTTTGTATTGGGAAAATATTACTACATTAGTGTGTCGTAATTTACCATCGTTGATGATCTGCAAATGGATGCATCAGCAGCAAGCTATCTTGCTCACAACCGAGAGGCCTACAGGAGTGCTGTTAAGGAGGCAAAGTTCCACAAGGGGCATGCAGATGAATGAATTAAATGAATGAATTTATTGGGGAAAAAAATATATATGAAATCAATGTAAAATAATATAGTTAAGAGATTCCTTTCCCAAATAGTGAGGAATCTTGCACTTATAAATTAAACAAAACAAATAATCCAATGCAATTTTTATTGCAGAAAAGTGGCATATGTTTTTTTTTCATTATTACAATAAATTGCTATGTTGTGATATACTGTACTTGTCTAACTGTAAACATAGAGCCCTGGAGGTGCGCATCCAACATTTGGCCACAGCTTACATGTTCCCCTATCCTTTTTTCCAGCAGGTTTCATTTAAATAGGTTTGGTGTTAGCATTAATTATTTTGTTTTTACGTGTTATTGTTTTGTTTTAACCAATATGTGATGCATAACACATTTTGTTTATATTTTGTTTTGTTTCACATAGTTTTTTATTGCACTATGGCTTACTTTTTAAAAAAAATGCATTATAGCTTAATTGGTCACCCTACCTCACACGCTGATGACCCAGCATAATGAGGTCTCTAACGCTTCACCCCCTACGGCATTTGAAATGCTATGGGACTATCTTTACTTTTTTTTTTATAGCTTAATTATTTCTGCGGGTATTGTCTATTTAGCCATGACTGCAAGACCCTTTGTCACTACCTCTATATCCATTTACACATTTTAAGAGTGTCTGTGGGAATAGATTGCGTCTAATATGATATTTTGTTTTAAAGTAGATACTTGGACTGAGTCCATACTGCATTTCGGCAACTATCGGGTAAATCCAAGCGACTATCGGGTAAATCCAAGCAGCTATTCAGTAAATCCAAGTTTGCCAGCCAGATGACCTACATGGAAGGCAACATCAGAGCAATCACGTAAAGACATTGGAAGATCACTCACTTACCCGAGCCGATGTCGTAAAATCTCTGGCAGAACCAGAATTTGCACCTACATGGACCAGTCAGTCTGTCCGTGTCAGAACTTGCCGGTTTAGATCTGAAGCACATGACACGATAGATCTATGAACGTGTTAGCATTGGTGTGTTCGAAATATAACAATTATAAAACCTTCATTGTCTTCTGTTTATTCAGACCAGTAGTTCCCGAAGTTTGTGTTCCCTAGGGCTGTCGGCCCTTTGCCTCGAAGGCCACATTCCTGCCCCACCCCAACGTTTTTCGCTTAGCTGGTTCTGATGTTCCCTTTCTTCTCTCCCCCCCCCCCCACATAAAGCCCCAAATGGGCGTCAAATATGACAGAAAAAATAAAGACCTTAAAGATCTTTGGTCTAATTCAGTGGTTCCCAGTTGGTGGTCCGCGGACAAAGTTTTCCAAAGTATGGTAGGTACGTGCCCTGGATTTTGAAACAGCAGGGGGTGCGCGGACTTTTGTAAATTGGGAACCACTGGTCTAACATATTTACCAGTCTCTTAATAGAAGCCGTCCTTTAAGATTAATTTTCATTGCTTTTTTTTCCCCCGCCTTTTTGTTACAGAGCTTCCATGTTTATACGGAATATTTGGAAGTAGTATTTGTCTGATTGTCCTGAATACGTGTTATAAAATCAGAGAAAAACAGAATGAAAGCTTTGGAGAATTTGTAGTTGATAGCAGCTAGTACGACATTTTTTTAAGCTTTCTCAAATTTAGATACGGTACAGACTCGGTCGTGTTCAAATACCGAGTCGAAACCGTGGGTGATTCTGCCCTTTGGATAGATGCTTTCTTTAATGCTTCGCAGTTAGCCATTCTGAGAACCTTCATACCTCACCGTTTCATACTGCGCCATAAGTCCCCCTCTTGGAAGAAACAGTTTTACACCCCTTACAAATGTCACGGAGAAGACCCCCTAGGCGATTGGGGGGGGGGGGGGGTGGGGAGAGAGAGAGAGCATCACAGTCACACTGTACTTAGTATATAACTGATATATAATGTTGTGTACATGTAGTAAATCTAAAAGCCGGTTATAACGTGGAACATAAGTTTACTGTTATGAAACATCAAAATTTGCTGTCGAGTAAATGCTGTTTAGCTGCAGCAGCGGTTCGTGGACTGGTTGAGACACAACTTCAACTAACATATGAAGCACTCAACGGACATTCTGCTTGTAAAGGTTTGCTTTTGCATAGTTTCTTCAAGTCTTACGTAGTTTAAGAAGATTTATCTGACGTAAATCTGACGGGGGGGGGGGGGGGGGCGGGGGAAGATCCTGTCATTCTTCCCAGAGCTCCGTGTTTTCCAGTGATATCTGGCACTTCTAACACGGGACACCGTCCTAGCGCTCAGGCAGTAAGGAAAGCGCGAACGTCGGAGAAAGCTCCTAAAGATGGCCGCCTTTTTCGTTTCCATGTAACTTTTTAAAATTTTTTTTACACTTCCCATCTCTTGTGTCTAGTGTAAATGCTTGGTCTTTCTCCCTGTACGAATTATAATAAATCATTATATTCTCTACATTCGATGGCTATGAGAAACATTCAATAGATTTGTTATCTACTAACAAAAATTCGTTCTGTATGGGTTTACATTTCTTTTTTTTTTTTTTTGAACGTCTGAATCTTTCCATAGTGTCTTAGCGCCGACATCAAATGCTACTGCCTCTGGAGCAGCCATTCTCTAATAATGAATCTCTGCAAGTGTGAAAGTGGAATGATGTAGCCAAAAAGCTCGCGAAAGCTACCCTGTGGACTTCAGGGAGATTTCACAGTAAATTCAACTCTGAATTCTGTCGTTTTTTTTGTCTTGTGACAATCAGACTTTAGTCTCCGTGCACTCGTATGAAAGTGAAAACTAAACTGAACTGAATTTGCAGTGAAGAAAAAAAAAAAAAGAGGAAATTTATGAGAAAGAATTTGTGTATGCTCCTTTTCTTGGCTATAATTTGGTGTTAGTTTTTAATGAAATGTTCATTATATAAAATGAAAGTTTTTAATGTACAATATTTTTAACATTCATGTGCAGCTAAAGTTTATATTCATTAAAAAAGTAAGGTTTTGCTTTCCCACTTTGCAAGTCCACTTACCTGGTGCCCAGAAAATTTAATTCTTATATTACCAGAAACAGAATCCAAAGACCACACAACAATTTTATAATAAACACCCTCCATATGTTTTTTGCCGGAAACGGATGTAATGTCTATCGCATACTGCACTTTAAAATATGAATCTCTAAAAAAAAAAAACCGGAATAAAACCATGTAGAAGCAGTTGTTTTGTTGTAATTTTTTTTCCTAACAAAGTGGCCTTTGTGTACCACAGCAGGCAGAAAAGGTTGTAAGACAGCAGTGAGCACGATGAGTAAATAATGGGCACATTAGGGATAGTAACAGGAGGTTTAAAGAAATAGACAATGTGCATCAAAAATATACTCCAACAGGTTCTCAAAGGCAAAAAATCTGTCGTCATTTTGGATCGCGTCACTTCCCGTCCAAGGGAACCCGAGCAGAAGGAACATTAGAGGAAAGTAGGATTATAGTTCTTAACCGGCAATATTTCACCGGTTTTGATAACAGGCGTCTGTCTTAACAGATTCATTTCCCCTACCAAAACGTACATATTCTGGCAGAATGGTTGTTGATGATACGTTTCTAGCACTTGCCTATTCGGGGTAATTTTTTTTAAAAATATATACGTATATTATACTTAATGGTGTGAATACTCTATCATATTATGTATTTGGTTTATAAATTGGCGTATATTTTTATCTCAGCTAGAAAACTGATTGCATTGGAGATATGTATATGTGCTGTAATGATATACAGGCAAATATTATCAAGTTTGTAATTGTTTGAGATATTTATTTACTTGTAGAAATTCGCTGTTTATGATTTGATTATTTTTCCCTACAAATCACAAGTCGGTTTGTTAGCCCACGAATGTCCAAGACAAAAATAAGAACTTGTTAACTTTTTTTTTAATCCCCTTATCCTTTAACTTTTATTTTGAAAAACCTTCCACGAAAAGAGAGAGATTAATGACCCTTCGTTATTTCATGCTTACCAAATCTGTCAACTTGACCACGGAGTTGTTCCAGCACTTCTTACGAAACTGCGAATCGTAGTTCAGTTGCCGGCCACCAGATGGCACTACCTGGGTGCACACGCAGCGCTGTCTTACACGAGACCACCACGTCTAACAAAACTGAGCTATTTTTATTATTTATGCTGCATTTGCTGGTGGTAGTTTCCCTACGTAGTGCTTATTTTTTCTTAACGTTTTGTGTGTGTGTGTGTGTGGCCAGGCCTGATACTGACCATATCATACTTACACGTGCCGAAGGTCGTGGGAATACGGGCCTAACACCGTATTCCTAATATGCCTTAATGGCATGGAAACGGGAATTTTACCTTTTTTTACCCATAATTCTTTTTTTAAAACTTCAGCGCTACATACTTTTCATATCAGCGAGTGACCTATTTATACTCTAACAAAACTTAGGAACCGATGGAGAGTGTGGAAAATAATCAATATTCCACCTTCAGTTGTTTCTTTTTGTTCATACGGATCCTGTTTCTTCCGAGGTCTTGACCTTTGACCCGGCGCTGTGTGGTCACGGCTTTATAAAAATAGGGAGCGCAACAAACAATGTAACCAGGTTTTCTCCTCAGTGACTGCACCATTCGCTGGTCAACCATTTTTAAAACCCATTCTTCAGAAGTAGAATTTTTATTTTCGAAATCACTTTCATCGCCAATTCAGCTCCCTTCCCCTTCTAGGGAGATGGTTCTGTGTCATTAGCCCCCCCCCCCCAACCCACCCAACAAATCTTTACTATGAAGCCCATCAAGGTGTTCAACAGTAATGCATTCGATGTTTCGTGCTGAACTCATTTTGTGTTATCTGTGTCATCTAGAATAAAAAGTAAATATAACACAGTTTACTTGGGCCTTGTTTGTTTGGTATGAAAGGAGACTGTGTAACAGTGGAGGGAGGAAAAAAGTGAAATTAGAACGGCTGCTCTTCATGCACCACAGCTGCGGATACCCGTTTCAAAGGCATAGAAGATGACATCCAGCGGACAGCCAGTTCTAGATTCTGAAAATGTGTCAAATAAGAAACAACGAGGCTTCCAGCACAGCAGAGTGATACAGCAATTGTATATGGTTAGACTTAAAAGAATGCTCTGCACTCAAATACTTACTTAAAAGAATGGTCAGCAATCAAAGACTTACTTAAAAGAATGGTCAGCATTCAAAGACTTACTTAAAAGAATGGTCAGCACTCACAGACTTAATTCAAAGAATGGTGGTCAGCACTCAAAGACTTAATTCAAAGAATGATCACCATTCAAAGACTTACTTAAAAGAATTGATCACCATTCAAAGACTTACTTAATGGTCAGCACTCAAAGACTTACTTAAAAGAATGATCACCATTCAAAGACTTACTTAAAAGAATGATCACCATTCAGAGACTTACTTAATGGTCAGCACTCAAAGACTCACTTAATTAAAAGAATGGTCATTACTCAAATAATTACTTAAAAGAATGGCCACTAAGCAAAGACGTACTTACTTAAAAGAATGGTCAGCACTCAATGATTTACTTAATTAAAAGAATGGTCAGCACTCAAATACTTACTTAAAGGAATGGTCAGCATTCAAAGACTTACTTAAAAGAATGGTCAGCAAGCAAATGTTTACTTAATTAAAAGAATGGTCAGCACTCAAAGACATACTTAATGGTCAGCACTCAAAGACTTAAGAAAAGATACCTGCCCGAACACACAGATGTCCTGTCTTGTGCTATCTCCTTGTAACAGCGAGCTGGTGTTGTTAACAGCCGATGCTGTGGAGGTGTATAGGTACAGCATCGTATTGGCGTGGGAGGAGGTTATGGCAGCTACTTTTGCAGTCCCGTAGTACAGCTAAAAAGCAGGGGGTGTACTTCTTTAGCAGACTCCACCACCATGGGGACTATGGCGATCCCTGCCCCGTTAGCCAGCCTAGGCCTGTTACTGGGACTACCAACGGTGAGGTGGGACAGGGTCTTGGTCAGCTATGGTTCCCTAACCCTGACGCTAGTATGTCAGCTATGGTTCCCTAACCCTGACGCTAGTATGTCAGCTATGGTTCCCTAACCCTGACGCTAGTATGTCAGCTATGGTTCCCTAACCCTGACGCTAGTATGTCAGCTATGGTTCCCTAACCCTGACGCTAGTATGTCAGCTATGGATCGCTGATTGCCTGATCGGGCGGCATCTTCACTCCTGCACCCAGACATCGAAAACACTACATATACATACATACATACACGAAAACACTACATATACATACATACATACAAATTCGATTCAACTAAAGACCTGCAGATACTTCGTCATCGACGAGTGCAAGATCAAATTGCTGTTAGATCGGAGGAAATAAACGAAACAAAATATCCTTAGACTTCAAAGAAAAAAGGAGAAAACACACACACGCACATACACATACACACAAATACAAATTAGGATTGAAAGATTAAACATACAAAGCGATACTTCAGCACTTTACTAAATTCTGAAAATGTTCTTCACTTTGTGATTTAAAAGTGTTTTTTTTTCTCTTTCTTTTTTTTCATTCTTCTTTAGCCACAATTTCACCAAAATAATAATCGTAATAGTAATAATTTTCAAAAATAAAAAAAAAAAATGGAAAGAGCATGAAAAGGGGAGGAAAATTTACAATAACCGACAAGAACCATAAAAGTTAAAGCGGAACTAGGTACGGTTTTTTTTTTTCGTGTGTGTGTGCATTTATCTATTTTGTCTTCTGTATTGTTCTTGATAAATGCATTTGTGCCGAAATATTGGTGTTTTGGTGTTTCCTATAACAATTTCACTGCTCTTATCATCTACTGTTTATTTTTTCCTTTCTTTTCTCGTTCACTTCGTGTGTGTGTGTGCGTGTGTTTTTAAAACTGTACCATATACCTTGGTTTAACTCTTTTAGAAGCAGTTACACCGAAGCTATCATCGCAATATATCTTCCATTTATTTGATAAAGATCGAATGTTTGGATTGAGCCAAGGAAAGTCTGCGTAAACTTAGTTGTGAAATTGAGTACCGGGCTATTCCTATGTAAGGAAAGACGGCAAGATGTAATGCTTAGCCATATTTCTTTGTGCTAACGGTTTATGGAAAATATGCGCATTATATCTCTTGCACTTCTCAGTGACATATTAGAGGTCTACTATTGCTTTAGCTTACAAAAAAAAAAAATATATATATATATATATGTATGATGTAAGTAGGAAGTGAATTTATGAATCTAACATGGAATTAATTTATGTATGATTTAAGTAAACTATCTTCTGAAAATATACCAAGAAACCCAAACAGCAATCATGGAAAGTCAAATAGGAAAAAGATCTGGTGGTGAGGCCCCCAGGCCAGATAGACCTAATTTTAACACTGGGGAAGAGTGTGAGACAGAGGTCAGTACTAGTAATTGTGATGACGGACAAAATCCTGACGGTGTTACTAAGGAAAACCCCTGCATCAAACTAAAAAGAAAAATAAGAGTAGGAACATGAAATGTAAGAAGTATGTATGAGGGGAAAGTATCAAATAATAAGTGACAGGGATACACATTTTGGGAATCTGCGAACATCGATGGAAAGGATCAGGACACTTCAAGAGCGAGAATGATATAATATCTTTATATACTCTGGTGGAGAATTAGGAGGAAAGAATGGAGTGGCTTTTTACTTGGACAAATCAACATCAAAAGCATTACTAGGTTACAATTCAGTAAGTGATAGAATCCTCACAATCGGACTTAAGGACACTCCTAGAAATGTAACAATCATCCAGATATATGCACCTACATCAGCAGCAGAAGAAGGGGAAGTAGAAGACTTTTATAACACACTGCAAACGACGATAGACCAGGTACGGAAAAATGATATTGTATTAATAATGGGGGATTTTAATGCAAAGATTGGTACAGAAAGAGCAGAAGATGAAGGACATACTGTAGGGAAATTTAACATAGGACATAGAAATGAGGCAGTTAACAATCTAATGGCTTTTTGCATTGAAAATAAGCTAATGATTGCTAACACACTTTTAAAACAACATCCAAGAAGACTTTACACATGGACATCACATGATGGGAAAACCAAGAATCAAACAGATTACATTTTAGTGCAAAGAAGATGGAGATCAAGTATAACATCAGCAAAAACTTTACCAGGTGCTGATTATGACACAGACCATGAGCTATTAATAGCAGACATGAAGATAAAGATAAAAAAGACAGTTACGGGATCAAGACCACTCCGCTTTGATCTTACAAAAATACCAGAACAATACGACATGGATGTGAAGAACCGTTTCGAAATCCTGATGGCTGTACAAGAGGAGATGACACCAGATGAACTGGCTACACAGGCAAGAGATATTTTAATAACAACAGCTAAAGACATGGTTCCAGTAAAGAAAACACAAAAGAATGGATGGATTACAGCAGGCACACTCGAACTGATAAAACAACGTAGAGAAATGAAGACGCAATGGAAAGTGACAAACAACAACAAAGAGGAATATAAATATTTAATAAAAGAAGTACGAAGAAACATAAGAAAAGACAAAAAACAATACGTACAAGATTGTTGTGAAAGAATAGGACATCAGAAGTGTGGAAGAGATTATGAAATGTTTAAAGAAATGAAGACATTGACGAAAAATGTCACACGTAATTTGTGACAAGATGGAGAATACCTTGACAGAGACAGAGGAAATTCTACAAAATACAGAACCGTTGCCCTGATTAGTCATGCCAGTCTTCTTCTTCTTGTTCTTCGTTCGCTTCCACCACCAAGACCGCCCCGTGATCCTACTGAATTTACTCCTGTGGTCCTCTATACGTCGTCTGGTCCCCCCTGTGGTCCCCGAAGGGACCACACGAGATCCACGAGAGTACGACAAGAGGTTCAGAATATCTCAAGTCTTGAGGCTGTATTCTTGGTGGGTCTCAGAAGCGGGAATGCGTGGCACCGTGGCTTTCGTTGCACCAATTTAATCTAGCGTTGGACTATCTCACCGGATAACCTCGACGTGTTTTGGATATCAGTGTATCCATGCTGGGTGAGAGGTGGTTGCCCATCCAGTCCAGCGTTGGACTTTCTCACCAGAAAACCTCAGCGTGATTAGGATACGCATACATCCCCGCCGGGTGAGAGGTGGTTGCCTACCTAGACTGCCCTGGTCCAGTGTCTCCGACTTCAGAAGTTTGTGGTCGTGGCCGCTACCCTTCCTAGTTGTGACCAGGACGGAGCTTTTTGTCCAGGAGGAAGAATCCTCGCCATTAATAAGTTTCACCCCTAGGTTGAGCCGGTTTAGGCATACTATCCCAGTATTGGCGTGTTTAGGACATGACCGACCTCTAGAGCGAAGGTACATGTGTAGACACCAAGTTTCACCCCTGGTTTAAGCCGGTTTAGGCATATTTCACCAGTATGGGTGTAGAACGGACGTGGCCGCCCTCTAGAGCAGAGGTACCGTGGTATGAGCAGCTCTCGCCGCGAAACTACTGGACGTACCGACTAAGCTTCACTTTATCCTTTCCATCACCTTTTCACATCGGCGCCGCACGGCAAACCTAATTTCTTTTTCGCATTTTCTTCCTTGGCCGGGAGGAGTTTCACACCAGCAGTGTCTTAACCTCTAGGTTAAGCCGGTTCAGGCATTTCGCCTGATATGAATGCATATAAGATATGGCCAACCTCCAGACCAGAGATGCCGTGATTTGACTACTGTTTACTTCACTTAATCCTTTCTTTCACCTTTTCTACAGTGGTGATGTGCGGCAACCCCATTCGCACCTTTCTTCACTGGCCAGTCATGCCAGTAAAATTCTAATAAAAATCATAATGGGTAGACTTCGTAAGAAAATAGAAGAAGAAGTCATTATAGTCCAAGCTGGTTTCAGGCAAGGAAGAGGATCAAGAGATCATATATTCAATATAAGTTTAATAATAGAGAAATGCTCAGAGTTTAATGTGAATCTTTATTTATCTTTTATAGACTACTCAAAGGCATTTGATCGTGTACAACAGCAGAAACTTTGGGAAATAATGGGGAAAATGGGATTTCCAACACAGTTGATACAATTAACATCACTGCTGTATCTAGACCAACAAGCAGCAGTAAGAATAAATGGTGAAACAACAACTTGGTTTGACATAAAACAAGGGGTCCGTCAGGGGTGCATATTGTCGCCTTACGTATTTAGCTTTTATACTGAAAATATAATGAGGAATGTTAGAGAAGATGTAGACAAAGAATATTACGATGCCATAATAATTAGAGGTTATGAAATACCAGAAATTAGATATGCTGATGACACAGTATTACTGTCCACAACACAAAAAAGGGATTGAAAAACTAATTATGTCAGTCCGTAAGAATAGCGAAGAGCAAAACCTCTATCTTAATGCAAAGAAAACTAAATTGATGACAACTGACAAAACAAACAAGGCAGCTGATATATGTATCAATGAGGAAAGACTGGAAGAAGTGGAGAGTTTTGAATATCTTGGATCACTGCTAACTAATAATGGAGATACAATGAGGGAAATTAAAAGGAGGATATCTATCGCTCTTGAGAAAGTAAAATAACTAAAGAAGCCGTGGAGAGGAACAGACAAAACCACAAAAATAAGATTTTTAAGGGCTTGCATCTTTCCCATCGCAACATATGTCTGTGAGACCTGGACACTTAACAAAACAGCTGAGAAACACATAAATGCCTTTGAATGTAAATGCTACAGAAGAGTTCTTCAAATATCGTGGATACAAAAAAGAACAAATATATCCATACTACAAGAACTTAATATTGAAGAAGGGTGGCTAGTAAAGAGGATTAAAGAGAGAAAATTTAAATATTTTGGACACATTAAACGTCATGATAATCTAGAGAAAACCGTCTTGGAATGGTACATAATGGGAAAAACAAAGAGAGGAAGACCAAGACGAAGATAGCTGCAAAACATCATTGATGATCTGCAAATGGATTCATCAGCAGCAGGCCATCTTGCTCACAACCGAGAGGCCTACAAGAGTGCTGTTAGGGAGGCAAAGTTCCGCAAGGGACATGCAAATGAATGAATGAATGAATGAATGAATGAATGAATGATTTAAGTAGGAAGTGAATTTATGAATCTAATATGGAGTAAAATATTTTTTAAATTGCTATTTCTTATATTATTATTATTATAATTATTATTATACCCGCCATGAATGAATGAATGAATGAATGATTTAAGTAGGAAGTGGATTTATGAATCTAACATGGAGTAAAATATTTTTTAAATTGCTGTTTCTTATATTATTATTATTATTATTATACCCGCCGCTTTGCGTCAAATGCTGTCGTATTTGACAATCAGCGACCCATGGCTGATAAGCTAGCGTTAGGGCTGACTAATCTTAGCCGACGAAGACCTTGTCCCACCTCCCGTTGGTATGCCCAGTAACAGGTATAGCCTGACTAACGGGGTAGTATCGCTAATGTCCCCGTGGCAGTGGAGACTGCTAAAGAAGTAGGCCACACTCTCTGCTGTTTAGCCTCATTCAGGAACTGAAAAAAAAAGCCGCCATGACCCTCTTTCAGTCCGATACGACGCTGTGCCTCAACATCTTACCGCATCGGGTGCAAAGAACACCAGACTTGCAGTTCTAGAGAGAAGAAGAAGAAGAAGAAGAAGATTCATCACATTATGAAATGACTTCTAATGATTCAAGACCCAAATGTTGTTATAACAGCCAAGCGATGTGCCTTTAGCAAAGAGAATGGCAGGCCAAGACTACATGTTTGAGGTTTACCAAAAGCACTCTGGTGAAGAACTATAAAAGTTGAGATGAACAGTGTACAGCTGACTGCGCACCGTGAGAAGTGGAGAGAAGCTGTTTCTGTCCTGCGAAACGCCACAAGGCTTGCTGAGTGGAGACAGCATAGTCTATCACCAATCCACAGGCAGGATGGACAGACCGCGGTCACATGAGGATTTCATTATTGAGAAATGTTCCCATAGAACAACGCATCAGAACTTTAGAATCCTTCTCTTCTCTACTAGACCTGCCCACTGTTTACCAAAAACGTTAAAAATGTGAAACTTTTCATGTTTGCGTGTCTACAGAACAATATTGCAGTTTGTGAAGGACAAGGTTGTGTTGCTCTTCTGTACCATCCGTGAGCGGGCTCTGATGTCTGTACTATGACAAGCAACCCAAAACCCTTCAAGTGGTTCACTTCAGCGGGCCTTATTAGTATGAAGGGACACATTGATCCAGGCTGCATCCGAGGGCGCCATGAGGAGGTTGGATATTTTCTTGTGCAATCTCTGGTCCGAGGACTTTCAACAACTGCAGAAATATATTCGCTTGCAGTAACAACCAAACTGTTGAAGTTTTAGAGTTTATCTTGTTGAGTTATAAACTTGGTCTTTTAGGTGTGTTCTCAAGAGAAAGAATAGGGATGCATCCTTTATTATGTGGTAGATGTCTGACAAATGCTTGAAACGGTTGAAGGTCTTACCGCAGAGCTTTTTAGTTTTTAGACCCACAGCTGGAAACAGAACATAAAATGAAGGAAAAAAAAAAAAGTCGATGTTGACGAAAATGTCAGTAGCCAGATAAATAGCAAGGGGAGAAAACTGTTATTGTCTGTACCGAATGTTGCAGGGTAAAGTGCAGTTCATTGTTCACATTTACTTGACAGTACTTATGGGATCAAGATTTCACGAAGCCAATATTTTGACATTATAACTGTCACACAGGCAGGTTTAAATTGAGGGAACCTGTCATACATTCTCACTATCTGCATTCTCCCCGACACCTGAAAAACAGTATCATCTTTGTCCTCGACCACACACAAACTGCCTACTCTATGGCTGCATACCCCAGTCTAATCCGTGAAATACGAGATTTATACTACATATCCAAGCTTATCTTCAAAGATACTTCATCGATCACAGTACACAGATTGCAGTAACCTTTTGGAGGGGGGGGGGGGTGGACGGGAGGGGACAACGACCACTAGCTGTTGTCCATTTTTCTAAAATGCCTTTTCGCCGAGAGCAGCTGGAATGGGTTAACGCCTCGACTATTTACAATCCATGAGCAGTACTTGATCTTCCAAACTCCTTTCCAGTATTATCCACTTGCAATTATACGCAGACAAAGAATAATTCGATGCCATAACACTTGGAGGTTATGAAATACCAGAGATTAGATATGCTGATGACACAGTATTACTGTCAACAACACAAAAAGGAATGGAAAAACTAATTATGTCAGTCTGTAAGAATAATGTCTATGATTTTTTTCAAGGTCTAACCCTACAAAACTGTGTTCTCCTGCTTTACAGTAAGAATAGTGAAGATAAAAACCTTTATCTTAATGCCAAGAAAATTAAATTGATGACAACTGACAAAACAAATAAGGCAGATAATATACATACATACATATATATACACATATATATATATATATATCAATGATGAAAAATTAGAAGAGATGGAGAGTTTTAAATATCTTGAATCATTACTATCTAATAATGGATATACAATGAGGGAAATTAAAAGGATGACATGTATCGCTCTACAAAAAATAAAACAACTAAAGAACCTGTGGAGAGGAACAGACAGAACTACAAAAATAAGATTTTTAAGGGCATGAATCTTTCCCATCGCAACATATGCCTGTGAGACCTGGACACTTAACAAAACAGCTGAGAAACACATAAATGCCTTTGAATGTAAATGCTAATGAAGAGTCCGTCAAATATCATGGACACAAAAAAGAACAAATATATCCATACTATAAAAATTTAATATTGAAGAAGGCTGGCTAATAAAGAGGATTAAACAGAGAAAATTTAAATAATTTGGAAGTCATGATAATTCAGAGAAGACGTCTTGTACATAATGGGAAAAAGAAAGAGAGGAAGACCAAGGCGAAGACGGCTGCAAGAAATCGTTGATAATCTGCAAATTGATGCATCAGCAGCAGGCCATCTTGCTTACAATCGAGAGGCCTACAGAAGAGCTGTTAGGGAGGCAGAGTTCCGCAAGGGACATATAAATATCCGTATATATCTTCTCGTCTCTCTTACCGTTGATTTGTTAGGAACCAAGTTGTGTTCTAAAAGAGTATAATTCAAATAATTCAATATGTAGTAGTTTGTTTATAAATTATCTTTAAATGAATGCAGAAGAATATGATGTGACAAGAACTGCATGGAAAATGTATTTTTTTAAAACAATGTTATACTAGTTACCGCTCATCTAGCTAATTATTTTATTCTCGTGAATGTCTTACTTTACACTTTTAAGTATTTTTTAAGGTTAAGTATCTCTCTCTCTCTGAACCCTAAGTGCCCAAGGCACATGGGGCTTTTGCAAGGGTTTTCCACAAATGCCTGTCCTTTGCCTTTTTTTCCGCTCTTGCCCATGTGAGGACTCTATTGCTCCTCTCTGTTGTGCTTCTCCATGTTCTCCTTTCGTCTACCCTTACTTCTGTTCCTTTGTGGTGTCCATCTTAGATTATGCGTATATATTTTGTATACTTGCGTCGAACGTGTTGTAAGGCGAGAAATCAAAAGCAGAATGTCAGGCGGACCTGCAGGCCTAACTCTTCACCCTTGGAAAACAACGATCGGTCGTCTTGAGCAGTAATGTAACATTGTCGGACATGATGTTTGTTAGAAGTAAAAGAAACAACGATTGACAGACAAAGACAAATGGGTAGATTAGGGGACAGACATATGTGCATTTTATACTAGAACTAGAAACAGGAGCAAGTCTGTTTATTATTTGTTTGTAGTAAAGTGATGAAAGTGATAATGGGAAAATAGCTAGAAAATGGGTATTTCGTGAAACTTATTGTCTCTCATGGATTGAAAATGAGTACTTCATAGGGATTCTCGTGGGTAGAAAATGGGTATATTGTGACTTAATAGCTTTTCACGGCCAGAAAATGCATTTTTCTTAGTGTCAAGTTCACCATCATCTGGCGAACATCCAGAAGGTGAATGCAGTGATGGATTAACCGCCACCTAGGCCCCTATACTTAGTAGGGAATTAAATATGACCTGACTCCTCCTAGCTGTGACTTCTAAGACGTTGTATTACACGGATATATCATCGATCATAGTACACAGATTGCTCTCCCCTTACATTCAGTAACCTTCTGGGACAATGACACACCTGATAGATCACTGTTTTGGGAAAGATAACGCATAGTAGAGCAATAAGTTATAAACAATTGTCACATGAAACAACAATCTCTATTTGCATAGTTTTCTTTTCCTTGGCGATGGGATCTCTGTCTGTATGGATCCCTAGGCTTAAGTCTGTTAAGCCTAATACGTCACTGGATGAATGTGCTTCAGCAGTTTGAAGTTCCATTCTGTCAATCTCTCTTCTGTGCTTCACTTACAACACAAGTCTTTCTCCAATTTCAAGTTCCCTAACATGCTTATCTAGGACACCCATTTTTACAGCCAGTACAAGATAGTACCCAGACTGTGATTACGGTCTGTTCTGGATCATGGAAGTATCTCCCAACTTCTCAAGCAGCCAGACAGGCCAACGACATGGTTAGACTGATGGAGACAGTACAGAAGAACTGGGCATCAAGACGAGAGTAAAGATGTTTAGCCAGGTCAAAGAAACTGAGAAACCAACCAGGGTGATGGCTGCAGAACATATACATATATTGACTGTAAGAAGGAACTCCATGTGAGCTTCAGAACATATTTTAATATTGAGATGTAAGAACTTTACTGCATGATTTAACTCTAACGAATGCAATTTACATTATACATATAAACGGTTGCGGTAACACAAACATGTATAACCTTGCTCTCAATCAGACACTATTGCTTCGTCTCAACATCTTCACCGCACTGGCCGAAGAGAACACATGCTTACACGAGAGAGCGCTTGAGCAAAAATGAACTTGAAACTACGTCTCATTCATTATATGATGTTGCGGTTCTAAGGACTCTTATTGACGGAGGTGGGATGGAGGATACATCGCTCTCCATTTCAATAGCCTCTGACTGTCAAGTCCAGCTCCTGGCCTTCTCGTGGCAGAACTGTTCAAACTGACAGGAGAAGGGGTGAAGCCGAATATCTGGCGTCTGAAAACCAAACGCTTCGGGTAGATGAGAGTCATGTTTGGCAGCTCATCTACCGCTGCTGGCGAGATTCTTCAGCTGCCGTGCCTGGAGTGGGGCTCCTCCTGGCCAGTGAAGAAAGGTGCGATTATGGGTTGCCGTGCGGCACTGTGGAAAAGGTGACAGAAAGGAGTAAGTGAAGTAATCAATATTCTCGAGGTCAGGACTACTCAAATCACGGCACCACTGCTCTGGAGGTCGGCTACGTCCCATGTACACTCATACCGGGCGAAGTGCCTGAACCGGGTTAACCCAGGGGTTGAGAAACTGCTGGCGAGACTCTTCGGATGCCGCGCGTGGTGTGAAACTCCTCCCGGCCAAGGAAGAAAATGAGGAAAAGCTATCAGGGTTTCTGTGCGGCGGCGATGTGAAAAGGCGATGGAAAGGATAAAGTGAAGCTTAGTCGGTATGTCCAGTAGTCTCGCGGTGAGAGTTACTCATACCACTGCACCTCTGCTCTAGAGGCCGGCCACGTCCGTTCTACATCCATACTGGTGAAATCTGCCTAAACCGGGTTAAACCAGGGGTGAAACTTGATGGCTACTCAAGTCACGGTACCTCCGCACTAGAGGTCGGTCACGTCCCAAACATGCCCACACTGGGATAATATGCCTAAACCGGCTCAACCCAGGGGTGAAACTCACTAGTGGCGAGGATTCGTCCTCCTGGACAAAAAGCTCCATCCTGGTCACAACTAGGAAGGGTAGTGGCCACGACCACAAAATGCTGAAGTCGGAGACACTGGACCAAGGCAGTCTAGATAGGCAACCACCTCTCACGCGGTGGGGATGTATGCATATCCTAATCACGCTGAGGTTTTCTGGTGAGAAAGTCCAACGCTGGACTGGATGGGCAACCACCTTTCACCCGGCGGTGATACACGGGTATCCCAAAACACGTCGAGGTCTTCCGTTGAGAAAGTCCAACTCTAGGCTAGATGGGCAACCACCTCTCACCCAGCGGGGATATACTCGTATCCAAAATACATCGAGGTTTTCCGGTGAGAAAGTCCAACTCTAGATTAAACTGGTGCAACGAAAACCACAGTGTCACGCAATCCCACTTCTGAGACCCACCAAGAATACAGACTCAAGCCCTGCGATACTCTGAACCTCTTGTGATCCTCTCAGGGATCTCGTGTCCACGGGACCTACTGAGGACCACGGGAGTAAATTCATTAGGATCACGGGGCAGTCTTGGTGGTAGAAGCAAACGAAAAAGGAGATATAATGTTGCCAATCATGCCTCTCCATTTTGTGTTGTTCTTGCTACATCTATTCAGTTTAGTTGCCTTTATTTTTCTATGGTTGCCTTTGTTTTCATAGACCATTTTTCTCTTTGTCTCGTTCCTTCTTTTTCCCCTCGGGTTTTCTGTGATGAGACTTTGACCTTTCTGTGATATACTCAGAGAATTTTGACTGTTTTTCCATCTATGCCTTTAGTTAGTTTTAAATGTTCTGCAAATTTCTCCCAAGAGCTTCATTTGCTTTTCTTTCACCAAAACTCTGTTGCTTCCAATTTTATCTCCATGTTCAATGTCCAAATCTTATAAGCAAAGAGTCTTCCAATTTCATCTCCATGTTCATTGTCCAAATCTTATAAGCAAAGAGTTTTCCAATTTCATCTCCATGTTCATTGTCCAAATCTTATAAGCAAAGAGTTTTCCAATTTCATCTCCATGTTCACTGACCAAATCTTATAAGCAAAGAGTCTTCCAATTTCATCTCCATGTTCATTGTCCAAATCTTATAAGCAAAGAGTCTTCCAATTTCATCTCCATGTTCATTGTCCAAATCTTATAAGCAAAGAGTACTATTGGCTCTATAAAACAAGGCAATACTTGTTAGTGTCTTCCTCAAATCATAACAAAATTGCTTTCATAGTCTAATGGCAAAGATGTTGAATACATGAAGACAATAGTAAAAAAAATGTACTTTGTCTACCAATATATTAAACATAGATCAATGTATCCACTGCTTGTTCTACCAATATATTAAACATAGACCAATGTATCCACTACTTGGTATCCCAATATATTAAACACAGACCAATGTATCCATTACTTGGTCTGTCAATATATTAAACATAGACCAGTGTATCCATTGCTTGGTCTACCAGTATATTAAACACAGATCAGTGTATCCACTGCACAGCTACACATGTACCCTGCTTTCAAATTATTTCTACTGCTAATGATTTTACAAGGTTTTTTTTTGTCATGTAAATGGTCTAGCTCAGTACACAACAGTAAAACAGTGGCAAAGACAAAAACTAGAAGCAAGATTCAATTAACAATAAAGTAACAATGTAATATTTCAGCTTCAGGCTTTGTTCAGGCACAAAATATGAGAAAGGAAGGGAGAAAAAAAAAACATTACTCTGAGTAAAGAAAGGAAAGTTTTACAAAATGAAAAATTATCTGTTCTGTTCAAAGATGCGTGACTTTTATCAAAATGTCTAGATCACAAATGTTCACATGAATATCACAAAACTGTGTTGTCTCGCTGTGGCTGAATGCTCTATTCAGATATGATTGGCCACAGTTTAACAAAATCGTTATTAGTAGCTTGTATTTACAAAATTTTTAAACAATGAATATGATATACAACCATTCATAACCATCTCATATTACAAACAACAAGAATGTGAGTATCTTACAGGTCATTTTATTTTAAAATAAGAAAATTTACAAGAAAGATTTTTGTTTTTCCACTTTGTTCTACAAACTTTTTATTTTTATTTTTTTTTTACATCACATTACACTCAAAAGGAGGAGTAGCTCATTTCTTATTGCATACATGTAACACCTATGTTCACCATCTGCCAGGTGTGTTGCATCTGTAGTTAACACTTTTAATCATATCACAGATCTTATGACTCAGTACCCTGCAGCATGTTTACTCTCTAACTGTAGATTATCTCTGTTAACATTTTCAATCATATCTCAGATTCTGTGCTTCACTTCTTCCACTCTGTTTACTCTCTCTGATATTTGTAGATTATGAACACTTTCAATCATATCTCAGATTCTATGTGTCATTTCTTCTACTGTGTTTACTCTCTGATAATTGTACATTATTAACATTTTCAATCATATCTCAGATTCTACGCTTCATTTCTTCTACTGTGTTTACTCTCTGATAATTGTAGATTATGAACACTTTTAATCATATCTCAGATTCTATGCATTTCTTCCACTCTATTTACTCTCTGATAATCTTACATTATTAATATTTTCAATCATATATCAAGATTTTGTGCTTCTCTTTTTTCCATTGTGTTTACTCTCTGACTGTAGACCTGTTGTTTTATAAAACTTCATACAAAAAAAGTCCAAAGGAATGACATCAGATAATGCAAAAGGATCACAGAATACAAGGTCATCCTCTATGCCTCACCAACCAGGACAATCCTCATTAAGGGGTCATGAATGACATGGCAAAACAAGCTTGTGATCCATGAACACAATAATCTTTCCATCACTTTCAAAATGTAAGTGATGATAAATTTCTAGCATGCCCAGAAATAAACTGATCATTATTGTATTTCCTGGCAAAGAAAAGTGGTTCAGTGATTTCAGAAAAGCTGCCCTGGCTACCTCAGAATAGTGGCTTGATGATCTCAGACAAGTGACTCTATGATATCATAGAAAAAGCTGCTTGATAGCCTTAGAAAACTGGCTTGGTGATCTCAGAAAGTAAAAAAAAAAAAAAAGCATTGATGACAAACATGTAGAATTCTATCAGACCCCTAAAACATCTAACAACAGCTAAAATAGAAAACAATTGCTGCAATGCTTGATTTATTTTACAAGTCATTTATTTAAGAAATAAATATGTTTTTACATATTGCATTCAGAATTAAACCAGATAAATGGTAGTCAGCATACACAGCAAACTGACATCAAAGCTGGAATGCATCGTAATATGGTAGTTTTACAGAATCCTGTCCCGATAAAGGATGACATCCACATTGTGACAAGTTCTGCCAGAGTACCCGATCTGTGAAAAAAAGAAACGAAAAAAAAAAAAACCTGCCACATTCAACAACCGCTGTGTTGTAACATCGTAAACGATGTCATCTGTTCACTATTATGGTGATTAGGTGTTCAATTTCATGCTAAAGCAAGTAAGTCATGGCTGATCAAGGCTCACCATATTTCAATGAAACATACTATATCGTAATAATCATGATGGAGCACTCTGTGATATCTGGAGCTGCTGCCAGCTAGGAGGGGGAACTTTCTGCGTATGTCCTGAGAAATGGAGCAAATCTTAAGAACTTCCCACCATCATCACAATCTGACACCCAATTATGAGAAGAGCAAGAGAACTTGGTCTCAAAGATTCACATTCAGAATATGAACAACAGTAACCGCGCGCGCGCACACACACACACACACACACACACTTCTTATTTTGTACCCCTGTAACTGTGAGCATGAAGTTCTTTGTAGCCAATGTAGTGAAAGTGTTGATGCAGAGCATCATGTCAGACTGGGAGTGGGTTACGGATGCTATTTTTTCAGCCCCTGTGGGGAGACAGAAGCAAAGTGGTGTGGACTCCACCACCACAGGGACTATGGCAATCCCAGCCCCATTAGCCAACCCAGTTACCAGAGGCACCAACATAAAAGTGGGACAGGGTCATGGTTGACTATGGTCCTCCAACCCTGACTTGACTGCCAAATCTGACAGTGTCTTCACCCCACCTGCTTCTATACAGTCAGATAAGATGAAAACGACTAAAGGCTGCTCATGATGAAGTACTAATTAACAGAACAAAAAAAAACTTTTCATAATTAACCCCCTTTAGTGCTGTTCTTTCATGTATGGTCCTTGATGTAACTTAGTTCACTGATGCCTCCTCTACATGAAAAGACATTTGCTAGTCTAAAGAGGCTTGTGAGACTACTGCAAAGTTCACATCAGAAACAGCATTAACCATCTAATAAAGAACACAAAGAAAAAAAAAAAATAAGACAACAGGGACACTTCGGCATTAACTATCAGAAATAACAACTAGAAGAAAAAGCAAAAATGAACAACATGGGAATATTCAAAAGATACAACTGAAGATATAACACAACACACACACTGAAAGTACTGTATAGGAATGTGACAAATGTAGGAGCATATTCATTTGCAACAGGAGCACAGCACAAGAATCTAACTGACTCATGAACATACTGGACTAATACAGCTAAGAAACTACAATACACAAAGATGTTACAGATCAAGAATGAAGAATATGATATCTACTACAACAATCAAACTCACATCTCTCAAGGAATTCTGACACTGAACACATCAAGAAAACCCACACATCTAAGAATTTTGACATTTAGCACACCACATAAACTCACATATCTATGAAATGTAGCATTTAATACACCAAAAATGCCCAAATCTCTGGCCTCTTACACATGCACGAATCTGACAGAATAAAACACACACACACACACATCAAAAACTGGACTATGACAGCCAAAAGAATAAATAGTTGTAGGATATAACATAAATGCAATAAACAATAAGCTAGAAGCAAGAAGATGTGATAAGCTGCATGCAAGAAGGCATTACCTACTTTCTGTTCCCTGGTCTATGGTTTTCCTCTGTAAGGCACAGCAAAGATGACAACGATAGCTATGAACAGCACCACTATGACAACATAGAACCCTGTAGACAAGGCCACCATCATTATTCTTTTAACTATACTTGCAGTTCATCAAACACACAAACCTTCTTCCCCCCCCCCCCAAAATCATTCCATTATTTATTACATCTAAATCTTCTACTATATTTTCAAAAAGTTATCATCTGCTGCAGAATTTTAAAGAGACTGGACTCTGCAACACACATTTCTGATGTTTCTAAGGTCAATCATCTGAATTTAGTATTGGTAGACTGTCACCCTCATTTATGCATGTGAAAGCAGGAAATCAACTAAAAAAATAGACAAGAAATTAGACTCTTTTGAAAACAAATGCCTAAGGAAAATACTTGGTATAAAGTGGAATGAATTCAAGAACAATGCAGAGATGAGACAGATGAGCAAACAACATACCTGTTTCATGGGTGATCAGAAAAAGAAGATGAACATATGTAGGCCAAGTGATGAGAAGAAACAATCAGAGAATACCAAAACAAGTTATCAAGTGGAGCACAACAGGCTGAAGAAAAAGATGTCGACCACATGAAACTCTAAAGAGGACATTGTTAAAAGAAGCTAGTTTAGTGGGCATAATGTAGAAATACTCGCAGAGAACAGGAAAACTTGAGAACAGGAAAACTTGGCAAACAACTATGCAAGCCTTATGTGATGTTTAACAGCACGGGATGGATGTAAGAAGATTGTCATGAGAGATGCTGCTCAATGTCATGAGAGATGCTAATCAGTAGATTCCACAGCTGCTTCAGAACTGTCCTCTAAGATGAATAAGTGACAGATAAAAGGGACGGCGACTGCAGTAAAACTGGTTCTAATAATAAAGGTAGACAGAAGTGTATGGTGCAGTTTTACAAGGTGGCAGAGGGAGTGAGAAAAGTGAGAAAAAACGAACAGTATGAGAGCGAGATGAGAATGTATAAATGAAAAACATAAACCATCCGATATTTCAGCGTGAGCCTTTTTTGAGGATTACATACACAAACAAGACAAAAATGTATAACTAAATGAAAAACGTATCTTAACGTGGCATTCTCCAGAATTAGGAAACACATAGAAATGCATGTCCACTAGACGGAGGATTAGAGACCATGTGGGGCCACACAAAGGATAAGCCCATAGAGCCAATCATAAAGAAGAGGTGGAGAGAGGGAGGGAAACAGGTGGGGGAAGGGCAACAGAAACATGATAGTCGCTAGAAGGGGAAGTGGAGAGATAATGAATGAAGAACATAAACATCTGCAGTGAGAAAATGTGAAAATGGTGAACAGGACAAGACTCTATACACTTATAGGTCGCCAGAGAAGAAGAGAAGGTGGCGACAGGGAGGGGAGCAGATTATTGGTGTGGCCATGGGTACCAAAATGGGCCCCAGCTACACATGTCTGTTCATGAGCCACTTCGAACACAAGGTTCTGAAAGCCTACAGAGGCCCCTTTCCAGCCTTCTATAGACGCTACATAGATGACAGCACTGGGGCACATCAATGCCAGAGGAAGAACTCTGACTCAATACCAGAGGAATATCTTGACAACTTTATCAGTTTTATTAAGGAGTACAATCCTGTCATTTCTTTCACCTCCCAAGTCTCTACTACTTCCGCTAACATTCTCGACATTGCCGTTACTATCAGTCCTACCGGGATTACTACTTCTGTCCACTATAAACCTACAGACTCTCACAGCTATCTCTTGTACTTTTCCTCCTATCTCAGATCATGTAAGGACTCTATTCCTTTTTCTCAGCTTCTTAGGTTGTGATGTTTGTATACTGAGGATGTTGATTTCCAGGATCAAGGCCATAAAATGCTGGATTTTGTCAGTCAACGTGGCTATCCAGAACATGTTCTCTCGTCATCTTGGAACCGCATCAGCCATATATCGTGGCAACAAGCCCTCACTTCGAAACCACGCTGTAGCTCGGACAGAGTTAAAGTGGTGCTCACGCACCACCCTCATAGTTTGGCAATTAAAAACATACTGTTTCGCCATCTCCATCTCCTCCAGACTGAGCCTGATACACATTAACTGTTTGGGGAACCCCCACTGGGGGACATGAACCTCAGGGACCTTTTAGTTTGAAGTCGCCTTAAGACAGATGACACTTTTTATGGTACCAGACGTTGCGGATGTTGTAGATGCAACATTTGCCTGTTTGTTCTCGAGGCTAGCCAGATCTCCTTCCCTAAGTCCACGTTATCAGTTCAGGAGGGTTTCACCTGCACTTCATGCAATGTTATTTATGCTATTATGTACAAACACTGTGGTATGAAGTACATAGGGGAGATCGGTTTACGCTTAGGAGATCATTTTCGCCAACATCTTAACGATATTTCTAAGAGGGCCTGGACACCTGTGGCTAAACATTTTTGCCATAGCAACCACAGGGGAAAACAGGACATTTCTGTTAGTGTGATCCGCTCTTGTTCTGCTGATGCATGATTTCGGAGGGTCCTAGAACATGCCTTATTTTCCAGGCTGGCTGTCTCTCTCTCTCTCTCTCTCTCTCTCTGAACCTTAAGTGCCCAGGGCACATGGGGCTTCCGCAAGGGTCTTCCACACATGCCTGTCCTTTGCCTTTTTTTCTGCTCTTGCCCAGGTGAGCCCTCTATTGCTCAACATCCTTTCTGTTGTTTTTCTCAATGTCTCTTTTGGTCTACCCTTACTTCTGTTCTCCTGTGGTGTCCATCTTAGTGCTATTTTTTGTAGTGAGTTTCATTCGGAGCACATGTCCCAACCATCATCAGCATCTTTCCTCAATAATTGCTGTCAGTGGCTTCATCTGCATTTCTGCCAACAAGATGTTATTTCTTATGGTGTTTGGCCAAAATATTTTTCTAATTCTTCGTAAACATTTAGTCTGGAAAGAATTCAACTTGTTTTCTATTGTTTTGGTGATTTTCTACTGCCAAGGTATACAAATTCATTGACCTCCTCCACTAACTTGCTATCTACTCTGAGTACATTTCTGTTGTTCACATTTTGCTTCATTAACTTTGTCTTTCCTACGCTGATCTTTAGTCCTATGTTGTTTGCATTCTGAGTTAGCTTGTTTATTTTATCTTACATATCTTTGTGGCTGCTTGATAGCAGACAAATGTCGTCTGCAAAGTCAAGGTCATCCAGCACTGTGTCAGGGGTCCACTGTAATCATCTGCGTTTATCTGATGTTGCCTCCTCCATTAACCAGTCCACTGCCAAGATAAATAATGTTGGTGATAGTACACATCCCTGTTTCACTCCTGTTTGTACCCTAAAGCTGCTGGAGTTATGTTCTCCACAGATTACTTTGCACTGAAAACCCTCATACAGGGCTTTGATTACATTTACTATCTTATGGGGGAGGCCATGCCATCTTAGGATCTTCCACAGTGCATCTCTGTTGACACTGTCAAAGGCTTTCTCAAAATCTATAAACAATGCATATGTTGTGCTATGCCACTCATTTGCCTGTTCTAATAATTGTCTAAGTATAAATATGTGGTCTATGCATGATCTTCCTTTCCTAAATCCTGCCTGCTCTTTCCGAAGTTTTCCCTCAAGTGTGGGTACAATTCTGTTGATGATTATTCTGTAAAATACTTTACAGGTGAATGGCAGTAGGGTAATGCCTCTCCAGCTCCCGCAATCTCAGAGATCACCCTTCTTTGGTAGTTTTACTATAAGGCCAATTTTCCACTCCTCTGGAGTTTTTTCTAGATCCCAAATTTGTTGTAGTATCCGGCAAAGTAGTTTTGGTGTTTCTGTTTCTTCTGCTTTCAACATCTCTGCAGTCACTTCATCTTCACCTGGTGCCCTGTCTAATTTTAGCTTCTTTATCACCTCCTTTACTTCACTTATTGTTATTGGTCCTGTATTGATGTTTAGTTCCATTTTTGCTTCAGGTATGTCTATTGTTTGTGCTGCTTGCGTTCTGCTTAGTAGGGTGTTAAAGTGTTCCCTCCATCTTTCAATTTTTTTCTCTTTCTCCAATGACCAGTTGTCCCTAATGTGTCCTTATTGTACTCTCACATCTTGTGCTGAAGTTACCAGTCATCTGCTTTGTGATTTTGTATATGGTTTTCATATCATTTGCATATGCTGCTTTCTCTGCTAATTATCATAGTATTGACGTTTATTTTGACAGCATGATTCCTTCACTTCTTTGTCTTTTTGTGCATAATTACTTAAAACTTGTTCTTTAAGCCTTTGTAATTTGGTGTTCAGTAATTTTTTCTTGATTTCTTTTCTTTGCTCTATCTTTTCTCTTGTGGTCTTGCTTATCCATTCCTCTTTTCTCCGTTTCCGATATCCCAGCACCTCTTTTGCCATTTCCTGTAGTGTTTTACTGAACTCTAGTATGGACATTTATGCTTCGTCTTGTAGGACACTGAAGTGGTTTTTAAATTCTATCGAGAATTCATTCCTTGTTTGCTGGTCTTTCAGTTTTCTTGTATCAAAACGTATCTTTCTGTGTTCTCCGATTTTGCTTTTCTTAATTTTAGTTTTATTTTTGCTACCAGTAGGTTGTGATCACTTCCTACATCTGCTCCTTTCCTTGCTCACACATCTTGTAGTGACCGTTTCCACTTGTTGTTTATTAGTATGTGATCGATTTGGTTTTCTGTGGTTTTATCTGGGGACCTCCAAGTCATTTTATGGATGTTTTTATGTTGGAAAATTGTCCCTCCGATGGTCATCATGTTTTCTTCACAGAAACTGCACAGTCTTTCTCCATTTTCATTTATTTCTCCGATTCCTTCTATTCCCATGATTCTTCTTCTATCTTCATTTCCTTCACCTACTTTTGCATTGAAGTCGCCCAAGATGAGTAGCATATCATGCTTGGGTACTGTTTCTACTGTGGCTTGGAGGCTGTTGTAAAAATCTTCTTTTAATTCCTCTTCAGCTGCTTCTGTTGGAGCATAACAAACTATAATAGACAGCTTCGTGAATCTTGAGTTGAAGCGTGCATATAATAATCTCTCATTTATAGGGGTCCATTTCAGCAATCCTCTTACCACCTCTCACCCAGCGGGGATATACTGATATCCAAAACACGTCGAGGTCTTCCGGTGAGAAAGTCCAACTCTAGGCTAAACTGGTGCAACTAAAACCACGGTGTCACGCAATCTGCTTCAGAGACCCACCAAGAATACAGGCTAAAGCCCTGTGATACTCTGAACCTCCACACAGGAGACCACAGGACCAACGAGGACCACAGGCGTAAATTCAGCAGGATCACAGGGCGGTCTTGGTGGTAGAAGCGAACGAAGAAGAAGAAGAAGCAAAGCTCTTGATGCTTCTTTTGTTATAATCAATGCTACTCCTCCTTCATGATTATCTTCTTTACCTGACCATATTATTGTATCTTCTGTGTGCTGTGTTGTTAATTTCCCTCTGCTTTGTCCTGTCTATCTTGCTTCTTGTATTCCTAGTATGTCTAGTTTGTATCTGTGCATTTTCCTTGATGGTTTGTGCTAGTTTTCCAGTCTGGTTAAGTATTCTTACATTCCAGCTGCGTATTTGCATCTTGTGTTTAGGTTCTAGGAGGTCTGCAGTTGAGCTGGGGACTTCCAGTGGCTGGCTTTCGTCCACAACCTTCATGAGCTCAGTTTCCTGATAAGTATTTCTCCTTCCACCTGCATTTGTTTTTTCCTTTACTTCTGTTTCTGTAGCAGTATGATGGTTTTTTTACCTGATAGGGTTGCTGGCCCTATGCTGAAACCTCCTTAGTCGCCTTTTACGATCATGCGTGGTAGGGTACAGTGGTCCTATTCTTTGCAGATCCCGGGTACCACACAGGGAAAAAATGCCTTAATGGGGAAATAAATTCATTTGACTTTTTTTTTTTTCATCCATTCACTGTCAGTGAACTGTGAAATACAATTCAGTGTGCCTCAACCTACAAGCATATTTTCTTTTCCATTTTCTGATGTCATTTTCCTCAGCACTGATGTGTCAGGTGCCCATTTGACAGCTTGGTAAACACTGCATGCTGACAGTGGGCCATGATCTCACAACCTCTTTGGTCAGAGAACAGGAAAACTACTGACTAGCCTGCTTTATCCATACCATGCACAGAATGCTTGAAAGTTGAGTAACATGTTGAATGATGAAGGGAATAATGTCAGATGAGTTTGCAGTATATATACTGGAGTGAAATGAACGGTACAGGGAAAATGACAGGTAAGATTCGATGAGATGGCTGACACTGATTCAGGTGCAGTAATGATGTCCCTCCTCAAGAAGGGTACCGAAGCAGCTCATCTCCAGTCTGAAAGTACACCATAAGGATGTTTATGAAACGTTTACAGTACTATGAAGCTGAAGAAGACTTGGTTTTCAATAACATATAATCACTGGCGACATTTGCTGGGTACATTACTTCCACCCAGAGACAAAGTGACCCAGTGTGGCAACATTATTCTTAACTAAAACCAAAGAAGCTCTGCACAACTTAGAACAAAAATTCTGAGACTGTAAAGGCCCACTCCTGGAACATTACACACCAAGAGGAACCACTGTCAACAACAACAACTGTGATCTGCTTGAGAACCACTTGAAACCTTCAATCATGTCAAAATGTCACAGTCTGCTCAGTTCTGGTATGCTGATACAGAATGATAATGCACGGCCTCACTCAAATCATGAGACACCCCTACAAATTAAAAATCTGTGATTGGAGTATCTTCCACATCCTGCATGTTCACCCAACCTCACCATGTCTGGTGTTATGTGCTGGACTCCTCAAGAAGATGCTAAGTGAGAAGAAGTTCAACATGGATGATAAGATAAAGGTGGCAGTGCGCAACTGGATACATAGTCAACCAGATTTTTTTACCCCTCAGTGAACCCAGACATTAGTGAAGAGATGCCAGATCTGCACTGAACATCTTGCTGACTATGCTGAAATACACAGTTTTCAATCATATTGATACATTTTACGTGAATAAGAAAAATATTGTACTTACTTTTTGACTCAGCTTCACATACAGATATAACCACACACATACAAAAACTGATTCACTCTGAAAAGTTTACTTGATGGATGGATTTATATTTTTAGGTATAAATACAAAAACTTTCACCTTGAGTGTTTACTTGATAGATAAATGATGTTCTCAGATAAAACTATGAGTATATCTCAAGACCTTATCTTTTTTTTTTTGTGAAAAAAGTTAAAAACCTACAACACGCATCAGATTTGTGGGTAATTAATTTAGTGTGCCTCGTCTCTCGCTGAATACGGCTGTCTGTATGTTCTACGTGATCGATGATATCATCTATTAGATCTGAAACATAAGAGATTACATTTAAAAAACTGGTCTCAGCCACTCTGTCAAACTGCAGCTGACCTATCCAGTCTGTGTAATAAACAAGATCCAGTCAAGTCTTTGTGTTAAATGAGAATATCCATCCAGTCAAGTCTCTGTGTCAAACAAGCATGCTCATCCAGTCAAGTCTCTGTGTCAAACAAGCATGCTCATCCAGTCAAGCCTCTGTGTCAAACAAGCATGCTCATCCAGTCAAGCCTCTGTGTCAAATAAGCATGCTCATCCAGTCAAGCCTCTGTACATAAGGTCAACTTTATGTGTTAAATACATTATATTTATGTCAGTCACTGTCTAATAATAGCAGCTGAACATGCATGCATGACATAAAATAAGTAAATAAGGTGGCTTAAATACTACACATAATACAATACAAAACTGGCTGGTCATGATTTAAGCACTCTATCACTGTAGCCCATTTTTGATCCACAAATCCACAGGGAAAATTAACAATGAAAATAAAGTTACACATTAATTAAAACTTTAACCAGCCCAAACTACCCTAAGTTTCAGGTATCCAAGAATATCCTCACAAGAAAACCTAGTCTTGCTTGCTCTTTCTGTATGGTGTTTCATATGTTCCCACAGTACAATCCTACATCACCAGTCTAGTTTGCTCTTTTTCTGTGGTATTTCATATGTTCCCACAGTACAATCCTACATCACCAGTCGTCTGCTCTTTCTATGTGGTATTTCATATGTGCCCATAGGTTCTAAGGACTGCAAACGTGCCTCAAACAGCCTCTGGCAGTCAAGTCCAGCTCCTGGCCTTCCCGTGGCAGAACTGTTTAAACTGACAGGAGAAGGGGCGAGGGCGAATATCTGGCGCCTGAAAACCAGTTACTTAGGGTAGATGAGTGGCACGTTTGGTAGCTCATCTGCCGCTGTTGGCGAGATTTTCAGCTGCCGTGCGTGGAGCGGTGCTCCTCCCGGCCAATGAAGAAATTTGCAAATGAGGCTGCCGCGCAGCATCACTGCGGAAAAGGTGGTAGAAAGGATAAAGCGAAGCAAACAGTCAAATCACGGCACCTCTGGTCTGGAAGTCGGCCACGTCCTGAGTGCAGTCATATCGGGTGAAATGCATGAACCGGCTTGTCCCAGAGGTTAAGACACTGCTGGCGAGACTCTTCAAATGCTGCGCGTGGAGTGAAGCTCCTCCCGGTCAAGGAAGAATGCGGAAAAGAAATAAAGGTTGCTGTGTGGCGCCGATGGGAAAAGGTGGTGGAAACTGAAGTTTAACCGGTATGTCCAGTAGTATCGCTACGAGAGCTATACCACGGCACCTCTGCTCTAGAGGCCGGCCACGTCCGAAATACACCTACACTGGTGAAATATGCCTAAACTGGCACACACCAAGGGTGGAACTTGATGGCTAGACATGTCATGCCACCTCCGCTCTAGAGGTCGGTCACGCCTGATATACACTCATACTGGTGAATTTTGCCTAAACCGGCTCATACCAGAGGTGAATCTTGAAGGCTATGCATGGCACAGTATCTCTGCTCTAGAGGTCGGTCCCGTCCCAAACACGCCCATACTGGGATAATATGCCTAAACCGGCTCAACCCAGGGGCAGAAGTCACTAGTGGCGAGGATTCGTCCTCCTGGACAAAAGCTCCATCCTGGTCACAACTAGGAAGGGAAGCGGCCATGACCGCAAAATGCTGAAGTCGGAGACACTGGACCAGGGAAGTCTAGATAGGCAACCACCTCTCACCCGGCGGGGATGTTTGCATATCCTAATCATGCCAAGGTTTTCCGGTGAGAAAGTCCAACTCTGGACTGGATGGGCAACCACCTCTCACCCGGCGGTGATACACGGGTATCTCAAAACACGTCGAGGTTTTCCGGTGAGAAAGTCCAACTCTGGCCTGGGTGGGCTACCGCCTCTCACCCAGCGGGGATGCACTGATATCCTAAACACGTCGAGGTCTTCCGGTGAGAAAGTCCAACTCTAGACTAAACTGGTGCAATGAAAACCACGGTGTCACGCAATCCCGCTTCTGAGACCCACCAAGAATACAGGCTAAAGCCCTGTGATACTCTGAACCCCTTGTGGTCCTCTCGTGGATCTTGTGTGGTCTTTTCGGGAACCACGGGACCTAACGAGGACCACAAGCGTGAATTCAGTAGGATCACAGTGCGGTTTTTGGTGGTAGAAGCAAACGAAGAAGAAGAAGAAGATATGTGCCCATGTTACAATCCTACATCAGTGCAGTCTTGCTTGTTCTTTCTGTGTGGTATTTCATATGTGCCCACAGTAAAACCCTACATCAGTACATTCTAGTTTGCTCTTTTTCTGTGGTATTTCATATGTGCCCACAGTAAAACCCTACATCAGTACATTCTAGTTTGCTCTTTTTCTGTGGTGTTTCATATGTGCCCACAGTAAAACCCTACATCAGTACATTCTAGTTTGCTCTTTTTCTGTGGTATTTCATATGTGCCCACAGTAAAACCCTACATCAGTACATTCTAGTTTGCTCTTTTTCTGTGGTATTTCATATGTGCCCACAGTAAAACCCACATCAGTACATTCTAGTTTGCTCTTCCTCTGTGGCGTTTCATATGTGCCCACAGTACAATCCCACATCAGTACAATCTAGTTTGCTCTTTCTGTGTAGTGTTTCATATGCCCTCAGAGTACAGCCCAAAGTCAGCATAGATCTGTGGTTTTCAAAGTGAGCAGTGCCAACCAATGGGGCTTGGGGAGATTCATGGAGGCCATGAAGGAAAAAAAAAGGCAGTGGTAGTGGGCATCAGAACCAAGGTGATGAAAAAAATGTTGGGATAGGCCTACTACGGATGTGGTGTGCAATGCAAGGAGGCGATGGTCTGAACAAAAAAAAAGTTTTGGAACCACTGGTACAGGCTAAGAGCACTAATGGTGAAAACATAATGAAGACATGTCTTAATTAATCACATTCCCAAAAACCTTTTTTTAAATATATTTCCCCAAAAAACATTTCCATAAAACAGTAATGAAGTGAGAGAAACAAACTTACCATTCTGGCTATCCACTTCTGTCCCGATATCAACAGCTACCTGCTTCTGTCTGCTAATAACATTAGACAGAATTTCCAGACCTTCATCTTGCTCTGAAATTAACAGAAACAATTTAAACGTTCGTTTCACTGTGCATGGTGTTGCCTAAATATACAATTTCGCATAAAGTTCAACCACAAAAAAAAAATGTCGTTTTCTGTCACTCTGTGCCCTGCTGCTAGTTTCAGCTTTCACATATGCGCGTACATAAACCATCTCTCTCACTCATACCAACATACAAACATAAAGCTAGAACCCCTTCAGGACAGCCATCAGCCCCCACTAACTCTGGGGGAAGAGGGAAAAGTGAAGAGGCATGGCAATAACTTCCACAAAAGGACATCTCCCTTTTAGCCTACGAGCGATTTCATCACGCGTCTCGTATTGTGCCGTCTGTCACAAAATCCGCGTAGCTCGCCCAAGTTTAGCGGTTTTTCACAGCTAATTGCTGGCGATAAGAGACAGCTTTTGGGCAAAGTGATGACCAGATGTGAGGAAACAAAGGACGAGAGGGGGCAGGGGTGTGAAAAAAAGAAGAGCCAGTAACAACCTAATGTCAACGACTGTAGTACCCTGAAGATTCCTTCTCGCCAGCTGAAAGCAAGTCGGATGACTGGAAAGCTGTGATAGGAGTTAGAAGAAACAGTGTAAACACCAGCAGTTACTCCTCATTGTCTGGAAGGGACGGAAATGTTAGCCCCGGGGACACGAAGAAGGCCATTGTGGACACACAAGTTTGGAGGAGTACGGCAAAACGATTTTCCATCCGTGGAAATGGACAATATCCGATGGCAGGTACCCGAACTACGAGGGCCCTCTACCGCGGAAATGAGATTCTGAGGGGCTGGCACCGAACAGCTAATAACTGGATCCTCTTGAAATGGAGGCATTGTCCCGAGGTGGACTGTGGACTTTGTGGGGGAAAATTAAAGGACACTTTTCCACTTCACTTCACAAAACACCAGTTGATGACATCCTCTAGTTTTCCAATTAACGCACGCGGGCTACAGCCAGTAACGGGGAAAGAAGGCAGTGACGCAAAATGGGTTGTTCAAATTACCATTACTCTACCATTTACAGTCCTCCAGTGTGGACGCTAATGTCTTTGGCAACAGTCTCGTCATCGCGATGATTTACAACAAAGCTGATACTGACAATAACGTCGCAGACAAAGCAGTCATTCATCTCCTTCAATCCCCTCTTTCAATTAATTTTTTTCAGACAACACACATTTCAACTAGGCCAATCGAATCACTTTTCTCTCAAATGCCAAACTAAATAGCGAATGTGCTAACAGCCACTCCATACCTTCCGCCTCTACTTGTTTTATTTTACATGTATTTCTATCTTCTTCTGACTATTGTGGCAAGAAAGAGGTCACGTGGCAGACCAAACCTTAGATACAAAAATATCTCTAAGTCATCGGTGTCATATTTTTCTATCAGTCATCGATGGCACATTTTTCTATCCGCCATAGGATCTGGGAAGAACCCGTGGGAGAAAGACCCACCTGAAGAGCTTATGAGGCCATGAGGACCAAACTTGAACCTAAAACATGCAAGCGTAATGAAAAAAAAAGGGGGGGGAGACATTTCACCATAAACATTGCCTGCTGTTACCGTGCCCGATTATGCAAATTCAACATTGTTAGAGTCAGTCACGAGATAACCTGTTCTGTAAGAGCATCCTCGACAAAAAACAAAACAAACAAAAATCCACAACAGCTGATGATAATATCTGACACTCTCAAAACCGTCTCCTCAGACTCAACTATCAATAATTCCTGTGCTTCTCCATTCCAGATTTATTCAACTGTAGAATAGTAATTTCCTCAGTCCACTTCTATCTATATATTCCATGTCTATGGTATGACTCTTCTTCTCTGATCTTCTCACTGTACTCACCAGAACCTCAAAAATGTAACACTACTACTGATACAGTTACTGATACTCCTACAATTTCAAAACGATCGATATTATAGTATATTGGCTATTCAATCATGCTCAGCACCACACTCACTGAAGCAGGCATTCTGGCTAGGAAGACAACGAGAAGCTATCTATTCTTTCAAAAGAGAGACACTGTTCTGCAAAAGGGTAGGCCAAATGAAAGGAATCCTAACTAGAAACATTCTATAAAATAAATAACTCATCCATCTAATGCAGTGGTTCTCAACCTTGGGTACATATACTCCCGGGGTCACTGGAAGAACTGTTGGGTGTGCATGAGTCAGCAAATGAACTGGCTCATTTTTTAAAATCTAGGTATGTCATCTCAACTCACCCCTGATGATCGTCTGCTGATGGTGGTGCAGTTCCTGATTACTCATATCCCGGAAGGCTTCAGGTTCGTCGTTCATCCCCCAAGGATCGCCGCTGCTAAAAGTATCCGTGCCAGGTGCAAGCAAAAGACTCCTATAAATTGAAGGAACACTTCAGTTACTAAGGGCAGACAAGCTATACTTTGGAATACTGGACACTCGGTTCTAGATACCCTAAGTCCTGAAGTACCATCCCACAACGGAGTTATAGAGTGGATGCTATGTAAAGTGGATCGTTCCACAAAACCATATGCAAGTCAAAGCATACGTATATCGCAGAATACTCTATACCAGTGTGCCACAGAAACGTAACAACAAAAATGCTTGGGCAGGGATCCGCTATGTAAGTACAGGAATTCGTATTTAAGATGTACGTAAACAGAGGAACGCTAGTATATACTAAATTTAAGAGCAAAAAAAGTCATTACATTATACTAATTCATGCTTCTTGCATAAGATGTGGGGACTTCTGAGTGACAAGAACTAACCGTGGAATATTTTGGACGTATTTTAACAACAACAACAAAAATCGTCCAAAATGTAACGCTTCCATTGCTAAACTTAATAAAGCTTGATTATACTGACTCTGTTAAAAACATAACTCCTGATAGGGTAGAAAATAATCTACAAGATAAAAGACTACAAATCTAAAATATCCCGGACTAGAAACACTTCACTTACGACACACTGTTTTTCTTGGCTAAAAATTCATCCACAGAAATGTAACTCAGACACAAACACATAGCAGTCACAAAATTCAACTCATTCACAAAATTCAATTTTGTGAAAATCAACTTCTTTTTTTTTAAGGCCAACTCTACTGCAAGTATCATTTGGACTGGTTTACAGACCTACGCTTTCAAAACCGTGCATGTATCACATAGTTCTTGAGTCGCAGCAGAGCGTTAAATATGCTCCATGTAGGCACATACAGTCACTTCACAACTCATTCTGTGATGCGAACTGTTAACAATTATTTCATCGTTTGGTTTAACTGAACAAGAAGGAACTGGACTGTGCATAACAGGATGTCTGACAGAACAATACACGCAGTCAAATATACAGTACTGGGTACCTTTCGTTTAACACGTTACAGAAATCTTGTATGAGGAGTAAGAGAGACAGAGACAGAGAGAGGAGAGGAGAGGGAGAGAGAGAGAGAGATCTATGACACCGTCACTCTGAGGGAGTACAACTGCTTTCTATGCAGCTCTTGAAGGTTCACCGGTGACCGGTATCTCATATTCTGTTTACTGACAAACCCCGACAGATAAAACTGAACTTCATCAGTCACCATCAAACTGTTCAAGATCTCAGGCTCTTTCGCAGCAAGCCAAATAATGCGGCAGAGTTCGTCTTTTCTTGCCTCTATTTAAAAGTTTTTGAGCAGTTTGGATCTTCCACGGATGAAATCTTATCTACTTCAGCATAAAACCTACATTTTTTTTCCTACTCATACCTAAAATGAGAGACTGCTGGAGCGCCGAACATCGTTAGAAGCTTCCTTCACACCGTAGTTTCTCGGGTGTGCGCACAGTTCATGAAGATCCGTGCTTCACATCAAACATACAACCCGTTTCCTCAGTTTATTCTACACACGCTACTATCCTACTCCGAGACGGAACCTGGCCATGCCTATGAACGTTAAAATGACGTCTAGCTGACGATGCACGTCGGTGGCAGATTATGATTCGTAGTAAAACAAACAGCACTGGTGCGATGCTGCACGGTCCAACCATCCACTGCAAACGCGCCAGTTAAAATGACGCTATCTCTTCCATCCTGACTTCTCTACATTATCAACGACCCACCCAAGTCGTATTTAAAGCGGGCCCGACCCGCCACTTCGTACTTCCTCTGCTAGAAATATATTTTAGCAAAGGGGTCAGTAGACAGGAAGGAAGTTCGTTAACAATACATTTAATAGCATAGTCACATGCACTGTTGGAAAACTTCGAGAGAGATGAAGGCGACAGTGATTCACTTAAGTGAACTGCGTGGACAACCCACTCAAGTAAAGGACCTGACCAGACCTCTACAGCAGAAGCTCCACGCGGCGATAGGGAAAACCATAAACTTCTTCTTCTTCTTCTTCGTTCGCTTCTACCACCAAAACCGCACTGTGATCCTACTGAATTTACGCCTGTGGTCCTCGTTAGGTTCCGTGGCCTCCTGTGTGGTCCCCGAAAGGACCACACGAGATCCAAGAGAGGACCACAAGGGGTTCAGAGTATCGCAGGGCTTTAGCCTGTATTCTTGGTGGGTCTCTGAAGCGGATTGCGTGACACCGTGGTTTTCATTGCACCAGTTTAGTCTAGAGTTGGAATTTCTCACCGGAAGATCTCGACGTGTTTAGGATATCAGTGCATCCCCGTGGGTGAGAGGCGGTAGCCCACCCAGGCCAGAGTTGGACTTTCTCACCGGAAAACCTCGACGTGTTTTGAGATACCCGTGTATCACCGCCGGGTGAGAGGTGGTTGCCCATCCAGTCCAGAGTTGGACTTTCTCACCGGAAAATCTCAGCGTGATTAGGATATGCAAACATCCCCGCCGGGTGAGAGGTGGTTGCCTATCTAGACTGCCCTGGTCCAGTGTCTCCGACTTCAGCATTTTGCGGTCGTGGCCGCTACCCTTTCTAGTTGTGACCAGGATGGAGCTTTTGTCCAGGAGGACGAATCCTCGCCACTAGTGACTTCCACCCCTGGGTTGAGCCGGTTTAGGCATATTATCCCAGTATGGGCGTGTTTGGGACGTGACCGACCTCTAGAGCAGAGGTACTGTGACATGCATAGCCTTCAAGATTCACCCCTGGTGTTAGCCGGTTTAGGCAAAATTCACCAGTATGGGTGTATATCAGGCGTGACCGACCTCTAGAGCGGAAGTGGCATGACATGTCTAGCCATCAAGTTCCACCCCTGGTGTGTGCTGGTTTAGGCATATTTCACCAGTGTAGGTGTATTTCGGACGTGGCCGGCCTCTAGAGCAGAGGTGCCGTGGTATGTATAGCTCTCGCAGCGATACTACTGTACATACCGATTAAACTTCACTTTATCCTTTCCACCACCTTTTCACATCGGCGCCGCACAGTAACCTTTATTTCTTTTCCGTATTTTCTTCCTTGACAGGGAGGAGCTTCACTCCACGCGCGGCATTCGAAGAGTCTCACCAGCAGTGTCTTAACCTCTGGGACAAGCCGGTTCATGCATTTCACCCGATATGACTGCACTCAGGACGTGGCCGACCTCCAGACCAGAGGTGCCGTGATTTGACTGTATCCTTTCTACCACCTTTTCCGCAGTGATGCTGCGCGGCAACCCTATTTGCACCTTTCTTCATTGGCCGGGAGGAGCACCGCTCCACGCACGGCAGCTGAAGAACCTCGCCAACAGCGAAAACCATAAACAAACTGCAGCAGTTGTGGGAGAGATTGGCGTCAAATCTGAGCGAACAACGAAGAAGAAAACTGCGTTTGAAAAGAAGTTTTGAAAGAAGACAGCTCGGGTTCACGCCTTGTGACTGTTTGTAAAGAGCATAGGTTCAGCCGTGTAACTCGAAGGTGTCTCAGGTTAGAGAAGTGTCGACTCCTGTGTTAATATCATGTAACTGTTGTAGACAGCATAAGTTCAGCTGTGCAGCAAGAAGACTTTTCAGTTCTTAGACGTGCAAGCTTTCTTCTGCAAAGAAACTATTGTACGACAAAGTCCAGATGTATAACTACAGAACTTCTGAAGCTAAACACTCGTAAAGAGACGTGTCAGTTCTCTCTGAGTTTTGATCTCAATAATCTCAGGGATCTGGGCTCTATAAACTGATAATAATATCAGAGAAAAAGAAATATTTTAAAAGAAACAAAACTTCAATAGTCACGGTGTCTTTGTATGGGAAACTGACTGAATGCACACGTACTGTAACACACTTCCCGCCCCCACCTTTTCTACGCGAGAAATAAAAGGCTGGACAGAGACAGAACTGGAGTAGGAAAACAAAATCAGTTTTGAATGTTTCCAAGCAAACAATCCACAGGCATTTAATTCCCTCGATAATTGTGAAGACGATGATTTAAAAAAAACAACTGTATATCCAATAGTCTAAAAACTGACTTAATGACAACGAATTCTGGCCTCAACTGGGGCCAGCGTTTCTTTCATCAGATCAGCCCACGATTAAAGTAACACCCAATACAGTTTCTTTCCTGCAATCCAATACGCTTGTCTCGACCAAGTAAACTCAGTGTAATTAAACGGTGCATTCATGGGTCGCTTACACTCACGAAACAAAACGGATTTAGGCAGGATTAAAAAAAAAAAACCAGGCTTTGTGGGTACAAAAAAACAACTTGTACACTGTTAGGGTTTGTAAAACAAAAACAAAAATGCTGGAGCGAAGGTCTTAGGATTACTGACTGGGGAAGAGGGGGTGTAACACAGCACATCTTAATAACGTTAGGTAAAGGGAAATAATACAGTAAATTCTCAGTTAACCGGAACCTATGAGGATTGGTTGACGCCGGATAAACGCAGTTTCTGGTTGCCTGAGAGTTACTATTAAAAATAGGCCTGACCAATACTATACCCAATACTACACAATATCATACCATAAACTCTGCATTGACTTGATATTAATACTGAAACACAGTGATTAAAAGCAAACTAAAACAAATAAGGACAAACTTAATGCAACACGGTTTTATTATAAAAACAGCTTTTGCGAATGCAGTGTGCAATTTTAGTTGTCAGTACACTTTTCAACTTAATGAACTTCACAAACATTTTCTTCAACTTCAAGTAAGTTAGAACCCCTCCCCCCCCCCTCCCAATATCAGTATTCATGCTAAATAATATCTCCTTCCCTTCCCCTCTTCTTTACCCCTAAAGTAAGAGAACACAGAAGTTTTGTAGGATAAGACCTCGAAAAAAAAATCGCAGATCTACGAAAGCCTCCTTGTTTCCTGTTTATTAAAAAAAAAGTGTTTTTTCTGTACCCCTATCTGTAGTGTTTATTTTCATTCTGACACCAACGGGTTGCTAAACTGTCGTGTGTGAGTGTGAGTGCGCGTATGTGTGTCTGACATATTACTATCAACCCAATCCACCGAACAAGCAGCTAGGAACCTTGACACACTATACACGTCAAACTTCCAACAGTACCTTCGGCCTCATGAAACGGCTATAACCAACAGCTCACAGACCTCTGGGAGTAGTCATGACCTAGATGGGCCCCCTTAAAGCGTCAGAGGTGTACAGGGCCCAGAGGCTTGCCTGGAAAGGGGGAAGTGGGGGAAGTGTACTTCTCTGATGATCTGAGTTGTGTTGTTTTGCTCTCTACAGTTTCCTACCTGGTGAGTACTCGACTCCCGGGATTACTAGGAAGGGACATCACTGAAATTATCATTTTTCGTGGAGAAAATATAATACTGTCCCTTGAACTATAATTTTTGCGTTTTTATTTTTTCCCTTGAACTATAATTTTTTTAAAATTCCTAACGCTTCTGTATCCTTTCTTTCCTTTCTTTTGCTATTGTATTGTTCAAGCAAACTTTGATTGATTACACTTAAAAAAAAAGATGCAATTAAAATACATAAAACTCCTGTACTGCATTCATGCTTAAATAGTGATATGAAAGTCATGCCACGTGTCACTGCTACTGTATATAATCTGTAGTCACCTTCAATACTGGTGATCGCCTCCTGTATATATGGATTAATTTCTTGATAGAAAAAAAATGTTAAGAAAGTTTTACGCTCCAGCCCACATTCTTCAAAAGAAATATGAAAAGCTTGCTGCACTGACTTCAATAATAAATATATTTTGTTTATCCCATTTATTTTATAACTTTTCCATAACAAAAAACACCATAACACACAAAATACTGTTTAACTCAATAGACTTCCATTGGAGGGAGTGAAAATTAGGGGATCTAGATTGGGTGTATAAACAGTGGCACAGAAGCAATATGCTGGGCAATAACCATACATTTAAAGATACATTTAGGATTTACTGCTAAAGTTTACAGCAAAAAACAATACATACTTGTATATTTCTCACATGTACAACTGTGATTAAGAAACCTTCATTCATACAATGATCTGTATTCATTTTGTAATATAAACATAACAGACACTTACTACAATCTTTCTATTGCTTCTGTGCCCCTTGCATGCAATTTTAGTTCAGCATAATTTGATGAAGATACTAACGAGTAAGATAAATATGAGGTCCCTAGAAATGAGGAACAAGATGGACACCACAGGGGAACAGAAGTAAGGGTAGTCCATGGAGAAGAACAACAGAAAGGATGCTGACCAATAGAGGGATCACCTGGGCAAGAGCAGAAGGAAAGGCAAAGGACAGGCATTTGTGGAAAACCCTTGCGGAAGCCCCATGTTCCCTGGGCACTTAAAGTTCAGAGAGAGAGAGAGAAGTGAGGAAACCAGAATTACAATGGTACATGGAACCAATATTGCTATACGGCTGTAAAAATTGGAAATTTAGTGAAAAGATGACACAGAACCTGGAAGCAGCAGAGATGTAGTTTTGGCAAAAGATGCAGCAAATACCCTGGATGGACAGACAAACCAAGATGAAGAGATCCTCAAAGAAGTTTCAGAACATTGAAAACCAGTTAAAATTATAAGAGAAAGACAATCAAACTTCTTGGACATGTCATGAGTATACAGAAGTTTGAGAACTTGGTACTGATTGGACAAAATTCAAAACTAAAAATGGAAGACAGGAAGGCCAATAGAAAAATACCTCAATGAAATGAGCAAGTAGTATGGAAAAAGCAAAACACTTGAACTGATTAAGAAACACCAAGGATCATACAAGATGGAGAAGTATGACTGCCAACATTATCCAGCACAGCAAATGATAAGCACATGATAATAATTTGATATGCTTTTAAAGCATGATTATAAGCTAGTTGACTCCTTCCAACTTTCCTGAGGTTCTCCTTGAAAACAGGCTGTCATATTGTTTCAGGCTGGTCAGCCAGAAATGGGCTGATGATGGGCGGAGGATCCAGCCAAAAGGTCTATTCAGTTAGAAAATTATACAGCTCCAATGTAATCTATTCTCAATGTGACGTGATCCCTGTGCTTCAATATCTTCACTACATACTGCTGATAGTGCCCAAGATCTCCAGACAACTCAATTACCCAAGATCTGCCTTCAAGTGACAAAACCAAGATCATCAGTCTGCTGACAATATCCAGTATCTCCATTCTATTGACAACAGAGAAGTCCAAACTGGGGTGAAACACAGACGTGCTCTGTCGCTAAGCACTGTCCATCCTTGCCACTGACTGAATGATTAGAGGAACAATACCATATCTGGAAGTTCAAAAAGATAAGTAAGAGAACCAAACGCAGAATATTCAGATGGAATGTTCTAAGCGTCTTATTATATGAAAATGAGCAATGGGAAAAGACAAACAACTGCTCTTCCACTTGATACCTTCCAAGCCAAACTCTCTGTGTAAGACCAAAGGAATTTCCTGGCCAAATATCGTAAGTAATGACCTCTTGTTAAGAGAGACAGTAACTGAACTACGAAGGTGGCAACGGACTGATCACATTATCAGATGACAGATGAATCCTTACCACAAACAAACAAACAAACAACTCTGATGTGGACTACACAGGGTAAAAGAAGCATGGGACAACACAAAGTGAAATACAGCAGAGTGAATGCTGACAAATTAAGGACCAACATGGGAGACAGCCAAGAAGATAACAAAGGATCAACAAAAACGGAAATCTCTTGCTACCAGCACTAACAGGACAAGAGAGATATTAATACACAAAAGAGATATTAACATTACACAAGATCACCAGTCTACTGACCATACCTGAAAAACAAAGCCACAACATAACCCATGTCCACAAAATAGAACCAGATTTTTTTCTGTTTGTTCAGAGTGGACAGGAAAAAGCACAACAGGAACACTGTATGTACTACACAGTAAGTGTAAATGGTTAACATTTATAATGCACACAAGTAAGCAGATCATACTGTCTTGTTTTTAGTTTCATTTGTTGGCAAGATGTCCAGAAAGAGACACAGATAGGGATGAGAGACAGTGGGAGCAAGAAGAAGCAGAGACAATACTTCTTCAACATAAAATTTTTCTTATACTTCCATTAAAATGTGTTGTTTTTTTTTTACCTTATGTTTTTATATGTTTAATCTATACACAGTATTGCTACAAAAATAAATTTAATATGGTGATATGCAGTGCTGAACATCTTATTCTGACCCTGCATCAAAATTTTCTAAGACAAGTTGGTTTGTTTAAAAGAAAAGGATTTTATCTTTAATTATACAAAGGAAAACAAACAATTCATTTAGGCTGATTTCAGTCTGTATATTAAATTACCTATGATAATTTACCATCTAAACTTGAATACAATGAAGTTGGGGGGGGAAAAAAACACTCTAAAATATGAACTTTGATAATTATTAAAATCTATTATAATCAAACTGGCAAATGTAATGCACAAATAAGCTGGATTTTATATCAGGTCCTCTCTCTTTCGATTAAACCAGGAAAATGCTCAAGTCTGTCAATGCAGTTAAAACTACACAACCAAAATCAGCAACAACTTTGTGTTTGGCCGAACTCGTATAAGTTCGTAACTAGTTTTATTCAGCTGATACCTATGAATATTTAGAAGAAAAAAAAAAAATCACACTTTCCCCTTTGTAAACCTGCTACTGAACAGCCATGGCTCTTTAAAAAAACAGCTGGCCATTAGTACCCCTTACCCTTCCCCCCATTTTAGATATATATTTACCAAACAAGTAACCAATCATAAGATGGGTTAAAACATGGGTTTACAGAAAAGGGGAGATAATAAATTACTCTGATTAGATTGGGTGTGGTCCAGTTTACATTTAATTAGGTCTAGCTCAGTTACAATCTCTATTTAAGAAAAAAAAAAAACATACATTACCTATCACCAATAACTGGTGTGATACTGCAATATATGTAAATAAAAAAGCTAGCACTAATGATTCATTATTACTATTAATCTTCTATGCTTGTGAAGGTGAGTGATAATTATGGAAGAAGAAATTACATTCTGCAGTCATTCAAGACAGTAACAAAGCACAATTTCAAGCTTCAATCATGTAAACTCACTCATACTTAATTACAATGATTTTCATCAAAGTTTCACAAAAACTGAGACTATAAGTGATATGAATCCTCCAAGCCTGAATTTGAACATCATTAATTCTTCCTCTCATTCTTCAGTCTTCAAGTTTTGGAAAATTCCATCACAGAGAACATCACATTTTATGCCAGGATTTTTCTTGCAGACCTTTAGCTTCTGTTTCTGGTCCAATCCAACAGTCAGATTTAGTAAACACAGATCCATATGGCTGGTGTATTTTTTTGTTCACTACTTACTGCACCACATCTAAGCCTCAGTACTACCAAGGACACTACTCTTACAGCAGTGATCGTGTTAACTGGCAATTACTGTAAATTACTGATAAAAGAGGAAAAAAAAACTGAAACCTGTGTTTGTTTAATTTTACATTTAAAAAGAAAAAAAAAAGTACAAAGTACTGAATGTACAAAACTGGTATTTCAGAAAGTAATTCATGCAAGGTGAAAAACGGGTACAACTGAAGAGGTTTTACAAAATCTGAACGCAATCATTGCTTGTTGTCTTCAAGACAAATCTCATGTCGGATGGAGGTTCAGAATATTAAGTGTCTTGTTCCTTTATCTGATGCTGTGCTCAATGTACAGCTGGGGCATTCCTTGCAATTTCTGGTACCAGGATTCAGCTCCCACAAGGACACTCATTAGGACAGGACACTCTGAATCTATTTAAATGGCCTAATACAAGCTTGTACTCTGCAGTAACCAGCCCTTAGATGAAGCAGTACGGTCTACTTGAGTTCTGCTAGCCTGGTGAACTAGGCCAAGTACATTGTTTACATCCTGCTGTTTTCATCATCCATCCATCCATGTCCTTGGCTGGCAATCGGCTAAGCAATCACCACCCAGTACACCCTGTGGCGTCTTGAAGCAATAAATTCTCTCCACCTCTCACAGCCTGCGGCCAGCCTTTGTATTGTGCTCCAGCTGTGCTGCATGCTGCTTATTTCTGCTTCTACATTTCTCCACCAGGCAGCCTCTGGTCGGCCTCTCTTTCTTTTTTCTTTGAGTGTCCATTGCATGGTTCTTCTTCTTTTCTTCGTTCGCTTCTACCACCAAGACCGCCCTGTGATCCTACTGAATTTACGCCTGTGGTCCTCGTTAAGTCCCGTGGTCCTCCGTGTGGTCCCAGATCCCCGAGATGACCACAGGAGGTTCAGAGTATCTCACGGCTTGAGACTGAAACTCTTGGTGGGTCTCAGAAGCGGGATTGCGTGATACCGTGGTTTTCGTTGCACCAGTTTAGTCTAGAGTTGGACTTTCTCACCGGAAGATCTTGATGTGTTTAGAATATCAGCATATCCCCGCTGGGTGAGAGGTGGTAGCCCACCCAGGCCAGAGTTGGACTTTCTCACTGGAAAACCTCGACATGTTTTGAGATACCCATGTATCACCACCAGGTGAGAGGTGGTTGCCCATCCAGTCCAGTGTTGGACTTTCTCACCGGAAAACCTCAGCATGATTAGGATATGCATACATCCCCACAAGGTGAGAGGTGGTTGCCCATCCAGTCCAGTGTTGGACTTTCTCACCGGAAAACCTCAGCGTGATTAGGATATGCATACATCCCCGCCGGGTGAGAGGTGGTTGCCTATCTAGACTTCCCTGGTCCAGTGTCTCCGACTTCAGCATTTTGTGGTTGTGGCCGCTACCTTTCCTAGTTGTGGCCAGGATGGAGCTTTTGTCCAGGAGGACGAATCCTCGCCATTAGTGACTTCCACCCCTGGGTTGAGCCGGTTTAGGCATATTATCCCAGTATGGGCATATTTGGGATGTGACCGACCTCTAGAGCAGAGGTACCGCGACATGTGTAGCCTTCAAGTTTCACCCCTGGTATGAGCCGGTTTAGGCATATTTCACCAGTATAGGTGTATATTGGGTGTGACCAACCTCTAGAGCGGAGGAGGTGTGACATGCTTGGCCATCAAGTTTCACCCATGGTGTGTGCCGGTTTAGGCATATTTCACCAGTGTAGGTGTATTTCGGACGTGGCCGGCCTCTAGAGCAGAGGCGCTGTGGTATGTGTGGCTATCGCAGCGATACTACTGGACATACCGATTAAATTTCACTTTATCTTTTCCTTCACTTTTCCACATTGGCGCCACACAGCAACCTTTATTTCTTTTCCGCATTTTCTTCCTTGACCGGGAGGAGCTTCACTCCATGCGAGGCATTCGAAGAGTCTCGCCAGCAGTGTCTTAACCTCTGGGTTAAGCCAGTTCAGGCATTTCACCCGATATGACTGCACTCAGGACGTGGCAGACCTCCAGACCAGAGGTGCCATGATTTGACTGTTTACTTCACCTTATCCCTTCTACCACTTTTTCCACAGTGGTGCCGCCCTTTTGCACCTTTCTTCATTGGCCGGGAGGAGCACCACTCCACGCACGGCAGCTGAAGAATCTTGCCAGCAGCGGCACTGCATGGTTGCCTTAGCTCATTTTCATCAGCCACATGTTAACTGATCCGCCCATATTATGACAAGCTATATCTCATGTAATTGCTCTCAGGCACAACAGCTTTCTTCACAGAATATAACTCAACACAAAAACTAGAGGTGAACATAACATGAACAATTCACTTACCTTGACGGGCCTTCATTCCTAGATGCCTGCTCAATCTGTTTCTCTTTGGTAACAAGAGCATCTAACATCCTCTGCCTGCGTTCAACTTCCCGCTGTGTTCTGAATATTAGTCAAGCTTCATTATGCTACACAATGGAACAAAGTATGTCTTATTTCTCTCCAAAAAAATGCCCAAAGAATTATCACTCTTACATAGTGAAAGAAAGGCAAAATGATAAAATCACCAAATACTATCAAACTCTTCTACAATACTGAAAGAGGATGGATATCTCACAAAATATATAAACTTCTAAGGATACATATGATATGACGATGATGCTCGTAACAAGTTTTGCTTCAATCTGTTCACATCTGACGTGAACTGCCGGGACTTGGAGCGAATCTGGGCTGAGAGCTGTTCAGAAAAGTGAAATAAAATTTAGAAAACTGTGTGATTCAAAATGAACATTGTATAAGGTACATTATGTATATTATTTATAAGGTACATTATGTATATTATTTATAAGGTACATTATGTATATTTGAGTACTTCTGGTTCCAACATGGTGGAAGGGCAAATGTGACCACTGACAATTGTGCCTTTGTTTGCTTTCTCTATAGTTTGTGTCAGTTTCGTTGTGTTGTGGGTTGGGAGTCCTGTTTGGCACCCTAGCTACTGAGTTAAGTGCTCGGAGTGTCACTGTGAGCTGTGACTTTCAGTGGTGCATGGATTTCCCTGCCAGTGATCAGTCATTGATAAACATAGAAGATACATTCTGCTGTGTTCTTTGGAAGGTTGCTGGAACTGTATAGCTGCTGAGACAGTTGGCTGTGAGTGCCTGCCTACTTAGGACATTTCTGGAGATGTATGCATTCATTGTCCCCTGTGTGGTACTTGGGATCTGCAAAGAATAGGACCACTGTACCATACCACACATGATCATAAAAGGCGACTAAGGAGGGTTCAGCATAGAGCAGCAACCCTATCTGGTAAAAAAAACTATCAGACTGCTACAGAAACAGAAGCAAAGGAAAAAAACAAATGCAGGTGGAAGGAGAAATGCTTATCAGGAAACTGAGCCCATGGAGGTTGTGCATGAAAGCCAGCCACTGAAAGTCCCCAATCCAACTGCAGACCTCCTGGAATCTAAACACAAGATGCAAACAGGCAGCTGGAATGTAAGAACACATAACCAGACTGGAAAACTAGCACAAACCATCAAGGAAATACACAGATACAAACTAGACATATTAGGAATGCAAAAGGCAAGATGGACAGGACAAAGCAGAAGGAAATTAACAACACAGCACACAGAAGATACAATAACATGGTCAGGTAAAGAAGATCATCATGAAGGAGGAGTAGCATCGATTATAACAAAAGAAGCATCAAGAGCATTGCTGAAATGGACCCCTATAAATGAGAGATTATTATATGCACGCTTCAACTCAAAATTCACGAAGCTGTCTATTATAGTTTGTTATACACCAGCAGAAGCAGCTGAAGAGGAATTAAAAGAAGATTTTTACAACAGCCTCCAAGCCACAGTAGAAACAATACCTAAGCATGATATGCTACTCATCTTGGGCGACTTCAGTGCAAAAGTAGATGAGGGAAATGAAGATAGAAGAAGAATCTGGGAAGAGAAGGAATCGGAGAAATAAATGAAAATGGAGAAAGACTGTGCAGTTTCTGTGAAGAAATCATGATGACCATCGGAGGGACAATTTTCCAACACAAAAACATCCATAAAGTGACTTGGAAGTCCCCAGATAAAATCACAGAAACCAAATCGATCACATACTAATAAACAAGTGGAAATGGTAACTACAAGATGTGAGAGCAAGGAAAGGAGCAGATGTAGGAAGTGATCACAACCTTCTGGTAACAAAAATAAAACTAAAATTAAGGAAAGCTAAAATCGGAGAACACAGAAAGGCACATTTTGATACAGCAAAACTGAAAGACCAGGAATGAATTCTCAATAGTACTTAAGAACCGCTTCAGGGTCCTACAAGATGAAGCAGAAATGTCCATACTAGAGTTCAATAAAACACTACAGGAAACAGCAAAAGAGGTACTGGGATATCAGAAATGGAGAAAAGAGGAATGGATAAGCAAGACCACATGGGAAAAGATAGAGCAAAGAAAAAAAATCAAGAAAAAATTACTGAACACCAAATCACAAAGGCTAAAAGAACAAGTTTTAAGTAATTATGCACAAAAAGACAAAGAAGTGAAGGAATCATGCCGTCAAGATAAACATCAATACTATGACAACTTAGCAGAAGCAGCAGAGAAATCAGCATATGTAAATTACATGAAAACCATATACAAAATCACAAAGCAGATGACAGGTAACTTCAGCACAAGATGTGAGAGTGCAGTAAGGACACATAAGGGACAACTGGTCAGTGGAGAAAGAGAAAAAACTGAAAGATGGAGGGAACACTTTAACACACTAAACAGAACAAAAGCAGCACAAACAATAGACACAGCTGAAGCAAAAATGGAACTAAACATCAATACAGGACCAATAACAATAAGTGAGGTAAAGGAGGCAATAAAAAAGCTAAAATTAGACGGGGCACCAGGTGAAGATGAAGTGACTGCTGAGATGTTGAAAGCAGAAGAAACAGAAACACCAAAACAACTCTGCCAGATACTACAACAAATTTGGGATCTAGAAAAAGCTCCAGAGGAGTGGAAAACTGGCATTATACTAGAAGAACTACTAAATAAGGGTGACCTCTGAGATTGTGGGAACTGGAGAGGCATTACCATCCTGCCATTCACCTGTAAAGTATTATGCAGAATAGTCATCAACAGAACTGTACCAGCACTTGAGGAAAAACCTCAGAAAGAGCAAGCAGGATTTAGGAAAGGAAGATCATGCAAAGACCACATATTTGTACTTAGACAAATATTAGAGCAGGCAAATGAGTGGCATAGCACAACATATGCATTATTCATAGATTTTGAGAAAGCCTTTGACAGTGTCAACAGAGATGCACTGTGGAAAATCCTAAGATGGCATGGCCTCCCCCATAAGATAGTTAATGTAATCAAAGCACTATACAAGGGTTTTCAGTGCAAAGTGATCTGTGGAGAACATACCTCCAGCAGCTTTAGGGTACAAACAAATGTGAAGCAGGGATGTGTACTATCACCAACATTATTTATCTTGGCAGTAGACTGGTTAATGGAGGAGGCAACATCAGACAAACGCAGAGGATTACAATGGACCCTTGACACAGTGCTGGAGGACCTTGACTTTGCGGATGACATCTGTCTGCTATCAAGCAGCCACAAAGATATGCAAGATAAAATAAACAAGCTAGCTCAGAATGCAAACAACATAGGACTAAAGATCAACGTAGGAAAGACAAAGTTAATGAAGCAAAATGTGAACAACAGAAATGTACTCAGATTAGATAGCAAGTTAGTGGAGGAGATCAACGAATTTGTACACCTTGGAGAGTAGTAGAAAATGGAGACAGCACAGAGGACATCAACAGCAGACTTACTAGAGCAAACCAGGCTTTTGTAGTGCTGCAGACTATATGGAAATCTAAAAAACTTAGTATAAATACGAAAATCAGGATATTTAATAGTAATGTTCTAAGTGTACTACCCTATGGAAGTGAATGCTGGAAAATCACCAAAACCATAGAAAACAAGTTGAATTCTTTCCAGACTAAATGTTTACGAAGAATTAGAAAAATATTTTGGCCAAACACCATCTTGTTGGCAGAAATGTAGATGAAGCCACTGACAGCAATTACTGAGGAAAGACACTGGCGATGGTTTGGATATGTGCTCTGAATGACTGACAACTCACTACCAAAAATAGCACTAAAATGGACACCACAGAGGAAAAGAAGTAAAGGTAGACCAAAAGAGACATGGAGAAGAACAGAGAGGATGTTGAGAAATAGAGGGCTCACCTGGGCAAGAGCAGAAAAAAAAGGTGAAGGACAGGCATTTGTGGAAAACCCTTGTGGAAGCCCCATGTGTCTTGGACACTTACGGTTCAGAGAGAGAGAGAGAGATGCATTCAACGTGCACAGATCACTTTTCGTCATTATGCATGGACATGACATGGGACAGTTCTTGCGCATTCCAGTAGATGTCACTAGCATAGGCAGCAGTGGAATTATGGGATATTCTCATTTGCTGTGATGCCGAAACTGTACTGATCCTGAATGTATATGTACATGACACTCTCTATCCTTTTATCAGAGTTCAATGCAGCAAGACTTCTCCCCGAAGACTGACACGATATCACTCATCCGTCTGAATGTTTTTTTCACAGCTCATTTCACAATATGTTCATAAATTCTCATTAATATTTTAAAATATGAACATGAAATTAAACACATTTCAGTAAATACCCACTAAATTCTCACTAACATGAAAGTTATCATGATCATGAAGCTAAACACAACCAATCGATCAGATCGTTATCTACAAATGTACTTGCATACAACTTCTAGAATGAATATATATATATATATATATATATATCTGAACCTTTAGGTGAGCAGGGCACACAGGACTTCTGCAAGGGTTTTCCACAAATGCCTTTTGCCTTTTTTTTTTTCCCCACTCCTGCCCAAGTGAGTCTGCTGTTACTCAGTATCTTCTGTGTTCTTATCCGTGTTTCCTTCGGTCCACAGGTCAGTGACCTGTTCTCCTGAGGTGTCCAGCTCAGTGCTATTTCTGGCAGTGAGTCACCAGTCATCCAGAGCACATGCCCCAACCATCACCAGTGTCGGTCCTCTATAACTGAAGTCAACTGCTTCATCCGCATTTCTCCCAGGAAAGTGTTATGTCTTATGGTATTTGGCCAAAATATTTCTAATTCTACATAAACATTTAGTCTTGAAGGAATTCAGCATGTTTTATAGTTTTGGTGGTTTTCCAGCATTAACCTCCATAGAGTTTAGCACACTATGGATATACAAGGTCTATTGTATATTAACAACATACTGATAAAGAAATCATAAATCACTGTACATATCTGTACTAAGTGTTTTATAATTATCTGCAGTAAATGTTGAGTGTTATAATTCATGTACTGAATGCTAACGGTCTCAGTTTTATTTTCATATTAAATTTGCTACCCCGTGTTAATTATTTTTAAACTTTTCTTTTACTCGTTTTTTTTTTTTAACCCAACAGAAAAGTGGATCACATTTATCACAGATTAGCTAATGTAAAGATGTGAGAGTGATGATGACAGACACCGCTGGTTATGTGCTGTCATAATTTCCAATTTTCTCACCTTGAAATGATGCAGGCTGCTATTACATTCCAAGAATGGCATAAGAAACAGGGCTGCAGACTATTTTCACTAAACTTCTGACCCCAAATCCAACTCCTCCATTTCTTTTCCTGTCTGACTTGAACTCCAATTCACCTATAAATGCTGTGTTTCTATCGGCTCTTGACTCTTGCTTCACCCAAAATTGTTTCAGGCTCAGAATTCTCTATTTTTCAGCTCTCTAAGTAAAAGGTACGCTTCTACCAACTTCCGACTCTACCTTTGACTGTAACTCTATGACTGATTCCCCAGTCCTGCTAGAAGGCAGCTTTTTAAAATTTTCAGTGGATTCTCAATTCTGTTGGCCTTACATTGTAACAGAACAGTCTCTTATCAAGAATAACAGGCGGAGGCAAGACTCAAGCGGCTTTGGCTTGCTGGCCCAGATGATACAGTCAATTTAGCTGCTGCTATCAAGATAGCAAGACAAAGACACTGTCCAATTTGGCAGTTAATGACCTACAACTGACATGCTAGCATTATGGTTGGCACAGTTGACATGCTAGCATTATGGTTGGCGAAACAGTTGACCACGATCCTACATCACTTCTCCATTAGTACCCTCCAATAACAGGCCTAGCCCAGATAATGGGGCAGGAATCATCACAGCCCCCATGGTGCTGGAGTCTGTTAGAGAAGTACTGCACAATCTTTGCCTTTTAGCTCCCCTCAGAGAATGAAAAAAATTAGTTACCATAAGCTGTTCCCAATCTGACACAATGGTGTGCATCAACATCTTTGCCGTACTGGCTGCAAATAACATCAGTTCATTGTTCCAGGAAGACAGATGAAGAAGTTGTCAAGATAGAGAATGAGACTAAGTCACTGAACTTAACTGCAATAGTAACTAAAAAACTCAGCTACAAACCTTAGTGTAGGCAGAACTTGTACGTGCATGCTTGTTTCTGTCATTTATCTGCTCCATAAGCTCCTGCCCCAGCTGGGAACACTCATCATATTCTGTAAGCCTGTGAAATATACCAACAATTTTTTTCAGTCTAGTCTTTTTTTTTTTAATCTTCTTTTGCTGTGACTTGTGGAAAGCAATGTTTTTTTGTGTGTTTTTTTGGTTAAATGGGACTGAGTTATGTATGATTTCTTATATTTGCCCCTCCATGGCTGTGGGTATGATGTACTATGATGAGTTTCCCACCATGTATGCAGATACTATATATGTTCAGGGATGCTTTGCCTTCAACACCAAGTAAAGTCTATGTTCAGGGATGCTTTGCCTTCAACACCAAGTAAAGTCTATGTTCAGGGATGCTTTGCCTTCAACACCAAGTAAAGTCTATGCTCAGGGATGCTTTGCCTCCAACACCAAGTAATGTGTAATGGTAAAGGCAGCACTGTCATGCATAGAGACAAGCAGAGGATAGAGTATTATCCCGTATTTTCCTTGACCAACCAGCACTCTGGACACACTGGTTAGCATCAAGCCTGGCCATCACTACTACTCCAGTACCAAGAGAGGCCAAATAGCCATTTCAGCGGCTTGGTGACTATGACTCCTCCAGCTACATTCAAATCACCGACTTCGCCATGAAAGTCAGGCACCCCAAGTGTCATTCAAACAACCAGATCAGATGGAGGGTGCAGCTGTGGGTTTCAACTTTCAATATCCACCAAATGACTTTTGGTGGTGCAAAGGGGTCGAATTGGAGAACTCAGTGCAACTGATTTTCCCTATTTCCCCCAAAGCTATTTACTCAGATCTGGTAAGCAAATAAATGACAAAGATACTGGAAACAAACACCAGGGCACACTCACAATCTACTGAATCCAACGACGTGGGGTGCAACAGTGAGATCAGCATTGTGTTCTCGAGTGTTCGTTTTCTTTTTCTAAGATTACAAATTTACATTATAAGGCACTTGATTTTCCATGATTTTAATAACTAATACAGACGTATGATGTTTCTTTCTTTTCGATCTAACTGTAAAATCTTTTACTGGTCTACAAAGACTGAAATACACATAAGATTTCAAGAATTGCCTTTAGGTCACATGACAAGAACACATCGGAAATAATACATAAATATTATTCTGAAATAGCAACCAGCTACTTTTACTGGAAAGATGGCTGTCTAAATATTCCATTTTAAATACTGAGACTCATTCATTTTATTCCATAACTAACTCAATGATGCTGCCCATTTTAAAATTACTAGTTAAAATATTTCAGAACTAATACATACCAGGAATCACCTGCCATTTTGTAAACACTGGTTTTAAACTGCAAGGTAGTGCACATGCGCAGAAAAGCTAAGCGGCAGAGGTTGAAACAATAGCAAGAGAAGATTTGTGCTCTGAAATGATGCACTGATTCACGGCCAGTGAATTGGAGCTGATAAAAATCTTATTCTCCCTATTTCTGGTATTCGTAAATACAGGCTGCTGCACTCCTTCGGTCTGGCTAATGGAACTGGACTGCAAGAATTTTCTGTCAAGAAAAAATTAGACCATCTTCATACTACGCACAGGACACAGCCTGTCACACATCCCTGACTGCATATGCGTGACAGGCATCTATATCTCCTATGGACCCATTTCAATCAGTTTTTCTTCCAATATACATTACCTCACCTTTTTTTAATGCCGAATGTGATAACAGCCCACTCCGTACATTCCGTTTCTACTTGTGTTTATTTTTTTATGTATTTTTTTATCTTCCAGTAGAGGGAATGGTGCCACATGGTAGATCATTACTGAGACACAAACGGTATACTGTATGTAAGACATATGTAAGTATGCCCCTCTGCCAAGAAAACCGAACCCAGCTCTCTAACCTCAGGGAGTTACACTGGAAGACAAACTTTAGGGCGCAAAAAGCATGACCTCCAAAAGATTGCGTGATTTATCTGCCACGGAGCGCAACAGCAGCACCAGAAGAAAGAACGAATGTACGAATTCTTCACAAAGATGCAAATTATTCGATTTTTATTTATTATTGGAATGTATGTCTTATTCAAATAGAAAAATGAGTCAGATATAGGAAAAGAAAAAAAAGGGTAATTTTATTTAAATGATGTAAAAAAAAAAACAGAATTACTTACCTTGCGACTTCAACGAAAGTATAAATATGTCAGAAAGAGTGTGGAGAGGAAACTGCAAATGCTTATAGAAAAGCATTTATAAAATACCCTGGAAATGTGATACCAATATGACTGACTGGCAATCAAGAATGAATAGATGAAAAGAGCAGAGGAGAGATGTATACAAAGACCATCAGACTGTTTGTATACTACATATTTCATTTTGTATACTTATACCCTGCACTTGATCAGAATTGATATCTGGTTTTTCAAGTATGCAATTACAGGAAAATTTAAAAACAACAAAGACAGAAGGTCAGATCAAACTGTATCAACTTTTCATTCAGATACCCGATATTAGTTCAGTAATTGCCCTTCTTCCTGTCTTATTCCGGCACAAATCACAAACACATTCTATCAAAAGGTTTGGTCCGTTTCCTGATTCACTGTTCTGGCATATCAAAGCGTGATGGTAGATGTCTCTCTGCTTCGCTTTGTTATTACAATATGGTGTAAACCCAGAAAGCTAAGTGGCGCAAGTGAAACAACGTCAGAAGAGGTTCTGATATCTCTGTAACTAATTCTGTAAATCAAATACAGGGTATTGATGGAGTATTTCATCACAAGTGAAATGACATTTAGTATATATTTTTTAAGTTAAAAAGTAATGGGGAAAGAGGGAATTGATACGGTAAATTAGAATGGAGAAAAATTAATTGAACTATGTCTAACAGAGGGCATGGTCATTGGAGGAATAATATTTCCACACAACGCGATACATAAAACAACTTGGATATCCCCAGATGATAGAAACAGAAACCAGATACACGATTTTTTTATTAGAAAGCAGTTCAGAACATCTCTGATAGATGTAAGAGCATATAGAGGTGCAGGTGTCAAACAGTGATCACAACCTGTATATAGGGAAAATAAGACTAAAACTGAAAAGCCAACACAAGAAATCGATACTCAGAAATATAAACAGCCACAGCCCCCAGGAAGAAAATTCATTCATTCATTTGCATGTCCCTTGCGGAACTTTGCTTCCCAAACAGCATTCCTGTAGGCCTCTCGGTTGTGAGCAAGATGGCCTGCTGCTGCTGCATCCATTTGCAGATCGTCAACGATGTCTTGCAACCATCTTCGTTTTGGTCTTCCTCTTTTTCTTTTTCCCATTATGTATCCTTCCAATACGGTCTTCTCTTTTCTTCAGGAAGAAAATACTAACAGCAATTTCAGTCTCGAACTTACCAATCATTTCGCAGCACTCAGTGATATCAGTGAGGTAGAGGAGTTAGATATAAATGCATTATGGAATTATTACAGCACCGCCATAATGACAGCAGCAAATGCAAGTGATGGACTGCAAAAAAATAAATATAAAAGCATAGATATAGGAAAACACATGGAAATATATATGAAAGACGAGCAGTTGAATGTAAAGACGGATCTTGGAAAAGATTTGGCAAAAGCAACATACAGAGAACTAGACAATAAAGTAAAAAGTTCAACAAGAAGCGATAAAAGAGAATGCATAGACAATATGTCGAAAAAAAGCAGAGAAAGCATAAAAAACGGGAAACAACAAAACTCTGTATAACATACAAAAGAGGTTAACTGGTACTATTACATCCACAGAAAGACCAATCTGTAGAAATACTGACACCCTATTAAAATCAAGTACAGACCAAAACCAAAGATGGGCCGAACACTTCCAAGAAATACTTAATCGACCACACCCAAAAGAATTGATAAACCTTGAAACCGACTTAGCAATTCCACAATTAAATATCAACCTATATGAAATTACACTGAACTACATTGAAATAGCAGTTAATATAATGGCTAACAACAAAGCTGGAGGTGAAGATAAAATAACAGCCGAAATATTAAAAGCCATTAACAGCGACAGCATGAGCCATCTACAAAGAATGTTTAATAAAGTTTGGAAAGAAGAAAAGGTCCCTTCAAAATGGAAAAAACGAATCATTGTTAAAAACAACAACAACAACAACACACACGCGCGCGCGCACACACACACACGCACACACACGCACGCACGCACACACACTCACACAAAAATGGGCAACATTAGCGACTGCAATAACTGGACAGGAGTAACCTTACTATCAGTTGTGTCAAAAGTATTTGCAAAGTCATTCTGAACAGAATTAAAGATATAACGGATACAGCAATGAGAGAAGAATAAGCAGGATTTCGAAAATGGAGAAACTGTCTCGACCAGGTCTTTACTCTATAAATAATACTTGAAGAACATATTGAAAAGCAAAAACCGTTAATCCTGAACTTCATAGACTTTAGAAAGGCATTTGATAGCATACACAGCGATTCATTGTGGAGAGTCTTAGACTATATGGAATACCATAAAAAAATTGTCAACATCATTAAGGATCTCTACAGCGGATATGTTTGTGCAGTTAACACAGAAGAAGGAATGAGCGAATGGTTCCAGATTGAAACAGGCATGAAACAAGGATGTATACTATCTTCCTTGCTTTTTTTGGAATTGCCATAGACTTCATAATGAAAAAATGTTGCACATGTAAAGCGGACATTGACTGGATACAAGGGATCCACCTGGAGGATCTTGATTTTGCAGTGACAATGTGAATTCGATGTAAGAAAAAACAGATACCCTGTCTTCACTGGCTAGCAAAATAGGACTTGAAATTAACAAGGAAAAAAAACCAATTAAACTTCCCATTAATCAAGAAGGAAAAATATACGCAGAAGGAATAGCTGTTGAAAAATATACCAATTTGCATAACTCGGCAACTACATAAGCCAGGATGGTGACACCAGGAAGGAAGTTAGAATTCGAAATGTAAAAGTAGCATTGACCTTCAGGAATCTTGATAACATATGGCACTCAAAAGTTATAAGCACAAAAACCAAGTTAGGATTATATTCAGTTCAAACGTAACATTCACCGTCATTTATGCATGCGAAAGCTGAAAAACAACTAAAGAAATAGACAACAAATTAGACTCTTTTGAAAACAATTGCCTCAGGAAAATACTTGGTATAAAGTGGAAATAATTCACGAGTAACACAGAGATAAGAAAGAAGAGCGAACAACAACCTGTTTCATGGGTGATCAGAAAAAGGAGATGGTGATGAGAATAAACAGTCAGAGAATCCCAAAACAAACTATCAAGTGCAACAAAACAGGCCGAAGAAAAAGAGGTGGACCATGCGAAACTCTAAAAGAGGACATTGTTAAGAGAAATACAACATGAGCTAAATGTACAAACTGAAGAAAACTAATCGTCTACACCGGAGTTAGTCAACAAATAAGAGAAAAAAAAAAAAAGGTGCTCCAGGTGAGGATCGAACTCACAACCTCCGCATAACTTATCCCATGTCTCGCATGGGGAAGGTACTGTCTATAAGTACGGCGCGCTAACCGATTGTGCCACTGGAGCTCCACAAATTACATACCACCGCAAAGGTCTCATGGTGAGGGACATTTTTTTTTCTTTCAAAATTTTCACATGTTGAATGAATAACTTTTGAATGAACTGAGTATTTCAATATTAGTTTTTAAGTATTTGGCTTAAAAATTCCGAAATTCAGAATGTCATGATATCGATAACAAACAGATAAAAAGCCACTAATGGCCGAACATCTCAGAAATGCTGAATACAACAACCATGTTTTGCTGATCTCTTTCCTTTCTCTTTGTCTCGGGAAAAAAATATATTATCTGTAGTTTCCACAGATATTTCCCTATTTTACGTTTAAGATAGAAACAGAAACCACGGCTTTATGGCGTCGGTCTTGGATATTAAATCGCACACTTGTGGCCGTTAGAGAAACGGTTGGATAAAGTTACAACTAGACAGCAACGAGAAAGAAAGAAATAACTTCAATAGAAGTGAATATAAAAAGAACAAAATGCAAAGTAAAGGACGGTATTAATATCAGAGAATTACAGGATAACAGTTTTGCCTCCTTAACCCTTTCGCTGGTAAAGACGTAATTACTCATTTTCGAAGTCGGTGCTAAGAACTAGCTAACACATTCCTGTCATTTTGTCCTTCCAGTGCTAAAGACGCGTAAACTCGTTTCAAGTTTTCTTGATCACTGCCGTAGGCAGTTATTCTCGTTTAATATGTGAGAAATCACAGCCGCTATTTTTTAGTTCTATGTGGCCTATTTTCACACTCTGAAACTGGCCATGTGCTGAAATGTGTCATTTTCAGTAGGCGATGGGGCAGGCCTATTATTGTACACGCATTATGTATATGATGAGAAGAAATGATCAGAGAATCCCAAAACAAGCTATCAAGTGGAACACAACAGGCCGAAGAAAAAGAGGCAGACCGTGTGAAACTCTGAAGAGGACATTATTAAGAGAGGCCAAATTAGAAGGCATAAAATCCTTTGATGAAGTTGAAAGACTCGCCGAAGACAGGAAACATTGGCGAACTACTTTGCGAGCCCTATGTGACGTTTAACGGCACGGGAATGATATAAGATATAAAATTATGTATAGACGTGGGTAGCGTGGGAGGTGTACGCTCTAAAAGATACCCTTACACTGTTTCTTTTCTGTGTGCGTAGCATTTAGTATTCTATACGTATTTCTTATTGTGATATTGGTGGATAGATCAGTGGTCGCAATTAGTGGTTCTGCGGACTCGCGGCGGGGTCCATGACAAAAACTCGCGGTTTTTTTTTTTGTCGTTGTTGTTTTTTAGAACAAGTAGGAATATCTACTGATGTCTATTTTTTGTTTCTTATCTACATTATTCACTGTTTCACTGTTTTTTGTTGTGTTTTGTTATGTTATGTTTAAATGTAGTGTGGCGTTTACTCATTAAAGGTTACCCACATTTTCTGAAAAACAAATTCTTTTGCATTTTAAGCAAATAGCTACCATATAGATGTGAAACTTTTCCAGAGTCCGTGGCTTGGATTTTCAAACAGCAGGGGGTCCGCAGCCTGGATTTTGAAATAACAGGGGGTCCGCAGCCTGGATTTTTAAATAACAGGGGGTCCGCAGCCTGGATTTTGAAATAACAGGGGGTCCGCAGCCTGGATTTTGAAATAACAGGGGGTCCAATGACTTTTGCTAATTTGAAACCACTGAGACAGATTATACCCGAAGTTAGAGATAAGGTGAAAGAGCGGATCGTCCTTCATTGTTTTGCGCTGAAGTCATTTCCTCTATTTTCACAAACGTCCGATTTCTGGAGTTGACTTACTAAATGTTACCACATACTTGGTATTGATAAACAAACAAATTGATAACCCGAACAATTGTTTGATTAGACGGAAGTGGTGAGAATAAACATTTTATTTTGCTGTCTATTTGTTTAATACTATGTAACAAAACATTTTATTTTGCTGTATTTTTGTTTGATTCTATGTAACAAAACATTTTATTTTGCTGTCTTTTTTGTCGGATTTTATGTAATAATGCTTATGAAGAAATAAACGTGTTATGAGCCACATAATGTGACTTAAATGAGACAAGAGTGGAAGAATCCAATCGCTACAACATGTTTATATTTTCTGGAGATAAAAAAATTGTCAGCACCCCCGACGCGTCTTAGATTTTGAGACTGGGTGAAAGTTGGCCAGCGAAGTAGTCAGCACAGCTAAGATAGATTGTCTTCTTTTGTGTCGTCTCATTCATTATATACCTTTCAGCACTGAGGGAAACAAGCAGACGAGGGTTGGTAAAAAAATGGGAAAAGTGGAATGAACGGGCCCTCTCGGTTGTAAGCAAGATGCCCTTCTGCTGACGCGTAATCATCAACGGTGTTTTGCAACCATCTTCGCCTTTGTCTTCCTCTCATTCTTTTCCCCATTATGTATCATTCCAAGACGGTCTTCTCTGGATTATCATCACTTCCAAATTATTTACGTTTTTTCTGCTTAATCCTCTTTACTAGCCAGCCTTCGTCAATATTAAGTTCCTGTAGTGTGGATATATTTGTTCTTTTTTTTTTCGTGCCAATGATATTTAAAGAGCTCTTCTGTAGCATTTACATTCAAAGGCATGTATGTGGTTGTCAGCTATTTTGTTAAGTGTCCAGGTCTCACAGGCATACAAGGTCCGACAATTAAGTAACGAGACTAATTACATAAAAAAAAATATAACCTGTATTTTATTCAAAGTAAGCCCCCTGTGCACCGATACAGCGTGTGGCACGATCTAACAAACACTGGAACGACCTCTGCAGTACTTCTGTTGGTATGGCACTTAAACTCGATGTTACGGCCCTTTGGATGTCATCGGTATCGTCAAAGAGGCGTCCTTTCAGTGGTAACTTTAATTTTGGGAATAGAAAATAATCGTAGAGAGACAAATCTTGGGAACAGGGTGGATGGTTGAGAACACATAGTTGTGGGGTTTTTTTTTTGGGGGGGGGGGGGCGGGGCAAAAATTCTTGTACAACTACCGCCTGGTGAGCCGGTGAATTATGATGAAGAAGGAAAAAAACTGCCAGGTGTTGAATACTCGGGTCGGACTCGGAGAATCCTTTTCATTAGGCGTTTCAAAATACTTAAATAAACTTTGACAGTGACAGTCTGTCCCTCTTGAATAAATTCTTTGTGAATAACTCCTTTGCTGTCGTAGAAGCACACCAACAATGTCTTCTTTTCGACGTTTGAAGAGGAAATTTTTTGCCGTTTGGTGATGATGATGCTAGATAAAAGGGATGGCGACTGCAGTAAAACTGGTTTAAATAATAAAGGTAGATAGAGGTGTATGGTGTAGTTTTACAAAGTGGCAGGGGGTGTGAGTAAAGTGAGAACAAAAAAACGAATAGAAAGTATGAGAATGTGTAAATGAAAAAGAGAGATAATGAAAGAACATAAACACCTGCAGGGAGAAAATGCGAAACTGGTGAATAGGACAAGACCATATAAACACCAATATGTTGCCAGAGAAGAAAAGAGGGTGGCGTTAGGGAGTAGAGTAAAGAAAGCAGAGTAAAAAAAAAGCAAGGGGAAGGGGGTGGAAAAATAAAGAAGTTACAGAAAACTGAAGACATTGTTAATTCCAGCTGGGTGGAGACAGCCAGCCTGGAGAGTAAGGCGCTGTTCTAGGACCCTCCGAGATCGTACATCGGCAGAACAAGAGCGGATCACACTAACAGAAATGTCCTGTTTTCCCCTGTGGTTGCTAAGGCAAAAATGTTTAGCCACAGGTGTCCAGGCCCTCTTAGAAGAAATATCATTAAGATGTTGGCGAAAATGATCTCATAAGCGTAAACCGGTCTCCCCTGTGTACTTCATACCACAACGTTTACACATACTAGCATAAATAATATTGCGTGAAGTGCAGGTGAAACTCTTCTGAACTGATAACGTGGACTTAGGGAAGGAGATCTGGCTAGCCTCGACAACAACGGACAAGTGTTGCATCTACGGCGTCTGCAACGTCTGGTACCATAAAAAGTGTCATCTGTCTTAAGGCGACTACGAACTAAAAGGTCTTTGAAGTTCTTGTCCCGTCTATAGGCCACCAAAGGGGATTCCCTAAAAAGTTCACGTGTATCAAGCGTGGTCTGGAGGAGATGGAGATGGCGAAAAAGTATGTTTTTAACTGCCAAGCTACGAGGGTGGTGCGTGAGTACCAGTCTAACTCTGCCCGAGCTACAGTGCGGTTTAGGAGTGAGGGCTTGTTGCCGCGATATATGGCTGATGCGGTTCCAAGATGATGAGAGAACATGTTCTGGATAGCCACGCTGACGGAAGAAATCTAGCATTTTATGGCCTTGATCCTGGAAATCCAAATCCTCATTACACAAACGTCGCAACCTAAGAAGCTGGGAAAAAAGAATAGAGTCCTTACACGATCTGGGATGAAGAGTACAAGAGATAGCTGTGAGAGTCTGTATGTTTATAGTGGACAGAAGCAGTAAGCCCGGTAGGGCCGATAATAACGGCAATGTTGAGAAAGTTAACGCTAAATTTTCTTTTACCATTTCAGTTAGGTTAAGGTAGGCATCTTTGCAGTAGTAATTATATATATATTTGTTTTGCACTTGTAAACATATTATGCAGCTACAGCCGTACAACAGCAAGTGTTTATATTCGTTTCGTCTTATATCTTAAATCTTATATCTTTCCCGCGGCGTTAAACGTCACATAGGGCTCGCACTGTAGTTCGCCAGTTTTTCCTGTTTTCGGCGAGTTTTTCAACATCATCAAAGTTTGTTTTTTTTCCTAGAGTTTCACGTGGTCTGCCTCTTTGACTTGGGCATAATGATAGCTTGTTTTGGGATACTCTAATCGTTTCTTCTCATCACGTGACCAACATATGTCCATCTCCTTTTCCTGATCACCCATGAGACTGGTTGTTGTTCGCTCATCTATCTTATCTCTGCATTCGTTTCGTACATCACAAACTGATTAAAACCTAGAGAACAAAAAAAAAAAGATAATTAGAAATTGATTACGACGCAAGTAGCAACTGTGACATAAAATGGTCTAATACTTTCAATTGGAAAAAAACAACTTGGTAGTGAAACAAAAAAGTAGGGATGCTCCAGGTGAGGATCGAACTCACAACCTCCGCATAACTTATCCCATGTCTCGCATGGGGAAGGTACTGTCTATAAGTACGGCGCGCTAACCGATTGTGCCACTGGAGCTCCACAACTCCATGTCGAAAGCAAAGATCTCATAGTACTAAGATTTTTCGACTACATTTTATGTGTTTAATTCATTAAAAAATATATTAATAATATTTTAAAAATAAGAAATGCACAAAATCAACTGAAATGCCAGCTACAATTACCAGCAGAAAAAGAGATTCACATTTCAAACACCGGAAGTCGCTTCATGGTGACGTTACAAAAATGGTAGCCTTCTGCTATCAACAAACATATTCTAATTCTTCTTTATGATTTGAGTAAATAATAAGGTATATGCTTAAATTACACATGCAGTCTCAGTTATTACTGTTATACAGGTTATCTACCCTTGGATTTTAAACCGCATTAACGCATTTTTGTAGATTTTTAATGGGGAGATATAGCTTTAGTTTGCTTAAAAAAAATTGTACCTTAGTGTTGATACGCTCCTTATTAGCGTTGGACGTGAAGAATCAACTTTATAGTTTAATAGTTTGTGAAAAATCACTGTGATGTAAGTGATCGGTTACAACAAGTAAGCAGTAGATTAATTTATGAAAGAACTAGGGATATTAAGAAACAGTATTTCATTTAGCTGCCTTGATCCTCAAGTACACTGGTGTTCAAATACAGACAACAACTGCTTAGGATAACCCGGCACATATTCTTAGAGAAAGAAAGATTAATTCTTGCATCTGATAAGAGTGCAGGAACCTACAGATGCTTGCTTTCTGCTCCTAGTTGTGCTTCGGATTTATTCTGTAATTTGCTGTTAATCGGTGTCACTGTCTACTAACATAAAGAAAGTTTCAAAACCGAATGTAAAGGCACCAAAGATCACTATTTTTAGAGGCTGAGACACCATCTATATCAGAAGCTGAAAATTGGCTGTTGGATCTGTATACCTGCAGTGAAGAGAAATAGATATGACACCACATCTTCCAGAGTTGCCAACTATACAAGCCACTCAGGCAAAGGACCTGGCCAGATGTCAGTCCCCTATAGGGTAAGTTCTGCGGCGATGCTGGAAACGTGAGATGAACAGCCACATTTATGAGAGAGATTGGTGTTGATGTTTGAACGAAAACCAAAGAAGATGAAAACTGTTTTTAGAAGAATGGCGGTGTCATAATGGCCAGTGGATCAAGGCTGGTCAGTATCCTATTGTACATCCATATGATGCCCCCAGAAAGCAAACTGTTGTGATACCAGTCTGACATTTAGCTAATACTGTTGCATTCAAACTGGTGGAAGAGTTTGCCAAGAAGTCTGCTAAGGCAGTTCACCTCAGCAGCTAAATAAGGCCACAGCAACTAGTTCCTCTGTGGTATGATGCCAGAGTTAAAAAATCTGCTTCAGATCTAATATATTCAAGCTGGTGATTATAGCAGTAGAAGCAGTGGTGGATTAGGCAGAACAGACTTCAGTCTGTGGGCCCAGAAGGCCAGGCAGTCTGATATCAGAAAAGAAAAACTTCTCAAAGTATAGATTATTGTTGCATGTGACAGTCATTTATAAGCTACTATTGCTTACAAACTCATTATGTTATCCAGAAGACAGTGACGTATCAGTTGTGTTTAGTCTGTATAATACAAAGTCCTGTAGTTTTAGCAGAAGCCACAAAACTAGAGGTTAATCAGACCATATATCTGGAGATGGACTGTTTAGGGGTGGGGGGGGGACAGCTAATTTTAATCTAAGGGTCTGAGTGATGATTAATCCATTCCTGGTTGGAAATTGAAATAATGCAACAAATCTGATATCATAAGAATAATTTTTATATTGTCACATTTTAAAAAATTAATTCTTTTCTTCCCACTTTCAAAAAAGCATATGCAACACTGAGTTTCAGTAACAACCCTCACAGCAGTGTCTTGTTTTGAAATATGAGTTGGTGGGATACCTCAGGAATTACAAACCTTGCCTCTCAGGCATTGAAAAATGCTCAGAAGAAGATTGACAAAGTTTTGGATATTGAGGAAAATGCAGCCTCCAAAAAGAAAGGTAAGATTAGTACAGTAAGTAAGATTAGTTCATTAGGAACTTCTCTTTAGCTTGAAATGTTGGTATGGGTGACAGCTGAGTATATATTAAGAAATTCTAAAAAAGTATATTATCTAATCCTGTTAGGGAAAGAACAGTGTAGAAATCACTAATGAAGGTATGCGTAGTACAGCCACTAATGGAAGTCACAATCTAGAAATTATTAAGGGAGATATAGAATTTCGAAGCGCCACCAGAAACTTGCAATCTGGAGGCCACTGAGAGAGATACTTGTATTATAATGATGGACAGATAAAAGGGATGATGACTGCAGTAAAACTGGTTTAAATAAAAAAAAGGTAGATAGAGGTGTATGGTGCAGTTATCTGAATGTGTCTTCCTCCAGAAGTAGAAAAGTTTTCTACTTCTGGAGGAAGACAAACTCAGATAAGTTCTTCGGTTTTTTTGGTCTCGTTGTGCATGTAATCTTCGAAAAAGGCTCATGCCGAAATATCGGATGTTGTGTTTTTCATTTATACATTCTCATACTTTCTATTCATTTTTTCTCACCTTACTCACTCCCTCCCTCACTTTGTAAAACTGCACCATACACCTCTATCTACCTTTTTTTAATGATGACAGAACAAGTTGACAGAGGTAGCAAGTGCTAATGAAGGTAGAGAAGGGTCATCTGTGGACAAAATGAGCTATGTTTTGTTTTATAAAGAGTTGGCATATAATTTAAATGAACTTGATATGATGGAGAACAAACACTTGATGTGGTTTTATAGATTTGAGTATGTGGTGGTGAGGTGTGTCTCACTAATGTTAATACTTAACATTTCCTCAAAGATCTACATCACTGTCAGATACCAGTAGTCTTGATTTTCCTGAGAGATGAAATATTCACTAGCCATACACAGAAGATGGTGACTTAGTTGGCTGAGTGGTTAGGTGCTTGGTCTGCTAATGTAGTAGGTTCAAGTCTCAGCAGAAGAGATTTCTTTTTCTGGTGCCACTACATAAAAAAAGTCCACGGGGTCCAACTAGCCTCTAAAAATGGGTACCAGAGATATCTCGGAAGGTAAATGCAGCCAGGTGTGGTACTGCTACATCACACTTTCATATACCAATGGTCTTAGAAATACAGGATTAACACTATATCCCAATATGCCTTTATGGCATGGAAGCAGGGATTTTATCTTACTGTAATAGAATTTTTTTCCTTTTTTAACATCTTGACTTCGCAGATGATGTGGCATTTCTGGCACACAGCCATACACAAATGCAAGAGAATCTTCAGATCTTAAGCAAGAATTCAGCTAAACTGGGACTATATATTAACAGACAAAAAAGCAAAGATAATGAAAAGTAACAGTGCAAGAAATAGCCTCATGGTAATTGAAAGAGGTCAGTTGAGGAAGTAGAGTATTTCACATATTTAGGCAGCATAGCGAATAAATACGGGGGAACGGAAAAGGATGTTAAAGCTAGATTAACCAAAGCCAGGACAGCATTTATTCAACTTAACAAAATATGGTCATCTAAGAACATAAAAAACAAGAACCAAACTTAGGCTTTTCAATACAAACATAAAGACTGTCCCGCTATATGGTTTGGAGACATGGGTTATGACCAAGACATTACAACAAACATTCATGAACTACTGCTTGAGTAGGATTTTAAATATTAAATGGCAGGATAAGATCAGGAATGAGGAGGTCTGGGAAAGGGCAGGACATGAACCTGTCTTCATCTTCTTCATTTGCTTCTACCACCAAGACCACCCCATGATCCTATTGAATTTACTCCTGTGGTCCTTGAAGCAGCAGAGATGTGGTTTATTAGAAGAATGTTGGAAATCCCCTGAACAGCAAAAATAACTAATGAAGAATGTATGAGAAGAGCTGGAGAGACAAAAAACCTTGTCAAAAAGATAAGAGAGAGACAATGTACTTTCATAGGACATGCAATGAGAAGAGGGGGCATTGAAAATATTATAACAACAGGAAAAATAGAAGGAAGAAGATCAAGAGAAAGACCAAGAGAAATGATACTGGACAGTCTGATGGGATGGTGTGAGAGGAGATCACCAACTGAACTGATGGCCTGCATGAAGGATCGGGTACTCTGGAGAAGCATAATAGCCAACGCCAGTCAGCACAGCACCTGATGATGGTCCTTGATAGATCCTGTGGTCCCTGAGAGGACCACAAGAGATCCCCGAGAGGACCACAAGAGGTTCAGAGTATCGTGGAGCTTGGGCCTGTATTCTCGGTGGGTCACAGCAGCAGGATTGCATGACACTGTGGTTTTCATTGCACCAGTTTAATCTAGAGTTAGACTTTCTCACCGGAAAACCTTGACATGTTTTGGATATCAGTATATACCTGTCGGGTGAGAGGTGGTTGCCCATCCAGCCTAGAGTTGGACTTTCTCTCCAGAAAACCTCTACGTATTTTGGATATCAGTATATCCCCACTGGTGAGAGGTGGTTGCCCATCCAGTCCACCGTTGGACTTTCTCACCAGAAAACCACAGTGTGATTAGGATACACTTATATTCCCATCGGGTGAGAGGTGGCTGCCTATCTAGACTGCACTGGTCCAGTGTCTCCGACTTCAGCATTTTGTGGTCGTGCCAGCTACCCTTCCTAGTTGTGACCAGGATGGAGCTTTTGTCCAGGAGGACGAATCCTCGCCATTAGTAAGTTTTACCCCTGGGTTAAGCTGGTTTAGGTGTATTATCCCAGTATGGACGTATTTAGAACGTGACCGACCTCTAGAGCAGAGGAACCGTGACATGAGTATCATCAAGTTTCACCCCTGGGTTAAGCTGGTTTAGGCATATTTCACCACTTTGGATGTATATTGGACGTGGCCAGCCTCTAGAGCAGAGGTGCCATGATATGAGTAGCTCTCGCCACGAGACTACTAGACATACTGATTAAACTTCACGTTATCCTTTCCGTTACCTTTTCACAGCGGTGCCGCACGGCAACCCTAATCGCATTTTTGTACTTTCTTCATTGGCCGGAAGAAATTTTACCCCACTTATGGCAGCCAAAAACCTTGCCAGCATTGTCTTAGTTTAACCCCTGGGTTAAGCCAGTTTAGGCAATTTGCCCCAGTATGGATGTATATAGGACGTGGTCGGCCTCTAGAGCAGAGGTGCCTTGATTTGAGTAGCCCTGACCTTGAGACTACTGGTTACTTCCCTTAATCCTTTCCTTTACCTTTTCCACGGCGGCAACGCTGGCAACCCTAATCGTATTTTTCGTCATTGGTCGGGAGGAGTTCCACCCCACGCACGGCAGCTAAAGAATCTCGCCAGCAGCGTGTTTTAAATCAGAGTTTTCCTTCTCCTAGATGAGCTACCAACCAAGACTCTCATCCACCCGAAGCGTCTGGTTTTTAGGCGCCAGATATTCGCCTTTCACCCCTTCTCCTGTCAGTTTAAACAGTTCTGCCACAAGAAGGCCAGGAGCTGGACTTGGACTGTCAGAGGCTATTTGAGACACACCTTGGAGACATTTATTTGGAGTGGAGAGCGTATCCTCCACCTCACCTCCGGCTATAACAGTCCTTAGAACCACAAGAACCTGTGAACCTACAAATCATGTCTAGGAAATGGAGGTGGATTGGCCACACTCTGAGGAAACCCAACACCAGCATGGCAAGACAGGCACTGACATGGAATCCTCAAGAAAATAGAAAACAAGGAAGACCTAGACTTACTTGGAGAAGAGAAATTATGACAGTGCTCAGAGACAAGGGATACACATGGAAGGAAGCAGAGAATAATTCCAAAATCAGGGATGACTGGAGAGGCTTTATTCATGGCCTATGCTTTCAAGGGAGTGAAACGCGATGATGATAATGATGATGATGATGATATACAAAAGATGACCATCATTGTTTTATGGCATAAAATCTTTCTTGATATGCTTGCTTAATTAATATGAAAAAGAATTAGGTCAGCCAAACACTTTAGATTAATATTGAACCAGAGTAATTGACTTAATTTCTGAGTAGTGACATGGTTAGTGCACTGATCTTTCATGATGAGATTGGTGGTTCTAAAGGCAGCCCAGTCACTCAGCTGTAGGAGTAGTACATGGCTTTGTCTTGGAGAGGAACTCTAGCGTGTTGGACCATCCATCCGTCCATGTCCTTGGTTGGCGATTGATTAACCAATCAGCACACAGTACACCCTACCCTTTGGTGTGCAGGGCAGCAACAAATTCTCTCTTCCTCTCATGGTCTGCAGATGCTACTCATTTCTGCATCTAGAGTTCTCTGCCAGGTAGCCTTGAGTCATCCTCTCTTTCTTTTTCCCTCGGGTGTCCATCGCATGGCTGTTTTAGCATTGTTGCTGGGGGTCTCTGTGGAGTACATTACCAGTCCATGTCCAGTGTTTTTTTGCTATTATGACATGCATATCTTTTAGTTCAACCATGTTGATAGGACAAGGAAAATAGGAGCACTAATACCACGCGCAAACCCCCCCCCCCCTCCCCCAGTGGCTGTATAGCATGAAATGGCTACCTTTACTCTGTCTAGGAGTAATTGATTCATGAAGAGTCTTTTTGCTTTCAGCTCAAAAAAAAAAAAAAAGGCCAGTGACTATGTTGTGTCATGGTTTACAGTGAGCCATGACATATGCACCTATTGGCGTTAAACATCCGCTTTTGTTGTGCATTATATTTGACATTGTGTTTGCCTTCCATTTTGTTCCCATCCACTTCCCCTGGGAACAACTGTGTTAAGAACACACTTATCTTAACATAGTCTTTGTGAGACAGAGAGGTTCTAAGGACTGCTATTGTCCGAGGCGGGGTGGAGAATTCGATCTCCACTCCAACGGCGCGCGTCTCAAACAGCCTCTGGCAGTCAAGTCCAGCTCCTGGCCTTCTTGCGGCAGAACTGTTTAAACTGACAGGAGAAGGGGCGAAGGCGAATATCTGGCGCCTGAAAACCAGACACTTAGGGTAAATGAGTGGCACGTTTTGTAGCTCATCTACCGCTGCTGGCGAGATTCTTCAGCTGCCGTGCGTGGATTGGTGCTCCTCCCGGCCAATGAAGAAAGGTGAAAAGGGGTTGCCGTGCGGCACCACTGCGGAAAGAGTGGTAGAAAGGATAAGGCGAAGCAAATAGTCAAATCACAGCACCTCTGGTCTGGACGTCTGCCACATCCTGAGTGCAGTCATGTCGGGTGAAATGCATGAACCGGCTTAACCCAGAGGTTAAGACACTGCTGGCGAGACTCTTCGAATGCTGCGCGTGGAGTGAAGCTCCTCCTGGCCAAGGAAGAAAATGCGGAAAAGAAATAAAGGTTGCTGTGTGGCGCTGATGTGAAAAGGTGAAGGAAAAGATAAAGTGAAATTTAATTGGTATGTCCAGTAGTATCGCTGCGAGAGCTACACATACCACAACACCTCTGCTCTAGAGGCTGGCCACGTCCAAAATACACATACACTGGTGAAATATGCCTAAACTGGCACACACCAGGGGTGGAACTTGATGGCTAGACATGTCATGCCACCTCCGCTCTAGAGGTCGGTCACACCTGATATACACCCATACTGGTGAATTATGCCTAAACCGGCTCACCAGGGGTGAATCTTGAAGGCTACACATGTCACAGTATCTCTGCTCTAGAGGTCGGTCACGTCCCAAACATGCCCATACTGGGATAATATGCCTAAACCGGCTCAACCCAGGGGTGGAAGTCACTAGTGGTGAGGATTCTTCCTCCTGGACAAAAGCTCCATCCTGGTCACAACTAGGAAGGGTAGCGGCCACGACTGCAAAATGCTGAAGTCGGAGACACTGGACCAGGGCAGTCTAGATAGGCAACCACCTCTCACCCGGCAGGGATGTTTGCGTATCCTAATCACGCTGAGGTTTTCTAGTGAGAAAGTCCAACTCTGGACTGGATGGGCAACCACCTCTCACCTGACGGTGATACACGGGTATCTCAAAATGCGTCGAGGTTTTCCGGTGAGAAAGTCCAACTCTGGCCTGGGTGGGCTACCACCTCTCACCAAGCATGGATGCACTGATATCCTAAACAAGTTGAGGTCTTCCAGTGAGAAAGTCCAACTCTAGACTAAACTGGTGCAACGAAAACCATGGTGTCACGCAATCCGCTTCAGAGACTCACCAAGAATACAGGCTAAAGCCATGCGATACTCTGAACCTCTTGTGGCCCTTTCGTGGATCTCGTGTGGTCCTTTCGGGGACCACACAAGAGACCACGCGACTTAACGAGGACCACAGGCATAAATTCAGTAGGATCACAGTGTGGTCTTGGTGGTAGAAGCGAATGAAGAAGAAGAAGTGAGACAGAGAACATAGATCTGTTTGCTTAAAAACTCTGACCTACTTCTGTAGCCTAGAAACCTGTAGCAATCAACAGTAATTATAATTGTTATTTTTATAAAATGTAATGTCAAGTTGGTGGACGGATGGGGACATGGAGATTGCCGGTGGGAATGAAGAAAATCTGGTGTGAAACTAATGAATCCAGGACTTGACAAGCCTGTGGGTCTTTACAACAATGGCTATCAGAATGGTGTAAACAAAACAGACCCAGTAGACTGTAGGTGGCGGGGAATGGATATCATTGAGGCAATCATCAGATTCCTCATCCCAAAGTCGGAGGATCTCTGTCTCAAAGCCATCTGGCCAGTCATTGTTGCACGCTGGATCTGACATGGAGAAGGGGCTTAAGTACAGCCACCAGAGGCTGGAAAACAAAGTTATGGCCAGACCAGCTAACACCACTGTCTTCATGGCAGTCTGAGCAAGGCCACAGTCTGCCCTAGCAAAGCAAGGCGCTGAAGTCAGAGTTACCCAGCCAAAAGGCGCATCACAAATATCAGGTTACCACACAATTTCGCCAGTGTGCATATGAAGAAGTAGTTCCCATTCACTTGGCCAGACTATAATCTTTTATCAGGGGCCACCATAGGAAGCTAGAATAACTTCATGGCCAGGTTTGGTTCAGCAACTGTGATGTAAGCTGTAAGCAGCTGTGATGTAAGCAACTGTGATGTAAGCAACTGTGTGTCACTGACTAAAATCACATACAGCCTGACTATTACACCATTGTATTGCCAGATTTGTAGGACTACATTCCACCTTTTTATAACATTGTAAATCTTTACCAAAATACATTTTTTTTTTAACCAATTTCTTATTTTGTGAAGAACATATTTTTTAAATCTCACTGAATCAGCCATTCGCTTTCAATTTATTATCAATACTAATATGTTTATTTCACAAAATGTTTCAGAATCGCAGCCCAGTAGCAAAGTTGCTGAGAAAGTTGAGGATAAAAAACAAGAGTTGGCACAGGATGGAGACTTCTGGTCAGGGTGGTTGGGGTCTGGAGGGAAAAAACCCAAAGAAGAGGACACCGCCACTGCAGCATCAGCAGCCTCCTCCTGGAATCTTCCTTGGGGAGTGAAAAGTCCAGAAGAGACTCATGAAGCTTCCAGCTGGAAAACAGCATCTAGTGAAGCCAGGTCTTCTAAAGCAGGATTGCAGGAGTTGGATCATCTCCAAACAGCCAACGATACTGGGCCACATAGCTCATTCTCTCATGCTGGAACAAGATCAGTTCAAACAGCAGAAGCAAAGCCAGAGCTCTTTCCACCTGAGACATCCTCTGTGCCCCTTGAAGCTAGTGTACATGACACACATACTGAAAAGGAAAACCTGTTGGCCAGTGACAGTTTCACTACAGACTGGCAGGACTTCCCTTTGGATAGTGATGTTCCAGAGCCAGAAGTCAGTTATTATGAGGAGCCTGAAAGTGATAAGGTGCCAGACAGAAAGCACCCAGCAAAGTCACATGGTTCTGCGATCTCTGACAAAACAGTTGCCCAGCTAGAGAACTTTTCCAGTGTTGTGGCCCAAGGGGGTGACATAGATCAAGCAGATGAGAAGGCTAATAGAAGTATATTTGATGGTCATGTAAGTGTACCATCAGCAGATATCAGTTTACTGCCACAGAAAAACTCAACCCAAAATGCTGCTTCAGACTGGTCCATGCAAAAACTTATTGACATTGACAGTACAAAAGAGCACACTCATTTACAGGAACTTAGCCCTGTTAGTCAAGTTAATCTATCACTGAAGGATAATTTTCTGTTTCATTCCAGTGAAGTAAATGTGAAGCAAGATGATGGCTCATTAAAAATCTCATCCTCTGGTTCTTTCACAGCTGTATCAGTGGACGGTGCCACTGAGACTATGTCCTCTTTGTCATCAGCTTTTACTGGGAGTGACACATTTACACAAGAATCTATCACGCCTGTTGGAGAGACACATGCTGATGTGCCAGAGTCTACAGAAATTCCACTTTCTGGTCCCGGTTATGCTTCAGATTTATTCTTTAAGTCGCAAGTAGAAGAAGAATCCTTGTTGGCTTCTTCTGGCACAGAGGTTTCTGAACTGGATGTGAAGGATGTTTGTGAAGCTTCTGCAGGTAAAACTGGAGTAAATCCCCAGGAGAGTGCAGAAGTTTCATTGCCAGAGCTCATTCTGAATTCAGATTACCAGAAGTCCCAGTCAGATTTTATACAAGAGTATGTGAACATCTGCTCTGCCAGTAATGATGGCCAGGGTATAACACTGGAGAGCAGTGTTCTACTCCCAGAGGACCTTCTTCATTCCAGCACTGACCCCGAAATGGGGGCTTCTAGAACTAGCAGTGACCTTGACCTGCCAGGTGGTGGCAGAGCTAGCAGTACGGGTTCTTCTGATACAAGTAAATTTGACAGTAGCATTGACACAATAGTTGATCGATCAGTACTGGACAGTCAGAGTGATGTTGATCTGATGGAAAAGGACCATCAGTACTCACTCTTTGGGGACATTTCAGGTGGAGGTAGTGAACTGGGAGCTGGTGGCATGAATGAGTCAGGGCTGCTAGATGACAGCTCACAGTCTTTGAGTTCTTCTTATGTTAAGTGCATGATTGAAGAAGCAATGGAGGACTCAAACAAAATAGAAGATTCAGGAAGTGATAACCACTCCAGTGGTGAAAAATCAGAAAGCTCCAAAGTAGATTCAGAATTGGAAAAGAGTGTTTATAGTGGACATGAATCTAGTGATGAAATTGAAACAACCACATCGTCAGATATAGAGATCATCTCAGCACCAACTCCAAATGGTGACAGTAAGTATCATACACCATATGACCTGTCACCTTTGAAAATATCTCTTCAGAGGACAGGCCGAGACCAGGGTCACCACCGATCTGACAGCCAGTCCAGTTCCAGTGCACATAGCAAAGCAGGGGAGGCAGACCGTTTGAGCCCAGAGCGAGGAGACGGGGTGTCATGGAGAGATGATGGTAAGTTTCAACTATTGTTATCTGTACACAGTGAGATCTCCGTGAATTAGAGCTCATTCTGTGCAAAGTTTATTGTTTACCCTGTAGTCGTTTCTTTTAATGTTCAGTGATTGTTTGATTTTTGTGAGTTTTCATGTGCTAATGTTTGTGAGAAAAATTCATTATGAACTCTTAAATGTGTGATGTAGTAATAGTATTGAGAATGTTTCAAAACATGAGCTAAAAAGGTGTGTACAGGGTATTCTGGTTTCCAGAGACAGTTTTTTCCTAACACTGCTGCATGCTCATATCAACAGCTAGATTGACTGAGATGTGGTCAAAGCCCACTGCATTTACATGACGAGTCAGGTCAGTAGTGATTTGACCACCTCCTTGCACATATAAGCAGTTTATATTGTTTTTGCTGACAGAAGCAGGAACCCTTTCTCTCATTTTCTCCTTGAAAAAAGTTGAACTTTCTCTCTTGGTGTTTTTGAAAGAGTTGCAGTTTTCTGAATGAGGGCAAGAGTTACAAGCAAGTTAAAGAAAGTTTGGTTTGGAACAGTTTTACAGAAGTGTTAACATGAGAGCATGCCAGACTTAGAGGAAAATGTGATAGATAAAACATGTTTTGCAATATTAGACCTTGCAGAGTTTGTTTTGAAGTCATAAGATTTAAGATTTCTTTTGTAACTATAAGACCATGTAAGCTTAAGACAGTGATTACTCCCTTCGATGCAGAAAATGGATAGGGACAAAACATGCAGTGCTGTGCTACAGGTTCAGCGTTGGCATTCCTAATGGAACCATTTCTAACTGTGGAGCAGGGTTTTATGATTCATTTTTTTTTTTTTTAATTAAAAAGTGAAGACTGTTTCAGTTCTCTGTAGCATGAAAGTCCAGTAGGACAATCATGTTTGTAATAGAAATTGGTGTATATGTTGGTTATGAAGTTATATACAACAGATATATACTTAATGTTACCAAATCAAGTTGACTGGATCAGTCCATGAACCATAGTGTATTGTGAATAGAGATCACTAAGCTCAGAGGCTGGCTACCCTGTTTTGGTGTAGTTCAGCCAAAGTGCAAAATGATCTGTCATCATTTGAGTTTCTGATAGCTGAAAACGCTTTTTAAAAAAACATTTTGATAGTTGTAGAAAATTGCTGTGGTTAAATGTAACATCTGTGTCACATTTTCACCATTATAACACATTCTCACTTTCATCATTATAAAACTGTTACATTTTCATCATTATAACACTGTCTCACTTTCATCATTATAACACTGTCACATTTTCATCATTATGACACTGTCTCACTTTTTCATCATTATAACACTGTCACATTTTCATCATTATGACACTGTCACATTTTCATCATTATAACTTCCGGTGAGAAAGTCCAACCCTAGGCTAAACTGGTGCAATGAAAACCACGGTGTCACGCAATCCCGCTTCCCGAGACCCACCAAGAATACAGGCTAAAGCCCTGTGATACTCTGAACCCCTTGTGGTCCTCTTGTGGATCTCGTGTGGTCTTTTCGGGGACCACGGGACCTAATGAGGACCACAGGCGTAAATTCAATAGGATCACAGTGCGGTTTTGGTCGTAGAAGCGAACGAAGAAGAAGAAGAAGAATCATTATAACACTGTCTCACTTTCATCATTATAACATTGTCACATTTTTGATCATTATAACACCGTCACATTTTCATCATCATAACACCATCACATTTTCATCATCATAACACCATCACATTTTCATTATCAGAACAGTCACACTTTCATCATCACAACACAGTCACATTTTCAGCATCACATCACCATGACATTTTCAGCATCATAACGCATTCACTTTCATTATTGTAACACCGACACATTTTCATCATAACACAGTCACACATTCATCATATAACACTGCCATGCTTTCATCATTATAACACTGTCACACTTTCATCATCATAACACATCACACTTTCATCATCATAACACATCACACTTTCATCATCATAACACATCACACTTTCATCATCATAACACCATCACACTTTCATAACACCATCACACGTTCATCATCATAACACGTTCACACTTTCATCATAACACTATCACACTTTCATCATCATAACACAGTCCCACCATCACATTTTCACCATTGTAACACCATCACACTTTCATCATTGTAACACCATCACACTTTCATCATTATAACACTGTCACACTTTCATCATTGCAAAAAAAACCACTGTGAGTAAGCATGATACACTGTCATACCTTGATCGTTATAGAAAACTGCTTAGATTAAGTGTAAACATGTCAGCCGTGTAGAGCCACGTCGAGCTACGCTACGCAGCGCGGGTTGCTGCTGTTGTGCAGGCCAACCATTCTTTTGCCGAAAAAGCGCTCTCGAGTTCCGTGCGTGGGGAGACAGGCTTTCGCTCCCTTCCCGGACGGCGAGAGTTAAGGTGTTTCGATGCAGAAGCAAGTGGTTTGTCTGTCGAGCGAAGCATGTAAACGGCTAGCCAGCCAGGTTTGTGCTAACGATGTAGTACGGTTTTGTCGACCAGTGGTCTCGAAATTGGCCCATCTCTCACAAAGAGTATCGGGTCTGCAGTATGTAATGTGCGTATGTTGTGGGTGGCTGGGCTCTCTTCTCGTTCACTAGAGCAGAGAGAGCCGCTGGCCGCGCCCGCCGGTTAAAGGAAGTGAAACGCCGCCGGGGTCGAAAGGGATCTGCTCTGAGCAGAGCACTGTCTCCCTTGCCCCGCTTCGGTCTGTCGGTAGATATCCGACTAAGGTTCGGTGAAGAAAGTTATCTGGTTGATCCTGCCAGTAGTCATATGCTTGTCTCAAAGATTAAGCCATGCATGTCTAAGTTCACATTGTCTCGCGGTGAAACCGCGAATGGCTCATTAAATCAATCGAGGTTCCTTAGATGACACGATCCTACTTGGATAACTGTGGCAATTCTAGAGCTAATACATGCTTACCAAGCTCCAACCCTCGTGGAAAGAGCGCTTTTATTAGTTCAAAACCAATCGTCATTGCCCTTCGCGGGGCGCGGCGTCCCAACTGGTGACTCTGGATAACTTTGTGCTGATCGCATGGCCTTCTGTGCCGGCGACGCATCTTTCAAATGTCTGCCCTATCAAATGTCGATGGTACATGACATGCCTACCATGTTTGTAACTGGTAATGGGGAATCAGGGTTTGATTCCGGAGAGGGAGCATGAGAAAAGACCACCACATCCAAGAAAGGCAGCAGGCGCGCAACTTACCCACTCCCAGCATGGGGAGGTAGTGACGAAAAATAACAAGACAGGACTCTTTTGAGGCCCCGTAATTGGAATGAGTAAACCGGCACACACCAGGGGTGGAACTTGATGGCTAGACATGTCATGCCACCTCCGCTGTAGAGGTCGGTCACGCCTGATATACACCCATACTGGTGATTTTGCCTAAACCGGCTCACACCAGGGGTGAATCTTGAAGGCTATGCACGTCACAGTACCTCTGCTCTAGAGGTCGGTCATGTCCCAAACACGCCTATACTGGGATAATATACCCAAACTGGCTCAACCCGGGGGTGGAAGTCACTAGTGGCGAGGATTCGTCCTCCTGGACAAAAGCTCCATCCTGGTCACAACTAGGAAGGGTAGCGGCCACGACCACAAAATGCTGAAGTCGGAGACACTGGACCAGGGAAGTCTAGATAGGCAACCACCTCTCACCCGGCGGGGATGTTTGCGTATCCTAATCACACTGAGGTTTTCCGGTGAGAAAGTCCAACTCTGGACTGGATGGGCAACTACCTCTCACCTGGCGGTGATACACGGGTATCTCAAAACACGTCGAGGTTTTCCGGTGAGAAAGTCCAACTCTGGCCTGGGTGGGCTACCACCTCTCACCCAGTGGAGATGCACTGATATCCTAAACACGTCGAGGTCTTCTGGTGAGAAAGTCCAACTCTAGACTAAACTGGTGCAACGAAAACCACGGTGTCACGCAATCCGCTTCAGAGACTCACCAAGAATACAGGCTAAAGCCCTGCGATATTCTGAAATCCTTGTGGTCCTCTCGTGGATCTCGTGTGGTCTTTTCGGGGACCACACAAGAGACCACGGGACCTAACGAGGACCACAGGCATAAATTCAGTAGGATCACAGGGCGGTTTTGGTGGTAGAAGCGAACAAAGAAGAAGAAGTGTAAACATACTTGTCACATTTTCATCATTACAACACACTGTTCACATTTTGATTGTTATGACACATTGATCATTGTAACACACCATGTCACACTAACACACTGTGGTACAGTTATGTCATTATAACACTCTCTCTCTCTCTCTCTGAACCTTAAGTGCCCAGGGCACATGGGGCTTCCACAAGGGTTTTCCACAAATGCCTGTCCTTCGCCTTTTTTTCTGCTCTTGCCCAGGTGAGCCCTCTATTGCTCAACATCCTTTCTGTTGTTCTTCTCCATGTCTCTTTTGGTCTACCCTTACTTCTGTTCCCCTGTGGTGTCCATCTTAGTGCTATTTGTGGTAGTGAGTTATCAGTCATTCGGAACACATGTCCCAACAATCGCCATCGTCGTTCCTCAATAATTGTTGTCAGTGGCTTCATCTGCATTTCTGCCAATAAGATGTAACATTATAACACAGTGTTTCATAATGTGATTATTATAGCATACTATTTCACATTTTGATAATTTTAACACTGTGACCTTTGTCTTATCTTGTCTCCTTCCTCATTTGCCTTTCACTGTTGGGGGGACAGAATGGACTTCTTATTAGGGCTCAGCAGTTTGGCTCATACAAAGGGATATTTTAAGCTTTCTCTCTCATCATCATCATCAGGTGCCGTGCCGACTTGCGTCGCTATTATGCTTCTCCAGAGTACCCGATCCTTCATGCAGGCCATCAGTTCAGTTGGTGATCTCCTCTCACACCATCCCATCAGACTGTCCAGTATCATTTCTCTTGGTCTTCCTCTTGATCTTCTTCCTTCTATTTTTCCTGTTGTTATAATATTTTCAATGCCCCCTCTTCTCATTGCATGTCCTATGAAAGTACATTGTCTCTCTCTTATCTTTTTGACAAGGTTTTTTGTCTCTCCAGCTCTTCTCATACATTCTTCATTAGTTATTTTTGCTGTCCAGGGGATTCGCAACATTCTTCTAATAAACCACATTTCTGCTGCTTCCAATGATTTTTGTGCAGACTTGCCTATTGTCCATGATTCACTTCCATATAACAAGATAGGTTCAATATAGCATTTTAGGACTCATTTTCTAACATTCATTGATAAAGATGTGTTAGCTAATATGTTTCTCATTCTCTGAAATGCAGTCTTTACTTGGCCTATTCTGTTCCTAATTTCTGTTCTGCATTTCCCTTCTGAAGTTATTACTGCTCCAAGGTATTTGAATTTCTGCACCTGCTTTAGAATAGTTCCGTTTAATTGAATACTGCATGCTGGTGGATTCTGTTTCTTAGATATAACCATAGTCTCTGTCTTTTTGATGTTCAAAGTAAGGCCTTTCTGTTCACTTTCTTTGGCGACTTTATCCAAGAGATTTTGCAGGTCTTGTTGGTTCTCAGTTATCAGTACTGTGTCGTCAGCATACCGAAGGTTGTTAATATTGTATCCTCCAATTTTTATGCCTGGTTCTGTGATGATTGTTCTTAGAATATTCTCGCTATACAGAGAAAAAAGGTCTCGAGATAGTACATATCCTTGTCGTACCCCATGTTTTATAGGTTGATATTTTCCAGTTCTATTTTCAACTCGAACTGCTGCTTCTTGCTGCCAGTATAGATGTTTTATAATCCTCAGGTCTTTGCCATCTATACTGATGTCTTCAAGCATTTTAATAATTTCATTATGTTTCACCTTGTCAGATGCCTTGGTGATTTTTTACTGTGACTTTTATCATTGTAACTCACTATTTCTGATAACTGTGACACACTGTTTCAGACTTTCACCACCACGGCCTCCATGCAGTCAGAGAGGAAGGGGCAGATAACCCATCCCATCCAGAGAGGTTGCTGAAGGTAGATATATTTTCCTTTTTATGGCCCATTTTTTTGTTGCTTTTTCATTATCAGTGCCCCCCACTCTGATTCTGCAGTCAGCAAGATAATCTGTAGCATTGGTTTTTTTTAATAAATAAAAACTCCTTGAGGTGCTGTTGTGACATGTGACTTGAGAATATTTTTTACAAAATAAGCGCACAAACTTAGAAGAAATAAATATAATTTCAGGATTTTTTTTTTTTTTTGCAGCAGATTGCATTTCATATTGGCTATAGCCAAGACTGAAATAGTGCTCTGCTGTGCTTAGGTGCACATGTTTTGTTATTTCAGCGCTGTGAGGAGCATGCAGCATGCTCAGTATGCACGACCATATGCTGAAGCATGAACAGAACTCTGCTTTTTTTACTTGACAAGTTGATCAATAAAAGAAACAGTTTCTTTGCAATCTTTCTAAATTTACCATAAAAAGCTTCTAAACTCCATTGACCCATAGCTAGCAGCCACTTGTGGTTTGCTGAGTAATTTATGGTGGTAACTGAGACAGATATGTGAAAAACAAATAGATGTATGTATCTAGTATGTATATGAAGTTATTGTAATTATTTTTATTATGGCAAAAAATTCTTGAGTTGTAATTGTTGTTTTCAAAATACTGAATTCCTTTTTATTTATTTGTTATTACTTTTTGTCCCGTGGCCAGCAAGAACCGTTCCATTTGTCATGTGAACTTGTTACTCATGTGTGAAGTGTGAAGATGCTTAGTTTGTTTTACTGCATCAGTCCGTTGAGTTAAAAAGGGCCTTGCATGTTATTGATGTTAGATATTCAGTGGCAGGAAAGTAAGACATAATTTTACACTTAGTTGTGACTAGAAAGGAGTTAAATGTTAGTATTTTTTTTTTATTGCTTCAGTGAGCAGCAAATGAGCTTAGATTGCAGTAGAAGATGAGCTTAATTTGCACTAACATACTAGCTTAATTTGAAGTAGCAGATGAACTTAATTTGAAGTAACAGATACAGTTTTTCCTGAGAATTATTGTGAGTGAAAAGTATATGGTTAAAAACCATTGAATTATGTTGTTCATTTTACAATTTGTTAATTGGGCTGCACACTGAAAACATGTTTTGTCTAGTCTAGCCTTGAATGTAACACTTTCATTTGAAGTAATCGTTTCATTAGAGTATTTAGTCACATGCTTTTACAAGGTTAGTATCACTTATTTCTTCTTCTTCATCATTCACTCAGACATTGACATGAGTAACTGTAACAAATGTGGCAATTCATCACAGGTTTTCAGTATTGCTTCTCCTGTAGGGAGCTTGGATCTGTCTGGTCCATTGCCTGAGTGGGTTGTGCAGCTGACAGCTGGAGAGTGTGATGTATTTTGCTCTTTGCTACAGCCTTACAGGTCTGTTAGGCTAGCTTTCAGCATCTGGTAAATGTGGTATCTCAGCTTGCAGTGTCCTGTTCTCATTTGGAAGATTATGACTTGGTCATTACTAAAATCACTGATGACCACCTCACATCTTAGATTGTGCAAATGGAGATATTTGTAATTTGGCTGGTGATTGGTAAGAGAATTTTAAAGCAGTTTTTACTGCACATAACGTATCTCATTTCATCTCATGAGAGTGACAGCTCCGTTAAAGTCATTGAGTCAAGGCTGGCTAAGACTTTATCCTACCTTCTAGAAGTGGTTGTGTTGAACAAGCTGCTGTGGGGCTCATTCCTGGCCAGGGGGGAGTGTGAGGACTGACTTTTTCTCCGTAGTGATGAAGAGCACTGATAACTTTTTTTTTTTTTTCTTGGTTCCATCTGGTAAGAACTCTCATGTCATTGGACCCTTCTGGTGAGAACCCTTACATCACTGGTCCCTTCAGGTGAGAATTTTCATTTCATTGGTCGCTTGTGGTGAGAACCCTTACATCACTAGTCCCTTCAGGTGAGACTTTTCATTTCATTGGTCGCTTGTGGTGAGAACCCTTACATCGCTGGTCCCTTCAGGTGAGAATTTTCATTTCATTGGTCCCTTATGGTGAGAACCCTTACATCACTGGTCCCTTCAGGTGAGAATTTTCATTTCATTGGTCCCTTGTGGTGAGAACCCTTACATCACTGGTCCCTTCAGGTGAAAATTTTCATTTCATTGGACCCTTGTGGTGAGAACCCTTACATCAAAGATGGTGATAGAGAAAGAGCCTAGTTACAGTACTTAAATCTCTGTTACAGTGCCATATTTTGTTTTAGGCAGTCATTGTACCTACATATTACATATTGTATTCTGCCATGGTTGGTAAGTTACTGGAATAAAGACCAAATGAGCATATTAGAATGTAAATTTTAGCCGTAGAAACAGAGAAAAAGAAAAAAAAAGTACACTTCCTGAAATGTATTTGGTGTTGTCAAGCATGCTTGCATGCAAGTGCATTAAATTAAATGCCAGTGCTGTTGTAGTGAGCACTAGATTGTTGTACGCATATTATTAAGTAAATCCTGGTTGTCACCCCTTGTTTCAGCTGGCTCAGTTAGTCGTACAACACAAGCTACAGGGGGGCCAGGTAACAGTAGAAGTTTATTGCTCTTTCATTTTCCACAAAGCCATGCCTCATTGTCTGACCCACAGCTGCAAGAAACATGCTGTCATATTTCATAAAGAAATTTTATTAAATGAAGAAAATGTTAAACTACTAACTATACTTATCAGTTTCTGTAAAATTTTGAAAAGTTGCTTCATACATATAAATACATTAATTTTGAAGGACTTCTGTGCTCATGGAATAGATTCTGATTACATTTTATAAATACTTATAAATCATTTTTTACTTCACATTTGTGTCTTAAATGTCATCAGACCAGATTTAAGTGTTATGAACAAAATAAACACGAATGAGGCATAGCTGAGGGTGACTTCATGTTTGGAGTGTTCTTACAAGTTTTGTTCTGTTGTATACTTTCATTGAAGCAGAATAGTTTGAGATGTTGCTGCTTCCACTAACTTTGATTGGAAAAAAAAGTTGGGAGTGTTAGTGATTTTATTATTTGTGATCTGAGCCTCCACACATTGTGGCACATGCTGACGCTGTGATTTACAGTTAATATCAAAGATTGTTTTAAAATATTAAAGGGTTATTATCATTGCATATTGGACAAGTTCATGAGTGCTCAGATCATTTCCTATGAAAGTGGATTTTGGCACAGTGGACTGTTCTGTGACCCTAGCAAGAGCTCTCATGAATGTTATATGATGGATGGGATTTTACCCCCACATACTGACTCCAAGAAAGACAGAGAGACTGCATTCCCATTTTTACCAAAGAATTGACATCTTTAGATCTTTCCACAGATAATTATTACTTTAACAGCCTTCCACAAAGTTTTATGTATGTGAGGAGAATAAGTTTTTTTCTGTAACTGTTCAGAAACATGGGGGTCTTTACTTTTGGTTGGTGAATTTTAGCTTATGACAATCACATCTCTGAATCATGTGATCATTATATGTGAATCACACTAAGTGATTGGTTAGCTTCAAATTCAGCTTTGTAGAATGGTATCCCATTAATTTAATGGTTAATATATATATATATATATACACACACACACACACACATACATGTATTACTGAAGTATCCTGGGTAGCCACCAAAAATGAACTAAACAATGTAATATTACATATGAAACTGAGGAAGAATAAAGTAATATTACATATGAAACTGATCTGTAGATATGTAATTGGGATGAATGATGTACAAGCAAATAAAAGAAAATTAGTTCACTAAAAATGTTATGTTAAAAAATTCTGCTTTATGTAAAGAGATGGGATTTTTTTCCCGTAAAGGAAATCATTTTAATAATGACATATACCATCGTTGCATATTTTTTTTTTTCAACTCTCTAGATTAGTAGTTCCTAACACTGCAGACTATCTCTCAGAAACCAGTAATGATTTACTGCGACACCCTTATCTCCACACCCCAGTCCAAAAATGCCTGTCACCTGGTATTAAATTAAAAACATTTGAGAACTTATGGACTTGGACTCTGCGCAGTGTACAAAAAAATTAAAATAACTTTCAAACCTAGAAATGTTACATTGTCCCCAAGGTGGGAAATAATAGCCTGGCAAAGCTTGATAATATATGCAATATACTCATCGCTACAGACATAATCTTTCACTCTTCTGTTGTTTTTCATGGTGTATACAAGTTTTTTTTTTTTTTTTTTACTTTTTATTTTCAAATATTTTTCGTGTTCAGTATTATATTAGGCAAAATAAAGATGTTGGGAAAAAAAAGAAGTAAAATAGAAAGAAGCATAGCGTGTGGAAAAAAAATGCTGGGTACATTTATTCTCCTTTGAAAATGGAGACAAAACTTGGATTATTTTTTTCAGTGTCCTAATATGCTCTGCTTTTCAGTGTCAGCCCTTTTTTCTGGGGTAATCATCTGCATTATAGTTGTGTGCTTTTTATAGTTTAACACAGGCATAAACAATATTTTTCTTTTTTTTTTTTTGTTTGGCGTGCCACATAATTTAAAATATTGTTAAATTTATGAATCTCTAGTCACAAAACGCACGTAATTAAATTTAATGCAGTTGAATTATGTATATACAGAGAAAGAGAGATAGATATATATATTAAATTGTATTTTTAATTGATCAAACTAGGCTATTGTAATTCTGCAATATAAAATCAATATCGTTAATGTTTCCAATAAATTAAAAGGTTTTTAAAGAAACTACCTAGATTGGTTGCGGGCCACAAAAATGTTGTCTCTGACCAGATATGTCCTGCAGGCCAAGAGTTGCCTGCATGTGATTTAACCTGCTGGTTTCTTTACTTTTATTGTTATAAGGGGTATTAAGTAATAATTGCTTTTATGCGTCCACTTTGTTTTTTTTTTCAACTCAATTTGAGTGCTTGAAGAGCTATGGTAGAACGGCTTGAGCTGATTTTATGTGGAGAGTAAAAAAAGTAAAGGCAATTTGAAAATTGTATGGTAACCACAGTGAATAGAAGCCGATACAAAAGAACACATTCACAATGCTGATGGGTAGTTCGAACATGCACAACACAGCCCTCTGCTTCTAGTCTAGCTAAAGCAAAATCAAATAAACATGGACACTCCACTACAGAATTGCACCTTTGTTAAACAAAGGACCATAGTGAAATGTCTTTGGACAGAAGGAATGAAACCTAGATGTTGGCTCAGCACAGAAGTGAAAACAGCGTGGCACAGCAAAAAGTGGGGTAGAAGGTTTAAAGCTGGAAGAACAAGTGTAATTGATGAAATTTGATCTGGTTGACCATCTGCATTGTGCTCACAAGCTAACACCAATGGAGTGCAGTTCTTGATCAAACACATTTAGATATCAGTTGTTGATCAGCATGTGCTTTAGTGTGTGATGATTTAAGGTAACCTTAAAGGTTGTGCAGGATGGTTTGAATATCAAACAGCAGCTCATTGGTCTGCATAAGCTGCAGTACCGGCGACGAGATGTGAGTTCATCACTGTGAATTGGAAAGCAAGAGACACAGGATGCAGTGGAAAAAAACCATCTTATCCAATAATGAAGAAATTCAAACATCAGCCCCTGCGCTGCTGGCGAGATTCTTCAGTTGCTGTGTGTGGGGTGAAACTCCTCCCCGCCAGTGAAGAAGAATGCAATTAGGGTTGCCGCGCGGCGAAGCTGTGGAAAAGGTGAAGGAAGGGATTAAGTGAAGTAACCAGTAGTCTCGAGGTCAGGGCTACTCAAATCACGGCACCTCTGCCCTAGAAGCCAGCCATGTCCTATATACACCCATACTGGGGCAGATTGCCTAAACTGGCTTAACCCAGGAGTTAAACTAAGACACTGCTGGCGAGATTCTTCGACTGCCGCGCATGGGGTGAAACTCCTCCCGGCCAATGGAGAAAATGCGATTAGGGTTGCCGTGTGGCACCGCTGTGGAAAAGGTGATGGAAAGGATAAAGTGAAGTTTAATCGGTATGTCCAGTAGTCTCGTGGCAAGAGCTACCCATACCACGGCACCTCTGCTTTTGATGCTGGCCATGTCCTATATACACCTATACTGGTGAAATATGCTTAAACTGGCTTAACCCAGGGGTGAAACTTGATGACTACTCATGTCGTGGTACCTCCGCTCTAGAGGTCGGTTACGTCCTAAATATGCCCATATTGGGATAATACTCCTAAACAGACTTAACTCAGGGTGGAAACTTGCTAGTGGCGAGGATTCATCCTCTTGGACAAAAGCTCCATCCTGGTCACAGCTATGAAGGGTAGCAGCCACGACCACAAAATGCTGAAGTCGGAGACACTGGACCAGTGCAGTCTAGATAGCCAACCACCTCTCACCCAGCGGGGATGTATGCGTATCTTAATCATGCTGAGGTTTTCCAGTGAGAAAATCCAACACTGGACTGAGTGGGCAACCACCTCTCACCCGGCGGGGATATACTAATATCCAAACTACGTCGAAGTTTTCCGGTGAGAAAGCCCAACTCTAGATTAAACTGGTGCAACGAAAACCACAGTATCACGCAATCCTGTTTCTGTGACCCACCGAGAATACAGGCCCAAGCCCTGTGATACTCAGAACCTCTTGTGGTCCTCTCTGGGACCACAGGAGTAAATTCAGTAGGATCACAGAGTGGTCTTGGTAGTAGAAGTGAATGAAGAAGAACAAGAAGAAGAAGAAGCATCAGCCCTCATACCAAAAAAATGATGCTGACCTTTTGGGGGTTAAATTCTGTCACATTATCAGGAACATGAACAAACAGTGACTAGTGCAGTGCTTAGAGGAAACTGAAACCTGCAGTTCATAGTTAAAGAAGAGGTACACTGTCAAAAACAGTCTTGCTGCAGCACAGCCGTAATGGTGGAGGCAGTGTAACACGTATGGTTTAAATGCTTTCCTCAGTCCCCCTTACAGCCCTGATCTGGTGCCTTGCTATTATCATGTTTTATGCAACCGCAGGTTCTCTTCTGATTATGGAATTGAGCAAGCAGTTGAAAAACTTCCAAAGAATAAATAAAGTATTAGAATGATACAAGAAGTGCATCAATGTGGAAGGGGGGGGGGAAACTGTGTAGAGAACTGGTATAGCCATTGTGTACAATTGATTTGCTCACAGTTGCTGGTATTAAAGAGTATTTTGCTGTTACTTTTTTTTATTACATATATATAAGGCTTTTAGACAAAAATAACTTTAATTGCAATTAATCATGTGATTAAAAATTTTAGTCACAAATTAACTGCATATTAATCAGTGAAATTTTACGTTTGCTTTCAAGCATGTTACTACAGTTCTATAAAGCTGTAGTAGCCCAGTGCCACATTCTAATATAAAACAGTTTTAATAACTGCTTGCCTGCACATATTATTCCACTTTTTTTAAAACAGTTTTGTGTAATGTAAATAATTGGATTAAATAGTGAAACACTAATCAGTCAACAGCTAACAGTTATATACCTTTTTTTTTTTTTTTAACCACATCTCAATGTAATAATGCTGGCTTTAAACAAATATGAAGATGAGATTATCTGACTATTAAATTATTTATTGCGATGGCTTAGCCACTATACACAAAACAGAAACAATGGTCAAGTAAGACCATGGATGATACCTTCTTGTCCTGTCTCTGTGGACGGCAAGGATGACTCGTCTGCTCCCTCAGGGTGTTTCATACAAAGTCATCCAACGTGATGGACTGGACAAGCAAGAGTGACAGAACATGAGCCTGGGCAAGGACAAGACAAGACTTTGTTCCATTAACATAAAACGGAATATCCAGTCCACCAGACAAACGGCAGTGAACATTGTTAAATTACAGACATGGGCATTTGAATAGCATCCTCAGCCATGTGAAGTGGTTTTAAATCAACAACTCACAGACCTCTGGGAGTCCTGACCCAGAGGCACCCTGCACTTCCTTGAGCATCAGAAGTTTAAAGGGTCAAAATGCTTGGCTGATTGGGGTGGAGGCTGGGGATGCTAAGTATTTTCTTGCTAATGTAGTCAGAACTGGATATTTGTCCACTTGCAGTTTCCTCCAGTGTAATGGATCCAAGTCAGTGTCAGTTTGTTGCTCAAGTCAGTATCGTCCGACAGCTGTTTTTGTGGAGGAGAAGAGAGGTATCAGTGGCTTATCTTCAGAGTCTGATGACAATTTGCACATTCGTATTTTCTTTCTGAGGAGCTTTTTTTTTTCTGGTGTATGTTGAGCATTATTAAGTTGGTCAGAAATTTCCAGAAGAACTTACAGCTCTTGCCAAACCTTGATTCTTTTATCTTTCACAAGCATTTAACATTTTTGATTCAGTGTTTCAGCACATTCTCAGTTCTTAAACATGAGAGGCTGAATGCGTTATTTGTGATCGGTCAGAAGTGCATTGTTGAAGTATACAATGGTAGCAGAGTTATCATCAGGTACTGCCATTCTGACTTCATGATGGCAGAGCACTGGAAGAATCATTGAGCAGGAAACATTGCTCTCCCTCTCTTCTCCTTGGTCTCTGACCGGCCTGGAAAGCAAAGTATGATACTGACTTCCACTAGTGATGCAAAAAAAACATCATGTGGAGCTTCATCAGTGATAGTGTCTGTTGGTTAACTATTCTCAGCAAACCAATCTTCCGGTGGTGTCTGTGACAATGTTGTAATTTCCTTGACTCATTGGTCTTGCTATCTTTTGAAGTTCAAACAATGCAGTCTGATGGTGTGCCGATTCAGAACAGTGTTTGTGGACAGTGCAGTTGTAGTAAGTTGCTCATAGTGAGCATTAAATGGATGCTTTGTTCACTCGTGATAATTCAAGGACAATTGCTATGATGATATATAAACTATTGCAGTATTTCCACACTACAACATTACTAGTTTTAAAGATAAATTTACCATTCATAAAGTCTTTTCTACTCTTGATTCTGTTTTAATTTCTTTGAAACAAGACAGACATCAGAAGCTGTTACAACATATCTGATATATCATTCCTATAACACACACACTCTCATTCATTTATTCATACAACTTTTGCTTAGTCCAAACACAGCAATGCTTTAAGTATACAATGCTAGCAGAGTTATCATCAGGTACTGCCATTCTGACTTCATGATGGCAGAGCACTGGAAGAATCATTGAGCAGGAAACATTGCTCTCCCTCTCTTCTCCTTGGTCTCTGACCGGCCTGGAAAGCAAAGTATGATACTGACTTCCACTAGTGATGCAAAAAAAACATCATGTGGAGCTTCATCAGTGATAGTGTCTGTTGGTTAACTATTCTCAGCAAACCAATCTTCCGGTGGTGTCTGTGACAATGTTGTAATTTCCTTGACTCATTGGTCTTGCTATCTTTTGAAGTTCAAACAATGCAGTCTGATGGTGTGCCGATTCAGAACAGTGTTTGTGGACAGTGCAGCTGTAGTAAGTTGCTCATAGTGAGCATTAAATGGATGCTTTGTTCACTCGTGATAATTCAAGGACAATTGCTATGATGATATATAAACTATTGCAGTATTTCCACACTACAACATTACTAGTTTTAAAGATAAATTTACCATTCATAAAGTCTTTTCTACTCTTGATTCTGTTTTAATTTCTTTGAAACAAGACAGACATCAGAAGCTGTTACAACATATCTGATATATCATTCCTATAACACACACTCTCATTCATTTATTCATACAACTTTTGCTTAGTCCAAACACAGCAATGCTTTATGTAAACAATGCTCAGATGTATTCGACCCGGCCTTTCTTATACAAGCATATATTTTTGAAAGCCGCATCTTCGATTAACCCATACTTATGATGTTATATGTCTGACTTGAATAACTAATCTGTAGACTTCAGGGGATCACAGAGTATCCTCTGGGGTCTGTCATGGCATTGGGTGCGTCTGAGTGACGTAAAAGTGTCATATCTCTCCCGTTGAAAACATTCTAATCAGTCTCTCGGCTCCTCAGTGTCTATGAGATTTCTGGGCTTAGTAAATCTGCTATGAACTGCAATATTAGATAAGAATCAAGCAAATTGAGGCTTGCACCCAAATTCTTTGTTTACTATTTTTCAAAGTTCTTTGCATGCGCATTCTCTAATTAACACATTTAGGTGCTGAGTTAAAAAATTTAATCTTAAAAAATTTTTAATGCCTTAATTACACATGTTAAAAACGATTAATCAGCAGCCCTAAAACACACACACACACACACACCACACACAAAATTATAAACACAGATCTATAGATGGAGTGAAATATCTCCATTACCCAGCTACTTTTTTCTAGGGAATTTGAAAGACTTTTAGAACAAACTACAGTAATCTTATAAGATGAGAAAGGTGTGGATTTCTTCACATTTGAATAGCAATGTACAATGCGGGAGGAGTAACTGAGTGAGAAAAGCCTTTTAAAATTATTTCACAGCATCTGTACAAATCTTGTGCTTTCTTGTTTGAAATAGCTGGCATAAAATTCTAGGAAAGCCAGCAGTCCTGTAGGGACAAAGTTGAATTTGTTGTTGGTTGGAGTGTTCTGAGATAATTTTTCATCTAGGGCTGTGCAAAATCAAGCTTGAGTCACTCATGTCTACACGCATGCTTTTTATTTTTTTTATTGATACATGTGTGTGTGTGTATATATATATGTTGTTTAGCTTTTATTTATATACATTTTGAATTTTCACAAGTCTGGTAATATTAAAAATCTTTATTTTCATAATATGTTTTGTCATTAAGCAGTAGGAAAGTGTTTCTCCATTTGGTACACATGTGAATTGGTCATGACAGAAGCAGTTCAGCAAAATGGTGCTTCTATCAGCTTCAAAACTGTCTTCAGACATGAATGAAAGTGCCATTACATCATACATTATATATTTATTTTGTACATTTGTATTGAATCAAGCCAGTCCTTTTTTGGGCCCCATTTCATACAGAATATTTCAGAGATTTCTAAATTAAGTGGTTTTAAATCAACAACTCACAGACCTCTGGGAGTCCTGACCCAGAGGCACCCTGCACCTCCTTGAGCATCAGAAGTTTAAAGGGTCAAAATGCTTGGCTGATTGGGGTGGAGGCTGGGGATGCTAAGTATTTTTTAGCTAATGTAGTCAGAACTGGGTATTTGTCCACTTGCAGTTTACTCCAGTGTAATGGATCCAAGTCAGTGTCAGTTTGTTGCTCAGGTCAGTATCGTCCGACAGCTGTTTTTGTGGAGGAGAAGAGAGGTATCAGTGGCTCATCTTCAGAGTCTGATGACAATTTGGACATTCGTATTTTCTTTCTGAGGAGCTTTTTTTTTCTGGTGTATGTTGAGCATTATTAAGTTGGTCAGAAATTTCCAGAAGAACTTACAGCTCTTGCCAAACCTTGATTCTTTTATCTTTCACAAGCATTTAACATTTTTGATTCAGTGTTTCAGCACATTCTCAGTTCTTAAACATGAGAGGCTGAATGCGTTATTTGTGATCGGTCAGAAGTGCATTGTTGAAGTATACAATGGTAGCAGAGTTATCATCAGGTACTGCCATTCTGACTTCATGATGGCAGAGCACTGGAAGAATCATTGAGCAGGAAACATTGCTCTCCCTCTCTTCTCCTTGGTCTCTGACCGGCCTGGAAAGCAAAGTATGATACTGACTTCCACTAGTGATGCAAAAAAAACATCATGTGGAGCTTCATCAGTGATAATGTCTGTTGGTTAACTATTCTCAGCAAACCAATCTTCCGGTGGTGTCTGTGACAATGTTGTAATTTCCTTGACTTATTGGTCTTGCTATCTTTTGAAGTTCAAACAATGCAGTCTGATGGTGTGCCGATTCAGAACAGTGTTTGTGGACAGTGCAGTTGTAGTAAGTTGCTCATAGTGAGCATTAAATGGATGCTTTGTTCACTCGTGATAATTCAAGGACAATTGCTATGATGATATATAAACTATTGCAGTATTTCCACACTACAACATTACTAGTTTTAAAGATAAATTTACCATTCATAAAGTCTTTTCTACTCTTGATTCTGTTTTAATTTCTTTGAAACAAGACAGACATCAGAAGCTGTTACAACATATCTGATATATCATTCCTATAACACACACTCTCATTCATTTATTCATACAACTTTTGCTTAGTCCAAACACAGCAATGCTTTATGTAAACAATGCTCAGATGTATTTGACCCGGCCTTTCTTATACAAGCATACATTTTTGAAAGCCGCATCTTCGATTAACCCATACTTACGATGTTATATGTCTGACTTGAATAACTAATCTGTAGACTTCAGGGGATCACAGAGTATCCTCTGGGGTCTGTCATGGCATTGGGTGCGTCTGAGTGACGTAAAAGTGTCATATCTCTCCCGTTGAAAACATTCTAATCAGTCTCTCTCGGCTCCTCAGTGTCTATGAGATTTCTGGGCTTAGTAAATCTGCTATGAACTGCAATATTAGATAAGAATCAAGCAAATTGAGGCTTGCACCCAAATTCTTTGTTTACTATTTTTCAAAGTTCTTTGCATGCGCATTCTCTAATTAACACATTTAGGTGCTGAGTTAAAAAATTTAATCTTAAAAAATTTTTAATGCCTTAATTACACATGTTAAAAACGATTAATCAGCAGCCCTAAAACACACACACACACACACACCACACACAAAATTATAAACACAGATCTATAGATGGAGTGAAATATCTCCATTACCCAGCTACTTTTTTCTAGGGAATTTGAAAGACTTTTAGCACATTCTCAGTTCTTAAACATGAGAGGCTGAATGCGTTATTTGTGATCAGTCAGAAGTGCATTGTTGAAGTATACAATGCTAGCAGAGTTATCATCAGGTACTGCCATTCTGACTTCATGATGGCAGAGCACTGGAAGAATCATTGAGCAGGAAACATTGCTCTCCCTCTCTTCTCCTTGGTCTCTGACCGGCCTGGAAAGCAAAGTATGATACTGACTTCCACTAGTGATGCAAAAAAAACATCATGTGGAGCTTCATCAGTGATAGTGTCTGTTGGTTAACTATTCTCAGCAAACCAATCTTCCGGTGGTGTCTGTGACAATGTTGTAATTTCCTTGACTCATTGGTCTTGCTATCTTTTGAAGTTCAAACAATGCAGTCTGATGGTGTGCCGATTCAGAACAGTGTTTGTGGACAGTGCAGCTGTAGTAAGTTGCTCATAGTGAGCATTAAATGGATGCTTTGTTCACTCGTGATAATTCAAGGACAATTGCTATGATGATATATAAACTATTGCAGTATTTCCACACTACAACATTACTAGTTTTAAAGATAAATTTACCATTCATAAAGTCTTTTCTACTCTTGATTCTGTTTTAATTTCTTTGAAACAGGACAGACATCAGAAGCTGTTACAACATATCTGATATATCATTCCTATAACACACACACTCTCATTCATTTATTCATACAACTTTTGCTTAGTCCAAACACAGCAATGCTTTATGTAAACAATGCTCAGATGTATTCGACCCGGCCTTTCTTATACAAGCATATATTTTTGAAAGCCGCATCTTCGATTAACCCATACTTATGATGTTATATGTCTGACTTGAATAACTAATCTGTAGACTTCAGGGGATCACAGAGTATCCTCTGGGGTCTGTCATGGCATTGGGTGCGTCTGAGTGACGTAAAAGTGTCATATCTCTCCCGTTGAAAACATTCTAATCAGTCTCTCGGCTCCTCAGTGTCTATGAGATTTCTGGGCTTAGTAAATCTGCTATGAACTGCAATATTAGATAAGAATCAAGCAAATTGAGGCTTGCACCCAAATTCTTTGTTTACTATTTTTCAAAGTTCTTTGCATGCGCGTTCTCTAATGAACACATTTAGGTGCTGAGTTAAAAAGTTTAATCTTAAAAATTTTTAATGCCTTAATTACACATGTTAAAAACGATTAATAAGCAGCCCTAAAAAAAAACAAAAACAAACACACGCACGCACACACACACACACACACAGAGATCTATAGATGGAGTGAAATATCTCCATTACCCAGCTACTTTTTTCTAGGGAATTTAAAAGACTTTTGGAACAAACTACAGTAATCTTATAAGATGAGAAAGGTGTAGATTTCTTCACATTTGAATAGCAATGTACAATGCGGGAGGAGTAACTGAGTGAGAAAAGCCTTTTAAAATTATTTCACAGCATCTGTACAAATCTTGTGCTTTCTTGTTTGAAATAGCTGGCATAAAATTCTAGGAAAGCCAGCAATCCTGTAGGGACAAAGTTGAATTTGTTGTTGGTTGGAGTGTTCTGAGATAATTTTTCATCTAGGGCTGTGCAAAATCAAGCTTGAGTCACTCATGTCTACACGCATGCTTTTTATTTTTTTTATTGATACATGTGTGTGTGTATATATATATGTTGTTTAGCTTTTATTTATATACATTTTGAATTTTCACAAGTCTGGTAATATTAAAAATCTTTATTTTCATAATATGTTTTGTCATTAAGCAATAGGAAAGTGTTTCTCCATTTGGTACACATGTGAATTGGTCATGACAGAAGCAGTTCAGCAAAATGGTGCTTCTATCAGCTTCAAAACTGTCTTCAGACATGAATGAAAGTGCCATTACATCATACATTATATATTTATTTTGTACATTTGTATTGAATCAAGCCAGTCCTTTTTTGGGCCCCATTTCATATAGAATATTTCAGAGATTTCTAAATTAAGTGGTTTCTTTTTAAGGACCCCCCCCCCCCCCCCCCCCCCTAAAAAAAAAAAATCTGACCTTAGTCATTATATTGGCGGTTAAAATGTATATTTACTACAGCTTCAGGTAGTGATCATAATTCCTGTGTCAGATGCTGAGAGTTCTTGATCTGTATTGGTGTCTGTGTAGTAAAGAGCATATTCAGACCATGTGTGTGCTTGATCACATGATTTGCCAAAGTCCAAGGTGTTGGTAGTGTCCTCATCTAGGCCTGTGATGTGTTGCTCTATGGAAGCGTTTGAAAAAATTAAAACAAAGTGTTATGAGCTGAGTTCATTTGTACTATCTGAGTTCTTGACTGACTAATGCACTCAACAGATTATTATTCTATGTAATTCTCACTCTGTCTCAAATAGCAGATTCTTTGAATGCCGCGTGTGGAGTGAAGTTCCTCCCGGTTAAGGAAGTGAATGCGGAAAAGAAATAAAGGTTGCTGTGCGGAGCCGATGGGAAAAGGTGGTGGAAAGTGAAGTTTAACCGGTATGTCCAGTAGTATCGCTACGAGAGCTATACCACGGCACCTCTGCTCTAGAGGCTGCCCACATCCGAAATAAACCTACACTGGTGAAATATGCCTAAACCGGCACACACCAGGGGTGGAACTTGATGGCTAGACATGTCATGCCACCTCCGCTCTAGAGGTCGGTAACGCCTGATAAACACCCATACTGGTGAATTTTGCCTAAACCGGCTCATACTAGGGGTGAATCTTGAAGGCTATGCATGTCACAGTACCTCTGCCCTAGAGGTCAGTCCCGTCCCAAACACGCCATACTGGGATAATGCCTAAACCAGCTCAACCCAGGGGTGGAAGTCACTAGTGGCGAGGATTCGTCCTCCTGGACAAAAGCTCCATCCTGGTCACAACTAGGAAGGGTAGCGGCCACGACTGCAAAATGCTGAAGTTGGAGACACTGGACCAGGGCAGTCTAGATAGGCAACCACCTCTCACCCGGCGGGGATGTTTGCATATCCTAATCACGCTGAGGTTTTCCGGTGAGAAAGTCCAACCCTGGACTGGATGGGCAACCACCTCTCACCCGGCGGTGATACACGGGTATCTCAAAACACGTCGAGGTTTTCCGGTGAGAAAGTCCAACTTTGGCCTGGGTGGGCTACCGCCTCTCACCCAGCGGGGATGCACTGATATCCTAAACACGTCGAGGTCTTCCGGTGAGAAAGTCCAACCCTAGACTAAACTGGTGCAATGAAAACCATGGTGTCATGCAATCCCGCTTCCGAGACCCACCAAGAATACAGGCTAAAGCACTGTGATACTCTGAACCCCTCGTGGATCTCGTGTGGTCTATTTTGGACCACACAGGGGACCATGGGACCTAACGAGGACCACGGGCATGAATTCAATAGGTTCACAGTGCGGTTTTTGGTGGTAGAAGTGAAAGAAGAAGAAGAGATGATTCAGACCATGTGTGTGCTCAATCACATGATTTGCCAAAGTCCAAGGTGTTGGTAGTGTCCTCATCTAGGCTTGTGATGTGTTGCTGTATGGAAGCGTTTGAAAAAATTAAAACAAAGTGTTATGAGCTGAGTTCATTTGTACTATCTGAGTTCTTGACTGACTAATGCACTCAACAGATTATTATTCTATGTAATTCTCACTCTGTCTCAAATAGCAGATTCCAGTGCTCTGTCTCAAATAGCAGATTCCAGTAAACATAATTATAAATCGTTATATACAGCATAAGTAAAAAATAAGTGCCTGATTTTTATCTTTTAATACACGGTGACTAAAAAAAACTGTTAACGCTGTATGATAATATTTACTTGACTTTTGCAGGATCAGATGAAAAATGTATTGATGTTCCATGGAAAAAAATTGGAAATGAAACTCTGAAAGTTTCATTTAACAATTGTTATTTCTAGGTGAAATCTATCAAATAGATAGAATACCATCTTCTTTGTTTCAGAATATGATATGCTTTCATGTTTGCTGTAATGACCATTCATTTCCTTATATTAGCAGTTGGGACAAAGTAGATTCAGCTCATATAATATGAGTTGTCAGCTGAAACTTTACACATTGTCCATTCTGATTATGCAGCAGATCACCATGTTCATTTCAGCCTGTATAAAGATCACCGTGTTCATTATGCTTTTATTATGTTGATATCATCAGAGGTCTGAAGTCTTACTTGATGTATATGTATCTGTGAATCCTTTTATTACATAGAGAAAGAACATTGTTGTTTTTTGTTTTTTTTTCAGTATAGTTTACAGCTTTCTCTGAAACCCATTTAAAAAAAAAAATTTTTTTTAGCCAGGAAAAATATCTCAGCTAAATAATTTAAGACTGCACCCAAACAAAATGCCCACAGTTATTAGATTATGTCCATATATTGAATATCCAAACAACGCCACTGACAAGATTTCCATACCCACTGGAAAATACTGCAACAACTTTGATGCAGAAGTTAGGGCAATTATTGCTGCAGTTGAAAAACTATCAGACTCCAGAATTGATACATGTCCTGTAGTAATTCTCACAGATGCAAGATCAGTACTGGAAGCTCTTCAGTGCAACAAACTACCAGACCTTAAAGATGCCTTGTCAAAAATTGACTTACAACATGGAGTCACTTTGCAATGGATTCTCTCCCACTGTGGGATACCAGGCAATGAGAAAGTTGACCATCTGGCCAAAGAGGGCACTGAAATGGAGCAACCAGACATACCAATCACCTATAATCAGAAGAAAAGCATGATAAAAACCTACAGGAAGCCACAAACACCACCACATGATGACTATCACATGCTAAACAGAAAGGAACAAGTCACCATCTTCCGTCTCCGAACAGGACACAGCCAACTCCTAAGTCATATGTATACAAAGTTTAAGGTTGGTACTACTAATCTATGTACATGTGCCCAGGTGCCCCAAACTGTGGAACATATCCTCCAGAACTGCATCAACTACGAGACACTGAGAAATAATTACTGGCCCAGTGAAACCACTAAAGAAGATAAGCTCTACAGTTCCATACATGAGTTAAAAAAACAGTGAAATTTATCCAAGAGACAGGACTGCAGATATAGACAGACAATGCGAACGAAGAAGAAGAAGAAGAAGATTATGTCAAGCAGAATGAGTATAGTCTTTCCTCAATTTCAAACATTTATTATACAAAAACTGTGCTGGGTTCAGACATGTAGTTTTTTGTGGGGGGGGGGTTGAAATTTTACCACAGCAAAAAAGTTTTTTTTTTTTGTTTTTTTGTTGCTTTATTCATGTACTTCAGCATATGCTCTGTTTGTTGCTCAGAGATTAGCTGAGCTATACTCATTTTCTTTCTTGCCATGTGGTCTTAGACATCTTTTTAGTCATCATTGCTAAAGCATCTCTTGTCCTTGGCTACAGAGTTTCAGTATCAGGAACTGGTGAATTGAACATTTTGTCCTTAGAATAGCCCTGCTTTAGTTTGTGCCAGGTGAATTCTTTTTTTATAAGTATTTCTTTCCTTTTGCTACAGTAGTGTATATACTTCTATACATTTATTTACCTTGCCAGCAAGTATACTTTTGTAGACCATTGTTTTTGCTATTTCAAAAAAAAAGTTCCTGTGTACTGTATGTATTACTGTCAATGATTAGATCTATTATAAGGCAGAAAATGGAATATTTGGTGGTTTTGGTCATGAGTAATTTATATAGCAGGATCACTATAATCAAGATTTTTTTTTTTTCCTCATGAATATAGTATTCTTGAGGTTGAATTCTTTTGGGATTAAAAAAAAAATCCTAATTGCAAACCTTGCTTGTTAGTTAAGTAATGTTTTTTCCATGACAATGGCTTTGACATAAGTGGTAAGAGTATTGTGTTTATGGTGCACATTTAGTTGTTGTTACTAATGTTTCATTTATTACCATATCTTTTATTTCATTGTCGTCTGTTGCACAATATGTGTGGTTTCATATAGATCATTACTGTCTGGACTAGCTTTGACAGACGGAAATCTCTAAAGCAGAATAAAGTATCCAGATCAAGAAGAGGAGTCATGGAAAATGAATACAAAGCACTAAGATGAGAGGGAAAGAAGTCTCAAGAAATGACCAGAAGTCAAACCTCATTTAGAGTGAGCCACCATCTAACCGAGTTAGGACACCACACTAACCATTTCAGCCCTGAACCATTCCTTTGTGAATTTTAAATCTCTCATGTCTGGATTTTTTTTCAAAGGCCCCCCCCCCCCAACTTTTATTTTTAAACTTTATCTATGTGTAAGCCTCCATGGTTCCAGATATTAATTGTTAGAGCAGAATGAATTTTGAGTACTAGACAATTTGTTACATGTAACGATGTGAATTCCAGACTTTAAAGCTTTCCTCTTGTCCATTGGATTTCAGAAACTGGCGGAGATGGCTGAAGTATTGCAGGCTCGAGAGAATAAGCTTGTTCAACTGAGTAAAGAGAACCACCAGCTTATGGAAGATAATAATATCCTACGGAAGTAAGTCACCACGAGGAACTTCCTTAGCATTGATGTTTTTGTTTTTTTTTTTTTTTGTTAACTTTTGTTTGTTTGCATTTGTTTACATTTTTATGCTTCATTTGAGGTTTAGTTATTGAAAATAATTTTTTTTTAGCCCTAGTAAATAGAAATTATTGCATTCATTTTGTTTTGTTGCCTAATTATTTAATATAGTCCTTTTTTTTCCTTTCTGAGAATTAGTAAATTTAAATGATTATATTGTTGTTTTTTACCAATTATTTTTAATAATTCTACTTTCTTAGACCAAGTAAATATAAATTATTGTGATTTTTTTCTGTTTACAGTCAACTACAACAGTCAGAGGAAGCCAGAGAAGCAGAGACTGCAGACCTCACAGCCCTGAGCCAAGAGTTTGCAGCACGAATTGGTGAATCGGAACGGAAGATGCAAGCAGTCATAAAAGCAAGTTAATTGTTTTATGTTTTACTTTTGCTTCTTCAGAATTTAGTTTTAGTTTCCAGCAAGAGATATTTCTTGTGACAAGAAATAAAGAAAGCAAACAAAACAAAAAAAAAAAACATGATAGTAGAAAAGATTGTGAGAAAGAAATGTTCTAAATAACGATAATGTGAGATTTTCTTTTAGCAGAAGTATTTCCATAAAGCAGTTTTGTGAGTCATTAACAGAAACAAATTATCATACAAAGAAAAAACTGTTAAATAACTTTCATATAACAGTTTACCATTCGGCCCCCAACTTTGTGGAAAATTGTATTTTAGATTTACATTTTACATAACATACAACATGAAACTTTCTTGCATTCGTTCATTAACTCAAAATTAATTTTAAAAAAAAAAGTATAGTGGTGTAGTTTTACAGACAGAACATTCAGTTCATTGAAATGTGATTGATATAGTTCATTATTTGTATTTGAACTTCAGGAGCGAGAAACACTCAAGCAGAAACTAACAACAGCTGAAAAGGAACTTGAAAGAAGGTAAATTTTAACATTATTAATTGTTGCATATATAGATTGTAAATTGTAGTTTACAAATTATATTTTTTTATTTGAATTTTTCCATAAGAACGACCCACAAGAAAATATTTTTGAAAAAAAAAAGGAGTTTGTTTCTTAAAGAGTTGTTTTTAATATTGATTATGACCATGAGTTAGTGACTGCTTTGCAGTCAGCATCAATTTGTCACAAAGTGTTATCAACACATAGTTTCAGATCTACTTTGTCATGTGGATTTTCTGCTTTGCCATTGTACTGAAGAAACCTTGCCTGTCAGCAAGTCAGCTGAGAGAATTTATGTTAGAGCATAAAATCAGACAACACATATTGCTGTTGGTATTTAAAAGCAGGAAGTTAATGACCTTTGTCAGAAATGACAAGTATTTGATGCTCGTATTCTGCTTTCTCTCTCCAAAAAAAGTGTTGCCTGTGTTGTATTGTCTTTAGTGCATTATGGCCTGACACATCTTTCTTGAGCTCGGTATATTTTTGGGACCAGGTTCAACTTCCCACTGTGATCCCATATTCACCTGGTGAGACTACTCTCTGTTTCCAGGGTCACCACTGGGAGCTAAAATAGGGTCGTGATCGGCTGTGGTTTTCCATCTCTTACACAAGCAGTCGCCCTTAGGTTGCTGACTGCTGTATCCTTCATTCTTGAGTACTGCATCTGTGCTGCCCTCAAAAAAAAAAAAAGAAAAGTGTATGATAATAACAATGAAGAGGAAAATGCAGAGTAAAAGACGGAAGTACATGTCATCATGTGCTTCATATGAAATTAGCTCCTTACTAAAATTCTATTCTCTGAACACAGTTTAAAATAATTAAATATAAAATGTGTCCGGTAGCATTTTTACAAAAGTCATTTGTTACATCATGAAAATGAATAATGTGAACAGACAGTGCTCACCATTCAAGGTCATTGTCTTTGATGTGATCACTATCAAGAATTTGGTTCATCTAGTCATCTGTATCTTTAACTAAGCAGTGTGAGCCATGGCATCTTTGCAGGACAGCAATAAACTCTCTTCTTTGTCTCCACCCAGTCTTTTTAAGGTGTCACAGCTGTGTTGCATACTGTTCATCTCAGCTTCTTCAGTTTTTCACCTTCACCTTCTTTGGTTGCCCTTCTTTTCTCTTGCCCTTCAGTGTCCATTGCTTGGCTGTGTTAGCAATATTGCTCACTGTGGAGTGCATAATCAGTCATTTCCAAAGCATTTGGTTAGGGCCTGTTTTATAGGTATTCCTTATTCAATTGTAGGTCTGCAAACTTGAACGTGGAGGCCTTGCTGGAAGAGAAGAAAATCCAGGTGGAGGAACTTCTACAAGAGGGTTTGTTCAGTATTTCAAGTGTTTGTATTGTTAGTTAATGCTGTCGGAGAAATAACATCATATTTGTCCACATTCTTATTGAAGGTTTTGAAATCTAAGTTGTACCTGTATGTTTCTGTCGTTTTCCTGTACCAGCTACCCAGTAAACATTAATGAAGCCGAGGACTTTTTTTTTTTTTAACCCAAGAATAGTAACAAGAATATATGCTAGAGGAACACTTACTATTAAGCTTCAAATGTTCGATTACGTTGGAAATAGAATGTATTATTTATTGCTGAGTTTGTCTAAGAGTATATAGCGCAGGCAGGCAGACAGTCACTAAAAAAAAATCACCAGACATCTGAGCAAGCACTGCTACATCTCCTGCAGAAACCTCAAAACAAAAAGAAATTTGATCAAAGCAGGAATTACAAAAAAACAGTGAAATTTATCCAAGAGACAGGACTGCAGATATAGACAGACAATGCGAACGAAGAAGAAGAAGAAGATCAAAGCAGGAAAATTGAATAGATGGGAAAGGCATTTCACAGAAATACTCAATAGGTCTGAATCAGTTACGATTGAGCAAAATAGGAAAAAATAACTTCTGAAGTGAATCTGTTATTATACTAGATGAGATAGAAAGACGGTAAACAGTGTAAAAGATGGCAAAGCCCTTGATGAAGATGTGATTTACGTCAGCACAATTCTTAACAATTTTCAGTGAAGTATGGATGTAAGAGTAAACACATAATAAAATAATCATACCAAAATATGAAGAGGGGAACTGGTAAACTGCGACTATTAGAGAGGGATAACTCTGTCATCTGTCCCTGAAAAATGTTGAGCTATTTATAACATAATGAAACAAGAATTAGAAGTAGCAGTAAATGAGGATCAAATAGGTTTTCAGAGAGAACAAAACGTAAAAAAAAAAAAGACAGATGTATTGGCTACATGTTTATCTTAAGAATGATCACCAAACAGACTGTGGAATAGAGCTTTATTTATCCGCTGTCTGAATCTTTTGTTCATATTTTTTAAGAACATTTGACACAGAGAAGCAGTTTGGAAGATCTTAAAATATTCAACAAATATTCCTGATGTTGAAAACCAAAACAGTATGGAACAAAATGGCACAGAAGCCAACTCTTTTACTATAATACCAGGGGTCATTTAGGATTGTATTCTGTTACCCTTTTTATTGTTAGTTATAATTGACTATTTTTTAAATAATTTGTTATCTAATTCATTGAATTTGTTGTATTTTATGTTAGTTTTCTTATTTGTTGTAATGTGCTGTACTTGTTTGGTAAATTAACCTTTTTTTTTTTTAGTTCTCGTTTGATTGTTGAATTAATTTATGGAATCTGGGATTTGTGAACTTGTCACTTTGTTGATCTGATTGGTGATTCTTGCAGGAGAAAAGCTGAGCAAGCAGCAGTTGCAGAACAGCACTATCATAAAAAAGCTTCGAGCCAAGGAAAAGGAAAGTGACACAACAATAACATCACAGAAGTAAGTGTTGCAGAGTTTGATGACAAGTGTCCATTTTTTTTGGTTTTTAGTGTAGTACAAGGTGCTTTGTGGAGGTTTTTTTTTTTTTTTCATATTTGAAGAACAAAACCAGTGAGAGATTGTGTTAACAGGATTTGATCTTTGCACTTGAGATTTCATGTCCAGGATGTGGACAGAAGCTTAGGCAGAAGCTGCTAGTGTGTCAGATTCAGGCTGCTGACAGAACCTTAGAATGAATGGCAGTGAAATTTTGGAATATTTCTGTCAAAAAGAGCAAAGTAATCATACAGTTCCACAGACAGTTTTAGAATATTTCCATCAAAGAGAGCAAAGTAATCATACAATTCCACAGATAGTTTTAGAATATTTCCATCAAAGAGAGCAAAGTAATCATACAATTCCACAGACAGTTTTAGAATATTCCTATCAAAGAGAGCAAAATGATCATGCAGTCCATAGACCGTGTTTTGAATAAAAGAAAGCATTTGAACACCTTTGAGTAGCTTAGAACATGAAATGTTTGTATCAGAGGGCCTATAAATTCATCTGTCAGCTTAGTGCAGCTTTCTATGTGCATATGTCATCCAAGCTTCTATTAGAGTAACCTCTAACAGAACTACTATTACACCAGCATTTTGCTGTTGGAGATAGATGTGAAAGAAGGATTAGTATATGCACACTGGGGTCCTTGTCATTAGTGGCCAGTTTAAGGAGTTCAAGGTGAGGGCTTGAGGTTGAACATTTTCCAGAATGGGGCTTCACATCTAGAGGAAAACTGGAAACCTGGTGAGAGTGTATGTGATCAGTTGCAGAACTGGTAAGTGAGAACATGAAAATGAGGGTAGTCCAGGAGAAAAGTGTGATGGATGCCAAACAAACAAAAAAAAAAAAAGCAAGATAGTCATTATAGACAAAGGCCTTGAGACTGTAATAAATCAACTGTATACATCACAGAACAAACAATCAATAGAAGAAGTATTCAACGACTACTGTGCAATACTTAAGCTCAGAATGAGTCAAAATTTCATGAACCTTACAGTGAGATGGTTCATTTTAGGTTGAATCAGTTCAGAAGAATCAATTATCTATTCATGTTGGCTATTTAGTTCCAGTAAATATGCAAGAAGCCTGTTATGGTGGGCTAGTTGGTTTGTTTGCAGCTTGTGCTGTCAAATTTCTTCATTTAGATCCTGCAGAATTGAAGTTGATGGCTTCAGTTTCATTCTGCTGTAAAACTTGGTTACTTCAGCTGTGAAACTTGGTTACGAGGGGTGATTGATAAGTTCTCAGCATAAGGTACAACGGATTAGTTGTGGACAACTTTTTTGGGTTATTTCTCAACATAGTCCCCTTGCAAGTTTATGCACAAAGTCCAGTGATCCTGGAGCATACAGATTCTATCATCTGAAGCAAATTTTTGACCACTGAGCTCCTTTTTGAGTTTGGTAAACAGGTAATAGTCTGAAGGGGCCAAATCTGAGGAATAAGGAGGATGTTCAAGAAACTGGAAGCCGTATTCATGAATGGTAGCCATTGCCACCGTCAACTTGTGAACTGGAGCATTGGCTTGCTGAAAAATTACTCCTCTCATCAATTTCCCTCAACACTTTTCCTTCAAATTGACCTGCAGTTGCTTCACAAGATTAGCATAATAGGCCCTGGTGACCGTTCTGCCCTTTTGAAGATAGTCTACCAATAGCACACCGCCTGAATCCCAAAAGATGGAAGCCATCACTTTCTCTGCACGTAGAACCAACCTTGCTTTCTTTGGAGGTGGGGATCCATGATGTTTCCACTGCTTTGACTGTTCTGTGGTTTCTGGTTGAAAATGATGAACCCAAGTGTCATCCTTAGTCATAAATTGCTGAAGAAACTTTTCAGGATCTGCAGAAAAATGGCCAAGATTGTCTCTTGACCTATTGAGACGCTGTCATTTGTGATCAACTGCAAAAAGTTTCGGGACCCATCGAGTAGAGACCCTTTTCATTTGAAGATCATTGTGAATAATGACATAACACGTTCCTAGGAGATGCCCAACTCAGTAGCAATGTACTGCTCAGTTAGTCATTGATCCTCCATTATCATGTCATGGATTCTGCTGGTGGTTTCATCGGTGGTTACTGTTCTTGGTCTTCATGGACGGGGATCATCTTCCAGACTCTCCCTTCCATGTTTGAATTGAGCTGCTCATTTCTTCACTGTGTTGTAAGAAGGGGCACTCTTCCCTAGAGTCTCTACAATATCCTCACGGATCTCCTTCGATGATAAGCCCTTGATGCAGAGGTAGCGAATGATCACACAATGAGAAATTTTATCCATTTTCTCAATTTCTGCCACCCCTTACCACTTCAGTAGCCTGTAAAAAAAAAATTGGTTGCAGTTAATTTCTTGAAACTTGGTGTTTAATCTTACATTAACCTGATCTACAAATGCACCTAATATCAAATTTGTTTTTCAAGTATTTGTACCTTATGGCTGAGAACTTATCAATCACCCCTCATACTTCAGCTGTGAAGCTTGGTTACATTAAGTACTCATGCTTGCCGTGTACCACCACAGCAGCAGAATAAAACTACCAATCAATTTCCGTCTGTGGCATTTCTAGAATTGAGGCCCAGTCTAAAGCAGCAAACTTATATTATTACAGTGCAAATTTTTCTATCTACCTTGCTTTAAACTTAGTGTTTAAAAGTGAAGTGAGGGCGGAAGATGAGAAATAAATGTGCTTCTGCATTCTATCTAAAGGAAAAAACTTGATGAACAAGCAAAGGAGTTAGAAAGACTCATCACAGTCTTGGACTCTAAGGAGGAGATGGAGAAGAAGCAGTCAGGTAAGCTTTAATGTACATGTACTGGTGTACATATGTGATGTCATGGAGGAACTGGTAACAATGCTTGGAAATAGAGATGAAATAATGAGATGAAGAGGTGCAAAGGGTGATAAGAATATGCAAGTGAAGTTTGAAGAGAAGCCAATTTTTTTTTTTTTTTGGTAACATCTGTTCAGATAATCTCATTTGTTTTTTTTCTAATACCATTTTTTTCATTCACTAGAGGCAATTAACCAGCTCAATGCAGCAGTTCAGAGACAAGAGAAAGATCTTCTGAAGCTGAAAGTAAGAATTATATATCTCATAATTTACTTCCAAATGTAGCATGGAGACTGGTAATAATGAACTTAGAAGAAGTATAGAGTTTCCTGTAGGCATTCTTTCTTCAGTAATTGCATTCATGTTGTTATTATAATAGATTTTATGATGGTAGATTCATAAAAGGAACATTACATCTTCTGAAGTTCGTATGGTAAACTATGATTGAAGATATTGTCGGTTCAAGACCCTTTTGTGAGTAAGTAGCAAATGTTTAATGTACTTGTTGTGGAGATTTGCAAGGAGACTGCAAGAATACACCAGAATTGTGAATTGATGGGAAAACCCCCATCAGAGAATTGTGGGATAATGTGATTCCTTTTCTTGCAGCAGAAAGCAGTGAAGCCTTGTAGGAAGTTGTGTGGTATTCAGTTTGGATAATAATGTTAGGGTAACTCTCTCTTTAACATGTTTCTTTTGTTTCCTAGAGTGATTTAGAAGATGCGCAAGAGAAAAGCAGAGGATTACAAGTTGCTCTGGACAATTCCTACAAGTGAGCTCATTTTACTACTTTGATCTGTAGTTATTTGGTGCTGAAACAGTTTTAACTCTTGTGTTGTTGGAACATGTGAAAGGTTGACAGTGGCACATGATCCATCATGAGTGAGATGTATCATTGTGTAGGACAGTTGCAGTGATGTGGGACAGCCAGAGGATATGGTGCAAAGCCCATATTTTCCTTGACCTGAGATCACACTAAAGGGTGATGTGAAATCTTTTATGAATAAAAGCTTCATGTGTAACTGTCTTCCTTTTCCAGGCTCAGAATGAGGCAGGTACCCATTTTTATTTCTGGGTAATTGAGGTGCCATCTCCTGGAGTTGAACCACCAAATTTTTCCCTTGAGAAATGAGTGCACTAGCCACTGAGCTATTTAGAGGCCCTGTACTACTTAGAGGCCCTGTACATGTGAAAGCTGGAAAACAACTAAAGAAATAGACAAGAAATGCCTAAAGAAAATACTCAGTATAAAGTGGAACTAATTCAAGAACAATACAGAGATAAGACAGATGATCAAACAACAACCTGTCTCATATGTGATCAACAGAAAAAGAAGATGGACATATGTCGGGCATGTGATGAGAAGAAACAATCAGAGGATCCCTGAACAAGCTATCAAGTGGAACACAGCAGGCCGAAGAAAAAGAGTTTGACCACATGAAACTCTAAAGAGAACATTGTTAAGAGAAGCCAATTCAGTGGGCATAACATCCCTTGATGAGATTGAAAAACTTGCCGAAGACAGGAAATCTTGGCGAACTACCATGTGACGTTTAGCGGCACGGGAAGGATGTAAGAAGATGTACTATTTAGAGGATAAGGTGTTATTTTATTTTCCACCTGCGGTTTGCATCCGCTCTTGAAATTCAAATAAGCCACTGTAAACCAGGTTGATGTCTGTCATGATGTCAGCTTTCCAAATCTCTGCCTGCCTGTCTACTAGAGGGTGATGTGGTCATTATCAGTTTGTCCACCTGTCTGTCTTTCTGCTTGCCTGTCTGTGTACTAGAGTATCACAGGTCAGTATCACATTGTATGTCTGTGTATGAGAAGGTGATGTGGTCAGTATCACACTGCCTGCCTGCCTGCCTTTCCCAGATCTAGGGAGGGCCCTTTTTACAGCTGGGTCAGCCAGGGCTCACCATGCTGGGACAAAACTGCAGACCATTGCTATGGGAGATGAGCACTCTAACCACTTTGCTCCTCAAGTAGCCACAGTAACACACCATAATCAAGACTTAAATTTTTCCTGTGTTTACATAGGGAGATAGCAGAGCTTCATCGCTCCAATGCCTCGCAGGACAGCAAGGCCTTGGAAGCTGCTTTGAGTGCTGAAACACATGTGAGGGAAGAACTGAAGGCTGCCATGGAGAGAGAGCAACAGAGGTTCAGACAAGAAAGAGAGGCTTTCATTATGCAGGTTAGTCACTGTACTTATTCTCTAGCTTCTTTGAGATACACAGTGAGCTTAGGAACAAGACTAGAAGCATGAGTTTATTTATCTGCAGAAAGAATGAGAAATTAATGTACATTTATGAAGGTCATGAGGGAATTTAATAAGAAGTGAAAAAAGAAATCAAAGAGCTGAGTTGGTGGAAGCCATGAGGGAATCCAATAAAAAAAATGAAATTTACAAGAGCTGGAAGTGTAAACTTAGAAATGAGTGATCTTCATCATTTAGGACAAAATGATGAGGCATCCTATTGAAAAACTAGGTGAAAATTGGTGTAGGCATATCATATAGGTCAAACCATAGAAAATGAAAAAAAAAGGAGTAAAGAATCATCTTCTTCTTTCATTCTCAGACATTGACTTGTATATTTTAGAATGATGGTCAGCTGATGTACATCCCCATATATCCCCGTCACTTGAACTGATATAGGTATTGGGCACATCTGTTTTCCTCAGCACTCCACGTGTTGAGCAGTCCTGCAGAATATGTTCTCCCGTCTTCCTTCATAAGCCACATGCACACATGTTGGTTGGGCCAATTTTAAGTCTGTTGAAATTGTGGTACCTTAATCTGTTGTGACTGGTGTGGAGCCAGGAAATGATCACCTGGAAGGTGATCCTTATATCCTGTGTGTAGAAAATTTGCAGATTTTGTTCCCCTCTTTTCAGAGAGCTCTAGTAGCCACTCCTTAGATTAAATAGAACAATCTTATTTATTTAAATAAGGTCATCCTTGTTTTTTATTATCAGAGTGAAAATAATCCTCATTTATTGTTTTCGCAGCTTAATTAGTATTTGTTTTGACATTTCTCTACAGGCTGATGATTTGAGACTTGATATGGCCAGACTTGAGAAAGAGCACAGCAGGCGTGAAGATTTACTGAGGCAGGAGATTGCTCATCTACAAGAGGTAACATGGCATTGTTGAGTTATTCACTCATGTACTCGCTTTCACTGTTTTGACTTAATCCCTTTAGTGGGGAATAGATTGACTTAATCCCTTTAGTGGGGAATAGAACTTCTGCTGCAGGGCAAAAGTAAAGGTAGCTCTGCTGTGTCATGGAGACACCTAGGGAGTATGGTGTTAGTGTCTCTATTTTCCTTGATCAGTAGGCACACAAGAAGGTGATATCATCAGCATCGCACATGTCTGACATTCCTTCCTTATCTCCAGAATAAACCACGGTACCCATTTCTCCAGCTGGGTAACAGGCAGGCCTGCAAGTATAGCTGGATTTGAACCACTCACCGCTTAAAAGAAGCAGTTTCATTCATCAGGCCAAGCGTATGTGTAAGCCAATACCTGTCCTTCCAACTGTAGTCACTCCATTATCATCTGTACCAGAGCATACACCATGGAAAGAAGCAGATTATACACAAATAACTATTCAGACTGAAGTGAAAGGTGTGCAGAATGGTGAGATGCAGAACAGTCTTGTAAGATCAACAGCCACACTTAGTGTTCTAGATGACAAATATCCATGTGACACCTGGATACGTGTATATACAGATGGATCTGCACATAATGCCATAAAGAATGGAGGGGCAGGAGCATATATTGAATATCCAAACAACACCACTGACAAGATTTCCATACCCACTGGAAAATACTGCAACAACTTTGATGCAGAAGTTAGGGCAATTATTGCTGCAGTTGAAAAACTATCAGACTCCAGAATTGATACATGTCCTGTAGTAATTCTCACAGATGCAAGATCAGTACTGGAAGCTCTTCAGTGCAACAAACTACCAGACCTTAAAGATGCCTTGTCAAAAATTGGCTTACAACATGGAGTCACTTTGCAATGGATTCCCTCCCACTGTGGGATACCAGGCAATGAGAAAGCTGACCATCTGGCCAAAGAGGGCACTGAAATGGAGCAACCAGACATACCAATCACCTATAATCAGAAGAAAAGCATGATAAAAACCTATAGGAAGCCACAAACACCACCACATGATGACTATCACATGCTAAACAGAAAGGAACAAGTCACCATCTTCTGTCTCCGAACAGGACACAGCCGACTCCAAAGTCATATGTATACAAAGTTTAAGGTTGGTACTACTAATCTATGTACATGTGCCCAGGTGCCCCAAACTGTGGAACATATCCTCCAGAACTGCATCAACTACGAGACACTGAGAAATAATTACTGGCCCAGTGAAACCACTAAAGAAGATAAGCTCTATGGTTCCATACATGAGTTACAAAAAACAGTGAAATTTATCCAAGAGACAGGACTGCAGATATAGATAGACAATGTGAACGAAGAAGAAGAAGAAGAACCACTGACCTTCACCATGAGAGGCTAATGCACTGACCATTTCATCACTCAGGTGCCCAGTAACAGACATTTTGCTGATTGTTTTCAGGGTGTGGTGGCTTTGCTGCAATGGGCAGTGAACTAGAGCAGAATAACAGCCTGTTCAGCCTCCTCATGGAAACAGGCTGCTGTGATTATTCTATATGTGGTTAACAGTGGTGGAGCCAGCTGAGATGCTGGGGTTTTTTTTTTGGCATCATTTCAGGGAATTCAAACAGGCCACTGTAATCCAGCTTGATAACTGTCATGGCGTAGCTGAAAAGGACTCGGAAACTTCCAACTTTCTCAAACTAAGTGAGATTAAGTGGAGAATGAGAAGGGTGGAATCATAATTGAACCTCTTTGCTCAGTTCTTAACTCTTATCCAATCTCTTCTTCTTCTTCTTCTTCGTTCACTTCTACCACCAAAAACCGCACTGTGCACCTACTGAATTCACGCCTTAGGTCCCGTGGTCCCCTGTGTGGTCCAAAATAGACCACACGAGGTCCACGAGAGGACCACAAGGGGTTCAGAGTATCACAGTGCTTTAGCCTGTATTCTTGGTGAGTCTCGGAAGCGGGATTGCATGACACTGTGGTTTTCATTGCACCAGTTTAGTCTAGAGTTGGACTTTCTCACCGGAAGACCTCGACGTGTTTAGGATATCAGTGCATCCCCGCTGGGTGAGATGCAGTAGCCCACCCAGGCCAGAGTTGGACTTTCTCACCGGAAAACCTCAGCGTGATTATCCCCGCCAGGTGAGAGGTGGTTGCCTATCTAGACTTCCCTGGTCCAGTGTCTCCGACTTCAGCATTTTGCGGTCGTGGCCGCTACCCTTCCTAGTTGTGACCAGGATGGAGCTTTTGTCCAGGAGGACGAATCCTCGCCACTAGTGACTTCTACCCCTGGGTTGAGCTGGTTTAGGCATTATCCCAGTATGGGCGTGTTTGGGACGGGACCGACCTCTAGGGCAGAAGTACTGTGACATGCATAGCCTTCAAGATTCACCCCTGGTATGAGCCGGTTTAGGCAAAATTCACCAGTATGGGTGTTTATCAGGCGTTACCGACCTCTAGAGCGGAGGTGGCATGACATGTCTAGCCATCAAGTTCCACCCCTTGTGTGTGCCGGTTTAGGCATATTTCACCAGTGTAGGTGTATTTCGGACGTGGCCGGCCTCTAGAGCAGAGGTGCCGTGGTATAGCTCTCGTAGCGATACTACTGGACATACCGGTTAAACTTCACTTTCCACCACCTTTTTCCATCGGCGCCGCACAGCAACCTTTATTTCTTTTCCGCATTTACTTCCTTAACCGGGAGGAGCTTCACTCCTCGCGCGGCATTTGAAGAGTCTCGCCGTGTCTTAACCTCTGGGACAAGCCGGTTCATGCATTTCATCCGATATGACTGCACTCAGGACGTGGCCGACCTCCAGACCAGAGGTGCCGTGATTCGACTGTTTGCTTCGCTTTATCCTTTCTACCACCTTTTCCGCAGTGATGCTGCGCGGCAACCTCATTTGCAAATTTCTTCATTGGCCGGGAGGAGCACCGCTTCACGCACGGCAGCTGAAGATCTCGCCAACAGCGGATCCAATCTCTAAATGCTCTTTTAAAAAAAATTAAAGATAAAGGTAAAATCCCCGTTTCCATGCCATTAAGGCATATTGGGGAATACAGTGTTAGCCTGTTATTTCCAAGACCATTGGCACATGAAATAATGATGTCTTCATTATCACACCTGACTGCACTTACCCTCCCAGATTTCTCTAGTACCATTTTTAGAGGCTGGGTGGACCCAGGGTCTTTTTTTAGTGTGTACCAGAAAAAAAAGTCCCACTGCAGGGACTTGAACCCAGTACCACCGGGTTAGCAGACCGAGTCTTTACAAAAATATATAAAATAATAAATATATACAAAATAATAAATATATGTAGTTTTGAACCATGTTAGGATGAGTGTAATTTTGAAGTTAATTAAATGCTAAAATAAGTACTGCATCATTTCCTGGTAGAAACATGGTGGCTGTATTGTTTGATTACAAAAAGTGTTTTTGTGTCTTGGATGTTATTCACTAGGATCTGAGTTAATATTTTGTGAAAAAAAAAATTTAATTTTTGTTTGTTTGTCCTAAATATAATTGTCATGTAATAAAATTTCTGTATTTTTTTTTTTTTTGCTTGCTGCATTTTGTTTTGTTCTGTTGAAATGATACAGAATTAAATGTTCTTAATATATGTCCTGTTGACTGAATCTCATTTCTTGAATTGTTGAACAGCGACTGCAGCAGGATGAAGCTAGAAGTCAGGATTTGACGCACAGTGTAACATCAGCCACTCGACCTTTGCTACGACAAATAGAGAACCTACAAGCAACCTATGGGGCGCAGTCTGCAGCATGGGAGAGAGTAGAGAAAAGCTTAACAGACAGACTAGGTTAGTGTTAAAGAGGAAAACAGACAAATTAAGGGTTCTGTCTTATCTTAAGAGTCTTTTGAGTGTAGCTAGCTTGATTTTGCATTGTGAGCAATAACAATCTTGTTTAGCTTGGAGTCTGTGTTTGAAACAAGAACATTACTGACAGTATGTGTATGCATGTTTGCTTACATAAATTTCGTACTCCTATTCTCAGCTGAAGCTCAGACAGCGCTGGCTATGGCCCAGGAGAAGGAAAGGACAGCCAATGAGCATCTCATGGAGTTGTCAGCAAGAGTGGCATCACTAGAGGTTGCCAATTCCAGAATCAAGCAGGAGAAGGCCCAACTGGCAGTTCAGGTGGAAAATGATAGGTCAAGACTGGAGGAGCTGCAGGATGTTCGGAATAGGTATAAGCAACATGAAGCAGAAATACTTTCTAGTATCTGGCATTTTATTCATCATAGTTCATTATCCCCACAAAAGTAGTTTTTGCACACATTCACTCAGTAAGTGACAAAAAAAAAACTCGAGACTGACCCAGACAGTGCTGAACTGAAAAAATCTTTCAAAACTGAGGTCATGAAAAATGCTAAATGACAAACCACTAGAAAGAAGAGGGTCCAGAAGACAGTAAACTGAGATAACAAGCATGTCTGCAAGCTGTTCATGAAAAATCAGCCCTGGGGAAAGGCAGAGTCACTTGGAGAATGATTCTGTATTAGTGCGATTCTGTATTAGTGCGATTCTGTATTAGTGCTATATTAATCAGTTTGGAATCTGGGGTCCAGTAGAAGACAAGGGGTTCAAGCATAAAGAGGATGGACCTTGCAACATGAACATGAGTTATTCTTACTTTTTCACCTGCCGATCAGATATGATTGAAACCAGTGAAGAGAGAAGTTGCTGGACAAGATGATGCTTGGCTATTCATTTGTCATTTTCATTTGACATTCACCTGCTTCTGCACAGTTTGCAAAAGCTTCACAGGTTACATCTGGTAAATAAGACCATCTTTTTGGCAAAATATTTTGGTTTGGACAGGGGGATAGTTGTAATTGAGCTTCATCTGTCTGTGATGCAGTTTCTGGATGATGCATTCCCAGGCAGGAGGAAGGTGGATCTCATTCTTGGCCTCTTTGGTTGCCTGATCTATTGTCTCTGGACTTTTCCTAGTGAGGTCACGTAAAACCTGTCTTTGATATATCAGAAATCTTATTCTTTTGAATGATCCAAGAGCTAGGATTACACACGCTGTCCACTCAGTTACTGATCAGCTTCTGGTTAGTGTTTTCATGCCTTGAAAGTCTAGCTATAGCACTAATACATGAAAGAATGTATGATGAAGTTTAACAGTAAAAACCTTCATTGTTTTCAAAACTTAACTAATTAAACATTCAAACATTTAATGTATTTTTGTATCATTTATATATGCAGATGAAGATGAAATAACAGCCGAAATGTTGAAAGCTATTAACAGTGACAACATGAGCCAACTACAGAGAATATTTAATAAAGTTTGGAAAGAAGAAAAGGTCCCTTCAGAATGGAAAAAAGGAATCATTGTTAGAATACAAAAAAAAAAAAAAAGGCAAACTTAGCAACTGCAATAATTGGAGAGGAGTAACTTTACTATCAGATGTGTCAAAAGTAGTTTACAAATTCATTCTTTTAATGGCACGGGAAGGATGTAAAATGTATGTGAAGTTATTCATGTTTAAAACCCTTATAGTTCTTTTGAGACACCCTTTGTTTATTTCTGTCATTGTTTATCCAGAACTTATGCATGTGATGGGAACCAAATTTTTTAGTGAATTCTCAGACATATTATCTGTTGTTTGTTTTCATAGTTCGTTTTTTTTTGTCTTCATGCCTTAAAAAAAAAAATTAATATTTTTTTTTTTTTTAATAAATCCATCCAGTACGTTCTCACCACAATAAACCACAAAGTCTTATCATAAACTTGTCTTACTGTGTACCTGTAATTGCTAGTTTGCAATATTTAACAGACGTGTTAAATTATTTTTGGCTGTTTCCCTTTTTCTAGCACTGTAGCTCAACTAGAATCGAGTAAACAAAGGATGTCACAGGAGCTAACACAGCTGAAAATGGACAAGGTAAGCAGCAGGATGGGACCTCTTGTAGTTAGGTTGTTATGTCCGTTATTGACCATGTTCTTGAAACTGTTTTGTTCATGTTTGTAAAGGCCATGAAACAAAATGTTTATTTTATGAGTAAATTTATCAAAATCTTAACTTTAAAAATCATTTTACACTTTCATTGTGACAGTTCAAGAACACATTCATCTTAAGACTATTTAAAAAATGGAAACAGCTATATTAATTAACAAGCGCATGGTTAACTGAAACATTATTCTTCTTCTTCTTCTTCGTTCGCATTGTCTGTCTATATCTGCAGTCCTGTCTCTTGGATAAATTTCACTGTTTTTTGTAACTCATGTATGGAACCAAAGAGCTTATCTTCTTTAGTGGTTTCACTGGGCCAGTAATTATTTCTCAGTGTCTCGTAGTTGATGCAGTTCTGGAGGATATGTTCCACAGTTTGGGGCACCTGGGAAAGGCATCCTTAAGGTCTGGTAGTTTGTTGCTCTGAAGAGCTCCCAGTACCGATCTTGCATCTGTGAGAATTACTACAGGACATGTATCAATTCTGGAGTCTGATAGTTTTTCAACTGCAGCAATAATTGCCCTAACTTCTGCATCAAAGTTGTTGCAGTATTTACCAGTGGGTATGGAAATCTTGTCAGTGGTGTTGTTTGGATATTCAATATATGCTCCTGCCCCTTCATTCTTTATGGCATTATGTGCAGATCCATCTGTATACACACGTATCCAGGTGTCACATGGATATTTGTCATCTAGAACACTAAGTGTGGCTGTTGATCTTACAAGACTGCTCTGCATCTCACCATTCTGCACACCTTTCACTTCAGTCTGTGTATAATCTGCTTCTTTCCATGGTGTATGCTCTGGTACAGATGATAATGGAGCGACTACAGTTGGAAGGTCAGGTATCAGCTTACGCATACGCTTGGCTTGATGAATGAAACTGCTTCTTTTAAGCCGTCCTAATGCCAAGTTATTGAATCTCTCCTTCAGGGGATGGCTTACAGAGCTAAGTAATTTTTCTCCCATGGTCATGACCTTTGTTTCTCTACGTTCCTTTAGCGGTTGAACACCAACTATTTTCTGCATTTCTACTATTGGTGTGGACCTCATGGCACCTGTGATAATCCATAGTGACTGATTTTGAACCTTGTCTAGATTATGCAGCGTAGTGTTTGATGCTGTGCACCAAGATGTTGAGCCATATTCTAAATGTGGTAGAATACTTTGCTGATATACATTCTTGAGGATTCATTCACTAGCTCCCCATGTGGTTCCACTCAATTTTCTTAATATGGCTAGTTTTCTTCTGGCTTTTGCTTCTGCACTGTTGATGTGTTGCTTCCACGTCAGTTTTGAGTCAAGAGTCACTCCTAAGTAAGTGACTGAAACATTATGACTGTGTGCTCATTAATTAATAAAATTGTTCCGACTTTTTTTTTTAAAAAATTAAATTCTCTTAAATTTTATTGTCACAGCTTTGTGTATAGTTCAGTAAATGTGTGTATATTTATATATTAGTTTTTTATATATTTATATATTATTTTTTGTATATACTTATACTCAAAAACTGTTCATGAACACATTTAAAGTAAAACAGTTTTTGTGTCTATTCTGTAAAATATACAGAGTTCCATGACAGTAGCAGTATGATAACAGAGAATGTTTTTGTTTTTGAGATAGTCAGAGAAGTGTTAGTAAAGACTGAACAGAGTGGCTCCTACTTTGACAACAAAATTTTAATATGGCACATTTGTGCTGCTTATTTCTTAGGGTATATTAAATGTTTAGTTGTCTGAGTGGCGAAGTGGTTAGTGCACTGGTCTCTCATGGTGAAGCTTGGGGGTTCAAATCCGGCCGGAGGCACCCCATTACCCAGCTGTAGAAATGGGTACCTGACTTCTTCTGGAGATGCGGAAGGAGAGGCAGCCAGGCATGATACTGACCATATCACCCTCTAATGTGCTGACAGGTCAAGGAAAATATGGGTACTAACACCGTATCCCTATGTGCTTCTAAGGCATGATAGGATTACCGTTACCTTTTTTTTTTATTAAATGTTTAGGTGAAGACGCTGTCCAATGAGGCAATCAGTGACCCATAGCTGATATGCCAGCATCAGGTTTAGTAAACCATAGCTGACCAAGACCCTGTCCCACCTCTCCGTGGTTCCCCCAGTAACAGGCCTAGCCTGGCTAACAAGGCAGGGATTGCCATAGTCCCCATGGTGGTGGAGTCTGCTAAAGAAGCATTGCACACCCCCTGCTTTTTAGCTGTACTCTGGGACTGAAAAAGTAGCCACTGTAACCCGCTCCCATGCCAATACAATGCTGTGCCTCAACACCTCTACAGCATCGGCTGCAAAGAACAACAGCTCGCAGTTACAGGGAGTTTGTACAAGTACAAGGAAATGTTTAATAAGAACCCAACTCTTAGATTGTTGAGTGACACCCACGATATCTGAATGTTTTTCATTTACATTTACGAAAATACTGATGTTTTATTGGGAAATGACGTAATTCCCATTTTTAACATTACAGCAGTTTAAGATTGCAGACTCTCAGCCTTGTAGTAAAAAACATGAGTGCAGTTATTTTTTGTTTAGTTGTTGAAAACATTGTTTAAATGGCTTGTGGTAATCAAAAAGTTAAATCATCAGATAATATGTATTAAGTTAACAAGATGTTCATTATTGATGAAGTGATTGGAGCTCAAATTTCTCAAAGCCTGGAGATCAAGCTCCATATGTAGGTAGACCAGGTATTATATAACAGAGGTAATGAGATTTAGTATGGGTGTCTCACTTGTGAAATTTGAATGCTTACGTTTGATAAAGTATAAAGTTGTAATGTTTTGATTGTCTCATTCCTTTCTCAGTGGTTAGCCAATAGTGGAAAAATAAAGATTTTAAAGAGAGTGAAGGATGAAAATAGTAGATAGGGAAGCCCCCCCCCCCCCCAAAAAAAAATGCTGACAAATAGACCTGTACTGAATATTAGGTTATGAATGCTTGGCAGATATGAATATTTGATTTTCTGGATGGCTGAATTCAAATAGGACATTCGTGGAAACACAATAATTGGTGTATAAGTATACAACTATACACTAAACACTGCAGTAAAGCTGTGATACTAGAATGTATAAAATTGGAAAAAAGTAGGAGCAGCTTTATTACTTAACGATTACAAAGTTGTGACGTTTCGGCGTGAGCCTTAATCATACAAAAACATACAGGACGAAGAAATAGGGAGAGGAGATAAAGTATAGATTTACATGGATACTGTAAAAAAAAAAAAAAAAAAGTACTTAGCTGTAAATTGCAAGGTGTGGCTTGTCTGGTGGTGTGTGTCAGGAATGGATCTGGTAGGACGTGGAAATTGTTTAAATAGAGACCTGTGACATGTGGTCGGTGGGTTGTAACTGGGAGTGGTGGATGGGGAACCGGGGAGGGGAGAGAGAGTGACGCACTACTGGCCTAGCTAGGAGAATTTGAAACAGGTGATTGGGGAAGAGGTGTTGCAGAGAAGAGGGGTTGCTGAGAAAATAGCGGGGTTGCAGAGTGATGCTGTGAGGAAGTGTGAAAAGTAAAAAGGGGTGGATTTAGTGGAGAGGTACTATAATAATTGAAGAAGATGATGTTACGTGTAACTAAACAGCGAGTTTAACCCATGTGGTTCCAGCGTCCCATAATTTTGAATGCAGCGGTTCTCAAGTGCCAGGCGGCTTGTGTCATCTTTTTTTTTTTTTTTTACAGTATCCGTGTAAATCTATACTTTATCTCCTCTCCCTATTTCTTCGTCCTGTATGTTTTTGTATGATTAAGGCTCACGCCGAAACGTCACAACTTTGTAATCGTTAAGTAATAAAGCTGCTCCTACTTTTTTCCAATTTTATACATTCGTGGAAACAGGGCTGCATACTAAAAGAATGAATATGAGAGTAATGATACGAATGTTATTAGAAGTTTGAGACATTTTTTTTCTAACATGTAGTCTGTCATTGTTATAGAAGTTTGTAGAGATGGCATGTACTAATTACTAATTACTAGCTCTACATTTCAATTTCTGAATTGATGCAAACATTAATATCAACCCAATATTTAATATAATCCAGAAGAAATATTTGTCTAAGTATTGGAGAATTTACCATCTGAATTTTTTATTTTTAATGCAAAAATTTGAATTTCATCAATATTTGATCATTATTTGGCCATCTGCAAATTCAGATCAGTTTTCTTTGCTGACAAATTACAGGTTTGAAAATCGGAGAGTTAAGTGGTTCAGGCATTTGATACACATGAATCTAGAACAGTCACTTCCATGTGCATACAGCTCGAAAATATGTGGATGTAGGGTGCGAAGAGAACCAAGAAAAAAGTTCACATGTGGAGTGAAAGACATACTGAGAAAACATAACATGGCCTAGGTCTCTCGTCTTGCTCTGGACCAACATTTGAAACTCCCAGCAACACTGATGGCATAAGCAGACAAATCATAGAGATATGAGACTAAAAGAAGATTGTAGAAAATGACCAAAAAAAAAGAATGAAACCATGTATACCAGTAGAATGAGCAGCCATCCAGCTGCTTCATTTTTTTTTACTGCTGATGCATCTGTAATGTTCTTATTTTTAAAAAAAAGTGCTGCAAAAAATGAAAAAAAAATATTTTCATGTTTTCAATGCAGGTTCACCTTGAGTCTCAGCTGAATGTTGAACGCACAAGACTGGAAAATGAGAGAAAGAAGATCATTGTTTTGGAAGAACAGTTGCGGCAGGCAGTGAGTACCTGAACTTAATTTGCTGATACTTCTTATGCACATTAAGGTCACAGACCCCATAAAAAAAGTCACAGAACAAGAAAATATGTTTACCACATTAACCAAAGCTTATGTAATGTGCCAGGTGCATTCATTTTGGTGATGTGAGTAAATACTCTCCACAAGATGAAAGAGAAGAAATATTCTCTTAATCCTTTCCTATCCTACATCAATGATATTTTAGACAAATGAGTTTTCAAATTTCCAGTCTTGTGTCAGGGTTTTCAGAGACAAACTGCTCATTTTAAAAGCACATTTTCTTATATATTATTGTTAATTTTATCCAGGAAAAATATCTCTCATTTGGTTTTATTTATCAATTTTTTTATTTAACTATACAATTTTCCATAAGAAATAACATCTTGTTGGCAGAAATGCAGATGAAGCCACTGACAGCAATTATTGAAGAAAGACGCTGGCGATGGTTGGGATATGTGCTCCGAATGACTGACAACTCACTACCAAAAATAGCACTAAGATGGACACCACAGGGGAACAGAAGTAAGGGTAGACCAAAAGAGACATGGAGAAGAACAACAGAAAGGATGTTGAGCAATAGAGGGCTCACCTGGGCAAGAGCAGAAAAAAAGGCAAAGGACAGGCATTTGTGGAAAACCCTTGCGGAAGCCCCATGTGCGCTGGGCACTTAAGGTTCAGAAAGAGAGAGAGATACAATTTTCACTTACAAATCTGTTCATATATTGTGTAAATTTCAATCAGAATGAAACAAAATAGACCTCTGAAGCTGTAGATGAGCATTCTACAAGGTCTTCACTTTCTAAAAGTAGATAACACAAAAAAAAAAAAAAAGTTCATCAACTCTTAAAATTTGAGATGAAATGTAGGACATCAGAATTAAAAAATTCTGGGCTGAAATCTACACTAACTTAATTAATAAAAATTACGTACTTCTTTTTGTTTAGTTGTTGAAAACATTGTTTAAATGGCTTGTGGTAATCAAAAAGTTAAATCATCAGACATTATTTATTAAGTTAACAAGATGTTCATTAATGATGAATTTCTCAAAGCCTGGAGACCAAGCTCCGTATGTAGGTAGACCAGGTGTTATATAACAGAGGTAATGAGATTTAGTATAGATGTCTGAAATTTGAATGCTATATTGAACCTATCTTGCTATATGGAAGTGAATCATGGACAATAGGCAAGTCTGCATAAAAATCATTGGAAGCAGCAGAAATGTGGTTTATTAGAAGAATGTTGCGAATCCCCTGGACAGCAAAAATAACTAATGAAGAATGTATGAGAGGAGCTGGAGAGACAAAAAAACCTTGTCAAAAAGATAAGAGAGAGACAATGTACTTTCATAGGACATGCAATGAGAAGAGGGGGCATTGAAAATATTATAACAACAGGAAAAATAGAAGGAAGAAGATCAAGAGGAAGACCAAGAGAAATGATACTGGACAGTCTGACGGGATGGTGTGAGAGGAGATCACCAACTGAACTGATGGCCTGCATGAAGGATCAGGTACTCTGGAGAAGCATAATAGCCAACGCCAGTCGGCATGGCACATGATGATGATGATGATTTCTTTTTTATGAACTGAGGGCCAGAGCAAATAGCTTTGACGTCTAGCCTCATTTGACTGTGCCTAGTATCTGAAAATCAGATCACTGGGCAGAGCATTCCTGCTTGTAAGCCCAGTTTTTGACGAGTGGAGACAGTGTAAGAGGCAAGTGTCATGATATCATGTTTCCTGACTAATCTGCCACTCAGGACCAAACATGTTAAAAAGCACAATTTTTATAAACAGGAAACGATGAGGCTTTAATGTGGTAAAGTAAAAGAACTTTATGTTAAAAAGCAAGACTTTCTTGCATAGAAGACAGTGTGTTTTCAGATATATGAGCTCACATGTGCATTAAATGTATTATTTCAGGAGCGGCCTCGAAGTAGAGATACACCATCCCCTTCACCATCAATGTCTGTAAGCCGGCAGGAGAGCATGGCCGGAAGCATGTATGAGCGCCAATCTCCTGGCAACATGACCTGGTCTTTCCATGTAAGATATCTTTTCAAAGTCCCAGTAAATGAAGTTTGTAAAATTCCAGTTGTTGGTTTTACACATTTGTCCTATGTTCTGTATTGATGTTTGTGCACTTAAAATGATTTTGGTACTGAAACCTGAAATGATAGTTCGTCAGAAGTGCCATTTTCATTTTGGTTCATGGGTTAGAGCTAATTAAAACATTGTCTTGTCTCTTTGTGTTGCCAACAGATTTAGATCAGTGCGCTGCCGGTGGTAGTGAAGCCTGTAGCAAAACTTCCTTTTTAGATCCTTTTTAGAAAATACTGAAAGCTGCCACATTTAACTCTCCATCTGATGTGACGTCTTCACTTCGAGATCTTCCCTAGTGCTGCAGCTCCAAGGACATTCAGAATTAAAAAATTCTGGGCTGAAATCTACACTAACTTAATTAATAAAAATTACGTACTTCTTTTTGTTTAGTTGTTGAAAACATTGTTTAAATGGCTTGTGGTAATCAAAAAGTTAAATCATCAGACATTATTTATTAAGTTAACATGATGTTCATTAATGATGAATTTCTCAAAACCTGGAGACCAAGCTCCGTATGTAGGTAGACCAGGTGTTATATAACAGAGGTAATGAGATTTAGTATAGATGTCTGAAATTTGAATGCTATATTGAACCTATCTTGTTATATGGAAGTGAATCATGGACAATAGGCAAGTCTGCATAAAAATCATTGGAAGCAGCAGAAATGTGGTTTATTAGAAGAATGTTGCGAATCCCCTGGACAGCAAAAATAACTAATGAAGAATGTATGACAATACCTGGAGAGACAAAAAACCTTGTAAAAAAGATAAGAGAGAGACAATGTACTTTCATAGGACATGCAATGAGAAGAGGGGGCATTGAAAATATTATAACAACAGGAAAAATAGAAGGAAGAAGATCAAGAGGAACCAACTCCGAAGTCATATGTATACAAAGTTTAAGGTTGGTACTACTAATCTATGTACATGTGCCCAGGTGCCCCAAACCGTGGAACATATCCTCCAGAACTGCATCAACTACAAGACACTGAGAAATAATTACTGGCCCAGTGAAACCACTAAAGAAGATAAGCTCTACGGTTCCATACATGAGTTACAAAAAACAGTGAAATTTATCAAAGAGACAGGACTGCAGATATAGACAGACAGTGCGAACGAAGAAGAAGAAGAAGATCAAGAGGAAGACCAAGAGAAATGATACTGGACAGTCTGACGGGATGGTGTGAGAGGAGATCACCAACTGAACTGATGGCCTGCATGAAGGATCAGGTACTCTGGAGAAGCATAATAGCCAACGCCAGTCGGCATGGCACACAATGATGATGATGATTTCTTTTTTATGAACTGAGGGCCAGAGCAAATAGCTTTGACGTCTAGCCTCATTTGACTGTGCCTAGTATCTGAAAATCAGATCACTGGGCAGAGCATTCCTGCTTGTAAGCCCAGTTTTTGACGAGTGGAGACAGTGTAAGAGGCAAGTGTAATGATATCATGTTTCCTGACTAATCTGCCACTCAGGACCAAACATGTTAAAAAGCACAATTTTTATAAACAGGAAACGATGAGGCTTTAATGTGGTAAAGTAAGAGAACTTTATGTTAAAAAGCAAGACTTTCTTGCATAGAAGACAGTGTGTTTTCAGATATATGAGCTCACATGTGCATTAAATGTATTATTTCAGGAGCGGCCTCGAAGTAGAGATACACCATCCCCTTCACCATCAATGTCTGTAAGCCGGCAGGAGAGCATGGCCGGAAGCATGTATGAGCGCCAATCTCCTGGCAACATGACCTGGTCTTTCCATGTAAGATATCTTTTCAAAGTCCCAGTAAATGAAGTTTGTAAAATTCCAGTTGTTGGTTTTACACATTTGTCCTATGTTCTGTATTGATGTTTGTGCACTTAAAATGATTTTGGTACTGAAACCTGAAATGATAGTTCGTCAGAAGTGCCATTTTCATTTTGGTTCATGGGTTAGAGCTAATTAAAACATTGTCTTGTCTCTTTGTGTTGCCAACAGATTTAGATCAGTGCGCTGCCAGTGGTAGTGAAGCCTGTAGAAAAACTTCCTTTTTAGATCCTTTTTAGAAAATACTGAAAGCTGCCACATTTAACTCTCCATCTGATGTGACGTCTTCACTTCGAGATCTTCCCTAGTGCTGCAGCTCCAAGGACATTCAGATTTACAACTTTTGGGGGAGATCACACAATATTTGATTGTCAGTTATTTTATTTTCCATGCTTTTGAGATGTTGACTGCCCAAGAGATGCAAATATTTTTGTGATGTCTTTGTGAACATCTTTTAAAGACTGGCTGCAGACCATGAGAGGTGGAGAGAATTTGTTGCTGCCCTGCAAGATGCCACAGGGCATACTGGGCAATGATTGCATAGCCAGTCACCAGCCCCAAGGACATGGATGTTAAAACTTTTATCCAGGACTAGGTCTTTCTCTTTATATCTTGGTATCTCACCACTCTTTGTTTTAGTTCTGATATCTCATCTTTAGTTCTTAGTATCTCACCACTCTTTGTTTTAGTTCTGATATCTCATCTTTAGTTCTTAGTATCTCACCACTCTTTGTTTTAGTTCTGATATCTCATCTTTAGTTCTTAGTATCTCACCACTCTTTGTTTTAGTTCTGATATCTCATCTTTAGTTCTTAGTATCTCACCACTCTTTGTTTTAGTTCTGATATCTCATCTTTAGTTCTTAGTATCTCACCACTCTTTGTTTTAGTTCTGATATCTCATCTTTAGTTGTTGATATCTCACCATTCTTTGTTTTAGTTCTGATATCTCATCTCTAGTTCTTAGTATCTCACCACTCTTTGTTTTAGTTCTGATACCTCATCTTTAGTTCTTAGTATCTCACCACTCTTTGTTTTAGTTCTGATATAGCATCTTTAGTTCTTAGTATCTCTTTGTTTTAGTTCTGATATATCATCTTTAGTTCTTAGTATCTCTTTGTTTTAGTTCTGATATCTAATCTTTAGTTCTTAGTATCTCACCACTCTTTGTTTTAGTTCTGATATCTGATCTTTAGTTCTTAGTATCTCACCACTCTTTGTTTTAGTTCTGATATATAATCTTTAGTTATTGGTATCTCACCACTCTTTGTTTTAGTTCTGATATCTCATCTTTAGTTCTTAGTATCTCACCACTCTTTGTTTTAGTTCTGATATCTCATCTTTAGTTGTTGGTATCTCACCACTCTTTGTTTTAGTTCTGATATCTCATCTTTAGTTCTTAGTATCTCACCACTTTTTGTTTTAGTTCTGATACCTCATCTTTAGTTCTTAGTATCTCACCACTCTTTGTTTTAGTTCTGATATCTCATCTTTAGTTGTTGGTATCTCACCACTCTTTGTTTTAGTTCTGATATCTCATCTTTAGTTCTTAGTATCTCACCACTCTTTGTTTTAGTTCTGATATCTGATCTTTAGTTCTTAGTATCTCACCACTCTTTGTTTTAGTTCTGATATCTGATCTTTAGTTCTTAGTATCTCACCACTCTTTGTTTTAGTTCTGATATATAATCTTTAGTTGTTGGTATCTCATCACTCTTTGTTTTAGTTCTGATATATAATCTTTAGTTCTTAGTATCTCACCACTTTTTTTGTTTTAGTTCTGATATCTCATCTTTAGTTCTTAGTATCTCACCACTCTTTGTTTTAGTTCTGATATCTCATTTTTAGTTCTTAGTATCTCACCATTCTTTGTTTCAGTTCTGAAATCTCATCTTTAGTTCTCAATATCTCACCACTCTGTTTTAGTTCTGATAAGTAATGCATTAATCTTTCATGAAAGCCTGGCAGATTTCATGGTGTCTCAGTTTTAACCTATCTCAAGGCTTCCATCCTAATTGCAGTGGCTTATTTTGTGAAAAATATGTTGTTATTATTATGGAAGCCTTTTGATTTTAGTTTGTTAGTTCTTCCAGAAGGGTGGCTAGTAAAGAGGTTTAAAGAGAGAAAACTTAAATATTTTGGACACGTTAAACGTCATGATAATCCAGAGAAAACCGTCTTGGAAGGGTACATAATGGGAAAAAGAAAGAGAGGAAGACCAAGGCGAAGTTGGCTGCAAGACATCGTTGATGATCTGCAAATGGATGCATCAGCAACAGGGCATCTTGCTCACAACCAAGAGGCCTACAGGAGTGCTGTTAGGGAGGCAAAGTTCCGCAAAGGACATGCAAATGAATGAATGAATGAGTTCTTCCATTTTAAAGTAGGGCCCATTACATTTTCAGTATCACACTTTTTGTCAACCATGAACGTAAGAAGGAGGTTTAAGGCAATTTAAAAAAAAAAAATCTTATGCATATGTTTTTTTCTTAACTTTTACTGCTTTGATATTTAGCTTTGCATGTAATGTTTTAGGATGACAGTGAGTCTGTGTCCACATTTGGGCCAGCAAAAACCAGTGTGTATGACAGCTTGAGACAGTCAGGTGCTGCTGTCATTGTTGAGAACCTGTCTTCCCAGCTCAAGATGAGAGAAGGCGAGATTACACACATGCAGGTATTCACTCTAATGCTTTTTTTTTTTTTTTTCCTTTTGTCATGTCTCATGTCACTTTAGATTTCTCTGTAATCTCATTCACCTTATGTTTCAGATACGTGTGAGTTTGCTTGTGAATTAGTTGTTTTTATCCTTGAAATCTCTGCAAGACAGATTACTGACTGTTCTTGCTCATCTTGTGCAGGTGCATGAGTAGTGAAGTAGTCATTGCACTCATCTCTCATGGCAATGGTCAGTGGTTTTATTACACATGGAGGCACTCCAATCAGCCTAATTCCATGTATATGACCAACTTGGGCTTCTCTTGGATTTTGTGGGGGTTGAGAATGGCAATGGCAATGGCCAGGCATGTCAGCCTCCAGTGTGCCGGAAGGTCAAAGAAAAATATGAGCAGTAATACATCCCCTGTATGTCTTTGTGACATGCCATGACATATGGCTGCTCTACGTAACCATCTCATCTTGTGTTCTCGTACATACATGCACATATTCACTTTTTCATATACTTTATCTGGCAGATTTCATGGTGTCTCAGTTTTAACCTATCTCAAGGCTTCCATCTCCTAATTGCAGCGGCTTATTTTGTGAAAAATATGTTATTATTATGGAAGCCTTTTGATTTTAGTTTGTTAGTTCTTCCAGAAGGCTGGCTAGTAAAGAGGTTTAAAGAGAGAAAACTTAAATATTTTGGACACGTTAAACGTCATGATAATCCAGAGAAAACCGTCTTGGAAGGGTACATAATGGGAAAAAGAAAAAGAGGAAGACCAAGGCGAAGATGGCTGCAAGACATCGTTGATGATCTGCAAATGGGTGCATCAGCAGCAGGTCATCTTGCTCACAACCAAGAGGCCCACAGGAGTGCTGTTAGGAAGGCAAAGTTCCGCAAGGGACATGCAAATGAATGAATGAATGAGTTCTTCCATTTTAAAGTAGGGCCCATTACATTTTCAGTATCACACTTTTTGTCAAACATGAACGTAAGAAGGAGGTTTAAGGCAATTTTTAAAAAAAAAATCTTATGCATATATTTTTTTTCTTAACTTTTACTGCTTTGATATTTAGCTTTGCATGTAATGTTTTAGGATGACAGTGAGTCTGTGTCCACATTTGGGCCAGCAAAAACCAGTGTGTATGACAGCTTGAGACAGTCAGGTGCTGCTGTCATTGTTGAGAACCTGTCTTCCCAGCTCAAGATGAGAGAAGGCGAGATTACACACATGCAGGTATTCACTCTAATGCTTTTTTTTTTTTTTCCTTTTGTCATGTCTCATGTCACTTTAGATTTCTCTGTAATCTCATTCACCTTATGTTTCAGATACGTGTGAGTTTGCTTGTGAATTAGTTGTTTTTATCCTTGAAATCTCTGCAAGACAGATTACTGGCTGTTCTTGCTCATCTTGTGCAGGTGCATGAGTAGTGAAGTAGTCAGTGCACTCATCTCTCATGGCAAAGGTCAGTGGTTTTATTCCACATGGAGGCACTCCAATCAGCCTAATTCCATGTATATGACCAACTTGGGCTTCTCCTGGATTTTGTGGGGGTTGAGAATGGCAATGGCAATGGCCAGGCATGTCAGCCTCCAGTGTGCCGGAAGGTCAAAGAAAAATATGAGCAGTAACACATCCCCTGTATGTCTTTGTGACATGCCATGACATATGGCTGCTCTACATAACCATCTCATCTTGTGTTCTCATACATACATGCACATATTCACTTTTTCATATACTTTATCTGGCAAATTTCATTTTCATTTATGATGACTTCTTGTTCAGCCGAAACCAGGACTACTGAACCTTTGTTTGTCAAAATTCTGTTTCTTTCTTGTGCTCCATGGAAACAGACTGTGTCACATAAATCTGGCATACTAGACAGAGATCAAGTTGTAGCAGGGTTGCCAAGAGGACATCTCAACAAGCGAACATCTTATACATGCTCTGGGACATTAGGGGAAAACCATGGCTGTCATCACTATCTATCATCATCTGTTATTGAGCAGAATAGCATAGAGAGCTCACTCCTTTAGCACAAGTAACAAGAGCTTCCTCTGAGTGGCATTCTGGGTGCATGTAAAAACCATGCATCTGAATCATCATATCCCCCGCCACCATATTTATATTTTGTATGGATGTTTCTCAGTGTGTAAGAAAAATGACTAGAAAGGAGTTATTTCTTTCCTGCTTTTCTTTGATAGTCTGAGATTGCACAGCTGGAGCGCACAAGAGAATCTATGGCTCGGGAGCTTGTCAATTTGACCAATCAGAATGAAGAGCTCCTTGAAATGAAGAAGGCCCATGAGCAGCTGCTGGAACAGTTTAAGGTAAAATGTTCAGTTCTGGATGTAGTTTTCTTTTTCTCTTTTAATCTCATTAAGAAATATTTTTATCCAAGATTTTGGAATGGAGTGAAGTGGTTAGTGCACTGGCCTCTCATGTGGTTTGAATCCAGCCGGAGGCGCCCCAGTCACCCAGCCGTGGAAATGGGTACCAGACTTCTTCTGAAGTTGGGGAAGGAAAGGAGCCCAGGCGTGATACTGACCATATCGTCCTCTAGTGTGCTGACAGGTCACAGAAAATATGGGCGCAAACACCATATCCCTATGTGTCTTTAAGGCATGACAGGAGTACCTCTACCTTAACATTCAGCAGGTGCCTAAATGGCATAGTAGTTAGAGTGCTGGTCTTTCATGTTGAGGTAGATGATTCAAGGCCAGCAGGAGGTGCTTCACTCACTCAGCTAAGAATTAGATACCTGGCACTTTCTGGAGCTGGGCAAGAAAACATGGCCAGGCATGATGTACAGTGCATCACCCAGTTTTTGTGTGTCAACAGATCAGGGAAATTGTGGACACTAACAACACCCCTAGGTCATTTCTGTGGCATTACAGGGCTATGTTTTTTTAGTGTTTGTTAGCAGATTCTTTCTCAAACATTGCCTGCTTATTTATCTGATGCACGTTTTGGTCAAAAGCTGTTATTTCTATAATAGTGATAGGTTAAATCTTTACCCCATTTTAAGGGTTCAGTTATATTTTGGATAGGATATTCTTGGAATCTGTGACATAATATTTTCACACGAACAGAAATTAGTTCCATTTTTTTTTTCACGTAAAATGAGAACATAAAAAAATCACATAGATTTGTTGAAAAAATACTGCCTTAAAGTATTAAATCTCGCGCCCCCCTGGCCAAAACTGGGTACCTCACATCTCAACTCTTAAAAAAAATAGCAAGTGTGGGTCATCTCATTGTTTTTGTAATGCTGTTAATTTGTGTGGTGCTTGAATGGGGTGTTATATCTTTCCCAGGAGCTGAACAATCGATACAGTGCCATTCTTCAAATGTACGGAGAGAAGGAAGAGGAGGTTCAAGAGCTTCGGCTTGACCTGCAAGATGTCAAAGAGATGTACAAATCTCAGGTATGTTATTATAGACCAGTCTCTCAGGTGTGTTATTATAGAGACCAATCTCAGATGTGTTATTATAGAGACCAACCTCAGGTGTGTTATTATAGACCAATCTCAGGTGTGTTATTATAGACAAGTCTCAGGTGTGTTATTATAGACAGGTCTCAGATGTGTTATTATAGACCAGTCTCAAGTGTGTTATTATAGTCCAATCTCAGGTGTGTTATTATAAACAAGTCTCAGCCATGCTGTTGTGGACAAATCTCTCTGATGTTATGTTTTTCTTTAAGAATTGTATTGTTCTTGGTCTGTTAATATAAGCAACAAGTGATTTAAGATATCCCCATAAGAAATAATTACACTCATCATATCATAGAAATATTGGACTTTAAATATTATGGACACATTAAATGTCATGAGAATTTAAAGAAGACCATCTTGGAAGTGTACATAATGGAAAAAAGAAAGAGAGGAAGACCAAGGCAAAGATGGCTGCAAGACATCGTTGATAGTCTGAAAATGGATGCATCAGCAGCAGGGCATCTTGCTTACAACTGAGAGGCCTACAGGAGAGCTGTTAGGGAGGCAAAGTTCTGTGAGGGACATACAAATGACTGACTGTTTAGTCTTAGGGGCAATTTTGTGTATACCACATACTAAATGTCCTGTGGGGTGAGATGTTTACCTTACCCAATAATAATTATATAGATGGAGTGGGGGAGGGGGTCACATGGTAGACTTAAACTGAGATATAAAGATATTTGTAAGTCATCAGTGTGAGATTTTTCTATCAGTCACAAGGTCTGGGAAGAAATGCATAAGACCGAGTCACATGGAGAGCAACTGTACAGTTGTGCAATATAATCTAAGGAAGAAATGAGGACTGCATTTTAACTCTTTCCACCCGCGTTATTTCCAAAACGTTCCCTACTGTCCCGACACAAAAAAAATTTTTAGGCATGAGCAATAAAATCTACCTTAATTGTGTCATAATCCAATATAGACTATGTAGTTCAACACAGAAACATCAATATTTATGGATGTTTTTGACACCCAATAAATCTAACAGGTTTACAGCTACGAGAAACACATATAGTAAGATATGTCTATTCGGTCGGTGTGACCATTCTACCACCCGATCTCGAAAAAAACTTGAATATTACAATCCGATTGTGATATTCAAGATGGCTCCCTTTATCAGGCATGGCAGAAAAACACTAATTAAACTTTGGATTCAGAAGAGCTCTGACTGGTTAAATGAAAAGTTACATCAGTTTTCAAAATTCCAGAGCCTTGTAGGGCTGGAGCATTGGGACAGCAAATACCGTAACAGATCTTTTGGGGCTGGCGCGAGTGGGGATAGTTAAGTTAGTAGATGCAAGCACAAGGAAACTGGATCCTGCAACACAAATATTGCTTAACTGTTACTATTACCAATTGTGCAAACAGCATTGGCAAAGTCAGGTTTGAATGAGAATTTCAATGTGACGATGCTTGGCAAAACTCATATTTGATATCTGTCTGCTTCAGTATCATTGTTCATATGCATTGCATTTGTGCTTTGGTATGTATGTAACTGTGTTCCCGTTTCATTTTTTTCACTACACAGATTGATGCTCTGCTGGCAAAATGAGGAAACCTCAAGAGATGAGAAACATGGGGAAGCACTCTTAACAGTCAGTCCTATTCAGTTGTCTTACCTTGTTGATGCATTCATTTATGTGCTTACCAGACAGCGAAAAGTGCTGAAATTCTTGCTAAATTAGGTCACCGCAAACAACTGACCAAGATGATTTTTTTTTAGCTTACTACCAGGGTAAGCAATGTACAGTGCTTTCGGAAAATAACTGTGCACTAACCCAGCATCGATTCCGGTATCATAGTGATATCTTAATGACTGTGGTATCTAGCCACATCTACCTGTGTACGTTAGTGTGTTGAAGCCTGGTGTTGTGTAGCTTAATCGGCGACTCCAGCCACGGCAGGTAGATGTGGCTAGATACGACAGACATTAAGATATCACTACGGTACCGGAATTGATACTGGGTTGGTGCACAGTTATTTATGGAACACCCTGTATAGTACTTTGGTATTCAATTTATGACAGAAGTTCATACAGACTTAAGTATTATGTTTTGGAGATTTCTTCCCAGCATTGTGGGACATGTTTGATAAATGTACTAAGTTTGCTTAGTAGAAGCTGCTTGGTTATATTATTTTGTGATGTGATATTTTTATCTTCCAACCAAATGCTTAGAATCCTCCAGTTGTCATTTATATGACAGCAGAATATTCTTGTTGTTATTTATAATTGTGATCCAAGACTGGATTGAATATTTTGAGCCTATATTTTTTTTTTTTTTTTTAAACTCTGCTTGTTGGTGTTCAGTGGAATGTTCCTTGATGAATTACACTTCTGTTGCAGAAAGAACCAATGGTCCCAGTTAGAATCTGTGCAGAAGTGATGAACATTTTTAAAATTTTGACTTTTCTTGTTCATACTAAATGTCCTGTGGGGTGAGATGTTTACCTTACCCAATAATAATTATATAGATGGAGTGGGGGAGGGGTCACATGGTAGACTTAAACTGAGATATAAAGATATTTGTAAGTCATCAGTGTGAGATTTTTCTATCAGTCACAAGGTCTGGGAAGAAATGCATAAGACCGAGTCACATGGAGAGCAACTGTACAGTTGTGCAATATAATCTAAGGAAGAAATGAGGACTGCATTTTAACTCTTTCCACCCGCGTTATTTCCAAAACGTTCCCTACTGTCCCGACACAAAAAAAATTTTTAGGCATGAGCAATAAAATCTACCTTAATTGTGTCATAATCCAATATAGACTATGTAGTTCAACACAGAAACATCAATATTTATGGATGTTTTTGACACCCAATAAATCTAACAGGTTTACAGCTACGAGAAACACATATAGTAAGATATGTCTATTCGGTCGGTGTGACCATTCTACCACCCGATCTCGAAAAAAACTTGAATATTACAATCCGATTGTGATATTCAAGATGGCTCCCTTTATCAGGCATGGCAGAAAAACACTAATTAAACTTTGGATTCAGAAGAGCTCTGACTGGTTAAATGAAAAGTTACATCAGTTTTCAAAATTCCAGAGCCTTGTAGGGCTGGAGCATTGGGACAGCAAATACCGTAACAGATCTTTTGGGGCTGGCGCGAGTGGGGATAGTTAAGTTAGTAGATGCAAGCACAAGGAAACTGGATCCTGCAACACAAATATTGCTTAACTGTTACTATTACCAATTGTGCAAACAGCATTGGCAAAGTCAGGTTTGAATGAGAATTTCAATGTGACGATGCTTGGCAAAACTCATATTTGATATCTGTCTGCTTCAGTATCATTGTTCATATGCATTGCATTTGTGCTTTGGTATGTATGTAACTGTGTTCCCGTTTCATTTTTTTCACTACACAGATTGATGCTCTGCTGGCAAAATGAGGAAACCTCAAGAGATGAGAAACATGGGGAAGCACTCTTAACAGTCAGTCCTATTCAGTTGTCTTACCTTGTTGATGCATTCATTTATGTGCTTACCAGACAGCGAAAAGTGCTGAAATTCTTGCTAAATTAGGTCACCGCAAACAACTGACCAAGATGATTTTTTTTTAGCTTACTACCAGGGTAAGCAATGTACAGTGCTTTCGGAAAATAACTGTGCACTAACCCAGCATCGATTCCGGTATCATAGTGATATCTTAATGACTGTGGTATCTAGCCACATCTACCTGTGTACGTTAGTGTGTTGAAGCCTGGTGTTGTGTAGCTTAATCGGCGACTCCAGCCACGGCAGGTAGATGTGGCTAGATACGACAGACATTAAGATATCACTACGGTACCGGAATTGATACTGGGTTGGTGCACAGTTATTTATGGAACACCCTGTATAGTACTTTGGTATTCAATTTATGACAGAAGTTCATACAGACTTAAGTATTATGTTTTGGAGATTTCTTCCCAGCATTGTGGGACATGTTTGATAAATGTACTAAGTTTGCTTAGTAGAAGCTGCTTGGTTATATTATTTTGTGATGTGATATTTTTATCTTCCAACCAAATGCTTAGAATCCTCCAGTTGTCATTTATATGACAGCAGAATATTCTTGTTGTTATTTATAATTGTGATCCAAGACTGGATTGAATATTTTGAGCCTATATTTTTTTTTTTTTTTTTAAACTCTGCTTGTTGGTGTTCAGTGGAATGTTCCTTGATGAATTACACTTCTGTTGCAAAAAGAACCAATGGTCCCAGTTAGAATCTGTGCAGAAGTGATGAACATTTTTAAAAATTTTGACTTTTCTTGTTCATATTAAATGGAAAAAAAATGTATTTTATACGTGGTTTTGTTGCAGCTAAGACTGTGATTATTTGAAGCATATGTGTCGCTGAGTGAGTGTTCTTGTTACAGAGTGAACACTGGTTGATCAAACTCTCACCGGTCTCGGACTGTGATATTTGCCTGTGCTGTCATATCATATATATATATATGTGTTTGTGTGTGTGTGTGTTTGTGTGTGTGTGTGCTTGTTTGTACATCTATTTTGCAGCTGCATGAACAAAATGTGATGATGATTGTTGTTAATAAAATGGTAGAGCTTGGTTAATTATCACAATCATTGTGTATGTATGTGCATGGTAGTTTATATTACATGAGAGCATGGGGGAGAAAGTTGGTATTACATGAGAACATGGGGGAGAAAGTTGGTATTGCATGAGAACATGGGGGAGAAAGTTGGTATTACATGAGAACATGGGGGAGAAAGTTGGTATTACATGAGAATATGGGGGAGAAAGTTGGTATTACATGAGAACATGGGGGAGAAAGTTGGTATTACATGAGAACATGGGGGAGAAAATTGGTATTACATGAGAACATGGGGGAGAAAGTTGGTATTACATGAGAACATGGGGGAGAAAGTTGGTATTACATGGGAACATGGAGAAAGTTGGTATTACATTAGAACATGAGGGAGAAATTTGGTATTACATGAGAGCATGGAGAAAGTTGGTATTACATGAGAACATGGGGGAGAAAATTGGTATTACATGAGAACATGGGGGAGAAATTTGGTATTACATGAGAGCATGGAGAAAGTTGGTATTACATGAGAACATGGGGGAGAAAATTGGTATTACATGAGAACATGGGGGAGAAAATGATGTTTTCAACAATAACACCAATTGCAAACAAAGAAACCATGTGAAATGAAAGACAGGTGAAGATACATTTTTCATTGGTGAGTAAAATCATTGACCCATGATTATCATACATTAGCAATGTGAAGTAGATAAGTGATTTTACGCGTGTTCTACAAATAAGTGAAGTAGATAAGTGATTTTACATGTGTTCTACAAATAATTGAAGTAGATAAGTGATTTTACAAGTGTACTACAATTATGTGAAATAGGTAAATGATTTGTTTCTGAACTTAATATATGCATGTCAGTGTAAAATTGCGCTTCTCTTTATGTGATATCTGTACCATCAAAAACAAATTTTGTTTAACATGTTAAGGTCCTGATGACCGTTTTTAAGGTTTTCAAATGTTTGAAACTATTATCCTCAAGTCTTCTTCTTCTTCGTTTGCTTCTGCCATCAAGATCGCCCCGTGATCCTACTGAATTTACTACTGTGGTTCTCACAATAGTATCATTTAGGATGGAGGCTCGCATCGTGGGGCTTGGGCCTATATTCTTGGTGGGTTACAGAGGTGGCATTGCGTGACACTGTGGTTTTTGTGGCACCAGTTTAGTCTAGAATTTCTCACTGGAAGACCTCAACATCGTTTGGATATGAATATATCCCCACCGGGTAAGAGGTGGTCGCCCACCGGACAACCTCAACGTGATTTGGATATGAATATATCCCTGTCGAGTAATAGGTGATTGTCTTATCTGGACTGCACTGGTCCAGTGTCTGCGACTTCAGCATTTTGTGGTTGTGGCCACTGCCCTTCCTGGTTGTGACCAGGACGGAGCTTTTGTCGAGGAGGATGAATCCTTGCCATTAGTAAGTTTCACCCCTGGGTTAAGCCGGTTTAGGCATATTGCCCTAGTATGGGTGTATATAGGACGTGGCCGGCCTCTATAAAGGTGCCATGGTATGAGTAGCCCTCACCACGAGATTACTGGCCATACTGATTAAACTTCACTTAATCCTTTCCATCACCTTTTTTTCACTGCAGCGCCGCACTGCAACCCTAATCACATTTTTTTTAATTGGCTGGGAGGAGTTTCACCCCATGCATGATAGCTGAAGAATCCCCCCACCAGCAAGTATCCTCAAATAAAACTGGTATCTTGCTTCCACGTGCTGTGCTTTAAAACTGTAACAGCGTAAAGAGTTCCATGTCCTCATAGCCAGCATTCATACTCAACACACATACTAAATCATAACGTGTTGTGTCTTGAAAATAAATGCATTGTTTGCAGATCTGTTGTTTCAGACATGCTGTGTTGTATTTTTGGATGAATGGTCAGCCATCTTTGATTTTGTTTTACAGTAAAGCACTTTTGTTTGTCAGGTTTTATTGTGTCTTTGTTAGAATTGTAATCAAGAGTAGATAGGCAGTGGTACAGATTCATACTAAAACAATAGGAGCAGAGCCCTAAATGTTATGTGTTCCAATTTTTATCATAATTATACATCTTTACATTTCTGTTGCCTAAGAGATTAAGGGAATTGTCATCTAGCCAGGGTTCATCTATTAATGGTTAACAGAGAAGGCAAAATGTCAGCAACTTTACGTTTTGGTATTGGTGCAAAATGACAGCTATACCTGATTCAAATGACCACTTATCAAATCACTTGGTTTTTTTTTTTTTTTAAATCACAGAATTGGTCACTGGAGACAACTGTGTCATCTATACGAGTTCAAAATATATGCAAATGAATATCCATGGGCAGACCGGAGAAAATATTTTTAAAATCTGAACTTTAGAATGTATATTGCATTTTCAGACCTGTCTGGACAGATTTATCTAAGACAGCAGCTATGATGGTTCCATGCTTACCTGGCAGAAAAATACAGACGTTTCAATGTAACAAAAAATCTGAACAGTTCTACCTAAATATACCTGAAGATGTTAACTTTTGGCAAATTTGCCCTAGATGTGAATATCAGGCCTCACATTTTTTCCTACCAGTCATTCCAGTAATGTTTCTAAACACAAGGATTTGTGTGGATGGAAATGAGAAAGAAAAAAACATGGAAGAAGAGCAAGCAGTTTAAATGAAAACATAAAAGATTCTTTTTTTTTTTTTAATGTCAGAGAATTTTGTACTTGAATGCCTGTTAATTTATTCTGTGAGAGTTCCAATTTACAGACAATTAAATCCTATACATATCCAATTCATTTCACTTGTATCTTTGATAATGTTAATAAGTCATGGGTGTTTTATGTACATTATGGTGTAGGAAGGATTGATTACGAATAACATACCACAAGTCAGAATAATCACACACTCTTTGTATGGAAAACTTTACAATGGGACCCTGAAAATTTGCTTTATCACTTAGAGGTTCTTGGCCATTTTGCTGTCCCACATACAACTTGATGACTCACATGGTGGACCTTACCTTGCAGTCCCCTAATATATATGTCAGGTACCTATTTTTATAGCTTGACTGAGTGGAACTTAACTGAGGTGAGGTTAGAACACCTTGCTTGTCATGAAAAGCTAGTTCACTGATGCTGGGCTACTTTCTTCTAAACTGTTGTACCGTGTGCATTTTGGTTTGTCATACAGTTGTGGTAAATTTTCGCTTTGCTTTTGATCCACTTATTTATGTATGTATAACAGGTGCATAAACTAAGAGGCCACTTTTTTGTGGTTCTGGGAGGGTCCGTGTGGAGACTTCAGAAGGTAAACATATAATAGTCACAAAAGACAAAACCCAAGAGCTAAATCTTCACTGTATATAGCTTATATATTGTATATAGCCTTTTTTTAGTTCAAAGCCAGAGGCTTTATGTTCAACCCTAACTGTTGGACTGTCTTTTCTAGAATTTTCCAGATTGTCTGTGTATGACAGGTATTTTTTTTTGCAGCATCTGTTTATACTTGCTCTGCCCTGACGGTTGTGTGCCTCACCATCATGTGTAATTTGCACTATAGGACATACCATTCTCGTAGTAAAAGTTCACATTGTTAGTAGCTTGAGTTGATCACTTATTCTTGGCGGTACCTAAAATTATTCAGGTCTAGACAAATCTTTTCAGAAAGAGAATCATCAGATTTAAATTTTTTTTGGTTTCATCCTGTGGAGTGGAGGGTGTTATGACACATTGTGGGAGATTAAAGCCAATGTGTTATGCCAGTAAATCTTCTTGTGTCTGATTTTTTTATTTGTGGTGTCCTGCAGGTGACAGCGTTTCCATCTCATTCAGTATATGATAAACAATGGCTGGCACTATATTTCATGACAAAGAAAATGAAACAGCAAGTCTTAAAACTGAAATTTATTGTCTTGATTAAGAAACAAAGATTACACAATCTAAAACACATATATCCTACTTGTTATGTCACGAGACAGCAATTTTTTTTTTTTTGCATCACAAGTCACTAACAGCCATCCTTGCCAGTAAAACACTTAAATCACAGGTTGCTACACCAACCAGTCTTCCATTTTGCTACAGGCTGCTGATCACTGACCTACAAACAAAAATTCAGTCTTTGTCTACCAGTTCTTATCTGCAAACACAAGACAACAGAAGTCTAGTACATCCTCACATCTCCTCATAAGCTAATTATCAGACCACAATATATGACCTCACAAGTCAGTGCTTGTCAGTTTGCATCAAATTCAGCAACTGAAGATTTACTAATAGAAGTATTTTTAAACAAACTAATTTCTTTTACAATGCACATTTATATGCATTGTTCCGAAAAGCTCTTTGGAATAGTCCAACGCTGTAATAACGAAGACAAAACCCTTTCGTCAAAAGTCTGGACAAGCCATGTAAATGACAGCATTCTGAGTATGTTTCTACTTTAAATGTACAATATGTACCAGCCTGAAAGGAAATTTGTCTACAGAAGTACCTACGATGATAAAACAGCAATATTTTAGTGCCACAAAATAACACATCACCAATTCCACAGGGACTATACACACATCTATCAGAATAAACAAAGTAAGGATGTCTTTCAAAACTGCAAGTGTGCTATCTAGTGATGGTGTTCTCCTTCCTTCCTGGTGTATGGCTGTTCCTCTTCAATGTGGGGCCAGATGGTGGGTCGGTCTGGGTCCTGGGCAGTTTCGGGGAAGTAGTACTGATAAACCTCGCCCGTCATTTCATGCAGCTTCGGCAGCGAGTCTATCTTGGCTAGCTACAAAACAAAAACAATAAAAATGTAAGTTTCATAGCATTTGCATGCTGCATGGGAGTAAAATGTTAGTGCTTTCACATTTCTAGGCCACTAAAGCATTTGAGGCAGGGATGCCAGCACCTGTCCTAACTGCCTTTGTTTCCACAGGGAAGCCCCAGGTACCCATTTTTCAAGGCTGGGTGAACCCTGGTCTGAAAAAATTCTGCCCTAATGTGAAATCAAACTGGGGACCTTCGGCAAGTAAGTGCATTAACGCGCTACACCACCGTGGCACCTCATAAAATGAAACACAAGAAACCACTACAAATGCACTTACTATGTCCATAATACAAAAAAAAAACCAAAAAAAAACTAGAAACCTTTTCTTCACTAACAATATCTTTGTTTCTGTTAAATTGCCGGCATCATGGGGTCTCAAGCATGCAATACGTGGACTCAATTTGGCCCATCTATCACGGACATTTATTTAGCCTGCAACATTACTTTCAAAACTGTCTAAAACCACAAGAGCTAAGTAAAACTTCCAAGTCACATTTACTAAACATGTCCAGTTAACTACATGCTGAAAAGAATGTTGGTTTTCCCTCATCACCTTTTAACTAGGGACAATGGTTAATATGGCCAAATGAGGGCACAATTATCAAGGCTGGTCAAGACCCTATTCCATTTCTGCTGGCGCTCATGGTATCATGGCTGGGTCTGCTGTGGTCCTCATAATGGTGGTATCATGGCTGGGTCTGCTGTGGTCCTCATAATGGTGGTATCATGGCTGGGTCTGCTGTGGTCCTCATAATGGTGGTATCATGGCTGGGTCTGCTGTGGTCCTCATAATGGTGAGATCATGGCTGGGTCTGCTGTGATCTTCATAATGGTGGTATCATGGCTGAGTTTGATGTGGTCCTCATAATGGTGGTATCATGGCTGGGTCTGCTGTGGTTCTCACAATGGTAAAGTCTGCCAATGCTTTTTTTTTTTTTTTGCTGCATTCCAAAATAATCACAACATTAACTGTTAAGAACATCTCGCTATAGCAATTCCAGGGAGATCAAACATCATCATCTTCATCAATTTTCATCATAAGAAGAAGAAAAATGAAGACAAACAGGAAAGATGGTGAGTAAAGAACATTTTCTGAGAGAGAGATTGAACCATATCACCTGTATGTATGTACATATGTATGTTAAAAAATTGTACATACAGAGTTTGGTATTACCCATACTTTCAACAGAGATGTGTATGTGATGTGGGCAGTGGAGGGGAGGAACTGACTGAACTTTATTTGCTAAAGGGTGAAGAAGGACTAGCTAAGATTCTGCACCATACCATACATCTTTCTCTCTACTTTAGACATTATACATTGGGTAGTACTAAAGTTCCACCTAAGGTTTTGCAGTTCATGCGTAGAATTTTCAGCCAGTGTGCAAATATATTTTCAGGAAACATTTTGTGCACACATTTGTGTCATGAAGTCAAATTACAAAGTATAATATAAAGTTATCACAGCAAAAAAAAAAAAAACAAACAACAAAAGTCAAAAGAAATCGGGAAAACAAACACATACAGCACTATCATTTTCAGTGCTACTAAAGCACAAAGCATCATCATGAAACTGAAAAATAAAAGTATCACTTTTATTAATTTTGTGCAGCAAGTAAAATTTCATGAGCTGCATGATATTTTTGTATGCAATGCCATGCTGCAGTGCAGTTTAGATGGAACACTGGGTGGTATATAAACATTACGCATATAACAAGCATGATTAAGATTGAAATAACAAAACCAAAATAATAAAGTTAAAATGACAAAACTTACATTTCACTCTTACCCACACACTCGAAACAGGAAATAACTACACACGCGCAATAAAGTTACTCTCGAAGTCTTGCACACTAACAGATATCTACCAAATTACCATGCGGCAGGAAAATTAAGTATAAAATCATATCATTCACTAATATGAGCCTAAAGTAATGTAAAAGATTTAGACAGACAGATGACAGACACTGATAGATAGATAGACAGACAGATCCAACTTTGCAAACAGTGAAGAACTGGGCATTCAGGCCTGTCTGACATGGGAGGGAGATGCTGGCCTGGAACCCATTCTCCGCAGATATTGAGGAACGCAGCATCATCTTCTTCTTTTCAACTCTGTAACACCATATGAAAATCACTGTAAGAAGCTAATGCATGTCAATACTGAATCACAAATCCACTTATAGTTCATTCAAAGAATGTTAAATACTGACTTACAAAAGTTTTACTCTCCTGAGTTTCCTTTTGAACTGAAGCCACATATTCTTTAATTTGCTTTTCCTGAAAGAATAAACAAAACATGATGAAATTAAGCTTTAATCTTCACTCACAACAATTACATCATCTTGTGGAACTGTGCCAAAAAAGGCAAGGACTTCCATTATTTCTCCATCCCAAAATGATCTCTGATATTTTCAGTAAAATCTGTTTCCCTTCTCTGAGAAATGTGATTGCTTTTTTTTTTCTTATGGATCTTATTAGTTTTCACATATTTGTAAATGTTTTCCGAAGAACATTCCATGCAGGTTTTTGGTTTTCAAGGATAATGATGTGTCTCTCTCCAAAGCTACATATAACACAAATGCACATAGTTACAGATACATGAAAGTGTGATGTGGTCAGTATCATGCCTAGCTGCATTTACTTTCCCAGATTTTTCTAGTACCAGTTTATATATATATATATACACACACATACATACATATGTCAGTGAAACATTTTAAAAATTCGCAACAAATAAACTACGCAACGGATCATGATTATTCTTATGCCAAGAGAGAGAGAAACTCTTAAGTTTGTTTTTTTTTTAAAAGATAAAGCCCATATGCAGAGCTCTCATGGTTTGCCACTGGGAGACAGCAGTAGCAAATATGGCGTTCAGTAAATATGAGCAGTCACTTTGTGTTTTGGGATACTCAAGAACCTCATCCGTTGTGACTGTGCAGCGACGATTTTGAGGATGATTCCAGAAGGCAGCACCTGTTTTCAACAGTATCAAGAAGTAGTATGCAAAATTCTAGGATGAAGGCGGGGGCTTTGCTGGTAAGCTTCTCTAACATGATTCACAGTTTCTTCGCTTGGTCCTGGACATCCCTGCTGAGGAGCTGTGTGCACACACACACACACATATATACACAAGGTGTTCCATAAGTAACTGCACTAACCCAGTATTTTTTTCCAGTATCATAGTGATATCTTAATGTCTGCGGTATCTAGCCACATCTACCTGCTGCGCCTGGAGTCGCCGATTAAGCATGCTGATTAAAAAATGTGACGTATTATAACCTAATCAAACACATACCTTACAACAAATGTTGAAAGTGATGTCCTTGTGCATCTATGCAAGCTTGAACATGTTTAATTTTATTCACAAACACTTTTCTTAGTTCAACACTTTTCTTAGTTCTGCTGGTGAAATGTTTCTTTTGTGTGGGCGATTTCAATAAACTTCATATCGTGTATTGTGTGCATTAACATAGCCCAAAAGGTGAAACCAGGCCTTATCTGTCAAAAAAAGGTGACACCAAGAATATCAGCAGTTTTAGTTTTGAATGAAATTTGTAAACCATTCACAGTAACGGACTCATTTTTCATGATCCGCTGGCAGCAGTTATTGGACCGCTTTATATGGGAAGAGTTTCAAATTTTCTCTGATCGCTCTATGTGCTGTTGCAAGTCTGATGCCTTCCTGTTGTGCCAACTTATGTAAAGCCTTTGATGGACTCTGAAGCATGGAGTCAGAAATGTTCAGTAACTTCTCCTTGTTAGATGGTCTCCCACTACGGTGTGCATCTGACACTGAACCTTTCTCATGAAATTTCTCAATAAGTTTATAGACTGCATTGCGATGAGGTACAGGCGTTCCTGGGAATTTTTCAAAAACTGCTCCCACACTAAATCAACGTACGTACTGCTTTCTCGTGAATGCTACACAACTTCAGGCTTAACACACTAACGTACACAGGTAGAACACACTAATATACACAAGTAGATGTAGCTAGATACCATAGTCATTAAGATATCACTATGATACCGGAATCAATACTGGGTTAGTGCGCAGTTATTTTCTGAATGCACCGTATATATATAGTCCTGATTTCTGATGTCCCATTTTACAAGTCACTTTTCTGACAACTGAAATAGAAGGACTTCTTTCTATAAATTCATAAACATTTTTTCAGAGCATACAGTACTCATTTAAAATGAAACTACTTATTATTATAAGGTCACTCTAGTATATTTTTATGTTTTAAGCGCACCAGTGTATGTGTGTTGTTCCCCCCCCCCAACACACACACAAACACACTTTCAAAAAACTGAAACCACACAAAATAAAGCAATATCAGATTCGGTTACAAACCTGTTCCTGGTTCTCTGCCTCAGCCCTATGCAGTAAGTCCCCCTTATCACTTGGGTATGGTATGCTCAGAGCCTCATACTGTTAATAATTATGAAAAAAAAAAACAACTAAATTGCTGGACCATATATGAGATGATCAGAACACATCATTTAAATCTCACATAAACACATTTTTTTTTTTACAACAATCATATATTGTATAACAAAGAAACAAAAACGACGAGGAAACGCATACGTTCACTTGGGTTATGGAAAGAAACAAAATACGTTACGCATTTTTTTTTCTTATTTCCCTCCTATGACCTTCGTGCACTGTTTTACTCACAGCTTTCTTAAAGCGGTCAGCCATTGTAGGATCTGGTAGCCTTGTCTTGTAACCATCAAAATCAATTTTAGGCAAGTTCTCAGGTAGCTGATGTACCCTGGATTAACAAATTAAAGTTTCTATCAGTGCATAAATTAGACATGGTTTGAAATGGAAGGGAAAATAAAAAATTCACAGAAAACTTGTGCACATGAGTTCACTAATACAACTGCTAGTAATATACACACATGATTATAGTCACAGCTGTTCTCTGATGGTTTGGTTGATACAGGACAGGGCTACACTGATACACTCAAGTTCCTCCCACTCATCATTTCCCCAGTGTGGACTCCCCACTCCACAACCATTAAAGTATGGTGTGGTCAGGTCTTAATCTTGATCAAGTCTTCTGGCTCCTATGAGGCAATGCTGCTTAATATGTCAAAGTTGTTTGAGGACTTGTCAATCTTGGCATCCTGGATATAAATTCTACTGTTTTTTCCTCAGATTATCTGACAGCGTTTCAATAAACATGACACAATAATAACTCACTGCCAAGACACAAAGTGGAGTTGAAAGAATCATTTCTTCCCAAATAAATTTTACTATCTCCAGAGAACAAAATCAACACTCTTGGATTTTTTCTACTTGACCAAGAAACATTCCAGCAGAGTGATTATTTCTACCAAAAACATCATGACATGTTTCTGACTTATGCTCACAACAGCTGCTACCCTTCTGTAAGCTTAAGTTTACACAAAATAAAGTGTAACAATTTATAGGCACATACATACCAAACTTCTCCCTACTCTTACTCTGTGGTGCCGTGGCAGCTACAGACCGTCAGGCTTAGAATATTATGTTATTAACCCTTTCACAGCTTCATTCATTCATTTGCATGTCCCTCGCGGAACTTTGCCTCCCAAACAGCACTCCTGTAGGCCTCTCGGTTGTGAGCAAGATGGCCTGCTGCTGTTGCATCCATTTCCAGATCGTCAACGATGTCTTGCAGCTATGGACATGTTTTAATGCTCTACCACATCACTGCTAAAGATGTGCCTTAACGCAATCCTAAGACTTCTACTGCCCTCATGTTAACGACGTGTGAATTCAAACTGCATTTTTTATTAGTTGCTGCTATAATCACTGAACAAAGGGGAAAATTACAGTAGCTATTTTTAGTTATATGTGCCCTAGTTTCAGCATGCAGAACGCTTCTAATGTTATTTTTGACTCATGAGACAGGAGGGGTTAGCAGTACTGTACATCTGCTCACTATGTTCCGTTGTTCCATCTTCAATTATTAGCTACACCGGTATTCTGCGGTTATGTTGCCTTTAGTATATTATACAATGTTTCTTATACCAAGGCCTGAAAATGATCCGTATAAAGATGTTTATGATTTCTTACAGAGGTCGTTAGTGAAGATGAAACTGAAATATGTACCTATGACAGAGAACATGGCTGCCAGAGTGCATATGCCCAGTCATGAACATCAACTGCATGATTGGCAAGAACGAAAAAGTTAAATATAAATGAACTTATCTTATATCTTTCCCGTGCCATTAAATGTCACACAGGGCTCGCAAAGTAGTTCGTCCATTTTTCCTGTCTTCGGCGAGTCTTTCAACCTCATCAAGGGATTTTATGCCTGCTAATTTGGCCTCTCTAACAATGTCCTCTTAAGAGTTTCATGCAGTCTGCCTCTTTTTCTTTGGCCTGTTGTGTTCCACTTGATAGCTTGTTTTGGGATTCTCTGATCATTTCTTCTCATCAAGTGACCAACATATGCCCTTCTCCTTTTCCTAATCACCCATGAGACTGGTTGTTGTTCAGTCATCTGTCTTATCTCTGCATTGTTCCTGAATTCGTTCCACTTGATGCCAAGTATTTTCCTTAGGCATTTGTTTTCAAAAGAGTCTAATCTCTTCTCTTATTTCCTTAGTTGTTATCCAGCTTTCGCATGCATAAATGAGGGTGGATATTACATTTGAACTGAATAGGTCCCTTATCCTGGGACCTATCTAGAGGAAACTCCAGATAGGAAAAATAGATATCGTTATGGAAACTCGCAGAGAAATAAATTAACACTTATTGAAAAATTCTTTTGCTTCAATCACCTGTGTTTAGTGGAATTATGTCATGGGACAACTTTTTATTACTTTTGAGAATGTTCATTTCTCAGCCAGGACTTTTCAGAAACATTTCCCATCAATACAATCATCAACATCAAAGGAAAAGGGCCCATGAGAAAGTGTGTTGTGGGTGCAAGAAAATAAAAGACAACAGAAAACATGATAAATATTCAAAGACTGTGATGTCATATTGTATGTTACTCCATGTTTTGGAACATTTCACATACAAAAACATTACCATTTTAGAAAAAAAATTTAATTTTATGTAAATATTCACAGAAAAAGTTTTAGTCATCAAGATGATAAATAGTAACATGTGACATGAATAGGAAAATTAATAACAAAGAGCTGCGATATGTCTTAAATTTTCAGAGGACATAAAAAAAAACATTCATGATGTGAATGTAGCAGGTGAAAAGATTAAATGTATTAGAATCACCTTAAACAAATTACTTGATGAAACTTTAGAAAAATGCAGCCAAAATCAGGAAATAATTCTATCTGTTATGGCAGACAGTGTTTTGGTCACCGGCCTTCTGTAAATAATGAGATAAATTAGCTGTGCATAAAAATGAAACCTTACTTCATTTTCTAAATTTTTTTTTTTGGCTTCTTACACTAAAATTTTCAGTACACTGCTACAAATACACCCACAAATACCACATGGAAAAAAGTACACTAACAACAACTTTATGCAAATTAATATATATACACTCACATACGTCTTCTGTTACTATAGTTATAAAAGAGATAGCGACTGCAGTAAAACAGTTTTATGTAATAAAGGTAGACAGAGAAAAAGGAAATGCAATAGCCGAAATATTGGATGTTGCATGTTCTTCATTTATGTTCTCATCTTACTTTCTGTCATTTGCGTTTCTGCTCGTTTTCTTCAGCCCCTCTATCGTCTTGTAAAATTGAACCATACGCCTCCATCTACCTTTGTTATTTCAGTTAGATGTTGATGCAGGTCTTTACTAACTTGACAAACAATTTTGGTTTGACAACGTTGCTACCCTGCCGATTCCGGCACAGTCACACAACACAGTAAACTAACTTACTTGTTCACAAAGTTGTCGTGCTTTGCTTTTATAATTCTCAGTGTTTCGATCTGAGCTTTTGGGATCACTGCTGCAAATCTGGCCCAATCTATTGCAGACTGGGACACTCGCTTCGCGACTTTACTAGCCATGGCTGACACCGACTTCCCTCAATGTCACACTGGTACCCTCCGGGAGATACAAATATCACGGAATGTTAGCGGCACAAAAGTTTTGCTATTAGCATAAGCTGCTTCATCCAACATGGATTATACTATTTAAACGAAAATTCGGGTTCGCACAATTGTTGTTTTATCCTTACAGGTTTTTGCGTGAAAAGAGTTCTTGGTGCTCATATTGCCAGTTCAGAAAATTCGTGCTACTTCATAAATTAACCAAAGGATTTCATTATTTTACATTTTGCCTTCTTTCTTATATTTACTGAAATATATTTATATTTTAATATAATACGTAACTAAGATACAGATTAGACTTGCGAACCATATTTGCCGAAAAAGTGTAAAACATTAATTCAGCTAATCCACATTAAATTTTTGGTCGCACACCCACAATTTACTGTTAAGCTTTTTTTTATCTAAGGGAGAACATAGATGGAAAAAAAATGCAGTGAAATATTTCGCATAAAGAATATAACCTTCCCGTGTTCGTTATTTGCTGGTTGGTAGTGCTAGCACGCAATGACGTGATAGTAATCTTCAATCACTTATACGACAAGACTGTTTAGAGCAACATCAAATGCATGCAAAGTTTCCTGAACGAAAGTAATTTTTAAAGGTAGGGTAGTCGAAGTGGTTTCAAAACTGTCCCTGCTTTAAGAGGGTCGTACATGGTAGCAGGCGAATGATTTTAGAATAAATAAAGCGACAAGGTGAGTAAGTTTATGAATATTGTAGTTAAGGAGTGCCTTATAGAATCCGGATCAAATTCGTTTCGAAGAGATTGCTCAGTTAAGGAATTTTTGTTCAAGTGATAGAGTACAGACAGAGAAAATGGCATTCATTAATCATGGGAACATCAATAATGATTTGAACGACAGCAGAAAAAGTGAATGGGTAAGATTAAACGTTGGTGGCACTACTTTTCTTACGACGAGGACAACGCTTAGTCGAGACCAGAAGTCATTTCTGTACAGGCTTGTCCAAGAGGCGTCAGATTTAAACACTGATAAGGTTGGTAACACTTAAAGCTGTTTTCTCAGTTGTCGTTTTGTGGCATGAAAGAGTGAACAAATGAAGAGAAAACTAGAATGATGCTTTATTTATTGTCATATTTATTCATTCATTCATTAGTCCTGCCAAGCAACAATGACAAGGATGCTTCCACATCTTGTGGAGGCAATCTGTGTAATCAGAGACTAGCATCCCTACATTCCCTTGCGTGCTCTGCCTTTCATTCCAACAGCAACTGTAGCATGCTCCTGCTGATGGAACCAGTCACACACTGGGTGTGGGTAATGCACACTAAACCACTTCATTTGGAAAGATGTCCGCTTCCCCTCTCCTCCCCGAACCTAATCAGCCTCATAATGTGATTGTTATCTTGTGTAGGTCCTTGTTTCAGATCAGTTCACATGATGTTCTTTTTCCCATCCCATTTGGTAAACCTTACGAGATATATTTCTTTTTGCCTTCCTCTGCTTCTTTTTTTCCCCTTGATCTTCCCAATGATTATCAAGTTCTCTAACTTCTATCATCTCACGACATGTCCAAGGAATGTTTCTATCTTTCTGCTATGATTTTAACTACTTTTTTTTTATTGTTCTACAACTTCAAGGATTTCTTTGTTTTCCTGGACAAGGGCATTTGTTGCATCATTCTCCAAAATCACATCTCTGTTACATACAGTTTCTGGTTTTAAATCCGTCAACTGTTCAAGTTTCACAAGCTTACTTCAAATACTGGCTCTGTTTAGAACTATAAAACTATTTTCTTCACTTTTTAGGATATTCTGTTGTATGTTTGTAATGAAAAAGTCACTTTTGCCTTCCCAGTTTATGATTTGATAACAGCCATGAGTTTGTGCTCAAGCGTTATTGTTCCAAGATAAATTAATTTATCGACATGTGTCAGTGCAATTCTCTTTGCATAGATATTGTACTTTGGTGTATTTGTTGTAGTTGATATTAATAGTTTCTTTTGTGTTACTGTTTAGCTCCAACCCCCTTTTTTTTCCCCATATAACTTTGTTCCTTAGTTTCTGCAAATTGCTTTCATTGTCAGCTGTCAGCATGGTTTCATCTCAGATTTTTTTATGTCGTGGCCTCCTGTTATCATTCCTTCAAAATTTTTGTGTGCTTTTCTTGATGTTTTCACTGTATAGTGGGAAGTCACATGACAAGACAGCTCCATGTCTTACTCCTCGGTTTATCTCTTGATATTCACCTATGACTTATGTTATTGTTCACTCTTATTGCTGCTGTTTCATTCTAGTATATATGAGGGGGGTGGTGAAAAGTTATCAGCCTGATCAAAAGAGGAATGAAAGAGGAACCATGAAACTTGCTTGTTATTCTGCATATTCATACCAAAGTTCAAAATACTTGGCACATCATTTCTCAAGTTTCTTTAAACTTTCTAAAAAAAAAGTCTGGTCACTGAAATATTGCTCTGTTGCAGTTATCACCTCTGAATCATTTGAAAATTTCCTCCATTTCAAATAATTTTTAAAATTGAAAAATAGGAAATAGTCTGATGGAGCAAGATCTGGTGAATAGGGTGGATGATATGATCCCAGATTTTTCAAAACATCCAATATCTTGTGAGCAAGTGCATGTTGTTTTGCAAAAAAAAAAAAAAAAGAGACACTTTTCTGCAGCTTCCCTCACCATATTTCTTTCAGTTCAGCCTTTAATCAGCATAGCGACTTAAAGTGGTATTCTGTGTTAATTGTTTGGCCCTTTAGAAGTGGTATTCCATGTTAATTGTTTGCCCTTCAGAAGTAGTATTCTGTGTTAATTGTTTGGCCCTTCAGAAGATAATCAGTGGCATCTTTATCCCAAAAGACATTGGCTGTATTTCCTGCTGACTTCTGGGTCTTGAATTTCTTTGGTCATGGTGCTGCCACTGCAGGACTGTTAATTGGTCACAGGAACATAGTGGTGTTACCATGTTTCATCAGCAGTGATGAATTGTTCCTAAAAGTCATCACTAGATCTCTCAAAATGCTGCAGAATCAACTTGGAGGTGTCCACTTGATTTTGTTTCTCATTGGCACAGACATTTTGACACCAACTTGACCAGCAGTTTCTGTATGCCTAAGTCCTCATGGAATATAAACTCAGCATGTTTTGCTGGACGTCTCTAGTGCCTCGGCAATTGTTTTAACTGAAGTTCATTGACCTGGCAAAATCAGGTCATGAACAATTTCAGGAGCTGACACTGTTGAAGTTCTTCCAGATCTTGCTGCATCTTCAGTCTCAGGATATCCACACCAAAAGTTAGCACACCATTTCTTCATGGCTGATTATGATGGGCACTTGTTGCTCAGCATTTGAAGCATACACTCATGAATTTCCTTTGGAGTTTTCTTCATCAGGAACAGAAACTTTGTGATGGCCATGATTGTGTCATTGATCTGACAGAAAAGTCAAAAATTATCACTATGATCCTGCAGAATGGCAGTTTGCATTATAAAATAACAGTTCTGGCTGTATAAAAAAAATTACACTGAGATTTTGGGACATGGGTTGGGCCAAGAAATTTTCAGCGCGCACGCACACACACATTCATTCTTCATGCGTTTGCCATCTCAAAGAAGTTTTATAAGCATTTCTGTCGTAGGTAGAAGTTGGGTACCCATTTCTACAGCTGGGTGACTGGGGTGCCTCAGACCGGATTTGAACCCCCGACCTTCGCCATAAGAGAACAGTGCACTAACCACTTCGCCTTTCAGACACCCATTTCTGTCATAAACTTTTATATAATCAGTGAAACACTAGTGTAAATTTTTGTTTATACTCTAAAGTTTACTCTGTTATTGTTCATAATATAAAAACTGTGTTATGTGTTCCTTTTACGTCACGTTTTTCTTCTGCAGTTTCTATCATTTCCTTTTCTGTTTTTCATGCCAAGTACCACAAACACTTCTTCATATTGTCTGTATTTTGCAGTCCAACCATTCGAATTAACCATATCAGAAGATACAAAGTGCCCTCTCTGCAACGAAAGGCAAACATTGGAACATGTGCTGTCAGCATGTAGAGTGTCTTTAGGGCAAGAACGGTACACCTGGCGGCAAAACAGAGTGTTGCAGGAACTAGTAGCCATCGTAGACAGGGCAAAAGATAAAGCAAATAACAGCAAAAGAGTTGAGGTCCCACCTAAATACTTCATAGGTGCTGGTACGACATCAAATATTGAAATCAGGGACATTCCCTTACCATCACTGCTAGATGGTACAAATGACTGGGATGTGATGGCGGACCTTCCAGGAAGAAGAGAATACCCGACTGCCATCAAGAACACAGGAATGCGACTGGACATTGTAGTGTACTCCACAGAAAAACAGGAATTAATAATGATCGAGCTTACTGTCCCATACGAAACTAGAATAGAGGAACAGCATTTATTCAAATTGGAGAAGTACAATGATCTGGTCAAGCAACTGAGGCGGGGGCAGGAATCAGGGCAAAAGTGATAGCGTAGAAGTGGGAGCAAGAGGATTCGTAGCAACATCAGCATACGACCTATGTAAGCAACTGGGCATAAAGGGACAAGCAAGAGCAAGGGCATTGAGAAGCCTTTCAGAAACAGCAGAAAAGGCCTCATGCTGGCTGTGAAGTATGCGAAACAAGCATTGGGAACATAAGTAATTTCATTTGCCACAACCAGTACCAGTCCGTAGCTAAATCACTAAAGACACATTTAAAAAAAAAAAATGCAGTGGCAACTGGAAGATCATGGGTTCAATCCCGGGACCGGGGGAAAAAAAGCGACAATTCATAAGACCTCTGAGAGTCATGACCCAGAGGGGCCCACCCCCCTTAGAGTGTCAGGGGTTTAAAGGGCCGAAACACTTGTCTGAGGGGGGGTACTTCCTCAGATGATCTGAAGGAGTTGTGTTGTTGTTCCGCTCTCTACGGTAGAGAGTTTCCTGCATACTGCTTTATATGGCAAAAATGCAGACATAGATTATAAAAATACATGAAGAGGAAATATTTGTGGTGTCTGAGAAAAAGCATAAAAATACATGAAGAGGAAATATTTGTGGTGTCTGAGAAAAAGCGGTTTGATGATTTTGTAACAGTTGTAACTTTTGATTTGTAACATTTAGATCACAAATATTAACAAGCCATGTGCTACTAAAAAAAAAAAGACAATGAAAAATTCTTTGGATATCATTAGATCATTATAAAAGTAGAATCTAGAGAATCTGACTGTCATCAGGAAACTGAACAGGAAAAGAACTAAAGGACATATCTTTTTTTTTCTTGGAGATGACATGTGACATGGAAAAAAAGAAAAGCAACCAGTCTAGTTACAGATGCTAATCAGTATAGTAGGAAGCCATGAGGCTTGTGGACAGCAAAGTGACTAAAAAAAAACCAGAATAGACAGGACTGGCACTGAGAAATTAACAAATCTGATCCTGCATGTTATGTGCTGCTCTACTTTGAAATACCAAGGGCCACACAGAATGGAGGAGTATGATACTTATATCATTTTGACATCTAGTGAATGAACCACACTTGCAGTTTATTGATGGTTCTGTAATTTTCCTTATGCAGGACACAGATGGTGCTTTTCTGATAGACAGAGACCCGTCATATTTTGGTCCCGTATTAAATTTCCTTCGGCACGGGAAACTTGTCATGAACAAGGACTTGGCAGAGGAAGGTGGGTATAGAACTTGGTTTGTATATCTTTTCAGACCGATGATACACTTAATGTGATGTATTAATTGATAGATTGATCTCAGGAGGCAGCATTGCTGCAGTCAGAACATCCCTATATTGCCCATTCCAGTAGCCAGTGTAAGATGTGGGTGTGGATTGTCCCATGTCATGTGTTGATTGTGAGTTTGTCGCTTCCATCCACAGAAGTTTATTCTTCTCTCACCTTGCCTCGCTGCCACCACCACACACCCACCCAACACACGTACCCACGCACACACACTATGGATGTAGGTGTTACCATCCTATTCCAGCTCTTCACCTCTGCTAGATTTTCCAGAACAAACCTTCAAGATGTTCAGCTTATCCAGTCTCAGTGCTCCTTGCTTGGAGGCCTTTCCATCCAGTCCGTTGACCTACTTATTTATATGTGTATGTGAATGGGTAGGGGAATGAATGAGAGAAAGGTAAGCATATGAGGAAAAAAAAAGGAGGGAGCTTGTTATTTAGTACTTGTTGTATGAGACAAGCCTTAGATTTTCTTTAAAATATTTTTGGCCCTTAGCCCACATTTGGCAGTTTCTGGCAAAGCTTTGAAATAAACATCTTTAAAATATCTGCCATTTATGTGACATGCTGAAATAAGTTTGATGCTTCCAACAATAGGTGTGCTTGAGGAGGCAGAGTTTTACAACATCACAGACCTAATTCAGGCAGTGAAGGAAAGAATAGCAGAGCGAGATGCCAAGCAAAACCAGGTTAGTTACTCTCTAGTTTTTGAAAACAAAAAAAAAGAGTATTCCATTGTTTTTAATGATGTGAACAATTATTGAAGAACAAAAGTCTTCGTTAAAGTCAGTCTCATAGATATGGAACTGTACTGTGTGAATGTTCAGACAAGATAGGGTTCACATATTCTACTTGGCTTTAATAGGATATTAAATGAGTAATAAAAAGTTTCAGATCAGTAAGGTCAGATGGCAGGATTCACTGAAATATATAAGTCGTGGACTCAAGACAGTCGAGCTGTCTTCTGCCACTGTCACCAGAAGTTGAAATGCTAACCTAGCAATTTGTAAAATCAGCAAATTCTTGTAATATGACTGCATATGAGAAGTACTTTCTAATTTACTATTAAACTTCTAATAACAGTAGTTACTAAAAAAATAAATATCATTACTTTGATATTCATACTTTTAACAAGCTGTCCTGTTTCCATGAATCTGCTGTCAAAATTTAGATTTGACCACCTCAGAAAATTAAATGTTTTTATATTAGACCAGATACTTAAAACCTTTATTCCGTACATTTCTGCTAACTTCTCCTGAAACATCCAAAGAATTTTGATTGTCTTTTCCTTCATGTTTAGTTTTGAACATTCTGTAAGTTTTCTGAGAATTTAGGCAGATATCCTCCATCTTCCAAGCCAGTTTGCCATCAGCATAGCATGCCAGGTGCCCATGCATACAGCCAAGTCAGTTGGCGGGTGACGACAAAGGAAGAGAATCCCCACTGCCTTCAGTCCGTGACTGACAGATGCTGCTATGATAGCATAATATCCAAATTTGTCGTTCAGGGAAACAGGATAGCTTGTTAAAAGTAGAAATATGAAAGTAGTGCTATTTTATTTTTAGTAATTACTTTTAGAAATGTGACAGTAAAGTCAAGCATTTCTTATAAGTAGTCATATATTGTAGAAATTTGCTGAGATTATAAATTGCTAATTTAGCATTTCAGATTCTGGCTAAGAAGCTACATGGTGATGTGACAAATTGCTGCTTTTGTGAGGAAGATTGGCATAGATAACTGAGCAAATGAAGAAGATGAAAGAAGAGTTTCAGTTTAATGTGACTAAAATATTATTTTAGTGCCATTGTTTAGCTGTCTGGGGAAAGATTTGTTTAAATGTTTGAATTTTACTGCTGGTCATCTTTCAGTTTAAACTTTCAAAATTCATAATTATTCAACTGGGTATGAATGTGATTTGAACATTCAGTACCTCTCCAGTGGTTAGAGCACAGGAAAACTCAAGAGGAAAAGAATGGAGGTGAAGGCAGGAAAATAACAGAACAGGCTGACCAAGTGAGTCAGAAAATTAAAGTAACAGATATGATTATATGATTAGAAATGTCAAGGACTGTATACCAGTTGCCTCCATTGCATGATAATTGTGGGTTCGTCGCTGGAAACATTGAAGATGTTCTGGCCGGTCAGTCATTTTGGACGACACCAGCTGCAGAGATTCATTGTGCTGGTTGTAGCCTTTGGGCCTTCTGTGTTCAAACAAAATCATCCCTGGCATCAGAAGAATTGGTTACAATGACTGCCTACAAATCCTAGCACAAAGAATTGTGCCCCAAGTTGATGTCCCGCCGCCTGGTGTTTTCTAGCTGGCTGTAGTAAGATAGGCAGGAAACTGACCCTCGTAGTGTGATAAAACAACATAATGCTCCAAATTGCCTTTTCCCCCTTTGTTGGTATTATAAGTTGTTTTGCTTTATTTTCTGCTCTTTTTTTCTTTCGTGAAGTTTAACAGTTGTATTTTGTCTTTAGTCTTTTGCTTCACATTGAGTCCTGAAATGCATCATAGCAGGCTGCCCAAGTATCTTTTATTATAATGTATTGGCTTGAGAAAAACTTGTATACTTGTATATTCTCAGACATTCATGAAGAACGTTTACCGAGTGATGCAGTGTTCGGGACAGGAGCTAACACAGATGGTCTCAACGATACCTGATGGATGGAAGTTTGAGCAGGTCAGTCATTAGGTCTTAACATTGGTGTTGACTTAAATACATATTAACAACACAAAAGCAGCTGAGGATTTAGACTGCTGGCTGCTCAGTGCAAAGCGATATAGTTCTGACCCAGTTCTGAATACACTCGCATCATTTCTAGTTGAAATTCAATGTTTGATACTTATGTAAGGGAAAAAAAATATGGAGAGGCTGACAGCAGTTATCTCATCACGGAAAGCAGAGCACTTGAAGTCACTAACACACACATACGCTTTAAGTAGATCAGTATCATAACAGACCTTAGAGACCAGGCAAAACTGACATGGATCTTTGACTAGTGGTGTCATCCTTCTGTATGACAGTGCCAGACATCATTTGGCCAGTACCCACAAAGCAGAAGCTGGCTGAATATGGCTGGGAATTCTGCAGCAACCTCCCTCCTCCCCCTCCCCATAAAAAAGTCAGGACCTCTCACTTCACTTTGTGATTTCTGTATCTTTGGCCCACTGAGAAGCAATAAATTTGACTCTGATGATGTCAGTCTTGCTTATGATAGCAGCCTAAAGACTTTCGTGAGCTGGTATCCTGCAGTTGGTGAAATGGTGGCAGAAGATGTGTAGACAATGCCAGGGTCTAGTGACAGGTAAATCTGATACGTTGTCATCGTGAGGTCCTGGCTTGTTTTCATTTGACCGCTTCTTCTGTAATGACCCAACTCTTGAAAACAGCAGAAGTTAAATGTTTGAAAATTTGGTAATCAGTATTTTCTTTATGCTGAACAGGAAACTATGTGGAGTGGATATTTTTCTTGAGTGTTTAATAACCTTATCTCTTTTGTTCCATAGCTGCTCAATATAGGGTCCCACTACAATTATGGAACAGAGGATCATGCAGAGTTCCTGTTTGTTGTGTCTAAAGAGTGTCCTACGTTACTGAATGGATCAAATGAACCTTCTGATAGAGCAAAGGTAGATCAAAATATATTTTATAGTTTTTCCTTTTTAAAAATTTTTTTATTTGTACATATCACATTTGAAAAGGGCATTTAAGTGGTTAGTTGCTTGTCTCTTGTCGTGGAGGTGGATAGTTTAATCCCGGCAGAAGGCATCCTGGTTACCGCAGCTGTAGAAAAGAGTACCTGACTCCTAGAGCTGGGAAACAAAAGGCAGCTGGTGTCATGCTGACTATATCACCCTCTAGAGTCAAGGAAAAAAATGGGCACTAACACCATATCTCATCTATCTCAGTGGCATAGATGAAAGCATAATAATGCGCTGAGTATCATACTGGAAGGGAAAAAAAGTGCATTGACTGCAGTGGTACAGAGGAATGGACAACATGAAGAGATTGGCAGGAAACAGCTTGGTCAGGTGCCATGAGATAACAATAAACAAAGCAGACTGGAGATTCATCACAGTCCATCGTTCTCTTAGGAGATGGCACAGGATGTTGATGGCATTTGTTCCAATGACTTGGCACTTAATCCTTTCAGATTAATAATGGGTAGCTCATTCCACTCTAAGCTTGTTGTAAAAAACTGATACAGAAAATTGAAGAACAGTTAACCATGGAGTTCCATTACTGGTTCAGTAGCAGTTGATATTTTTACCATTGTCCTTAATTTGCACCTCCACATTTCCTGTTTTGGCAATCGGTGACCCATAGCTAGCGTCAGGGCTGGAGAACCACAGCTGTTCAAGACCCTGTCCCACCTCTCTGTTGGCACCCCCCTAGTAACAGGCCTAGCCTGGCTAACAGGGCAGGGATTGTCATAGTCCCCGTGGGGGTGGAGTGCAGAAGAAGTATTGCTGCCGTCAAGGACTGAAAAAAAATAGCTGCCATGACCCATTCCCAAGTCAGCATGATGGTGTGTCTCAACATCTTCACTGCATCAGCTGCAAAAAACCCCAGCTTGCAGTACCATGGAGACTGAAGAAGAGGAAGAATAATTTTGACAAATTTTTGCAAAGTAAAATAAGAAACAAGAGCTGCTTAGAAAATTTGCATAGAGCACCTCCAGAACAGTGAAAGTCAAAAGGGACAGAGTGGCTCATCCGGCGGGGATGAATAATTGAAAAACAGATTGGCTGTGACTGAGACAGAATATGAGAGGTGGTTGACTGGTTATTTGCCTTGCTGGTGGGAGATGATGGTTATGTGTTTCCACTCTAAGCATTTCTAATCAATTTGGCAGCCTTCCACTTCCACCTTTTTTCTCTTGGCCTTCCCCCTTTCTTTTCACCCTGTTTTCTTGTGAGTGCCAGGTTTTTCTAACTTCCGTCTTCCATGAATTTTGATTCATTATTTTAATTATTTTTTTTTTTTCCCCAGTACTTTGCAATTTCTCTCAGAACTTCATTTGTTTTTCTTGGTGCCTGGGGTATTTGTTTTTCTTGCTGCCTGGGGTATTTGTTTTTCTTGGTGCCTGGGGTATTTGTTTTTCTTGCTGCCTGAGGTATTTGTTTTTCTTGCTGCCTGGGGTATTTGTTTCCATCTTTTTCCAAAACCACATCTGTGTTGCTTCCAATTTCTGTTTCTTTCTCTTTTGTTCCATATCCAAATCTCACAGACTAAAAATATAGGAATCTCTTTACAAGTATATATTGCTAATATCTGAGGGGAGATGAGCAGAGATGCAGACATGAATAACTGTACCAGTAACATTCTTTTGAAAGCTCAGAAAGAAGTTTAGATATTTTAGTCATTATTCAGTTATTACTGTTAAATCTTGTTTTTCTTTATTCATTGTCTCTCTCTCTGTCCATCTGTGTGTGTATCTGCCCATCTCTCTCTCTCTCTCTTTCTCTGTATCTGTCTGTCAGATTCCCCCACCCCCCCATAAAAGTTCTCATCCTTTATTGCAAAGTCTAAACCATTGTAACATTATCAAGTGAGTTTTTGAGATGTGTTTCTTGTGAAACATTTCCCATGCAGGTCTTGCAACTGAAGGGTACAAGGATCTGACCAGGCCAAGGAAGGTGATATTTACAGGGTTAACAAAAGAAATCAGAGAGGAACTGAAGCAGGCAGATGTGCACTGTGTAGATCTTCAGTTGTTGGCTACCTCGTCTCCTGATGGTGTCTTCAAAATTGATGGTTATATTCACATAGAAATTTTATTGTAAGGCTGGCTATCTCCAGACTATATCAACAAAACACACAGGCATCTTGGTTATGGATTTTTAAAATTTTAATTGGACTTTATAGATAGAATTGAGTTTCTTCGTAAATAATTTACTCTCATTCTTTATTTCATAAGACCACCGTTGTTAGTTACTACGTTTCTGGTGGTAGGCTAATACCTCATTTCTAGAAACTAATGCTGGTTTTTTTTTCATAAACTTTCGGCAGGTAGCTTAGTCCATTTATACATTAATATATCATGTAACGTGCTGAATTTAAAATAATTGAATTCTCCTGATGTGAAACTAAGAACAGGAAAGGAGAAGTAGTAAACATTCGGACATGTGTTGCTGTTATTTTGGCATGTCTTATAACTGTGAGATAAATAAGCGATTAGAAGTAGCTAATATGTGGTCTTTATAACATAAACCTTGGCTAATATGTGGTCTTCATAATGTGAATCTTGGCTAATGTGTAGTCTTCATAATGTGAATCTTGGCTAATGTGTAGTCTTCATGATGTGAATCTTGGGTATACTTAATTTTTATGGTTCCCTGAGAGTACAGAATTAATGCTTAGGTCATTGTCTGTTGAAGGAAGCCTCAACGTTTTAATGAGCTGTTTATGTTTTGTTTATTGTTCTCAAGGACAGTGCAAGAAATTGATACAAAACAGGAGACAGCACAGTGCTATCAAAAAATGCGGGACCGAAAAGTCATTCGAGATTAACAGGCTCAGTAGCGATAAGACAGTAAATTGTTAAAGATATTCTATGCTGAAGACTCATCAGGAGACTGATTTTGCCAACTCTGGAAATCAAACAAAAAAAGTGGCACAATGAGCTCGGAGTGACAACCCACCAATATTTATGTGCAGCCTCAAATCTCACTAACTGATGCAATCAATCACTAAATGTCTTGTCTCAATGTTATTGACTATCGGTAATCTTCAAATTTTTTTTGTCTTCAATGCTGTTTTTTTTTTTTTTCGGTGATGATTGTTTTGACGATGTGCAGAAGAAATGAAAGAGTGAAAACTATTGTTGATCAAAAGTTCCACTGCAGACCTTGTGGGCAGTTTTATCACATGCTAATTTTTAAAAATTGTTTATTAAAAAAAAAAAGAAAATATATTTTATTCTGTTCAGATTGTCAACTGAATTGTGAACTTGAAGATAAGATGATGAATGATGAGGATACATTTGTGTAATTAACACTGGTAGAACTGCATGTAAATATTGATAGCACAAATTCATCAACAGTGTCCCTGACATACGATTTGCCAATCTTGCGATGGTAGGATTATAACATTATACGAGAGTCATACTGAAAGTCATGAGCAAAATTTTTTTTTAAATCAGAATTTATAGAGAAAACATAAATGTATCACCTTAACTTGCATTCTTTGTACTTCATGTAGAGGTCACATGATGTCACCATCATGTGTCACATGACCATGCCGAGCATAAACAAAATGGCCGGTGCTGAAGTTTCGTTTCGTCAACGTGCTGTTATTGAGTTCCTCGTTAAAAAGGTAATCCCTGCTGCTGAAATTCACCAAAGACTTCAACTTGCGTATGGAGATGCGTGTACGGGTCCTAGCAGTGTTAGGAGGTGGATTAAACATTTCAAAGATGGAAACACGAACATCCAAGATATGCCTCGCAGTGGTTAGCATCGAACTGCCTCCGCTAAACGCAACGTGGAAAGGGTTGATGACATCATTAAAGAAGACAGACGTGTCACAGTATCTGAAATCGCTGTAAATCTTGGAATAGGGCACAATGCAGTACAGGAAATGATTGAAACCCTAGGCTATAGAAAAGTTTGTGCCAGCTGGGTCTCACAGGAGAGAGCTTCCAGAAAGCAGTACGTCTGTGCCGTCGGTCAGCTGGAACAGAGTTCTACCAGGAGGGTATTTTCAAACAGTGGGAAAAATGTGTGCAGAGAAATGGAAATTATGTTGAAAAGTGAATAAAAGGATGCAGATTAAGGTGATATATTTATATTTTCTCTACCTATAAATTCTGATTTAAAAAAAAATTTTACTCACAACTTTCGGTATGACCCTCATAATTTACAAATAAGCATTATGCAGTCATCATGTGAGCCGTTTCCCAGCGCTGAGATTTGGCATCCCCCATCCTGATTTTTGTCTCACACTCATTTTCTGTTCAAAACTTTACCAGGTGTAAAAATGGGAGAAGCTCCCTTGAGAGAAAGCATAGAAGCAGAAAAGGTTTTCTTAACAAAAAAAAGGGGGGGGGGAGACTTTATTAGATGGATGTCTCAAAAAGTTAATGTAAACTCTTTGCCTATGTTCATACCTTTTAATCAAGGCCAGCAAATGTCCTAAGGATTTTCCAGAGACAAACATGAGGAGAGCATTTGATTTATAACACACAAACAGTGCCAGCATGAAGGTGGTGAAACAATATCCTCAATAACACATGACTTCGACTTAACCCATGGACTCTAATAAGCATCACTTGCAGACATTCTCCAGTTTTCAGAATAAGTTTCCTAACAGGAAGTGTCATGTACTCATTTTGGCAGGATCAGGTTACTTTCTTTATCTTGGGAAACGAGCCCAATATCTGCTACAGTATTCCCATGTTCACCACAGTGATGACTGGTGTCCTCTCTGGCACATCCATTCAACCAAGAAATAAGACAGGAGAAATGCCTTTGCAGATTTTCTTAATGCAGCTAAATCTTGAAACATTGACAAGAAATCAGACACTCTGTGGACAGCCAGTTTGACATCACGAGTGATAACTTTCAAATTATAGTCCATGAGAAAAAGAAACATTGCAAAGTGGTGGTACATGATAGAAAAATGAAAGGCAAAAGAGAATTGTGGGAAGAAAAATGACTGAAGTTATTTTAAGAAGTCAAAGCTCAACACAGATATCTTTCTGGTCCTTAAAAAAAAAAAAAAAAGTTTTGGCCCATTTATGCCTGCCAGAGTCTGCAGTAGAACTTGACCGCAATAACAAAGTGTAGAAACCTTGTTACTATTTTTATATGAAATTTCTTATTATGCACATGTTATTTCTCATGAATTTGTATCTGTTGCACCAGAAAGAGTGTAAAAGGTGGTTCCCCTTTTTTTTTAAACATGTTTGTGTGTGTGTGTATGTATTGTGTTAGTATGTATTTAGGAATGGTTCATTCATTACCTCAAATCTTTTATATTGTTTTAACTTTCTATTTGTGTCAGTTCCTGCTATGCTGTTGTGAACTATGGGCAGTTTTGGTTGTTTCGGTCACATTTCATCTCCATTCTCATTTGCTAATAGAAAAAAAAATCATGTAGACCTTATCTGTGCTAGTGTAATAATAATAAAAATGTCACCATCAGACCATCACGCCCTCTTACATGTTCTCCTCACATTATTTGTGCAGTTAGCATGACCTGAAGCAGCATCTGATACAAAGTTTGGAATCAGGGAGTTTAAGACCGTGTACTTAAGTGTGCCAATAAGACTAAGTCAGGTCTGCTTGTTTACAAAATATATTAAAATGTATATAGAGATTTAAGTCATAATTTCATATGCCTTCCTAGCCTTTATTTTTCTTCCTCCTAACTTTTCCATCTTCCCACCCCCACTTGGCGCCAGTTACAAGTTGCTTGACTTTTTTTTTTCCATTTTGTTTATTACTGCAATGATGTAACTCCCACTGTTAAAGCTTCAAGTTGGTAGTTGTCAGACAGTGTTGTTTTTACATTTTACTAAGACTTTCTCTGTTACTAATTTAATGCATTATCTTAGATTTACACACTCAAAGGAAACAAAAAGGCAGTTATAGCAAAATGTAGCTGGAAATTGATTTGTCATTTGCTCGTAAAAGACCTGAATGTTGGCATTCACACCATGCCTCGGATGCTAGAGACAAAAGAGAAGGTGACCAGAGATAACCTGGCAAATAATTATTAAAGCTGAAATGAACAGCATAGGGCATTGTACAGAAAACTGGCTGCAGACTTGGAGAAGTGAAGAGAATTTACTAGTGCCCTACATGTTACACCATGGCATACTTGACAATGATTGCTTCATAGATTGGCACACAAGAATATGGAAATGAATATAGAAATGAAGTAACAGAAAATCTAGAGATAAGACACTGTAGTGTTGGGTCTTGTCAACTTTTTTTCCCTGGCTGTATTATTTTTTGTATGCAGGTCTGTCTTTGAAAACTTCAAACTTACATGTTATTTGTTACTTTTATTTTGATTGCAGGTCTTTCTTGTGTTTCTGTTTTCTCAAGAATTTATTTTTCATTGTTAGTGATGTGATTCTGAAGTTGGCAGCCACTTCAGAAAGTACTTTTTTTTCTTAAAAGCTCAGTATTGTCTTCAAAGCCAGCTCTGGTTTTGTGGCAGTGAAAGAGAAAACAATCAAAAAGTTTGTTTGTTTTAGTTAACATCTTCTGAGCTGTAACAGCAAATACCGTTTAAGTATTGTAAGAATGCTTTTTTTTTTTAAGAAAAAAAATGCATGTTTTTCAGTATTTTCTGTATCATGTAGGCAGTGATTTTCAAAATTTTATGTCTTTTGCCTCCATTTCTCCCAAGCCACATCCTAAGCACCCCCCAAAGCTGTTTTCCCCTGGGATGTTCTAATGTCATCTGCTGCTCCATCTTTCCACTGCCTGCTTTGGGACCTACTGACCTAGAACATTTCAGAAATTATAAGTCTCAGAACCTTTAGGTGACCAAGCACATGGGGGCTTCTGAAAGGGTTTTCCATAAATGCCTGTTTTTCATCAGGTTTCCTCTCTGTTGTTGTTCTCTATGTCTCCTTTGGTCTACCTATATTCCTGTCCCCCTGAGGTGTCCATCTCAGTGCTATTTTTGGTAATATGTAGATCAAATAATAGAAGTTATAACTATTTATATATTCTTCCTGTGGAGTGAAAGTTGGATGCTGTCAGATTCTGAATGAATACCATCCTCTGGTTGTGATGTGTAGGAAAACAAAAAGTGTGTTCCTATGTTTTATATACAGAATTATAGTATAGTGTGTGATGTAGTATCTTTGCGTGTCAAATGCTTTGTTAACCGGCACTTGTGAACTTACTTCCCGTCATTCTTATTGCTTGAACTGACTTCCTTTTGTGAGGAGTGCATGAGGCTGGAAAGCCAAGTGTAATCTGTGGTCCTGTATTATCTGCTATTATAGTGTTCTGTATGAAGTGACTAACCAGGGCTGAGGGTCATGGCATAGATGTGCACTTTGATTGCCAGTTTCTCATCCCAGAGCATAGTTCATGGTAAGGTCCAGGGTTTCCTTTGTCAGGGATAAATTTTAAAAAAAAACAGCCAGCACTCTCTGTAGCAACTGCTTTAGATAAGCAGCCTCAATACATCAACCACAAAGTACCTTCCTCCTCTCCCCGCCAAAAAAAAGACCAAGAAGCAGGTAAATATACCTGTAATGACAGAGACAGTCATGCTATGCCAAACTTTTTTGACTCTATATATTTTTCAACTCTTCCATGGCTGGTACATTTCTGTTGACTCTATCCAAAATTGCTTTCAGTTCTGGAGTCCTCTGTTTTTTATACTGCCTGATTCAAGACTCCTGCTTTAATTGTACATGTATACTAACTCCAAAACCACCCAAAATTGATTCTGAGTCTGTAGAGTCCTTTGTTTTACTTCTATGAAATTAGGCTCCTCCATAACTGAAAACTGTTACCAGCTCCTCAGTCCTGTTACTAACAAATAAAAAAAAAATATACCCAGGTCATGGAAATGAAGTAGAATATTATTATCACAGAATGCAGATCTGTCAGTTTCATAAAGATTCTTATGAACAAGCAGTGGGTTGGGAGGTCCATGCTGTTGTGCTCTGCTGAGAGCAGCTATAAAACTATGCAGAAAGACACATTTGTGTTAGTGAAAGTGTCTTTGATACTAGAGAGTGTCTACTTGTGAGTGAGGTGCATCAGGGTACACTGTAGACACAGATATCCGTGCATTAAAGGAAAAGAACAAAGTTCTTATGAACTCAGCCCCCTACAAACACACACCCACCCAATGAGTGGCTGATTTAACAGCAGGTTTTTTTTTTTTAAGTGAAATGCTATGTTAATGAATAAAACTGTTCCTAGCTTTTTTTTAATTTTTTTTTTTTTTTTTTAAAGGGTTATTGAGAAATATGAAATATAAATTCAAGCAAATTTATTGTGCAGGTTTGTCAGAATACATTTTTTTTAAAGCTGTTTTTCATCATAGAAGACGATTTTGAAGCTGGATGTTTCCGAAGACGATTTTGAAGCTGGATGTTTCTGAATATCATTTTATGTGCAGCATCTTCCTATCTCGGTGGATTCAATCAATATTTGCTTGACATTGTCGGCCACAGTAGCAACAGACAATATGTTACAAGGTCCAAACTCTTGCTTTTTCTTGCTTTAGTTTTTCTTCAATAAATGTGTGCTTGATGGCCAACAGCAATACAGTTATATTATCACCATCGACAACATCTTATTCTGTCCTGTCAGCAGCCACTTCCCCAGCCCAGCAGCAGTGAATGACAGTCGCCATATTTTTTACAACTACCTACATACAGGGATCTCTGAGTTAGAAATATCATCCTGTCACCCCTGTGCTTCCCAAAATGAACTGGGCTCTAACTTTAGATATGCTTTGTTGTGGAGTGAATGGCTTTTCTGATTCATTGTTTTTTTTGCAGTTCAGTGACAGTTACTTCACTTTTGTGAACATAAATGAATAGATGTTCGCTAGTGCTTTTTGTTATTAAATTCTGTTTTATGTGTTAACTTCTCTTTTTAAAAATTTTTTTAAAACCCTAAATTCGTGTTTTGTTTTTATTATTAGAATAAATGTAGCAGTGTAGTAGTTGACTGTCATAGTCAAGTTGGGGGGAGGAATAAAATTTGGCCATGGTCACAGCTGCATATGTGAAAGAGATAATTATGTGCTACAACATTACAAAGGAGAAGCAGATATGTTTGATCTGATGTCAGGGCCTGTGAACTATAACTGACCAAGACCCTGCCTCTCAGCTAATGCTTCTTTTAACCTCGGCCGCACAGCTTCTTGGCACATGGACTCACCTTGAGTTTAGTTTTCTTCCAAAGCAGTTTAAAAACATGCCACCATCTTGATGCATACTAGAAGATGCAAGCTGTAGCAGTTTATCAAGAATTATTGGGATGGGCATTAAATCTGAAGTTGCTAAATGTGATGTCTTTCGGCACGATACAAGACAGTTGGTCAATCGATATACACTTGTCCAATTATATTGTGGGGGAGATCGGTGCACCTACAGACATGTCCTGTGTGTGGTGAAGATAATCTAAACTAACCAACTAATTAGCTTCTTTTAACACACTTAGCCTAGCTTTCAGGGCAGGCTTCGTGGTTCCTATGGTAATGGAGTCTGGCTTTCAGGGCAGGCCTCGTGGTTAATATGGTAATGGAGTTTGGCTTTCAGGGCAGGGCTCACTGTGGTCTCTATGGTGATGGAGTCTGGCTTTCAGGCCAGGGCTCACTGTGGTCTCTATGGTGATGGAGTCTGGCTTTCAGGCCAGGGCTCACTTCTACAGATACATTTGCTTTATCTGTCCACTTGGGTACTGAAGCATAGTAACTCACTCCCTAGTTGAATACAATGTTGCACTGTTTGAACAACTTCACCGCATCAGTGGCTAAAAACATCACGTTAACAGTTCCCTGGAGATGCAATTAAAAAACTCCATAACTGTTACACTTACAGGTTTGCATTTTACAAAATAACCACAAAATATTTACCAAAAAAAGAGTACTGTGAGTGGTTCAGGGTGGCTTTCATGACCTCTCAAGAAATATTTCAAATTAAAAAAAAAAACACCACAGCTCAAATAACCTGTTCATTTTATAATACAGATATTTTATTTATAACTAACAAACATTCAATGTGTAAAAGTGATGTACATTTATAATTAAGAAATAAGTGTTAAGTGGTGTACATATAACTATAGTGCATATGCAAAACTCCACAACAAATTAACTGCATCGTAATTCTCTTCCATGCTTAGCTCTTTCTTAAACCAAAACTCTAAAGCAAGTCAGGCGTGTGGTTTTGTTCTAATGTTGGCAGTTTCATAAATACAAGAAAACAGACATGCATCACTCCCAGGTAAACCTTGGCATCTACGTTTGATTACAAAAAAATGTGTGTGTGTGTCATGGATGTTGTTTAGCAGTAGTACAGTTAAATCACTGACAAAAATCACATTTTAATTAAATCAGGTAAATTATCAATTCATGTCTTATAAATATCATTTTGTAATTATTTCACTGAAACAAAACAGGCAAACAACATTGTTTAAAAGAAATGCTAGCATTCACTTTTAAACAAAAAAAGAGGAGTTACCATGTACATGACAATGGATAGCATAAATGATAAAAAGCACACAAAAATGTAGATATAAAAGATTAATTAAAACACTGAAAGACCATTAGATTCCATTTATATATGAGATGATTTACAACTTTTTTTTCTCTTTTAAATAAAAATAATAATAGCTTAAGATGCTTATTCAAATCTTTGAGGAAAATTTATCACATGAACATATGAGTTAAAGTGTTGAAAACAGTACTATAAATACAGACTGGACAGTGAACATTCTCCTCTGGATATCTTAACTCACAGTTGTTAACATACTAAATCATGACTGTTAACACATTTAAGTCATGGTCACTGACATGAAGTACAAGATACAGGAAAAAAAACTAGAATGTGAACAAACTTATCTTCACCTTCCTTACAGTCGCTCATCTCAAACGTTCACACTGTAGTAGCATTCAAGTATGTATACTCAACACATAACATGCATAACTAAACCAAAAAATGATGATAAATTTACATTTATTGTCACCTAGTATTCTTGAAAGTAAAAACTATGGAGGGCTAACACAAAGTACGTGTGAACCTCCTGACTTTCAGAAAATGTTTTAAAATGTGCTAAGGGCTACGGTCAGAATCAATGTTAGAAACTTGGAAACACTGGAACGGTTTCCTTAAGTAACTGCATGAGGTGAACACTTCATCCTACTACATTCTTCACTGTTCAGAGATCTATCTTGGCCATCCATTGAGCTGTCCATCTGATCCTGTAGTATAACTGAGCACTACTTGCTAGACTACACTAACTGCCGAAGTTCCATCGTTGGTTTCTCCTGTCCAACTAATATCTTGCATTCATCTAATGAAACTTCACTTCTCTTTACTATTGCTGTAGTACTTTGTCCACACATCTTTAATCTGCTTAACCCACTGCTGAGCATCAGGCTGACGACTCTCCAGGTAGTAAGTCCGATTCGGCTGTAAATACAATGTGTTAATCATAAAATTTAGAATCTACTCTTATTTTTAAAAAAAAAAAAAAAGGAACAAATGCAGTGAGGACAAAAAAAAAATGGTCAACATGCTCAAGCTTGTGAAGAAGTAGCAAAAGATTCAATCAATCAATCATGTGCCGTGCTGCGTGGTGTATGCGATCATTTCTCTCCACAATTCCCTGTCTTTAGACTTGATTATGAGATTCGCCAGTGACTTTCTTCCTAGCCACACTGACAGCCCATCCAGTAACTTGTCTGTCTTCCTCTGTCTCTTTTTCCCTCAAATTTTCCAGTTGCTACAATGTGTTCCAGTTTTCTTCTTCTCAGAAAATGTCCTACAAATCTCGCTTGTCTGCCTCTGATCTTTGCTGTAATTTGCCTTTTAACTCCAGCCTCTCTTAAGACTTCTTCATTGGTTTTCTTAGCTGTCCATGGTACCTTCAACATCCTTCTTATGAACCACATTTCCATCGCTTCAATTTCTTGTTGTACTCTCTTATTCATGGACCACGCTTCACATCCATAAAACAAAATTGGCTCAATGAAACATTAAGTACTCGGAATCTTGTTTCTACTGATATGGATCTGTTGCACAAAATGTTTCTCATTTTCTGGAATGCTGACTTGGCTTGAGAACATCTGCTCTTTATTTCATTGTGACATTTCCCATCAGCTGTTATAATCTTCCTAAGTACTTAAATCTATCAACTTGTTTCAGATTTGTGCCATTGATAGTAATGCTACATTTTGGCGGTATTCTTTTCTTTGAGATGACCATCACTTCAGTCTTCTTTTTATTCAGGCTGAGACCTTTACTTTTACTTTCACGAACCACGATGTCCAGAAGAGCCTGTAGCTCCCCTTCACTTTTAGCAATCAGAACTTTGTCGTCTGCATATCTCAAGGTGTTACAGTTGTACCCACTAAATGATATTCCTGGCAAGCTCTCTATATTCCTCATTATGTTTTCACTGTGCAAGGAGAAGAGGTCAGGATGTAGAACACATCCTTGAAGATTAGAAAACTTTAAGATGACTTCATACACGTTTAATGTTTGTATCTGCAGTTCTGTAACTTGGATAACTTTGGACTGTTTTGTGGTTTTTTTTTCTTCTTCTTGAATAGAGCTGCAGAGCTTAACTTCTTTGGTAATTTCACTGAACCGGATGTACGTCTCAGAGCTTCATTGTTGTTGCAGTTGTATAGGATGTTTTTCTCAATGTGAGGTGCGTGAGCACATGCACAATGAGAATTACCAGCCTTAAACTTTGTACACACGTGATTACAGAATCAGATGTGTACACTGTTAAGATAAAATCCCAAATGCTAATATACATTTTTTTTTAAAATGAACAACCCCTGCCAGGTCGTGCCACTGCCATTACAAAGTTCTGGAACAGAATTGCGTTCAAAACGACAAAAACTCTGAGAAATCTGATGCCTAAGAAAGTGACAAACATGAGGAGGGGAAAAAAAAACAGTAAATAAGAGTAACTGACATAAAAATAATCTGTCATTGCAACAACAACAAAAAACACACACAAAAAACTGACAAGAATATGAGCCAAATGCCAAAAAAATTTATTTCCCAGAGCACAGAAAAAAAAAAAAAAGTACTCACTGTGTGAACAAAAAATATTTTGAAGTTCTTGGCTTCTGGTCGCAGAAATTTTGACCTGAAAATAGATATTTTAAGGCTGGCTAGCAATCGTCCATTCCATAGTATTAAATCCTAGTCTCTATCCTTGATTACATGTTTCAACTGTACTAGATTACATGTTTCAACTGTACTAAATGATATGTTTCAACCGTACTTTGTAAATCTTGCAAGATCCCTGCTCTTCTTTTCCTCTTAATCTCCCCAACCCCTACAATGGTTACACACTGATCTAACTCCTTATTTAGATGATGCTGCAGTATCGACAAAAAATTAACACTTTAAAACACTAATAACGTTATATAAGGAATAAAACACTAATAATTTTATATAAGGAATAAAACACTAATAATTTTATATAAGGAATAAAACACTAATAATTTTATATAAGGAATAAAACACTAATAATTTTATATAAGGAATAAAACACTAATAATTTTATATAAGGAATAAAACACTAATAATTTTATATAATGAATAAAACACTAATAATTTTATATAAGGAATAAAACACTAATAATTTTACATAAGGAATAAAACACTAATAATTTTAAGGGTGCTGGCAGGAAATCCCAAACTATATGGCAGAAAAACACATTGTAAACAACCAACGCTTGACGAGAACTGTTATCAAACTAACTCTTGGCCAGATGCTGCGGAAAGCAGCAAAGTATATATAGGGCTGTCCTGAATGCAATGATGCCGGAGTCTGAATTTTGAACCTTGATCTGTACTTTGCAGAGCTGTCACTGACTCTCATTTTGTCAGAGCTCAACAAGTCAATTTAAGTCCGGACTTCGTTCTCATCCCTGGGTTTGCAAGTTTTTGCTGTATCTTTCTATGACAGGAATAATATGACATTTTGTCCTTCAGGACTTCCTGGTAGCTGAGGATTTAAGTGATCAATCCCATGATCATGATTTGGTAATAAACTTGGGAGAAACTCATGAAACAAGACAGAGTGGAGGCTATTATGGCTTTCCTTACTTCACTGGACAGACCCAAGAAAAATATTTCTCTCACTATAAGAAACATAAAGATGTCTACACGGCCATGGTGAAGTATCACAATAGTCGGAAATCATGGACACAGTGTTGATATAATCTTTGCTAGCTTTGGTTTGCTTACTCTGAGAACTGCATCATTTATAATACACTCATCCCATCTCCAATTAGGAATAATAGCTGAGAAGATAACAAAGAAATCTAAAATATCAATGATATGTGACTAATAAAATGTATAATTTCTGAGCATTAATGATAGGCAACATAATTTAACAATAACAAATGATTCTGACAATGGAAGTTCACATACAGATAATGTGGATGTTGTTATAGAGGGTTCTTGCTCTCTGACCCAATCTAATGTATTGGTTCTACAAAGTCATAACACATTGGGGTATAAATAAATATAGTGGACCCTCAAAAGTTAAATGGTTTGAAGCTCAAACAACTTGAAACTCAAACAAAAAAAAATTGGAGGAAATTCCAGTCTGAAATTGGAACAAAAATTCAAAAGTCAAACAAAAATACAGCCACCCAACAGGAACACGGAATCACATGGGCATCTCTCATGACTTCGGTTCAGTAAGCATCTACAACATTTCAATGTGCACTTTCCTAGTGTATTTTTACTGCAACTTCTTTGGATTTTTTTTTAATCGTTATAATTACACATTCGTGATGGGATCAAAGAAAGATACCAGTGCTGAAAACCCTAAGAGGAAGAATGTAATGACCATGATAGAACTGAAAAAGGAACTTACTGCTAACTGGAAAATGATGCATGTGTATTGGAACTGGCAAATGAATATGAGATGGCAAAGTTGACCATATCAACCAAACTAAAGAATGAGGAAGCCATTAAAGCGGCTAATATGGCAAAAGGTGTAAAAATCCTTTATCAGTAAAAGATCCCACGCAGTCTATGAAGTAGAAAAACTTTTCATGGTTTGCATAAATGTAAGGTATTATTATTAATAATTTTACAGTATTAATGTATGATCTAATGCGTATAAGCATTATCATACAGGTTTAAATAACCAATATTTGTACTTAAATGTTTTATAATAGGCAAGTTTTGGAAGTCTGGAATGGATTAATTCAATTTACATTATTTTTCATGTGGAAATTAAACTCGAAAGTCAAACTGCCTCCTGGAGTAGTTTCTGTTTGACTTCTAAGGGTTCACTGTATAAGGACAACAGTCCAAGTATGATATAGTTTTTAGGTATAAATATATACATGGACAACAGCCCAAGCATGATATAGTTTTTGGGTATAAATACACAACTAAATATGTAAATGGACACAAAGCTTAGATTATGCAAATACTAGAAATGTGCAAAGGTTAACATCAAGATGAGGTCAGGAGGAGGGGAGGGAGAAAGAAAGATCCATCCACTGTAAATTATCATTGGATGTGGAGACCCATGACCTTATCTTCACTGCAGTAAAGTTGTGATAGCAATCTATAACAGACAATGTTCAAAATTCTGGTATTCAATATGACTAGATTCATTAGTAGAGGAATACATGCCAGCATATCTAACTACAGGACTGGACTCCCTTTAACAGGAGATGGAAAGTCAACATAAAAGTGTATTTTGGTTAAATGAAGCTTCAACTGCATACACTAGCTAAAGCTCTGACAAGCTCTTACCATGGTATCTCGCCTTTCAGAACTTTATTATGAGCATCTACATAGTAAAGGTGAGGACCTTCAGTCAGCAACAGCATACGCTTCCGGGCGAATAAGCCCTATATGATCAAAAAGAAAAGTGAAAAAACGTCAAGTTCAAAGCACGTTTACCACAATACTTCTACCTCTCTGGAACTTTGGGCTTAACATTCTTTGCAGCCAATGTGGTGAAGATATTGAGGCACAACACTGTGTCAGATCAGGGATGGGTAATGGTGCCTATTTTTTTCAATCCCGAAGTGGAGCTAGAAAACCAAGGATGTGCATTACTTCTTTAGCACACTCAAATGCCACACAGAGTGCGGCGACCTCTACCTCATTAGCCAAGCTAGGACACTAACAAAGAAGTGAGGCAAAGCCTTGGTTGTCTACGGCTTACCGACCCTGAGGTTACCATGTTAGCTATGGGTTGCCGACTTCCAAATCCTCCAGCATAAAATAAATGATACATTTGTTCTGTTTATGTCATCAGTTTCTTTTTTCCTGTCTTTTACGCTTTATTCCTGATGTCTTTTGCCACTCTGCCAAACCAGACAGCATCTTCATTTACACCATTACAAAAGCATCTTCATTTACACCATTACAAAAAACATTACAATTCCAAATCAAAGAAATAAAATACTAATTTGATCTTTTTTAAAAAACCATCAAATGATTTTGCTCTTGACAACAAAATGATGACATGTATCTGCTTCAACAATATAACTGAGTGCATGTGTGTGTGTTAATTTGCTGTGAATCCCATTAACAAGAGAGGAATCTGAAGAACATGTATTTATCTATTAATGCATTTACAGCTATGTATACAGTATACTCTGTGATCTGTGCCAAAAATTCTCCAGTAGGGCAGTTTATTTACAGTGTAAAGAAAGAAAAGGAAGTATAAGAAGAACTAAGAGAACTTAGAGTTAACTACTGGAGAGAGAACCAAGAATAGAGAGAAACGGAGACAGATTACCTGCAGTGATGAACTTAAAGGACAGGAACGCTAGAGGAACTAAGAAAGGCATGTTTATGATACTGCTGGTTACCACACAAAAATCTCAGCCCGAATAACAAAACCAGTCTAGTGACAGGCAATATGAAACTAAAAAATGAATGACATATATACGGGATGACACAATCACTGATGCTGACAGCTGCTGGTTCTCTATTAAAAAAAAACACCTCACCTTCCTCTTGTCCACAAAACCCTGTCTGATGATAAGGTTATCTTGAACAAACTGATGAAACTTATTTTCAAGTCTCTGCTTTCTCAACTTCTCTGCCTTTTCAGCACCTTCAGTCTGACTTAAAACTCGAATCGGCAATTCTTCCAGCTCGGGAAACCTAGAAAATGAAACTAAGTGAAATAAACTGACTGGTAATCTAAACATGCCAATGTGGTGTGATCTTCCTCTAGGAGGTCATTATGAAAATGTACTTTGGTTAAAATCAATATTGTTAGCTGAGCAATGATGAGTTTTACGCTGTAAGAAAAAGAAATCATCATAGCTCAAGCTGACTGTGAAATCAATACTAAGATTCCCTGAAGCATGATATGTTAATTCAGCAAAAACCGGTTATTTAGATGCAGCCCAACACTTGACTCATGGATATACATGTGGGCCCTGCAGATGCCAGTCTCCAGATATTAGCCTGAAGATCTTGGCAGGAGATGCTATGTAAAATAACTCTCTGACACAACATCATTTCCAAAAGAGGGTGCATTACCGTAACTTTCCATCCAGACTAGACCCACAAGGAATTTTTCTCAGCAAATCTATTTGGAAATATATCAATCCTTATCACCTTCCTTGCTTCTAGAACAACATAATACATTTTATATTTCTGCTCATCTAATTTTATCACTTGCCGCATATTTTAGATGCACAACATATATTCCTGCTTCATAAGTTGATCATTTATTTCCATTTCTGAATATATATGATTCATAATAACAAAACAAAAAGAAAAGTTACATAAAAATCACTAAGTTTTATTAGAAAAATTACCACTTATGCTCAATAAATAAAAATTACCACTTATGCTCAATAAATAAAAATTACCACTTATGCTCAATAAATTCTATATTGCAACGTAAGCAATAAAAAAAAATTCCTCAGTATTTTTTCAGCACAGAATAAGCAAAGAACCAAAGCGTGTCTTCAACTCAGACTTACACAGAACTATCAATCCCTTGTCCTGTGATGATCTCTGCAAGTCTCTGCTCATCAAAACCAGCCTGTAAATTCAATAAAATAAAATAAAAAAACATATAAGCCTAAATTCAAATCTAAACATATAAACTACAAAAACATGCACTTAATGATCATTACTAGGACCAGTAAGCTTCTGCTTTCTTCTAAAACATTTCAGCAGGGGAGGGGAGACAGCACTGTAACAGCCAGTGAACATGAGCCAAAGTGACCTACAGCTGATGTGAACCTCAGCCGAAGTGAATCTGAGCTTATATGGATTAGGCGAACTAGAGCTGATGTGAACCAATGATGAAATGAACTAAAGCTGATGTGAACCTTGGGTGATGTAGATCAGATATTAAGTAAGCTAGAACTGAAGTGAATCAAAGATTGGATGAGCTAGAGCTGAAGTGATCCACTGACAGCAGCTCCATCCTAAAATTTAAGAATTATGGAATTAAAGAAACCACCATTGCCAGTTTCATCATCCAAATCAGTACCAGTAGTACACAATCTCAGTCAAGGCAACAAATGTAAAGAACTCAGGTCTGCAGTTACTGGGATCACCATGAGCATTTAACATGCTTTAGTAAATATCTAAAATATCAGCAGAAAGAAGACTGTGTTAAATGTCTAAAATATCAGCAGAAAGAAGACTGTGTTAAATGTCTAAAATATCAGCAGAAAGAATACTGTGTGTCCTTTCTCTGCTACTTCTTCAACTTCATACAAACTTTGTTAACCACTAGTTTTCTGGGGATTTTTTTTTTGGGTGGGGGTGGAAAAGTTTCATTTGTTTCACAAACTTGACATATAATAAGCACACAAAAAAAACCCACAGGAGCACTGATAAAACACAGACCAAATACAGGAGCACTGATAAAACACAGACCAAATACAGGAGCATTGATAAAACACAGACCAAATACAGGAGCACTGATAAAACACAGACCAAATGAACCCAACAACAGCAGGCAGAAACAATGGAGAAAGAACTGATACAAATGCCAAATGCAAACTTAGTTTTAAAAAAATGTCTTTGGCAGCAGTTCAAAAAATGTTTAATAACTAAAACAGTGATGTGTCAGCACAGGTAAACTAAACACACAGAATGAACAACAAAGAGATGAAAAGGTATGATATTAAATATCATATAAACAAGGGGGAAAAAAAAAGAATGAAAACCTGTTGGTGGTGTAATGTTACACTGCTCAAAAACAGATGATGTCAACCCAGACAAGCTCAAAATAAAAGGAAGGGGGGGGGGGTCTTAAAATGGTATAAGTAGGAAGGGTGTCTTAAATGGTATAGGTAGGAAAAGGTGCCGTAAATGGTATAAGTAGGAAGGGTGCCTTATATGGTACAGGTAGGAGAGGGACCTTAAATGCTATAGGTAGGAAAGGGGCCTTTATAAGTAGGAAAGGGGCCGTAAACAGTATAAGTGGGGGGGCCTTAAATAGTATTGGTGGGAGGGCCTTAAATGGTATAGGTAGGAGGGGTTTTTAATGGTATAGATAGGAGGGGGACCTTAAACGGTATAGGTATGAAAGGTGCCTTAAACGGTATAAGTAGGAAGGGTGTCTTAAGTGGTATAGGTAGAAAAGGGTGCATTAAATGGTATAGGTAGGAAAGGGAACTTCAATGGTATAGGTAGGAAAGGGAACTTCAATGGTATAGGCAGGAAAAGGGAACTTCAATGGTATAGGCAGGAAAAGGGGACCTTAAATGGTATAGGTAGGAAGGGGACCTTAAACGGTAGAAGAAGGAAATGGGCCTTAAATGGTATAGGCAGGAAAGGGGACCTTAAATGGTATAAGTAGGAAGGGGGCCTTAAATAGTATAGGTAGGAGGGCAGGAACTTTACATGATATAGAAAGGAGGGGGCCTTAAACAATATAGGTATGAGGGGGGCCTTAAACAGTATAGGTATGACAGAGCCTTAAACAGTATAGGTAAGAGGGGGACCTTAAACAGTATAGGTATGGGGGGGTGCCTTAAACAGTATAGGTATGGGGGGGGCCTTAAACAATATAGGTAAGAGGGGGGCCTTAAACAGTACAGGTATGAGGTGGCCTTAATAGGTATGAGGGGGGCCTTAAACAATACAGGTAAGAGGGGGGCCTTAAACAGTATAGGTATGGGGGACCTAAAACAGTATAGGTATGAGGGGGGCCTTAAACAGTATAGGTATGGGGGGTCTTAAACAGTACAGGTATGGGGGGGGGGGTGGGGCCTTAACTCTTCTCATGCCATAGTCACTATAGTGATAACTTCTGGTTACTGAGTTGCGTGCCATAGTCGTTATAGTGACAATTTATTTGTTTCAATAAAACAACCGGTGTAACATTTAGATTGTACATATTTTGTCTGCGTTTCTGGTGACACTTTTCAAAATGGTGAAAGAGTCCTTAGTTACAAGTGATGCCGAGCAAGAAAAAGGAAGAGAAACATCGAAAATTTTCAATTTTTGATGATGTAGATAGGGGTATGGACATGGTCTGTGACCACCCCACTGCGCTTGAATGTATCCCAAGTAGATCTAGACATATCAGACAACTGGAGAAGTAGTTAGGAGGTTATTTCAGACATTAATTTAGCGAGAATGCAACACAGAATCACAGTACAAGATTGACAAGTAGATCTAGACATCTCAGATAGTAAGTAGTGCATATCTAGACCTAGCCGATAGTGAGCTGGGCACAATCATTGTCTAAAAACATCACATTACTTCTTTTTTTTCCGAAAAAACTCTGCATTTATGAAATCTTCATACATTTTGTTATACTTTGAAACATAATAAGTACACAGAAGTGCATGGAAATACTGTTTTCCATTCCATTTTACAACTATACCCCCTAACATATCAAAACCTGTGGTTTTTGTGTGGCACGGACAGGAACGTCTGCGTTTTTTTTCTGGGCCCGGGAAGAGTTAAACAGTACAGGTATGAGGGGGCCTTAAACAGTATAGGTATGGGGGGGGCCTTAAACAGTATAGGTATGAGAGGGGGGCCTTAAACAGTATAGGTATGGGGGGGGCCTTAAACAGTATAGGTATGAGGAGGGGCCTGAAACAGTATAGGTATGGGGGGCCTTAAACAATATAGGTATGGGGGGGGGCCTTAAACAGTATAGGTATGGGGGGCCTTAAACAGTATAGGTATGGGGGCCTTAAACAGTATAGGTATGAGGGGCCTTAAACAGTATAGGTATGGGGGGGCCTGAAACAGTATAGGTATGGGGGGGGGGTCTTAAACAGTATAGGTATTGGGTGGGGGCCTTAAACAGTATAGGTATGAGGGGGGGGTCTGAAAAGTATAGGTATGTGGGGTCTTAAACAGTACAGGTATGAGGGGTCCTGTACTAAGTTTAGCCTAGAGACTTAGTTGTAACTACAGGCAAGAAATATGAAAGATATTTCAAGGAGCAAGGTATAAAATGACACTATAAGAGCTCTTTATCACTATGTAAACAGACGGTAACAGGTAGGTCACTTATTTTCAACTATCTAAATATGAGGTTAAAAAAAAAAGGAGGTCACCTTCTTTTGCACTATATATTTTTAAGAAAATGAGAATATAAAGAGAAACATGATAGTGAATATAAATGTGTGTTATTACAATGATATCATCAGAAAAAACATACCATCTTCTCTTCTTTGTAAGGTCCCAGAAAAAAATGCTTTTATCCTTATTATCTTCTTTTATCACACACAAACACACACACAAAATATAGAACATTCTTGCCCAAGTTGTTTCTATAACTAGAAAATACAAGGTAAGCTTTCAATATCTGCTCAGGTCATGGTCTCCAACCTGCAGGTTTGTGGCTTTCAACATCTGCTCAGGTCATGGTCTCCAACCTGTAGGTTTCTGGCTTTCAACATCTTCTCAGGTCATGGTCTCCAACCTGTAGGTTTGTGGCTTTCAACATCTGCTCAGGTCATGGTCTCCAACCTGTAGGTTTCTGGCTTTCAACATCTGCTCAGGTCATGGTCTCCAAATCCAATAATAATTCACATGTGGCCTTCCCCCTCCCCCCCCCCCCCACACACCTTAAAAACCTTCATACATTTCTAGTAGCTGCATAATTTACACTTTCTATGGGAATTCACATGACCTGACTCTTGAAAAGGAAGAAGTTAGTTGGCCTTCACTTCAGACAATTAAAAACAAGAAGATGAACAAAGAATTTTGAAAGGTGTATCAAATTATGTAAGATGCACATAATTAGCAAATCATATGCTGGATTAAAAATAATACATCAATGGGTTTTCATAAAATAAAAGGAGGTTTTATAAACTTTTTTTTTATAAAAATACAAATTCAACATGGGACAATACCCATAAATAACAGAACTGCTTTAACAGTTTTAAAATGCAACAGGTAAGAAAATGAATTAATGAAAGTCATATACCAAATACTAACTGAGGGTAAACAGAAACACAAGAAAATGAAATTTAAAAAACAAATTTTTTAAATAAAACATGATTTTTTTTTAAAAATTAAAAAAAAAGGGAAAAAAAATAAAGCAAGACGGATAAAACACAGAGTTATTTTCTGAGCACTGAGTTTAATTTCTTCAGATGTTACGTGAAAGGCTTAATTTATCTGAAAACAGGCAATGTTTGCATTCTTAACTCTTTCCGTGCGGGAGGAAGAAACACGGACGTGTCGTTCCGTGCGGGAGTAAAACGCGGGTCTTGTTTGTAAGGGGGTCTAGTTGTAAAATGGGATGGAAAACAGTATTTCCATTTCTTCCGTATACGTAATATGTGTCAAAGTGTAGCTAAATGAATGAAAATTTCAGAAATGCAGAGTTTTTTAGGAAAAAAGAAGTAATGTGATGTTTTTAGACACTGATTGTGGCCAGCTCACCATCGGCTAGGTCTAGATTTGCGCTTCTTACCCCTATTTACTATCTAAGATGTGTAGATCTACTTATTGATCTCGTATTGTGACTCCGTATGGCATTTTCGCTTACTGAATGTCTGAAATAACCTCCTAACTACTCCTAACTACTTCTCCAGTCGTCTAAATATGTCTAAATCTACTTAGAAAACATTCAAGAGCAGCGGCGTGGCCATAGGCTATGTCCATACCCCTATCTACATCGTCAAAAATTGAAAAATTTCCATGCTTCGCGTCCTTGTTCCCACTCGGCATTGCTCGTAACTAGGCACGCATTCTCCATTTTGAAAGTGTCACCGGAATCGCGGACGAAATCCGTACAATATAAATGTTACACCGCTTGTTTTAATGGAACAATGATTGTCAAATTTTCGACCATACGGTAGCTTGGGACCACCGGAAGTGTCGAAAATTCGACCATACGCATGGAAAGAGTTAAACAAAAGCGTCCAAACCAGCCTTAGCACGCATAACATTAGAGAGCCCTCAGCAGAGATAGAAAGAAACAAATGTGCCTTCATTCAAACATAAACCACTAAGACCACAACCATATATAAATTGAAGGCCACCAAAACTTCACTATGAATGTGCCAAAACTGCCCAGAGTTCTGAAAACATCTGAAAAACCTGCTGTCTGCAAAGACTTAAGACTCAAACGTGGTTCTATGAACAGCGCATGACTGAAAAACTGAGAAATTTGCTGATGCTGCCCATCTTTTTGTCTAGAAGAGACATAAGGAACTGAATGTAGATGAAAATCAACCCCATGAACAACATTTCAATCAAACCCTAAATATCATAGATCCTTGAAAGTGGATGGAGGGGGGGGGGCACTCTGATACCAAATAACAGTATTTTAAATCTCAAAACCCCACCAAAGACTGTCCTCTTCTTATAAACCCAATATAATAAACTCCTGATCAACTCTGATGCAGATCTACTATGCTGGCACTCATGCTATCAGTCCAAAAGAGCTTGGATCCCATTACAGGATTTTTCTAAATAGTAAAACTTTACTCATTATGCTTTGTGCAAGACTCTGAAGATGATGATAAAGTTAAACAGGTGGGACACACAGAACACAGAAAAAAAAAATTATGACTATGCCTGGTGTGGAATACAACAAAAAAAAAAAATACTCAGAAGAAAAACACAGAATATAATGAACACAATATAAACAAGGTCACATGCCTCTAACAAAGACATGGAAATAATATTTGAAGGCCAGCATATAATGGCCTAAATAGCAAAACCTGAACACAAAGCTGACAAATGCTGCCCATGCTCAGTCTATATAAGATCATCTAAGTGAAAGCCCACCCTTTGCTCCTGGCCCCAAAACTCAGGATTGTTATCCGTGGCCGGCAGATACGGCATCAATTTTGGAGCAACATCTTGAGGAAGGCTTTCCCAGTTGATGTCCTCAAAGAAAATGTGATCTTTCAGGGCTTTCATGCCTTCAGGTTTTCCCATGCCAAGACGTGCTTGTGGATCCAGCACCTGAGAAAAGCATATTGACAAGCTGAAACATTATATACACTTGTAAAACTATACAGGCCCACTTTATATTATATATATCTCTCTCTCTCTCTATGAAGCTTAAATGCCCAGGGCACATGGGGCTTCCACAAGGGTTTTCCACAAATGCCTGTCCTTCGCCTTTTTTTCTGCTCTTGCCCAGGTGAGCCCTCTATTGCTCAACATCCTTTCTGTTGTTCTTCTCCATGTCTCTTTTGGTCTACCCTTACTTCTGTTCCCCTGTGGTGTCCATCTTAGTGCTGTTTTTGGTAGTGAGTTGTCAGTCATTTGGAGCACATGTCCCAACCATCGCCAGCATCTTTCCTCAATAATTGTTGTCAGTGGCTTCATCTGCATTTCTGCCAATAAGATGTTATTTCTTATGGTGTCTGGCCAAAATATTTTTCTAATTCTTCGTAAACATTTAGTCTGGAAAGAATTCAACTTGTTTTCTATGGTTTTGGTGATTTTCCAGCATTCACTTCCATAGAGTAGTACATTTAGAACATTACTCTTAAATATCCTGATTTTCATTATATTATATATACACAGGAAAATCACCTAATTTAGAAAAAGAAATGAATAACTTAGTTTCATCACTAAAAACCTATTATTTTTAAACTCTCTATCTTTTCTTCAATGACAAACAATAAATCCGTGATAAATGAAAAATTCAAAATAGCAGTAACAAACAGGTTTCAGTGCTGATAGAAATAATACAATCCTCAAAGAGAAGAAAAAAAAAAGAATACAATCACTGATTGAACTTTTGAAGTAGTTTTTTTTTGGCATATTTTCTAGATGTTTTAAAACTGAATAAAGCAAAAAAAAATGTGTATAGCTTTATACTGGTCACAACTGTTATATTTTTACACATCAGTTTTTATACACAAGAAACTGTCACTGAATCAGGCATTCAAATTTCCAAAGCGCAGCCAGATGTTTCATAAACAATTTATAAGATTACTTCAAACTCTATGTTTGTTACCAGTAGTTGCTGTACTACATTCAAACACCACATCTTACCAGCAGGTTCTGTACTACATTCAAACACCATATCTTACCAGCTGACTCAGTACTACATTCAAACACATCTTACTAGTAGCTTCTATACTACATTCAAACACATCTTACCAGTAGCTTCTGTACTAAACACATCTTACCAGTAGCTTCTGTAACTAAACACATCTTACCAGTAGCTTCTGTATTACATTCAAACACATCTTACCAGCAGCATATGTACTACATTTAAACACCACATCTTACCAGCAGCTTCTGTACTAAATCTTTGGCCTGAGGATGAAACCCACTTGGAAAATCATAGTCTGCTTTTACAATTTTTTGGAAAGTCTGGTATTCATTTCTGTAGCACAAGAGAGAGCACATAAACGTTACTTTACAATTATCTTTCTGAATCACAAGCCATAATATTTAACATCAGAATATAGCTTTTAAATTATCATGTTTAACTCCTTCATAACCTAATTTTCTTATGCCCTTTTTCTCTAATGATTCTTATTTACACAATAATTATTTACATACAACTAAATATTTATAGTTATAGTTATTTACACTTCAGCTTTTCTCACATGAAACTCGACACCCACACTTTAACAAATGAAAAAAGTCTACAAGAATGTGCACAGTCTAAAAAAGAATAAATAGAAAAAAGTCTACAAGAATGTGCAGTCTAAAAAAGAATAAACAGAAAAAAGGCTACGAGGTTGTGTACAGTATAAAAGAATAAAACAGAAAAAAGTCTACAAGGATGTGCACAGTATAAAAAAGAATAAACAGAAAAAAGTCTACAAGGATGTGCACAGTCTAAAAAGGAATAAATAGAAAAAAGTCTACAAGGATGTGCACAGTCTAAAAAAGAATAAATAGAAAAAAGTCTACAAGGATGTGCACAGTCTAAAAAAGAATAAAACAGAAAAAACTCTACAAGGATGTGCACAGTCTAAAAAAGAATAAAACAGAAAAAAAGTCTACAAGGATGTGCACAGTATAAAAAATAATAAATATTAAAAAAGTCTATCAGGATGTGTACAGTATAGAAGAATAAATAAGACATCTAAAACTTCATTTTAACAGAAACAATGTGTTTTCAAAATACAATGTAAACACTTTTCAACAGAAAAAGATGAACACTGACTTCGCTCTCACACAAGCGCACAGCGTAAACCTTTTATTTTCATTAAGAAACCGAGTCAGAAATATAGATAACCCACACAAGACATTTCATTAACCCTTTGAAGACCTAGTTTATACTTTTTCTTCTATACTTTTTTTCCTCAAAAAATGTTAACCCTTTGAGATTTTTGTACACTGGCCTTCCATTTTACTATGTTGCAAGGCTTCATAAATTTTTTATATAAGTTTACATGTAAAAAACTTGAAGAGGAAAGAAAAAAAATTCTTTTAATGGGCCTAACCCACAAAACAAACTACTGTGACCTGGCCTTGAAAAGTGTAAATAACCCAGACAACAAATACTGTACATGGTGCTCTTACCCAGATCTGAATGGCAAAGACCCAGACAGACACTGGTAAATTATACAGCCTAGAGCCCACAGATCAGACCTGATGATAGAAGTAAAACTGAAATGTAATTACAGCATGCAACTGTACAGCCATGGAGTTATTTATCTGCCTACTGCACAGTTCTGCAAGTCACTTATTTGTCAACTGCAGAGTCATGGCTCAAGTCATAAAACTAAACACAAACAAGCATCTTGAGTGACCTGATGAACATGCTAATTCAGGCTGACTCTCTAATCCAACACTGGCTCGAATCACTGCAGATGTCACAGACCCATTGTCTGATTTTCATTTTGATATCAAGTATGTGTAGGGAATATGAAAGAACAGATCAGCTGGCTGACTCAGTTGTCATGAAGGAAGGGCAGGCAACACATCAAGTAGACATCATCAGTGCTATAAAAGAAGACGGTTGACCTTTACTGACCAAGAATGAAAGATTGGGGGAATGGGCTGACAAAAAAAGAAAGCCTAATCAAGAGCTCCAGGTGGATGGTCAACCAAAAAAAACCTGGTATAATCAGTTACTATACACAAACAGATATAATGAAGAGGAGATGAGACCACTTATGGATGCGTCCGGTGTGCATGGATGATGGTCCTTCCTAATATAACTAACATTAGTTACATAATCACTTATTTGTCAATTTTACTGCCAGACAGTCACTCATTTTTCAGTTTTACAGTCACAGCTTTACAGTCACAGTCACTAGTTTACTGCATGCTCTCTTATATGATACTATGCAATAACAGTAATAGATTCATTCACCACTTTGCTTAACACTAATAGTTGGTGATTCACTGAACAATTACTGAGTTACCTCTAGGTTTACTGGCCCACTATAGCAATGCCCATGAAAAACACATGTTACTTCAGCTTTAAAATTCATGGTCTCTCATGTTTACTGTCACATCATACCATACTAGAAAATTCTCACAGCTCTTTATCGTATTATGATAGGAGCAATGACAGCTGTGCTACAATGATATCACAGTTATCAGAGCTGGCATAGGAGAATTGGCCAAGACCTCACTCCAGCTTTCTGCTGGTGCTTCTAGTAACAGTCCTAACCTAGTCAATGGGCAATGGGCTTGCAGTGGATCTCATGGGTCATGGAATCTGCTGAGAAACTTGGTTCTTTTAAGCCTAGTCTGGTCCTTCAAGCAAGCCACCATAACCCACTTCAGATTAGACATGATGCCTGTGTTGCAATAACAACATGGTATCAGCATCTAAGGACCATGCAGCTCACAATTCCAAGAAATAATAACAACAATCTCACCAAGCTCCGTCACAATAAAAAAAACTGGAGTAAAAACCTTCTATCTGACAAAGTCCAGTGACTTTTAGTTTTTACAATTTTCAAGGTTTGACATTTATTTTATTGCTTCACATTCCTTGTCTGAGTAAAAAAAGTATTCAGATAAATTAATCCACAATACAAATGTAAAAGTATCACCGACTACTGCTGAAGTAATGAAATCTTCCTACCCATAATTAGCTGGGTTGTTGTTAAGAACCTCTGGCGACACATATTCTGCAGTTCCAACAAATGAGTTTTTTCTCTTTGCCTCAACTACATTTTCAGCATTGCCTGGTATAGGGTAGCAAGAAAGTGGATTTTACACTCTAAAACATGATCCAGGTATACAAAATATTTCAACTACTATCAAAATATATAAGGTGTGGAAATGGCATCTATTTTGCAGTCATGAGTGATAAACTACAGCAGAACAACACCCTATCACACATCCTCAGAATTCTCCCTGTAGACAACTTCTGTCATAACAGACTGATGAACAATCATCATCCCTGCCATAAGAGGCACTTGGTATTGCAGCTACTGAAATTCATATTCCATTTTCTTCTGTACACTCAAGGGCATGAAAATCTCTGTGGTTTATGAAATGTTTTTTTTTAAATGGCCATGATAATCTGTTTTCATCTCTGTATGTTTTATGAAATAAAAAAATGGCCATGACAATCAGCTTCATCAACTATGATCTTCTACTTCTTCATCAGAGAGGCAAAGAGGCAAGATACTCAGTCTTACAGCTCTCAGAACAAAACAAAATAAATATTATAACATCATACATAATGTTTTAGTTATTTGTGTTCTGGGCTACCAGTTTAAAACAAAAATCTTTTTCCCTCACTTCAGGAGATTTCTCTCTTTTTTAAAAAAAATTAAACAAACAAAAATGGCACTGGTATACACAACCAGCTGCTAAATCGGTAACACAAACCATTTGAATCCTGGGACAAAATCTTTGACGTTCCAAAGTCTGTTATTTTGATGTGCATGTCTTCGCTCAGGAGAATATTTTCTGGCTTCAAATCCCTGTAAGTTTTATAAGATTCTAAAATGAACACTGTTAGATTTTACTAAAATAATTCATGAATAAGGTTAAACCACAATTAAACAGCTATAAACATAAAAAGCTTACACATTTTAGATCATTGTCAAACGCTATGTATGAAGAATATATCTGAAGTGTTCACTGCTGCTAAATTTTGCAGATTCTTACAAAATTAAACTTGGTATAAGAACTGGTTACAATAAAAATACAACAATAACCACATGACAATTTTTTTTGTTGAGAAATTCCAGTTATCTAAAAAACAACTCTTTCATCCAGTCAGTTTAAACTGAAAACCTGGCATCATGTACTCACATAAATAAGCATTTGATAAAATTTTACATCTTAAATCCGTCCTGTGCTGTTAAATGCCACATAGGGCTCAAGTGGTAGTTTGCCAAGTTTTCCTGTTTTCAGCGAATTTTTCAACCTCATCTAGGGAATTTATACCTACTAATTTGACATCTCTTACCAATGCTCTCTTTAGAGTATCATGTGGTAGACCTCTTTTTCTCTGGCCTGTTGTGTTCCACTTGATAGCTTGTTTTGGGATTCTCTGCCTGTTTTTGCTCATCACTTGACTGACATAATGTCCATTTCCTTTTTTCTGATTACCCTTAAGACAGGTTTTGTTCACTCATCTGTCTTATCTCTGCATTCTTCTTGAATTCGTTTCACTTTATATCAAGTATTTTCCTTAGGCATTTGTTTTCAAAAGAGTCTAATTTCTTGTCCATTTCTTTAGTTATTTTCCAGCTTTTGCATGCATAAATGAGGGTGGATATTACATTTGAAATGAATAGTCTTAGCTTGGCTTTTGTGCTTTTAACTTTTGAGTGCCATATGTTCTCAAGATTCTTGAAGGTTTTATGCTGTTTTAGTAATTCTAATTCCAACTTCCTTTCTGGTGTCACTATCCTGTTCTATGTAGCTGATGAGGTATGCAGATTGGTGTACTATTTCAACAGCTGTTCCTTCTACGTATATTTTTCCCTCTTGATTAATGGGAAGTTTCATTATTTTTGTTTCTTCCTTGTTAATTTCAAGTCCTATTTTGCTAATCAGTGAAGGCAGGGTATCTGTTTTTTCCTGCATCGAATTTACGATGTCACTGACATGAGTTGTCAAATCTGGTTTGATAAAATCAGTCGCCATTAATACACATCCTTCCTTCTCAGAGTACCTGTGTATGATACCTAGTCCATGCAGGTATTCCAAAGCCAAGACAATCTCTGCCGAGTAAAACTTTGTACAAGGAACATCGAAAGCTGACAGTTTCCGAAGATACCCAAGAAGCTCTCCATTACGTGCATATGTCAAAACATAGTCTGTGATGCTGTTAAGGGTCTTTCAATATGACAAACGGATGTTTAATGCACTGACCACAATTTCTTCACCCATTTCTAAAATATCAAGACTGATTTTCTTGTGATTTACTGATTTACAGTTCTACAGCATGTAGATTTAATATCAGAAATTTTATTTCTGGCTACACCACTTTAAAAAATCCAATTTTAAAAAATATATTATTTGTGATTTTTGTGCTGCAACACAGAGTCTTACAGAGACAATATACATAATTCTAACTACAGAGTAAGAAGAAAACAATGGATGAAAAAACTGGAGTAAAGTATCAGCAAACTTTAATGACCACAACACAGATATCATAGATTCAATAACTTCAAACAGTGTTAAAAAGACTAGGAATAAATTACTTGCCACTATTATTTCATTCACAAAAAAAAAGGATACACAACCTCTCTGTGTCCTGAAAGGTGTAAGCCAGTTTTATGAAAAACGGATGATCTAGTTTCATAAGAACTTCTTTCTCCCTCATAACAAAATGAGTTTTGCGTTCACGAATGAGATGTTTTTTATCACAGACCTTAACTAAAGAAAACAGCACATTGTAAATTACATGTAAAAATGAAATTGAAAAACCTGTTTTCATAATATGTTAATGTATGCCTCTATCCATGTATGTCCAATGACGTACATACATTCCCCTTATAAAAACAAAACTAAAATGAAAAAAATTTCAAACACAAACAGTCACACACAAAAAAAAAATAATGGAAAGACAGGATAAAATGACTGATGACATGTTTATGATGTACTACATCCTGAATTTTCCTTAAAAGCCCCAAAGAAACAAGACTTATGATGGTTTCTGATACAAATAACACAGTATATGACACATTGTTATTGATCCACATGCTAGGGAGCTGAATGCTATGCTTTTCTGTTTTTTAAATGACATCAGTTGACTGTCATGGTTCTCTGAGCTCACATATATCAAACAAAGATCTCATGGTAACTACAATCCTAGACTTTTCAGTCAGAGCCCTGCCACAAGATCGTTGAACAACTTGTTTCTAGTGAGGGGATTTCAAGCTGGTAAAGTCACATCTAGTTCCAATAAGTTCACCAGCCTTCAGCTAGACCTGGCTCCCCTGTTCGCAATGTTATTTAAATCACTATCCCTGTACTCTGGGCAAGTACTGCTCCAGTCTTTTCTCTACCAGAGTACAGCAATTAATGACACCCATGAATGTGAAATATAGGAACCCATCACAGTGGCTACAGTGTGACATATACAATATAAAGTAATTTGTATGATATTGTATATATATATATATATATATGGGTGCCCTAGTTGCAATGAAGATAATGCATTCATCTCTCATGGCAATGTCAATGGTTTGAATCCTGCTGGAAGTATCCCAGTTACCCAGCAGTAGAAACTGGCACCTAGCTACTTCTGAAGCTGTGGAAGGAAAAGTGGCCAAGTCATAATGTTGACCACATCATCCTCTAGCGTGCTGACAGGTCAAGGAAAACAAGGGTACTAATATCAAAACCTCTATGTGCAGGTAATCCTGTCAGGCCTTAGAGGCACATAGGGGATATGGTCTTAGTGCCTATATTTTCCTTGACCTGTCAGCACACTAGAGGGTGATATGGTCAGTATCATTGCCTGGCCACCTTTCCTTCTCCAACTCCAGAAGTCAGGTACCCATTTCTACAGCTGGGTGCTGGGGTGCCTCCAGCTGGATTTGAACCCCCGACCTTCGCCATGAGAGACCAGTGCACTAACCACTTGGCCACTCAGACACCCTGGGTTACCTTTATTTTCCTATATTTTTTAAAAAGTGTAAATATAATATGACAAACATATTATAATTATTTCCTGCGTTGCATTAACAATATATTAACTATATATGATATGAACAAAACACCAACATGTATAAAATTCAAAATTTCAATGCAAAAAAAGAATCTTTATCTCACACCATCATACTCTGTGTAAATCTATAATCAACAATGACAATACAACTTATTTATGATATGCTGCATACTTGGATGTAAAGACAGTCAGGTTTGGTGATTAGCCCTCGATAGCTGACATGCTATCATTAACGTTGGTGAACCACAGCCAACCAACACCCTGTCTCATCTCTCCACTCATGACCCCAATAGCCTAGCCTGGCTAACAGGGCAGAGATCGTCAACAGTCCCCATGGTGGTGGAGTCTGTTAAAGAAGTACTGCACGCCACCTGCTATTTATCTCCACCCAAGGACAGAAAAATCAGTTGCTGTAACCTGTTCCCAATCTGACATGATGCTGTGCCTAACAACTTCACTGCACTGGCTGCAAAGAACACCAGCTCGCAGGTCCAGGGAGATAAGAGAAGAAATACTACTTACTTGCAAATTCCCTCTGAGTGCTAACTTCTTTGGCAAGATATACCTGACCATAGACAAGAAAAAAGAAATATCAGCTCAAGACAAATTCCAGAATTCCTTATATGCAAATATTATAAATAACGAGTATAAAATAACTTGTAGTAAATGAAAGGCACTGACGTGAAATCCTCAAGGAAATAGAAAACGAGGAAGACCTAGACTTACTTGGAGAAGAGAAATTATGACAGTGCTCAGAGACAGGGGATATACATGGATGGAACCAGAGAATAATTCCAAGAACAAGGATGACTGGAGAGCCTTTATCCGTGGCCTATGCTCTCAAGGGAGTGAAAGGCAATGATGATGATGATGAAGTGGAAGTAGAAATGGCACTTAAAGACTTATTCTGACTTGGCAGTCTCTGACAGGCACAATGTAAATATGACAAGCACAATGTAGATAAATTTATGAGGTGATCTGGAAGCTTCACTTCATTTCCATTTCCTCCTACAAAAGATAAAGTAATGGTAAAGGTAATCCTCTCATGCCTTAGAGGCACATAGGGATATGGTGTTAGTGCCCATATTTTCCTTGACCTGTCAGCACACTAGAGGGTGATATGGTCAGTATCACACCTGGCTGCCTTTTCCTTCTACAGCAGTATTTTAATTTTTTTTTTTCCATTCACCAGTGAGAACTGAAGTGCCATCTTAAATTAATGATGTTGCTCATTATATGAATATTTGTAAATAACAAACAATTTGTGAAGTTAACAAACTGACAGCCAAGAGTACTTTGTGCTCTGGTGTGCCTGTATTGCTGTATTGTTATGCATATAATACACAAGTATACACTGTTTTTAGAAACTCCTGTGTGTTTATATGCTTATGTGGACTATACATGAACTTTTCGACAAAGAGTAGAGGTTTATGAGTAAAATATAAACAGCAGTCTGGCCTATGGCCTTTCAACAAAGAAAAGAGTTTACACAGAAAACAAGACTAAGTAGGAAAAGAAATTTTAAACATTTGACTTACCTAATATTGAAAATAGATGAAGGACATGTAGGGAAATTTAGCATAGGACATAGAAATGAGGCAGGTGGGGGAAAGAGTTTTACATGGAAAATGAGCTAATGACTGATAACACACTTTTTAAACAACATCCAAGTAGACTTTACACATGAACGTCACCTGATGGGAAAACCAAGAATCAAATAGATTATATTTTAGTGCAAAAGAAGGTGGAGATCAAGTATAACATCACCAAAAACTTTACCAGGTGCTGACTGTGACACGGACCATGAGTTATTAATAGCAAACATGAAGATAAAGATAAAAAAGACAGTTACGGGATCAAGACCACTCCACTTTGATCTTACAAAAATACCAGAACAATACAGTATAGAAATGAAGAACCATTTTGAAATCATGATGGATGTACAGGAGGAGATGACACCAGATGAATTGGCTATGCAGGCCAGAGATATCTTAATAACAACAGCTAAAGACATAGTTCCAGCAAAGAAAACATAAAAGAATGGATGGATTACAGCAGGCACACTAGAACTGATAAAACAACGTTGAGAAATGATGATGCAATGGAAAGTGACAAACAACAACAAAGAGGAATATAAATCTTTAACAAAAGAAATATGAAGAAACATAAGAAAAGACAAAAAACAACATATACAAGATTGTTGTGAAAGAATAGAAGGACATCAGAAGTGTGGAAGAGATAGTGAAATGTTTAAAGAAATGAAGACATTGACGAGAAATGTCACAGCTAAGCTAAATGTAATTTGTGATGAGATGGGGAATACCTTGACAGAGACAGAGGAAATTCTAGAAAGATGGAAGGAATATTGCAGAGGAATGTATGAAACAACTGACTGTGAATGCAGAAATTAACAGAATTATTATTGGAGGAGAAAGAACTCAAACCAACAACAAAAGAAGTTTTATGGGCAATAAAAAATCTGAAAAATGGTAAATCACCAGGATGTGATGAGATAACAGCTGAACTTATTAAAGCAGGAGGAAAAGAATGTGCAACAATCTATCATGATGGCATTCAGGCATTTGGCCAAAAGAATGGAAAAGAACTGTATTCATACTGCCAAAAAAGGGTAACCTGAAATTATGCACAAACTACAGAACTGTTGCCCTGATTAGTCATGCCAGTAAAATTCTGTTAAAAATCATAATGGGTAGACTTTGGAAGAAAATAGATGAAGTTAATATGGTCCAAGCCAGTTTTAGGCAAGAAAGAGGATCAAGAGATCATATATTCAATATAAGATTAATAATAGAGAAATGCAGAGAATTTAATGTGAATCTATATTTATCCTTTACAGACTACTCAAAGGCATTTGATTGTGTACAACACCAGATGTAGACAAAGAATATTACGGTGCCATAACAATTGGAGGTTATGAAATACCAGAGATTTGATATGCTGATGACACAGTATTACTGTCCACAACACAAAAAATAACTGAAAAACTAATTATGTCAGTCTGTAAGAATGGTGAAGAGCAAAACCTCTATCTTAACGCGAAGAAAACTGAATTGATGACAACTGACAAAACAAACAAGGCAGCTGATATATGTATCAATGAGGAAAAACTGGAAGAAGTGGAGAGTTTTGAATATCTTGGATCACTACTAACTAATAGAGATACAATGATGGAAATTAAAAGGAGGACATCTATCGCTCTTCAAAAAGTAAAACAACTAAAGAATCTGTGGAGAAGAACAGACAGAACCATAAAAATAACATTTTTGAAGGCCTGCATCTTTCCCATCACAACATGTGCCTGTGAGACCTGGACACTTAACAAAACAGCTGAGAAGCATGTGAATGTAAATGCTACAGAAGAGTTCTTCAAATATCATGAACACAAAAATATCCATACTACAAGAACTTAATAATGAAGAAGGCTGGCTAGTAAAGAGAAAACTTAAATATTTTGGACACATTAAATGTCATGATAATTTAGAGAAGACCGTCTTGGAAGGGTACATAATGGGAAAAAGAAAGAGAGGAAGGACAAAGATGGGTGCAAGACATTGTTGATGATCTGCAAATGGATGCATCAGCAGTAGGCCATCTTGCTCACAACTGAAAGGCCAGGAGTGCTGTGTTAGGGAGGCAAAAGTTCCGCAAGGGACATGCAAATGAATGAATGAATATTGAAAATACAAATGCACATAAGCAAGAATGAAAAACTGAATTATTGGGTAGATCTAAATTATTGGGTAGATCTAAATTATTGGGTAGATCTAAATGAACCTTTTTTCCCCGTCCAGGTGGATGATAGTCAGCCTGTCAAAGGATGAGCAAAACTAAGGGCCTGATTTTGTAAGGGGAATCACTGTTAACAGTTTTTGCTGTTGGCGAGATTCTTCAGCTGCCATGCGTGGAGCGGTGCTCCTCCCAGCCAATGAAGAAAGGTGCAAATGAGGTTGCCGCGCAGCATCACTGCGGAAAAGGTGGTAGAAAGGATAAAGCGAAGCAAATAGTCAAATCACGGCACCTCTGGTCTGGAGGTCGGCCACGTCCTGAGTGCAGTCTTATTGGGTGAAATGCATGAACCGGCTTGTCCCAGAGGTTAAGACACTGCTAGTGAGACTCTTCGAATGCCGCGCGTGGAGTGAAGCTCCTCCCGGTCAAGGAAGTAAATGCGGAAAAGAAATAAAGGTTGCTGTGCGGTGCCGATGTGAAAAGGTGGTGGAAAGGATAAAGTGAAGTCTACTCGGTATGTCCAGTGGTATCGCTGCGAGAGCTATACATACCACGGCACCTCTGCTCTAGAGGCCGGCCACGTCCGAAATACACCTACACTGGTGAAATATGCCTAAACCGGCACACACCAGGGGTGGAACTTGATGGCTAGACATGCCACCTCCGCTCTAGAGGTCGGTCACGCCCGATATACACCCATACTGGTGAATTTTGCCTAAACTGGCCCACACCAGGCGTGAATCTTGAAGGCTATGCATGTCACAGTACCTCTGCTCTAGAGGTCGGTCACGTCCCAAACACGCCCATACTGGGATAATATGCCTAAACCGGCTCAACCCAGGGGTGGAAGTCACTAGTGGCGAGGATTCGTCCTCCTGGACAAAAGCTCCATCCTGGTCACAACTAGGAAGGGTAGCAGCCATGACTGCAAAATGCTGAAGTCGGAGACACTGGACCAGGGCAGTCTAGATAGGCAACCACCTCTCACCCGGCAGGGATGTTTGCGTATCCTAATCACGCTGAGGTTTTCCGGTGAGAAAGTCCAACTCTGGACTGGATGGGCAACCACCTCTCACCCGGCGATGATACACGGGTATCTCAAAACACGTCGAGGTTTTCTGGTGAGAAGGTCCAACTCTGGCCTGGGTGGGCTACTGCCTCTCACCCAGCGGGGATGCACTGATATCCTAAACATGTCGAGGTCTTCCGGTGAGAAAGTCCAACTCTAGACTAAACTGGTGCAACGAAAACCACGGTGTCAGGCAATCCGCTTCAGAGACCCACCAAGAATACAGGCTAAAGCCCTGCGATACTCTGAAACCCTTGTGGTCCTCTCGTGGATCTCGAAAGGACCACACAGGAGACCATGGGACCTAACGAGGACCACAGGCGTAAATTCAGTAGAATCACAGTGCGGTTTTGGTGATAGAAGCGAACGAAGAAGAAGAAGAAGAAGACTGTTAACAGTACACTGCTGAATTTCCACCAAGAAAAATAATCATAGTAGATCCCTTAGTGGCCTTGTACAATTGCCCTTTTACTGACAGATTGTCTGAAAGTTTTGGTTGATTCTTAGATTCTTTTTAAAAAATGAATTTTGCTCAACCTGTGAATGTGTGGTCAAGCCCATATGCGAAATCTCCTAAGAGACATGATTCTACTCTTCCCCTCCCCCCTCCACCTTCTTTTTCTCTCTCTAACACACACATATATACACACACATATCTGTATGCATACACAACTGTGTGTTACACATGAGTGCTAAACATGGCTATTTTTACAGGAAAGTAAGCATATGTGCATTTTATCATGAAAACATGGTTTATTGTCACATCTCTGAACCAGGTATTTCTTCCGTCTTTGCTACAACATGAACAATGGAGTACAATGGTAATGGGCATCTAAAATACTATCTTTGCAATATAAGACTGCCCATTATGACTGTACTACTACTACTCACTCACTCTCTCTCTCTCTCTCTCATACACAAATATATACACAAGAAAGAGAGTAGCATCATCACAATTCCAGTACACAAGAATGCCATGAAGTTCATTTGGGAATGTGATTAAAAAAAAAAACAAGAAACAGAGGGAGACCACACAAATCATGAGTGCAATTTTGGCACTTAAGTGCCACCAACTCACCGTTGAATAGGAGCCTTCACCTATCATCTTTCCAAAGATAAAATCATTTGGTGTTTTCTTGGCTCTCTGCTGTGTTGACGAGATGCTCTCAGCTGCAGGAAGATTTGATCTAACTGGCTCACTGACAGGGTTTGATGCTGGTGTTGCTGCACTTGTTGAAATGTTATTCTGAGCTGGTAAGCCTGCTGCTGACTCAACATTTTCTGAAACTTTGCGCTTGGTATCAGGGGCACTAAATGGAATGTTGTTTTCATTCTGCATGGTTGGAGAACTGCTAAAATGTGGACTCACAACATGAGTACTTATCATGTTACTGCCAATGGCTACGTCACTGTTATTCTGTAAACCCGGTACATCCATGCTGCCACAGACATTGTCAGACCCAATCTGGGCAAGATGGCTAGGGCAAGATGGTACAACAGGCAACTGAGATGGGGGTACTGTAATATGAGGGCCTTCAATAAGTTGGTTGGTGAGCGTATCTGGTTTCAGTGTATTATATCCTCCTACATCATCTGATTCTGACAAAGATGTACTCTCTTTGCTGCCTCCAGCTGAACTTGTATTCCAGCCACTGGAAGTAGAAAGGCTAATTGGATCTTTTTTCAGACTTTCAATGTTCGAAGGAACCAAGAGGGTTTCTGAGCTTTCCAGTCCTAAAACAGCATTCTTATAGTCTGATTCTACACTAATTGCATAATTGGTTGCATCCTTTTTGGTACAAAATTTGCTTCTTGAACTTTCAATGCCCATATTACAAACTTCCTGATAAGAACAGAATTTTCCTTTCTCTGCTAATTCACTATTAGAGACTGTGGTATCTGTATCAGGATCACTATATTCAGGTGACCCCTCTAGATTTTTACCTAACAAAGTCTTACATTGATCCTTCAACTCTGATAAATTGTTAGATTCCTGAGATACTGCTCTGGGAGCTAGCGTATAACCACATCTTTTTCCTACATGTAAGCACTCATTAGCTTTGGAAGAAGGAGCTAGCTGTATCTGACTAGGTGAAACAGGTCCATCTGAAGCATGTAGCATGAGCACAGCATGCGTGTTTCTGCTCTGTATACTACTGTCTGGATATGCAGAGACACAGCCAGATATAACAGTAGGCTCAAACGGTATATGTTCACATCCAACCCTCCTAAGCTCCTCACTCATGGCCAGCAGTGAGACCTCGTGGTTTTCACCGGCTAAGTCACCACTGCCTGCCATAACTCTGCTGGCTGTCTGTCACTGCCAAGCCCTCAGCTTTCAGGCTGTAAGTCAAACAATAGCAGATTGAAACTACTGTCAACAAACTGAGTAGGACATTGAATGATGGACGTGCTTATGTCAAATTAAACTGAGTTGGATACAGAATCAAATATATGCTTATATCAAATTACTGTACTGGAGTATAATATAAAACGAAAGACAAGCTTATGTCAAATTACTATAACAAGCTGATTAGAATATAATATAATAGACATTTTTTAAGTAATATTTTCCTTCCTCTTTCCAGTAATTTTAAGTGTTCATTATTTACAAAATTTATATCTCAGCTGTCTTTGCTCTAAATATACACAAACGTGATATTAATACATAGAACAGAATGAAAAACAAATGATACTGTTCCAAACATCCACTAATGTGATATTAATACGCAGAACAGACCCCCCCCCCCCCCAAAAAAAAATAATGAATATCCATCACTGTGAACTATGAATACACAGAACAGAATGAAAAACAAATGATATCTGCTAAAATTCACCACAAAAACAGACTTTATTTTATTCATCATATGCAAACTTGAGCATATTTCCATATTCATCTGCTGAATTTTACGAGAATATTTTGTTTATCCATTAATGCACTGACACATGAACGTTGCCACTTTTTTACAGCTGAGATGACTGGAGTGGTGTTAACTGCAGTTTGTCACAAATCTACTGCCTTTACATGGAAGCCAGTTCACAATGGTCTGCATTACTCTCATGATTCAGACATTTATGATTAGTTTCCTAAGAAGAATTATGAAAACAAGACTGACTCTCAACTAAGGTTTCAAGAAACTAAACATTTACATGGTAAATTGGGGGGGGGGGGGGTTGACTGCTGAAAGAACATGACATTAGCTATATACAAACAAATTTTCAAGCTACAAATTTCCATATCCAATAAAACAAGCTACGAATTTTCTGTACTGAATAATAAAACAAGCTACAAATGTTATGTACTCCTGATAAAGGGGTAGGGATCGATGGGTTCGCAATGACAGTGAGCCCTACAGAGAAGGAAGAAACCTCCATTTGTGATCAGCCTTACTTTTTTTTTTTTTTAAACTGGAATCTTTACAGTCTGTTGACTTGGACGAAGAGAATGCACATAATGTATCCCGAGTTTCGAACCCCCCCAAAAGAAAAAAAAAGTGCTACAGGTTTGCTACTCAATATCATAAAGAAAGCTAAACTTACCCACCATAAACGGTAAAGGCATTCTTATTTTGCCACAAAAGCACATGGGGGATACAGTGTTAGTGTCCATATTTTCCTCAACTAGTTGCCACACTAGATGGTAATATAGTCAGTATCAAGTCTTAACTACTTTTTATTCCCCAGTTTCAGAGACCAGTTGCCCATTTCTACAACTGGGACACCTCTGGCTAGACTTGAACCACCACCAACAAGAAATGTGAGAGATCAGTGCACTATGCACCTCAATACTCAGGCAACCTTGTCCACCACAATAAGCTCCAAATCCCTCTGATGGAAACAAAGTACAGATGCGATCAGTACTACTTCACACAATTCATGGTCTATAGAGGTGCAGTTTTTTTTTTCTTCTAAGACTTGGCCAGTCTCAACCATCAGATCACTTCAGTCACATCCAAAGAACACTGATTTGTGGTTTGGACATTATATCAGAGATAACGCCCTGATCTACCCATTACATATGCACGTAATAACAGACGGTCGACAAGACTGCAAAGAGAAACACCAAAACACAACAATGTCCAAAAACAGGTACAAGTGTATTACAGAAATCACAAAATAAAACGCGAAACTAAATGATCAAATACTGCAAACTTGATAAGCTACAACACAGTTTTATGTTGTTCTGCTACAATGAAGTACAACGTTCACGCTCACGCTGTTTGTAATACTGTAAATGTTAACTGTAACATTCGGAACTGTACTAGGAGACCGTTGAAATAATAGAAAAGGTGAAACATCACCACTGCTGAATGATATATAATCACTTATGCTAGAAGAACTTACCAAAATGCAGGCTATTTAAGCCTGCTTATGAAGTTAAAATAATTTGTTGACCAGTGAAATGTCTTTCATCGAAGCAGTGTTGAATAAAGTGAGTAGTCATCAATACAGTCGTTCTTCCCCATTCCTACCATGGACAGTTTACTTCCTCGTGATATCTCGTTCTTAACGAGACAGCGTGATTTCCAAGGTCTGCGGTCCACTTATTTCAGTAAGACGTCCGATTTTAAGGACAATTATTTATTTATTTATTTATTTTTATTTTATTTAAAGCCCGTATATGTTAATGGTTTCGTTGTGACACTTGTGACGACAAATCCGTAAATGCATAAATAATGAAAAGGCCGATAATATCAGTCATCATCATCATCAGGTGCCGTGCCGACTGGCGTTGGCTATTATGCTTCTGCAGAGTACACGATTCTTCATGCAGGCCATCAGTTCAGTTGGTGATCTTCTCTCACACCATCCCTTCAGATTGTCCAGTATCATTTCTCTTGGTCTTCCTCTTGATCTTCTTCCTTCTATTTTTCCTGTTGTTATAATATTTTCAATGCCCCCTCTTCTCATTGCATGTCCTATGATAATTGTCTCTCTCTTATCTTTTTGACAAGATTTTTTGTCTCTCCAGCTCTTCTCATACATTCTTCATTGGTTATTTTTGCTGTCCAGGGGATTCGCAACACTCTTCTAATAAACCACATTTCTGCTGCTTCCAATGATTTTTGTGCAGACCTGCCTATTGTCCACGATTCACTTCCATATAACAAGATAGGTTCAATATAGCATTTTAGGACTCGTTTTCTAATATTCATTGATAAGAATGCGTTGGATAATATGTTTCTCATTCTCTGAAATGCAGTCTTTGCTTGGCCTATTCTGTTCCTAATTTCTGTTGTGCATTTCCCATCTGAAGTTGTTACTGCTCCAATGTATTTGAATTTCTGCACCTGCTTTAGAATAGTTCCATTTAATTGTATACTGCATGTTGGTGGATTCTGTGTCTTAGATATAACCATAGTCTCTGTCTTTTTGATGTTCAAAGTAAGGCCTTTCTGTTCACTTTCTTTGGCGACTTTATCCAAGAGATTTTGCAGGTCTTGTTGGTTCTAAGCTATCAGTACTGTGTCGTCAGCATACCGAAGGTTGTTAATATTGTATCCTCCAAATTTTATGCCTGGTTCTGTGATGATCGTTCTTAGAATATTCTCGCTGTACAGAGAAAAAAGGTAATATCTGTAATGAGAATATTAGAGTAGCATGTCTTGTCCACAGATTTGTGCAGGAAATAGTAGCCGTTGTAGACGGCGCAAAAGATAAAGCAAACAGCAAAAAAGGAGGCCCCGCCTAAGTACTACATAGTCGATGGAACTACATCGAATATTGATTTTAGGGACATTTCCTTACCATCACTACTAAATGGTGGAGACGACTGGGATGTGTTAGCGAACCTATCAGTAAGAAAAGAATACCCGACTGCCATCAAGAACACAGAAATGCGATCGGACATTGTAGTGTACAATACCGTAACAAAACAGGAGCTAATAATGATCGAGCTTACTGTTCCGCGTTAAACAAGAATAAAGGAGCAACATTTATTCAAATGTGAGAAGTACAATGATCTGGCCAAGCAACTAAGGCTCGGGGCAAGAGTCAGGGCAAAAGTGATAGCTGTAGTGAGAGCGAGAGAATTCGTAGCAACATCAGCATACGACCTGCTTAAGCAAATATGCAAGAAGGGACAACCAAGAGCTAGGGCATCGAAAAGCCTTTCAGAAACAGCAGAAAATGCATCATTCTGGCTGTGGAGCATGCGAAATAAGTACTGAGAACTTAAATAATTTCGTTTGTCACAACTAATACCGGTCCTCCTTAACTAATTCGCTAACATGCACTTCAAAGTGCAGTGCTAATTGGAAAATCGCGGGCTCAATTTCGGGACGTGTAAAGCAACGATTCATAAGATCTCTGGGAGTCATGAACAGAAGAGCCCCCCCCCCCCTTTTAGAGTATCAGTTTAATTAATAGGGCCGAAATACTTGTCTGAGGGGAGGGGGAATACTTCCTCTGGCGATATGAAGTTGTTGTTCCGCTCTCTGCAGTAGAGTTTCCTGCATACACAGGAGAATATGTATGTCTCTCTGTAGTGAAGTAATTTTAACTCTTTATTCATATTTACAGTTTATGTACTATCGAAAAGAGGATTAAAGATTATAGTAAACAGGATTAAACAAAGAAAACTTAAATATTTTGGACACATTAAACGTCATGATAATTTAGAGAAGACCATCTTGGAAAGGTACATAATGGAAAAAGGAAAGAGAGGAAGACCAAGGCGAAAATGGGTGCAAGACATTGTTGATGATCTACAAATGGATGCATCAGCAGCAGGGCATCTTGCTTACAACTGAGAGGCCTACAGGAGAGCTGTTAGGAAGGCAAAGTTTCGCAAGGGACATGCAAATGACTGACTGACTGAATTATTGAAAGATGCCGCGGTGGTGTAGTGGTTAGTGCTGAGAAAACAGCATATAAATGGCTGAAATTGTAGTGGCCTAGAAATGTGAGGGCACTGACCTAGGGCATGCAAACTTAGATTAACTTATCCAAATACAAGGCATACACCTGTATTTTAGTACTCACAAATCGTAAATGCATCATCCGTAAAATCAGTAACAACATAAAACATTGAAACCAGCCGAATTAATATGCTGACAGTGTTAAGACGCCGTTATTTTCTAGTAACACTGGGCGTACATTATGGTGAGTGAAGCAATAAATATACAAAATGTGGTCAACATGGCATGTGCATCCATATGCAGTAGTAAGTAGGCAAATGAAATATAATAAGTTTGACGTTAACATAAATGCTGTGATTAATAAAATTCACGGGATTAGAAAAGTATTGACCGCTGCATTCATCTTTTTCACCGTATAAATTCGTTTTTTTTTTTTAGATAGAAGTTAAAGTTGTTATTGGCTAAAAGTGTTATATTTTAATAGGCTGGTTTTATTTTCATGAAGATTCTATGAGCAGGCTGTTACCACTGGCACAATTTTGACATAGAGCTCCGAAACGAGGATTTTTAGTAATTCGTTAAAAGAACAGTTGCCTAATCTAGTTTTTTCATAAAGTTTCTACTTCGTTCATATGTGTTGATAATATCAATATTCTGACGTAAAGGACTAAGAATAGAGGATAGGGTTGATAACTAGTGTTCAGTTTTGCTGTTGGTATTGAAAGCGTATAAATACTGAAAAAAAAAAATCCGGACGTCATAATGTCAGTCAGAATGTTATCCTTTCTATTATTTTTGTTTAATAACTCGTTTTTTTTTCCTGTCATATATTATAATGGACATAAATATGTAATTGTTTTAATAAAATAGGTTAATACATCAACCGAAAGCAACAAAGGCACAGGTGTGAGCAGAAAAGAAATCTGACATACTCTAATGAACGCAAAACCGAATAGACTTCACATTTATAATAGTAATCGCTCCGTCCTTTTTTATATTTGTAAAGCTCATTGAAAAGCGCTGATATATATTGCATCAAACTTTGTGTAATAATTTGCATACATTTATGATTATTGCTAATTCATTAATTCATTTTTATAAGAACCATCGTTATAGGTCACTAACTTTGAGATAAATGTTGTGATTCTGAATATGTTTTAGCAATTGAAACATTCAATGTAATTCCACCACGAACACAAAAGTAAAGCAAAAAGTGCTATATATAAGCACGTCTGTACACAGAATATGTGTCCAGCCTTTTCGGGGAAACCCGGTTCGTTACTGGCTCATAGCTCATAGTCATGCTGACTCACGATGAATCAAAGTCCTTTCAGAGTCAACTAGAGCCTGGTTAACTTGGAAAGCTTTGGGTCGCGCGAGGTTGCTTCCATAATACATGGCTAATTCGAGGGTTATGATGATGACGTGGTAAGGTAGGTGATGGCGGATCACCATTCGCACAACAAAACATAATCATGTGACTGGGATGGCTTCTAATGCCTTCTGTTGTTTCATGATTTCTGATACTGTTACCGCATTCGCGTTGGGCTGAAGGGTATCATTTAAAAAAATCTTGCAGCATAAGTTTGAAATACTCATGTTTACAATGTGCAGCTACTGATAACATGTCTTGGATGCGTAAGTTCTGTTACTCGTACGTCAGCTAAGATCTGCTAAAAATTACCGTAAAACGCTACGTAAAATGCTAATAAGAGGCTACATTGTGTCAAAAGATAATCTGTTCATTGTAGCTCAGCTAAAAACGAAAACAAACAAACAAAAACTCCGTGGAAAAAGATGTCTTAAGCAATATTGATTCTGGATTGATAGTTCAGAATAAAGCATTTTGTCCCCAGTTCTCCGATAGCGTGAACCACACCCTCGGTGGCAAAAGAAAAACAGGAAAGCTTTATTTATTTATTTATTTATTGGCCAATGTTTGCAACAATTAGTAATTTTAGATATCATTATCGTCATCATGATTACGTCTTTATACATTTTGTAATTTACTCTGGATATTCGAACTCTAAGAACTGAGAATATATTTTTTACATTGACACTATCATGTGAAATAGTGTCCGCAGGTATTAGACGATTAATTAACAAGATTTTGCAAAGGCTAATTTATATGGATCTAGTAGGAAACAAATTTCAAACATTTGTAACAATTGTTTGTAAAGTCTATCACCTTTATCACGTCTTTACCCCCAGATTGTAAAACTACGTTAGAGCGAATAAAATAACCGACCATCAGATGTAACGAAGCATTGTCTTCCAGTTACTGTATTTCACAATTAAAAAAAGGTAAAGGTAATCATCTCATGCCTTAGAGACACATGCGGATATCATGTTAGCGGCAATATTTTCCTTGATCTACCAGCATACAAGAGGATGATATGGTAAGTATCACGCCTGGCCGCCTTTCCTTCGCCAACTCCAGAAGTCAGGTACCCATTTATACAGCTGGGTGACTGGGGTGCCTCTGGCCGGGTTCGAACCCCCGACCTTCGCCATGAGAGATCAGTGCACTGATCACTTCGCCACTCAGACACCCATTTCACCATAGCTGATAATTAATGTTTTGTTTTAACCAAAAAATTCCAATCCCCTATAGAAAAAGTGATATGTCAATGGAATCTGACAAAAGAAAACTTGTAACTTCTTATACGAAGCTTGACATTACTAAATATTACTTGATTATGGTCAAACCAAGGCAAACAGCTGCACAGCGCTAGGCTTCAATGAGACTACCGTACGACTAATTCAACAACAGCAGCAGCAGCAGCAACAACAACAACAACAGAAGAAGAAGAATCTTGGCTTTGAAGATGTTGATTCCCCTAGTGTTAGAGAATGCCTAGATTCGCCTTCAGAGGTACTCGTGGAAGGCAAACAGCTGCACATTGCTAGGCTTCAACGAGATTAACGTACAACTAATTGAGTCAGTCAGTCATTTGTGGAACTTTGCCTCCCTAACAGCTCTCTTGTAGGTCTCTCGGTTGTAAGCAAGATGCCCTACTGCTGATGCGTCCATTCGCAAATCATCAACAATGTCTTGTAGCCATTTTCGCCTTGATCTTTCCCTCTTTCTTTTTCCCATTATGTACCCTTCCAAGACTGTCTTCTCTAAATTGTCATGACGTTTAATATGCCCAGAATATTTAAGTTTTCTCAGTTTAATCTTCCTTACTAGCCAACCATCTTCAGTATTAAGATAGAGGTTTTGCTCTTCGCTGTTCTTACGGACTGACATAATTAGTTTTTCCATTCCTTTTTGTGTTGTGGACAGTAATACTGTGTCATCAACATGTCTAATCTCTGGTATTTCATAACCTCCAATTGTTACGGCATCTTACTATTCTTTGTCGACATCTTCTCTAACATTCCTCTTTATATTTTCTGTATATACGTAAAATAAGTAAGGCGGCAATATGCAACCCTGACAGATCCCTTGTTTTATGTCAACCCAAGTTGTTGTTGTTTCACCATTTATTTTTAGTGGTGCCTTTTGGCCTAGATACCGCAGTGATGTTACTTGTGTCACATGTATTGGAAATCCAATTCTTCCGTTATTATCCGAAGTTTCTGATGCTGTACATAATCAAATACTCATGAATAATTTATAAAAGATAAATATAAATTCACATTAAATACTCTGCATTTTTAACAATTATTAATCTTATCTTGAAAATATGATCTCATGTTCCTCTTTCTTATCTAAAACTAACTTCGACCATATTGATTTCTCCTTCTAGTTTCTTTCGAAGTCTACACATTATTATTTTTTAATAGAATTTACTGGAATGACTAATCAGGGCAACAGTTCTGTAGTTTGTGCATAATTTCAAGTTACCCTCTTTTCGGCAATGGTATGAATACAGTGCGATTAATTCAACAACAGCAACAACAACAATAACAACAACAACAACCAAAGGATCTTGGCTTTGAAGATGTTGATTTCCTCAGTGTTAGAGAATGTCCGGATTCGCCTTCAGAGCCACTCATGGATCTTACGGAATCAGAGGAACAGAGTGTACACGACGAGAGAGAACTTACTACTAAAGGACCGGAATACATGAATACGAGAGGAGATTTCGTGAAGGAACGTAAGCAGATGTTACGAAATTTGAAATCTTTCTTTCGTTCTTTAAGCTGGCGCTCTTTGTAGCAGACGAAGTGAATATTTTGAGACACAGCATCGTCTTGGCTTTGAAATGGGTTACGACGGCTATTTTTTTTTTTCAGTTCCCGAGTAGGACTAAAAAGCGCGCGAGTGGGGAGGGGAAGGGGGGGGGGGTGTGAGGTGGATAGAGAAATGCGATGTTTTTTTCAAAGCAGACTCTATCACCATGGGGACAATGACGATCCCTGGTCCGTTAGTCAGGTTAAGCCTCTTACATGGAGGGTACCAACTAAGAGGTGGACAGAATCTTGGTCAGCTATGGTTCGTCAACGCCAACGCCAGCATAACAGCTATGGATCGCTGATTGCCAAAAAGCGGACAGTGTCTTTGTCCCCAACATGTTCAACAATAAATTATGCATTTGGATTCGAATCTGAAGGAAGCAAGCTGTTACCTGAACACCTGAAAATGGAATTAACTGTTATCATTATGTTTATGACAAAAAGACTGCAAATAATCAAACTAAGTGTGACAAATATTTTTCTAGAAAGTTTCATATCTATTTTTCCTTCATTTTGTAACTCAACCGCTTTTTTTAATTAAAAGTGTTATGAGGTGGGTGAAACATTTCAAAGACGGAAACACGAGCATCCAAGATATGCCTCGCAGCGGTCGCCCTCGAACTGCCTCCACTAAACGCAACGTGGAAAGGGTTGACGACTTCATTAAAGAAGACAGACGTGTCACAGTATCTGAAATCGCTGTAAATCTTGGAATAGGACACAATGCAGTACAGGAAATGATTGAAACCCTAGGCTATAGAAAATTTTCTGCCCGCTGGATCTCACAGGAGAGAACGTCCAGAAAGCAGTGCGTCTGTGCCATCGGTCAGCTGGAACGGAATTCTACCGGGAGGGTATTTCAAACTTGCAGAGTGGTTTATTAGAAGAATGTTGCGAATCCCCTGGACAGCAAAAATAACTAATGAAGAATGTAGGAGAAGAGCTGGAGAGACAAAAAACCTTGTCAAAAAGATAAGAGAGAGACAATGTACTTTCATAGGACATGCAATGAGAAGAGGGGGCATTGAAAATATTATAACAACAGGAAAAATAGAAGGAAGAAGATCAAGAGGAAGACCAAGAGAAATGATACTGGACAGTCTGACGGGATGGTGTGAGAGGAGATCATCAACTGAGCTGATGGCCTGCATGAAGGATCGTGTACTCTGGAGAAGCATAATAGCCAACGCCAGTCGGCACGGCACATGATGATGATGATGAGAGCGATGGGGAAAATGTGTGCAGAGAAACAGAGATTATGTTGAAAAATTAAGAAAAAGATGCAGATTAAGGTGATGCATTTATGTTTTATCTATCTCTAAATTCTGATTTAAAAAATTTGCTCACGACTTTCGGTATGACCCTCGAACATTTTGACATGCACTTGTTACTGAGATTTACCCGTATTGGTGCTCATGTATCTTGATTCTTGATGTCATCCCCAGATCTTCTACACAATGTTCTGTTGTAATCATTTTGTTCTCAATAAAGTGGTCACATTTTCATAAACACTATTTCTTCTACTTCTTCATTCACTCAGGAATCGACATTAATCTCCAAACAAATGCAACAGTTCTTATCGGGTTTTCAGCATCGCCGTAAAGCTCCCGTAAGTGCTTGGGGACTACTCAGTTCTTTCGTCTGAGTTGGTTGTGTAACTGGCATCTTTGGAGGATATGTTGTACTGTCTATGGCTCCTTGCCATAGGTCTGATGAGTCATTTTTCAGTTTGTGGTCTAGACAAAGACTATTGAAGTACATGCTGTGCCGCCGGCTATACTGCCATAACCATGCCATCAGAATCCGAAATGGTTAAAAATTAAACTCATCATGGTAAATGAAACAGGTCATCTTGCTGCATTACGACCAAATTCGCCGAGGACCATCCTTGTTCTCCACATTGACAGACTCTGCTGAGAACTGTATAAAACGCCAGAGTAAGTCACAAATGCAACTGTAAAAACTTCCTCATCCAACATCTTTTCACCAACACTGTTGATTTTAATCATGGAGCCAGTTAATATTAACTTCAAGAGATCGAACAAAGAGATGACACGATACCAACCGACATCTGTTTTCTAGAACTGAAAATGACTCTATAATATAACAAAGCATTTAAATTACGATCAAGTTCTTCTGTAAGCTAAATTATGAGTGTTCATTTACGACCCCGGTTAAAATAGAATCAGTTCTTTAGACTAAACTGTGAACGTTAAGTTATAAGTACAGTCCCGTATCTGATCCTTTAGGTGCCCATGACGCACGGGCTTGTCCTTCGCCTCCCCATCCACCCACCCACCCAAGTCCTCTATTACTCAACATCTTCTGTGTTGTTTTTCTCCATGTCTTCTTTGGTCTACCTTACTCCTTTTTTTCCCACGAGGCGTTCATTTTTTGTTTGTTTGTTGTAATGAGTAAAATCTGGAATACATCCCCAGCCATCGCCAACGTCATTTCCTCAATAATCGAAGTCAATGGCTTCATCTGTATTTTTTTTGCCAGCAATGTGTTATTTCTTATGGTATTTAGCAAAAATATTCGTCTAATCCTAGGTAAACATTTAGCCAGGAAGCAATTCAGTGTGTTGCCGCTGTTGTTTTTCTAAATACAAGTAGTTTTGGTGGTTTTCCAGTATTCATTTCCGTGGGATAACACACTTGGGACGCCACTTATTATTATTATTATTGTTATTATTATTATTATTATTATTTACTAGTTCACAGTATATTTACTTAGAGGACATCGTTAGTTTTAACATCAGCGAAGCTGCATTTCTATCGTTACTAATCAAAATATGTATAACGGAGAGACCGTACACGAATCTTCAGAAGGAAACCGGAAACTACTGTCGTAAATCCCAAGAATAGCCATTCGGATATACAGAAACAGAATTGAAATGAACGACGTTAATGGGTATTTGTTAGAGCAGTGTCTTCCAACGTGGGATGTACGCCCTGGGGGGCATATTTGAATAATTTTGTTGTTGGGGGGGGGGGCATGTAGAATATTTTATACTTTTTTCAGAACTTGATTGAGTATTGCGGGGAGAGGGGGGAGGGGAGAAAGGGGGATCAAAATCTTTGAGGCGCCGAGATGGCGCGTGCTCCAAATAAGGTTGGGAAATAGTGAAATAGAGCAACCTCGGCCGGTAGGGCATTTCCTGAGCCACAGGTGATGCTAGATCGTCATCAACCTACTGTTGACAAAAACAAAGTCAAACTGGCAACGTGAAACGTGAGAACATTGTATCAGGTAGGAAAATTGGAAAATGTAATAAAAGAAATGGAGAGAACATAAAATAACATTACAGGAATAAGTGAAGTGAGATGTAATCGTAGATGTACGAGCAGAACTGAGCCAGGACTGCACGCTTTCATGCTCTCGGGAGGAGATAAACACGAAAGAGGAGTAAGGATAATCTTTGATGAGGAAGCAGCAAAACAAAACAAAAAAAAAATATTAAAAGGATTTTGGACTGTTTATAGCTGAATGCTATTAGTTCAGTTGAAGGGAAGGCCTATAAATGCAAACATTGCACAAGCATGTGCTCCAACAGCGGAAGTTCTGAAGACGATATTCAAACATTTTAAAGTGACTTAAAACAAGGTATGAACCATACCAATCCACATGAAGTTAAAATCGTACTCAGTGATTTTAATGCCAAAGTCGGAAGTGAAAAAGTTAAAGATTTAGTAGGGGATTATGGTCTAGCAATAAAAGACGAGCCTAGACATAAAGTAATAGAATGGTCACAAATGCACAACATGATTATTGGAAGCGCATGGTTTAAGCAACGTCCGAGAAGACTAGCTACATGAAACAACCCAGATAAGAAGACTTTTAATCAAGTCGACCATTAATAAGATCCCGAAACGGCTTATTTAAAAAAAAACATGTCCGGGGCTGACTGCAATAGTGACCATGACCCATTATGTGACAAAATAAGAGCAACATTAAAGAAAACATGCATACGAATGAGGAAGATCAAGCTAAACATGATTCCGTTTAAAAGTAGCGAATAAATAAAAGACAAACATGAAGCTGTGGTTATGAACAGATACAATGCATTAGCGAAAATACAAAGTGCTGATGAACAGCGAGAAATGCTACAAGATTCAGCCCATCAGACAGAAATGATACATAAGAGAAGAGAAACAGTAAAGAAGAAGTGGATGGCACCAGAAACGATGCACCTCACTGACAAAATAAGATATAAAAAGGAGAAAGAAAAATTTAACAATATTGACCAAGAGATATGAAGCTAATGCACGCGAGCTAAAGAATACATGCTAAATGAGCAGTACATACAGACTCAAGACCATCATCAGAAAGATTTCAGAAGTACGCAAAGGCGAGTAAGTGGACTGACAGGCAGAACAACAAAATGCAATACAGGTAGCTTGAAGTCAAAGAAGTGGAAAATGATAATGTAGAAGGATAACACTGCAGAGAAGAGGATTTAATACATTAATGGAATGTATGTTGGAGAAAGATAGACCTAATGTCAAATAAAAACAACTGTCATGGACCAGCTATACTTGAAGCAAAATTCCCGAAGAGGAAGTCTTAGGTGCCATTAAACACATGGAAAGTGACAGGACATGATAAAATATAAAGTAGAAGAATAAGAAGATTTTGATGAATTTAGTATAAAAGTATTAACGATATTGTTAAATGACATCTAAAACACCGGACACATACCTAATAAATTATTAAAGTCTGTAGCTTTGTCAAAGAAGCCGGAGGCAAAGAGTGCGAAGACTTCAGAATAATAAGTCTTTCATGTCATATACAAAAATACTATTGAGAATTATTATGAGAAGAACTAGACACACAATGAAGATGGAAACAAGAGATGAGCCAAATGGATTTGTATAAGGAAAAGAAACATATAATGTATATACGCACTGAGAACTCTTATAAAAAAACTTTAGAAATACAGACTATACTAAAGAACTGATTGTACTAACGCGTTTCATAAAGTAAACCACGACGAAGTCATGAAAATGTTAGAGGATATAAATATGGTGAGATATAAAATAAATGAATGCGGTAAAACTGGTTCTAGTAATAAAGGTAGACAGAGGTGTACGGTTCAGTTATACAAAAAAGACAGAAAGAGTGAGAAAAGTGTGCAGGAACGAGAGTGGTAGAAAATAAGATGAGTACGTATAAATGAAGAACATACAGCAAACCAATAGTATTTCGGCAAATGCCCTTTTCAAGGACCATATAGAAAAACAAAGAAATAAAAATACGACCCCCCTCCCCGACCCCAGATGAAAAATTAGCGCGTAGCTCTTTTGGTATCCTCCTAGCAAGAAAATATAAATATTGGAGCCAAAGATCTGAGACAAAACAAAAATGTATTGAAATCAAGAAGTAGCCATTAAGGTAGAAAATCTATAATTGACAAATATCAGCCAACACAGTTAGGTATTAGGCAATGTTGTGTCCTCTCGCCAGATTTATTCTCAATGTATAGTAAAAATACCATGAGAAAAAAAAACAACAAACAAACAAACCAGGAATTCGAACAAGCTGGCCACAACATGAACAATCTATGATACGCAGATGATACAATTCCAGTACCTAAAAGTGAAAAGAGCCTACAGAAATTATTATATATTTTAGTAAAAGAAAGTGAGAATAAAGAACTCACTCTAAAAAGCAATAAATCAGAAACAATGGTCATATCACGAAAGAAGAACTCCCCCAGATGCAGGTGTTATAGGACATGGAACAAACTTGAGACAAGTGTATAGAATGAAATATTTGGGCACGCGAGCAACATCAGAATGAGAAATGCACCGTTGAAATCAAGAATATTTGTCATTGACAAGCTTTCAAACAAATGAGAAACATGCTGCGCATCGCATCTGTGTTAGTGAACATCAGAAAGAGTGCTCTGAAACGCGAGTTTATTGTGCTCTACATGGAAGTGAGCCTTATACAGTGAACAGATCGATGCGAAAATCCCTAGAGATGTGGTTCACTAGAATAATATTAAAAGTACCATGGGCAATGATGTCTAACAAAAGCAAATGAAGAAAGGAACCTAGTTAAATCCATAAGAAAACAGTCATCATTCATTGGATATATAACGATAAGGGAAGGGCTTGAAAATATAACAGGAAATATAAAAACGAAGGGAGGCATGGGAAGGCAAAGAAAAAAAAATCTTGGACGGTCTAACGCGATGACATAACAGAAAGTCATCAACTGAGCTGATGGAAAATATCACGGGCCAAGATCTAATTCAAGTGGAACGAATTCAAGAACAATGCAGAGATAAGACAGATGACTGAACAACAACAAGTCTCATGGGTGATCAGGAAAAGGAGATGGACATATGTTGGTCATTTGATGAGAAGAAATGATCAGAGAATCCCAAAACAAGCTATCAACAGGCCAAAGAAAAAGAGGCAGACCGCATGAAACTCTGAAGAGGCCAAATTAACAGGAATAAAATCCTTTGATGAGGTTGAAAGACTCGCCGAAGACAGAAAAAACTGGCGAACTACTTTGCGAGCCCTATGTGACGTTTAACGGCACGGGAAGGATATAAGATAAGATATAAGAAGATCTACCGAAATGCATGACCGGCAGTGCCTACCAGCACGACAACTAATGATGATGATGAAAGATAACAATGGATGATAATATACGTGCTCGTAAATGTTTCATTTGGAAAAAATACACCGAAGTAAAGAAATTAAACTGAAATATTCTGCATTTAACGATCAGGTCTGAATTCACTGAAGTAATTTTTCTTCAAATTTCTAAATTCAAACCGAAAAAAAAGAGACATTTGGCCCACAATGCCATTCTCATCCTGGCTACTACTCATCCGGGGCGGTATTATCATGGCTTCCTGTTTACTTACCTTTGGAAGTAGCTACTCTTTATAGTTCTCTCCATAAAATCCAAGCAACGATATAGTTTTTAATCTGGCAGCTTAACTCAGGTAAGTGCACATAAACAACGAATACGTTATTAACTGATTTATATGGCCGAACTGATTTTGGAGTTTGGTTTTAACGTTCAGCGATGAATCAGATGTAGGTCCGCTGAGGATGATTCGTAACAGTGAGGAACTTTAGGTATTCAGTAAATGCCGACGATTACGCTACAAGATGTTAACCGATCGCTGTAATATCTCATCATTTTTATGGCAGTAATACACCTATAACGAAGCCTTATGCTGATTGATATAATTTGGATGTCACATTGACGGTCCATCAGTTATTAATAGCGAAGATTTTATTTTATTGCATTCATTACTGTTATGTAGATGCATCACATTTTCAGCACAGTTTTATAATACATTTTATACGTCCTTATGTTATGTGAGGAGTTTCATGAAAAAAATTGTCACTGCAAACACCTTAGTAAATTTTCTGCAAACAGATCACCGAAACTTACCACAAACTTGAGCCAAACCTTAAGGACATCCTCGTCCACAGCCACTTGAAGCAGAGCCTTACATATGTTGGCACCAGAAAATGTAACCGCCCCCGCTGCGTTACCTGCCCCGTAGTATGGGAAACAAAAACAATCACCTTTCCCAAAACTATCCTCACTCTTCATGAGGGATTCACATGCGAATCCCGAAATGTGATATATGTCATCATTTGCAAAAGATGCAGGATAACATATATCGGTGAGACTGGCCTCGGATTGGGGGACCGCATGCAGAAACATCTGTACGACATTGCCCAGCGTGCTTCGAAACCAGTCCCAAATCATTTCAATGGCCCCAGCCGCAGAGGCAAATCTGATTTTCTGGTGGCGGCCATTAAACAATGGCACGCAGATGACACAGGCCGCCTGGCACTTGAGAACCGCTGCATTCAAAATTATGGGATGCTGGAACCACATGGGTTAAACTCGCTGTTTAGTTACACGTAACATCATCTTCTTCAATCATTATAGTACCTCTCCACTAAATCCACCCCTTCTTACTTTTCAAACTTCCTCACAGCATCACTCTGCAACCCTGCTATTTTCTATGCAACCCCTTTTCTCTGCAACCCCTCTTCCCCAATCATCTGTTTCAGTTTCTCCTAGCTAGGTCGGTATTGCATCACTCTCTCTCCCCTCCCCGGTTCCCCATCCACCACCCCCAGTTACAACCCACTGACCACATGTCACAGGTCTCTATTTAAACAATCTCCACGTCCCACTAGATCCATTCCTGACACACACCGCCAGAAGCCACACCTTGCAATTTACAGCTAAGTACTCTTTTAAAAAAAATTTTTTTTTTTTAATAGTATTCATGTGAATCTATACTTTATCTCCTCTCTCTGTTTCTTCGTCCTGTATGTTTTTGTATGATTAAGGCTCATGCTGAAACGTCACAACTTTGTAATCGTTAAGTAATAAAGCTGCTCCTACTTTTTTCCTATTTTATACACCGAAACTTACTGTACATAATAATGGGTGGATTCCAATGATCTGTTAATCACAACCGTATTGGGAGCGTAAATTTTGGATATTGTAATTCACAGTTAAGTCTTCAGCACGTTGGATTAGCAACACAACATGAGATTAAGCAACATGTAAGGGCTTAGTGAATATGTCTAATGTGTATGAAATTGCTGTTTAATACTATTTCCTTCACCGGTGGCATTTAAATAGAAAAAATGACGTCAGAGGCTACATTTTAAAAAAAGTAAAATTGACATCTGATATAATTTGCTTCACAGGCTACATTTAAAGAGCAAAAGTGACTTTTAAAACCACATTTACTTAGCTGACTACATTTAAAGAGGAAAAGTGGCTTTTAAAATCACTAACTTAGCTCACTAACTTGCTATCTCCTCTTAGTACATTTCTGTTGTTCACATTTTGCTTCATTAACTTTGCTTAATATCTCTCTCTCACTGAGCCTTAAATGCCCAAGGCACATGGGGCTTCCACAAGGGTTTTTCACAAGTGCCTGTCCTTTCCCTTTTTTCCCACTCTTGCCCAAGTGAGGCCTCTGTTGCTCAACATCCTCTCTGTTGTTCTTCTTCATGTCTCCTTTGGTCTACCCTTACTTCTGTTCCCCTGTGGTGTCCAGTTAGTGCTATTTTGGTAGTGAGTCGTCAGTCATCTGAAGCACATGTCCCAACCATCGCCAGCGTCTTTCCTCAATAATTGGTGTCAGTAGCTTCATCTGCATTTCTGGCAATAAGATGTTATTTCTTACAGTATTTGGCCAAACTATTCTTCTAATTCTTTGTAAATATTTAATCTGGAAAGAATTCAGCTTGTTTTCTATAGTTTTGGTGATTTTCCAGCATTCACTTGCATAGAGTAGTATACTTAGAACATTAAATATCCTGCTTTTCATCTTTGTTCTTAGGTTTTAGATTTCCATATAGTTTACTTAATATACTGCTTGTTTAATTTTGATTTTCTTTACTTTTTTTCCCTCAAAGCCTTTCTTTATTGTATATTATCATTATCACTGATTATTTTGTGTACATACATAGCTGGCTACATTTAAAGAGGAAAAGTGGTTTTTAAAATCACATTTACTTAGCTGGCCACATTTAAGTAGTATAGGATACATCTGCTCAATTAGATTACAGATTTGTTCCATCTGTAAAGAAAAGTTCATGTGTACATTGCTAGAAATTCTTTTGTTGGTTGTATATGAATAATTCATGTTGTGTTATATAAATGTTAGTTATCACTTAGCTAAAGCATCAAGAAAGTGTTTGCATGACAGAAGATAGCACAGTGTGCAGTGTAGTGCTTTCCTGAAACTGCTATTTAGATATTGTACATAGACTGAAATAATGGCACTCGTCATCTTAGAAGGGCTTGATGGAGGTAGATGTCAGCTGTTGTGGATGTTTCTGAGCATCAGTTTGCTGAACAGCTTCTCTCACGGCTGATTCTGTCAGTGTTGGATGTGCATAATCAGTCACAGAGCAAGTAATGCTTGTTTTTCTTTGTGCTTGCGTCTTTTGTCTTCAGATTTGGCTCTTATTTCTTTCACAAATGAGAAAGTTTTTTTTTGTGTAAAATTTCTTAAACAGAGTTACTAAGTGACACTATCTTTTGCCAGTTTTTGGCTGATAAAAAATCTTGCATGACTTACAGATATCTTTGTATCTCAGTTCAGATCTGCCTTGTAGCCTCCCCTTCACATTATAAAATTTGCTGGGGGATATGGCTGTAATTGCATTGTTGTAATATGTCCGTAGAACATAATTCAAACAAATGTAACAGTACATTATATATTACTTCTTCTGCCTCCCTGGAACTGCAAGTGTGACATTCTTTGGGAACGAAGTGATGAAGATGTTGAAGCACAGCATCATATCTGAGTGGGAGCAGGTTTTTTTTTCAGTTCCTGAATGGAGGTAAAAAGCGGAGGGGGGGGGTGTGTGCAATACTTCTTTTGGTGATTCCGTCGCTGTGAGGATAGTGGCAGTCCTTGCTTCATTAGCCAGACATTCATCCATTCATTTGCATGTCCCTTGCAGAACTTTGCCTCCCAAACAGCACTCCTGTAGACCTCTCGGTTGTGAGCAAGATGGCCTGCTGCTGATGCATCCACTTGCAGATCGTCAACGATGTCTTGCAGTCATCTTCGCTTTGGTCTTCCTCTTTTTCTTTTTCCCATTATGTATCCTTCCAATACGGTCTTCTCTAAATTATCATGACGTTTAATGTGTCCAAAATATTTCAGTTTTCTCTCTTTAATCCTCTTTACTAGCCAGCCTTCTTCAATATTAAGCTCTTGTAGTATAGATATATTTGTTCTTTTTTGTGTCCACGATATTTGGAGAACACTTCTGTAGCATTTACATTCAAAGGCATTTATGTGTTTTATTAGCCATTCAGAAACCTGTTATTAAGGGTACCAGTAGAGAGATGGACAGGGTCTTGGTCATATGTGGTTTGCCAGCCCTGATGCTAGCATGTGAGCTGTGGGTCACTGACTGCTAAAGTGGACAGAATTTCACCTCCCAGACATGTATAAGATTATTCTTAAATCAGTTTGCATTGTTGATAATCATCATCATCAGTGGCATGTGTTATGCTATATGATGTGGACTGTTATACTTGTCATTTTTGTGTGTGCTGGCTTTGGTACCTTTGATCAGATATTTCATCATTTTTCCCTTGTGTCACTTGATATGTCTGCCTGGATATTTGCAAATAATAAATATAATAAATGGAAGTTAAATGATAATCATCTTGGGAAGTATAATCTACTTTGTAAAGGGTTTCTTTTCTGAGTTTGTGTAGGTCATTCATGTTTTTTACTTTTTTTTAGAGACTCTTGATACAGGTAATTCATGTTTTTACTTTTCTAGAGACTCAGTATAGGTTATTCATGGTTTTACTTTTCTAGAGACTCTCAGTATAGGTCATTCATGTTTTTACATTTTTAGAGACTCTTGGTATAGGTCATTAATTTTTAAAATTTTTTTTAGAGGCTGTTAATATAGTTTATTCATGTTTTTACTTTTTTTTTTTTTTTCAGAGACTCAATGTAGATCATTCATTTTTTTTTTTTTTACCTTTTTAGTGACTCTTTATATGGATCATCCATGTTGTTTACTTTCTTGGAGATTTTCAATATAGGTCATTCATGTTTTTACTTTTTTAGAGACTCGATATAGGTCATTTATGTTTTTAATTTTTGAGACTCTTAATCAAGTTCTGAGAAAACACACTAAATGTAGGTCTTAGTTTGTCTTATCTTGTCTCCTTGTCTTATGTCATTTGTTTGATCCAAATGGATCTTTCAATGTTGAGGGAGCAAATATACTTTTTGACTGGTTTTGTAGTCACTTGAATTTGCCAGCTTCTGAGCAATGTGTAAAGATGAGTGATTAGTTAATATTGTGTTACACTTCTGGGTTGGTTTGACTGTGTTGCTGTTATTTGAGTTTTGATTCTGTTTTAGATTGTTGTGTCTTTTTAGTGGAAAGGATCAGGTTTGTGTGACACAAGCTAGATGAAAGTGGATGATGAATTGTTCTCATGTGTAGATATTGTTGTAGAGGTAAGGTATGCTTTGATAAAGTGAAGCACTGGCAAATGGTATGTTGTGATTTTAAATTTCAAGCCAGATTTACCATGCATTTGGCATCAGATCTGCCGCAGTCACGCTAAGAAGGATCAAACAGAGAATAGTTCTAGGTGGGATCACTTTAGTTACCATCGTGGAACAGCATGTCTGTTTTATGCATGTATTATATTTAATTTTTAATAGAGACCTACTGGCTCATTGTGAACAAGAATATATGCATGTCGTAATGCACGAAAACAAAAGTGCTGGAAGTTGATCATGATGTGCTCCAAAGGGACCCCAGCAGCAATGCTACAACAGCCATATGATGGACACTTGGGGAAAAAAAAAAAAGGAAAGAGAGATCAACCAAGGGCAACCTGGTGGAGAACTATAGAAGGAGAAATGAGTAGCATTTAGCACAGCTGGGGCACAATACAATGGCTGGCCACAGACCATGAGAGGTGGAAAGAATTTGTTGCTGCACTGCAAAATGCCACAGGGTGCGCTTGCCAGTGATTACCTGGCTGATTGCTGACCGGGGACATGGATGGATGTACTGTATATTTCATTGTCGGATCAGATTATGTGCAGAGCACAAATGTTTTTCTTAACAATCTTACATCTTACATCCTTTCCGTTCCGTTAAACGTCACTTAGGGCTCACATAGTTGTTTGGCAAGTTTTCCTGTTCTTCATCAAGGGATGTTATGCCCACTAAACTGGGTTCTCTTAACAATGTCTTCTTTAGAGTTTCACGTGCTCGACCTCTTTTTTCTTCGGCCTGTTGTGCTCTACTTGATAGCTTGTTTTGGTATTCTCTGATTGTTTCTTCTCATCACATGGCCTACATATGTCCATCTTCTTTTTCTGATCACCTATGAGACAGGTTGTTGTTTGCTCATCTGTTTTATTTCTGTGTTGTTCTTGAATTCGTTCCACTTTATACTGAGTATTTTCCTTAGGCATTTGTTTTCAAAGAGTCTAATTTCTTGTCTATTTTTTTAGTTGATTTCCAGCTTTCGCATGCATAAATGAGGGTGGATATCACATTTGAATTGAATAATCTTAACTTGTTTTTGTGCTTATAACTTTTGAATTCCATATGTTCTTAAGATTTTTGAAGGACAATGCAGCTTTTGCAATTTGAATTCTAACTTCCTTTCTGGTGTCACCATCCTGGCCTATGTAGCTGCCAAGATATGCAAATTGGTTTACTTCATCAACAGCTGTTCCTTCTATGTATATTTTTCCTTCTTGATTAATGAGAAGTTTCATTATTTTTATTTTGTCTTTATTAATTTCAAGACTTATTTTGCTAGCCAAGGAAGATAAGGAATCTGTTTTTTCCTGCATTGATTTCACATTGTCACTGATAAGAGTTATGTCATCAGCAAAATCAAGATCTTCTATTTGGGTCCCATGTACCCAATCACTGCTGGTTTTACCTGTACAGCATCTTTTCATTATAAAGTCTGTGGCAATTCAAAAAATCAATGGAGATAATATACATCCTTGTTTCACACCTGTTTCAGTCTGAAACCATTCGTTCATTCCCTCTTCTGTGTTTACTGCACAAACATATCCATTGTAGAGATCTCTAATGATGTTGACAATTTTAGATGGTATTCCATATAGTCTTAAAATTCTCCACAGTGAATCTCTGTGTATGCTATCAAATGGTTTTTTAAAGTCTGTGAAGTTCAGCATTAATGGTTTCTGTTTTTCAGTATGTTCTTCAAGTATTATTCTTGGAGTAAAGATCTGGTCGAGACAGCTTCTCCCTTCTTGAAATCCTGCCTGTTCTTAACAGTATATGCACATAATTTTCTTGCATCTGTATCTGTGTACAATTACGACCAGCAGTACAATGCAAATCGATTAATCAATGAGGGGCTAAGAATTAAGAGAATTAAATCATGTGATTCTTGATGTTGGTACATTGTGTGTAAGAATATTTCTGTATCTTGTGCTATGTAGTGTTCACAAGGATGGAGTAGAGTTTTGGGGTTTGAGTTAACTTTAAATATCATTGAAGCAAAGGTCTTGATCACCTTTAGATTATTGGAAAAAAAAGTATGAAATTAACAATTTTCTTGAGTTGAGTGTCACAAAGTTCCCCATGGAACAAGAGTAAGAGGAGATTGATGTATGTGGGTGTACATGTAGATTGTTTTGCTCCATTGGATTTTGATAGTGACACATGTGGCTGCCATTGTGTTTGTGTATGTGTGACTGTTTTTTTTTTATATTGATAATAAGGAGAGAGGAAGAAGTATGTGTGTAATTATGATTAAATTTAATTGGAAGAAGTAACAAATTCATGTAACAGTTATATTTAAATCTATACTTTGTTTTCCCATAATTTTTTTTAAACAGGCTTCAACTAGTTTTTATAATTAAAAAAATATGTGTTTCTCTTTGGAAGTGGTGTATGGGTAAAAGTTTTGCTGCAAGTCATGGTGTGATGGCATAGTAGTAATGTGTAGAGTAGTCAGTACAGCAATGTGAGTGAAATGCCAGACTTTGTAGATCATTCATTCATTTGCATGTCCCTTGCGGAACTTTGCCTCCCTAACAGCACTCCTGTAGGCCTCTCGGTTGTAAGCAAGCTGCCCTGCTGCTGATGCATCCATTTGCAGATCATCAGCGATGTCTTGCAGCCATCTTCACCTTGGTCTTCCTCTCTTTCTTTGTCCCATTATGTACCCTTCCAAGACGGTCTTCTCTAAATTCACATGCTGTTTAATGTGTTCAAAATATTTAAGTTTTCTTTGTTTAATCCTCTTTACTAGCCAGCCTTCTTCAATATTAAGAAGTTTTTGTAGTATGGATATATTTGTTCGTTTTTGTGTCCATGATATTTGAAGAACTCTTCTGTAGCATTTACATTCAAAGGCATTTATGTGTTTCTCAACTGTTTTGTTAAGTGTCCAGGTCTCACAGGCATATGTTGCGATGGGAAAGATTTTAATGCCCTTAAAAATCTTATTTTTGTAGTTCTGTCCGTTCATCTCCACAGCTTCTTTAGTTGTTTTACTTTCTGAAGCGCGATAGATGTCATCCTTTTAATTTTCCTCATTGTATCTCCATTATTAGTTAGCAATGATCCAAGATATCCAAAACTCTCCACTTCTTCCAATTTTTCCTCATTGGTAAATATATCAGCTGCCTTAAAGTGAAATGCCAGACTTAGTAGGTAATATGTAGTAGTCAGTGCAGTGATGTAAGTGTAATGCCTAATTTGTATTCAGATCATTTCAGACAGTCATATTCTCTGACTTATTAATTACGTAAGTACCCGTTATTTCAGACTATTGGGTCACTTGTACTAGCTCGATATGTATTAAATAAATGAATGTCCTAGCAAGAAATGAATCCAGAATTGGATCTTTAATCAGAAGAATCCAAATACGTTCTTGGTCGGTAACTGATTAAGCAGTCATTTCGAAATATGGCTTGTGAGGTTTTGCAAGCAGCAGCAGATTCTCTCCACTTCTCACGATCTGCGGCCACTGTTTTGCATGCTGTCCATGTCTACTTGTACAGTTCTTCTGCAGGTTGTCTTTGGTGAACCTTTCTTTCTCTTTCTCTGAAGTGTCCATCACATGGTTGTTTTAGCGGTGTTGACTGTGTCCGGACAGAGCACATTCTTTCAGTCATTAGCATGTCACTCGCGGAACTTTTGCCTCCCTAACGGCTCTCTTGAAGACCTCTCGTTTGTAAGCAAGATGCCTTGTTGCTGACGCATCCATTCGCAGATCATCAACAAAGTCTTGTTGCCATCTTCGCCTTGGTCTTCCTCTCTTTTTCCTCCCACTGTGCCCCTTTTCCAGAGCACATGTCCAATCCATTTCCAGCGTTTATTTTTTTCTTCTCTTGTCATGTGCTTGTCTTTTTGTTCGCTTTGGGTAAGTAGGTATGCTATTATTTATTGTCTGTGGCCAGTAAATATTCAAAATCCTTCTGAGATAGCAGAAGAATACTCAGCTTATAAATTTCTACATCTCCAAGCCCTAGCAGATGGATTGAATCTGAGGCAGAAGTTCAGAGACTCATGTAGAAATAAGGAGGGAGTTGCCAACCTCACCAGAGTTTCACGTTTAATATGATCAAGGTTTAGACACAAAAGAAGTTATAAATATTAGAAATGTTTTGACATTTTATTTTGACGCTTTGAAAAGCGCCGTGCAAGGTGTCACGAATAAGTGTGCTAATAGTGGCATGGCTGGCTGAGTGGTTAGGCGCTCGGTCCGGTGGTACGGGGTTCAAGTCTCAGAAGTTGGGATTTTTTTCTGGTGCCAAAAAAAAAAAAAAGCGCCGAGAGATCCATACAGCCTCTGAAAGTGGGTGGAGAAGAAATCTGGGAAGATAAATGCGGCCAGGCATGATACTGACCACATTAAAACCACGGGCTAACACGTATCCCCAGTATGTCAAAGTGACATGAAAACGGAGATTTTATCTTTGTTTTTTTTCTTTTTCTTTTTTAACCTGATGGTTGCAGTACAACTCAACTGGAGCTAGAAGAGAGGAGTTGGGCAAAGGTGCATGATGCAGTTTCATAAAGGAAATCTGTTTTCTTCCAACCTGTTTCACAGAACTGAATAATACACCTTCGTCTTGCGCCATGAAGTACCACCTACCAAGTAATCAGACACCGACAGAGAAATATGAGACAGTACAAAAACTTGACCAAAATGAGACATGAAGACACCCTCTTTATTATATGTGTACTCTCTCCCTCCCCCTCTCTCTCTCTCTCTCTGGTCCACGCTAATTAGGCGTTGGTCGTCATTGATTTCCACAAGCATTTGCTCTTTCTATAAGATGTGTGTTTGATCGTGCTCTGAGCCAGTGTTTTAGTCCGCCTTGCTCTGTCCCTTTGTCCTCCCAGTTTTCCTGTTGTCACTAGGTGTTCCAGTTTCTCTTCTTAAAATATGTTCCACAAATCTGGAATGTCGTGTGTTTGAATTTCTCTCCTTTGCACTGCCTCGCTTTGAACTTATTCGTTTGTTTTCTTGGCTCTCCATTGTTGTATTCTCGCCATTCTTCTTAGAAATCACATCTCGGCTGCTTCCAATAGATTTTGAGTGCTCTTGGTTACTGTCCTCTAAATCTGTTTATGTGTACATGAATTAAAAAAAAAAGGAAAGAATGAATGAATGAATAATCTTTATTTTTAAAGGGTAAAGAATTGGGCACGCAGGCCCGTCTTACATTCTGCCCTTCCAAAGAGATACCGACCAAAGGCTACCTGGTGGAGAACTATACAAGTATAAATGAGTGTGCATTTGAAAATAATAATCACATGTTTCTGGTTAATCCGTTTTTTCATTTTTCTTCCCGGATTAAAACTTCTTTAGAAAGTTTAATCTTTACAAACAGGAACTCGATCGTTATCTCGGTATCACTCATCACGCCAGCCATGAAATGTGAAACACAATACGTACATCACAAATCATACCAGCGCTGAGTCATTAAAAAAAAAAAAGCAACAAAACATCCTTTAGATTGGCGGTTCCAAAACCTCCTCAAACTGCGGCACACTTGGTAACAGATTTTGTTGCCGTGCACACATGTATTCTTAATGCTGGGCTCTCGTGCAGCTACCAGTATATTTTTATAATTTTCCAAGAAACTTCATTTATTTCCTTATTACAAATCTTATTACAAAGTATCAAAACAGATTAAAAAAAAAGATTGGGCTTTATTTTGAAATAAAAATTGTTCCAACAATTTGCGACACTTAAGATTGATGTAGCCTTCAAAGTCTTTTCAGTTCTGGGTTTAATGTTTGAACATGAAACTCGTAGATCGGTTGTTACATGCTTCCAAATTTTAAAAAAAAAAAAAGCTGAACTGGGGAGCTGTACGGGGAACTGGAGAAGTCGAAGTTGACTACTACGGGGAACTGGAGAAGTAGAAATCGACTACCGTGAAATGGAATTATTGTAGTGTAAAATGAACCAGATTGGAGTAATAGGTCTTTTCTTTCATTCAGGTGACGAATTTTCACGCCACAAAAAAAAAAAAAAAATTCTCTGGTACACTAAAGTGCCGCGGCACACCGTTTGGGAATCCCTGCTTTTGGATAGGAAATCCGCCCCCCCACCACCCACACATTTTTATTCTGAAACTGTTTTTGCTAATGTGTATTTGTTTTTTTAGGGCTAGTTTCTCATTTACGGTCAGTACTAAATTCACAATTTACAGTTACCCACGCGTGGATGTGTGGCTTCTCTCTACCCGGAGTGTGCTCAGTTTAGCTAGGTCTTTAGTATATTCTACCAGGGGCGGTTGTTTTAAAATCGTCTAACAATGCAATTACGATATACTGATCTCCCCACCCCCCATCCGCCCGACTCAGGTGTTATATCCAGAGTATCGTGTGCCCGTATGTGTTTACGTGAAGGTGTGTGTGCATAAGCGAATTATATTATTAACATGTGGGTACACAGAAGAACTGGGCGTATCATACGAACAGTAGGAAGAGAAAACTATACTGAAGGAAGTACGGTAAAGAAGTACTGGGAAACGTGAGATTGAAAAAAAAAAAGAAAAAATAATGAACAGATAAATGAGTATAAATATAAATTATTTTGACATCATCAAGATATGCCATGAAGTCCAGAATACACCAGGCCAACATATTAGGCTCATCCAGTTGCCCTTATATTCGAACAACCATAGATCTATATGGAAGCATCTCCAGAAACAAAACAAAAAAAAACAACAAAACAAAGGTAGTTAAAAAAACTGTCTGCAAATAGTGACGTTTTATTATCAGTACCAGATTTATGCCCTGTCAGTGAAACAACAAAGAAACTCGGAGATTTGTGTAGAAATAGTGAGGGATATAAGAATATAGTCAGTCCGTCACCACTCATGGCATACATTAAAACACAATGAATGAATTGATTTGAGCACTATGCCATAATGAGGCTCAGTTCAGGCCAGCTGCTTATACAGGAAATTGTGGACCGGCCACCACAATCTACCGTGTAACGACCAGATGTCGCAGCTCTCCCGCGAAGAGAACAAGCCATCTTCTTATAAAATATATAAATACTAGCTGAGTACCCGACGTTGTCCGGGTATTTATTTATCCCACTCACGAATTCATTTCCATAACCTTCTAGACGGTTCTACAAAGTTCTGTTAATTTCCACAGTGTCTAGACTGTTCTAAAAAATTCATTTTCGTTCTATTTGACTAAACTTGGGCTTCATTGTCACCAGGACTGACACCAATCAGCTTAGTGACTCTGAACACTTTGGATACGACACTAATCTTCGTCAGTTTGGACATTTTATTTACCACACTTACCCCAGCCCCCCCCCCCCCCCCCCCCAATGCCGATGGTGGCTGAACTTGGATTTAAGCAGAATCGGGAGTGTCACAATTCATCTCCCAGACACCGAAAACTATGGAATCGACAGTAATATCGGTCGTTGTCGATTATTTTTACATGTCATCCTGCCCCCGTCCCCAGGCCCCCACATGCCGATGGGGAAGACCTTGGACTTAAACGGCTTCGAAAATGTCCCTATTCATCTCAGGGACTCCAGTTCTAAGGACTGTTATTGCCGGAGGTGGGGTGGAGGATACGCTCTCCATTCCAATGGTGTGCGTCTCAAGTAGCCTCTGACAGTCAAATCCAGCCCCTGGCCTTCCCGTGGCATAACTGTTTAAACAGACCGGAGAAGGGGCGAAGGCGAATATCTGGCACCTGAAAACCAGACGTTTCAGGTAGATGAGAGTCATGTTTGGTAGCTAGCGAGTTTTATCAGCTGTCGTGCGTGGAGTTGGGGTCCTCCCGACCAGTGAAGAAAGGTGCGATTATGGGTTGCCGTGCGGCACTGTGGAAAAGGTGAAAGAAAGGAGTGAGTGAAGTAATCAGTAGTCTCGAGGTCAGGACTCCTCAGATCACGGCACCACTGCTCTGGAGGTCGTCCACGTCCCATTTACACTCATACCGGGCGAATTGCCTGAACCAGCTTAACCCAGGGGTTAAGACACTGCTGGCGAGACTCTTCGAATGCCGCGCATGGAGTGAAACTCCTCCCGGCCAATGAAGAAAATGAGGAAAAGCAATCAGGGTTGCCGTGCAGCGCTGATGTGAGAATGTGATGGAAAGGATAAAGTGAAGCTTAATCGATATGTCCAGTAGTCTCTCGGCGAGAGCTACTTATACCACCGCACCTCTGCTCTAGAGGCCGGCCATGTCCGTTATACATCCACACTGGTAAAATATGCCTAAACCGGCTTAAACCAGGGGTGAAACTTGATGGTTACTCAAGTCACGGTACCTCTGCTCTAGAGGTTGGTCACGTCCTAAACACGCCCATACTGGGATAATATGCCTAAACAAACTCAATCCAGGGGTGAAACTCACTAGTGGCGAGGATTCGTCCTCCTGGACAAAAGCTCCGTCCTGGTCAAAACTAGGAAAGGTAGCGGCCACGACCACAAAATGCTGAAGACGGAGACGCTGGACCAGTGCCATCTAGATAGGCAACCACCACTCACCCGGCGGGGATGTATGCGTATCCTAATCACTGTGAGGTTTTCTGGTGAGAAAGTCCAACGCTGGACTGGATAGGCAACCACCTCTCATCCAGCAGAGATATATTGATATCCAAAACACGTCGAGGTTTTCCGGTGAGAAAGTCCAACTCTAGGTTAAACTGGTGCAACGAAAACCACAGTGTCACGCGTTCCCGCTTCTGCGACCACCAAGAATACAGGCTCAAGCCCTGCGATACTCTGAACCTCCTGTGATCCTCTCTGGGATCTCGTGTGGTCCTTTCGGGGACCACACGGGGACCACAGGACCTATTGAAGACCACTAGAGAAAATTCAATAGGATCACAGGGCGGTCGTGGTGGTAGAAGCGAACGAAGAAGTAGAAGAAGATCTCAGGGACCCCGAAAACTAATATCGATCGATTCGATTATTTGTACATGTCACCCCAAACCACCCTCAGCCCGAGTCCCCCATGCCCATGGGATCTGAACTTGGACTTAAACTGCATTGAGTGTGTCACTATCCACCTCATCGACACCGACAACTATGGATTCCACACTAATGTGATCGTTGTCGATTATTTTTACAAGTCACCCCCATCCCACCCCACCCCTAGGCTCCCCTTGCAGATGGTGCTTAAGTTGGACTAAAAAGGCATCGGTAGTGTCACTATTCATCTCTGTGACCCTGAAAACTATGGATTCGACGCTAATATCGGTCTTTCGATTATTTTTATATGTCACCCCCTTCCCACCCCCATCCTAGGCCCCCATGCCGATGGGTGCTGCACCTGGACTTAAACGGCATCGGGTGTGCCACTATTCATCTCCTCTCTCTCTCTCTCTCTCTGAACCTTAAGTGCCCAGGGCACATAGGGCTTCTGCAAGGGTTTTCTACAAATGCCTGTCCTTTGCTTTTTTTTCCCTCTATTGCTGAACATCCTCTCTGTTGTTCTTCTCCATGTCTCTTTTAGTCTGCCCTTACTTCTATTCCCCTGTGGTGTCCATCTTAATGCTGTTTTTGGAAGTGAGTTGTCAGTCATTCGGAGCACATGTCTCAACCATCGCCAGTGTCTTTCCTCAATAAGTGCTGTCACTGGCTTCATCTGCATTTCTGCCAGCAAGATGGTGTTTGGCCAAAATATTTTTCTAATTCTTCCTAAACATTTAGTCTGGAAAGAATTCAACTTGTTATCTATGGTTTTGGTGATTTTCCAGCAGTCACTTACATAGAGAAGTACACTTAGAACATTACTCTAAATATCCTGATTTTCATATTCATGCTTAGTTTTTAAAACAATTTCCATATAATCTGCAGTATTGCAAATGCCTGGTTTGCCCCAGTAAGTCTGCTGTTGATGTCCTCTGTGGTGTCTCCATTTTCTACTACTCTACTGCCAATATATACAAATTCGTTGATCTCCTACACTAACTTGCTATCTGCTCAGTTTCTGTTGTTCATATTTTGCTTCATTAACTTTGTCTTTCCTACGTTGATCTTTAGTCCTATGTTGTTTGCATTCTGAGTTAGCTTGTTTATTTTATCTTGCATATCTTCGTGGCTATTTGATTTCAGACAAATGTCGTCCTCAAAGTCAAGGTCCTCTAGCACTGTGTCAGGGGTCCATTGTAATCCTCTGCGTTTTTCTGATGTTGCCTCCTTCATTAACCAGTCTACTGCCAAGATAAATAATGTTGATGATAGTACACATCCCTGCTTCACTCCTGTTTGTACCCTAAAGCTGGTGGAGGTATGTTCTTCACAGATCACTTTGCACTGAAAACCCTCCTTAAGGGCTTTGATCACATTCACTATCTTGTGGGGAAGACCATGCCATCTTAGGATTTTCTACAGTGCATCTCTTTTAACACTGTCAAAGGCTTTCTGAAAATCTATAAACAATGCATATGTTGTGCTGTGCCACTCATTTGCCTGTTCTAATGTTTGTCTAAGTACAAATATGTGGTCTGTGCATGATCTTCATTTCCTAAATCCTGCCTGCTCTTTCCGAAGTTTTCCCTCAAGTGCTGGTACAATTCTGTTGATGATTCTGCAAAATACTTTACTGGTGAGTGGCAGTAGGGTAATTCCTCTCCAGTTCCCGCAATCTCTGATGTCACCTTTCTTTGGCAGTTTTACTATAAGGCCAGTTTTCCGTTCCTCTTGAGGTTTTTTCTAGATCCCAGATTTGTTGTAGTATCTGGCAGTGTTGTTTTGGTGTTTCTGTTTCTTCTGCTTTCAACGTTTCAGCAGTGTAATTTTAGCTTCTTTATTGCCTCTTTTACTTCACTTATTGTTATTGGTCCTGTATTGATGTTTAGTTCCGTTTTTGCTTCAGGTATGTCTATTGTTTGTGTTTCTTGTGTTCTGTTTAGAAGGATGTTAAAGTGTTTCCTCCATCTTTCAATTTTTTCTCTTTCTCCACTGACCAGTTGTCCCTTATGTGTCCTTACTGCACTCTCATATCTTGTGCTGAAGTTACCTGTTATCTGCTTTGTGATTTTGTATATGGTTTTCATGTCATTTGCATATGCTGCTTTCTCTGCTGCTTCTGCTAAGTTGTCATAGTATTGATGTTTATCTTGACGGCATGATTCCTTCACTTCTTTGTCTTTTTGTGCATAATTACTTAAAACTTGTTCTTTAAGCCGTTGTGATTTGGTGTTCAGTAATTTTTCTTGATTTCTTTTCTTTGCTCTATATTTTCCCATGTGATTTTGCTTATCCATTCCTCTTTTCTCCGTTTCCGATATCCCAGCACCTCTTTTGCTGTTTCCTGTAGTGTTTTATTGAACTCTAGTATAGACATTTCTGCTTCGTCTTGTAGGACACTGAAGCGATTCTTAAGTATTATTGAGAATTGATTTCTTGTTTGCTGGTCTTTCAGTTTTGTTGTATCAAAACGTATCTTTCTGTGTTCTCCGATTCTGGCTTTCCTTAATTTTAGTTTTATTTTTGCTACCAGAAGGTTGTGATCACTTCCTACATCTGCTCTTTTCCTTGCTCTCACATCTTGTAGTGACCGTTTCCACTTGTTGTTTATTAGTATGTGATCAATTTGGTTTTCTGTAATTTTATCTGAGGACCTCTAAGTCACTTTATGGATGTTTTTATGTTGGAAAATTGTCCCTCCGATGGTCATCATGTTTTCTTCACAGAAACTGCAGTCTTTCTCCATTTTCATCTATTTCTCCGATTCCTTATCTTCCCATGATTCTTCTTCTATCTTCATTTCCCTCACCTACTTTTGCATTGAAGCCGCCCGAGATGAGTAGCATATCGTGCTTGAATATTGTTTCGACTGTGACTTTTAATTCCTCTTTAGCTGCTTCCGTTGGTGCATAACAAACCATAACAGACAGCTTCGCGAATCTTGAGATGAAGCGTGCATATAATAATCTCTCATTTATAGGGGTCCTTTTCAGCAATTCTTTTGATGCTTCTTTTGTTATTATCAGTGCTACTCCTCTTTCATGATGATCTGACCATATTTTTGTATCTTCTGTGTGCTATGTTATTAATTTCCTTCCGCCTTGTCCTGTTCAACTTGCTTCTTATATTCCTGGTATGTCTAGCTTGTATCTGTGCATTTCCTTGATGGTTTGTGCTAGTTTTCCAGTCTGATTAAGTGTTCTTACATTCCAGCTGCCTATTTTCATCTTGTGTTTAGGTTGTTTTTTTTTAACCAGATAGGGTTGCTGGCCCTTTGCCGAACCCTCCTTAGTCGCCTTTTACTATAATGCATGGTAAGGTACAATAGTCCTATTATTTGCAGATCCCGGGTACCTCACGGGGAACTATTCATCTTAGCGACCCAAAAAACTATGGATTCGACACTAATATCGGTCGTTTTCAATGATTTTTAAACGCCATTCAACCCCCACCGCTAGCCCCCCCCCCCTCCATGTGGTTGGTGACAGATCAACCACTGTATGGGTGCTCTCTGTTATGAAAGAAACATTGACCATTTTCTAAATAGACGCTGGGCTGAACAACAGTAAGGTGTCTTTCGTGAATAAGAAATTTGCTTCTGTATATTGTTTCTCGTTATCGGTGCCAAAAGTTCTGCATCTCAGCAGACACAACGTCATCGATTTATGTGGGCTGACCTTTATCCGTCACGACCGACAATCCAAAGTAGGTATAAATATAACGGGAGTTACTTCCCGTCGTTCAGTGGGGTATTGTTTGGATCGATCGAAGCACCTACCACCCTCTTCCCCCCCCCCGGGTCTTAGGGATGATCTAACCCCCACGGTGCATTGTCCAGACTGTAAATCATGTGTGCCAAGTTTGGATGAAATTGCTCCAGACATTCCAGATTGATACTCTAACACACATATTTACACACACATACATACACACGTTCTTTTTTATGTATAAAGATAAATGGGTGGACAACACAAATGGCTTGACCAGATGCCTTGTGAAAGCATAAACAGAGTAAGTTGGAGGTTAACTGCTGCCAATCATCTTATACAGAGGCGACACATGATGAGACTGATATTTGTTATTAGTTGTGTTTTGTTATGTTGGTGAGTAATGCTTCTTGTTATGTCGCTGTGTGATTACACCATATTAAGTTATAATATGCTGCCTCAATGTTCAACTTGGCACTGCACTTCTGAGACGTAATACGCCCCGTTAAGCTATTTTGTTGTTGTGTTATTCACCCATTATATTCACCTGGTTATTGTGATGTGTAATATACCAGGTTATTTTGGTGTGTAATGCGCCAGGTTATTTTGCTGTGTAACGCACCTGGTTATTTTGTTGTGTAATATACCTCGTTATGTTTCCGTGTAATACATCTCGTTATGTTTCAGTGTAATACACCTCGTTATTTTGCTGTGTAATATACGCTGTCTAGTTATGTTGCTGTGTAATATACTCTTTTAAATTGTGTTGCTGTGTAATACACCCCGTTTAAGTTACGTTACTGTGTAATACTCCCGGTTTAAGTTATGTTGCTGTGTAATACACCCCGTTTAAGTTGTGTTGCTGTGTAATATACTCTTTTAAATTGTGTTGCTGTGTAATACACCCCGTTTAAGTTACGTTACTGTGTAATACTCCCGGTTTAAGTTATGTTGCTGTGTAATACACCCCGTTTAAGTTGTGTTGCTGTGTAATACAACCCGTTTAAGTTATGTTACTGTGTAATACAACCCGTTTAAGTTATGTTGCTGTGTAATACACCCCGTTTAAGTTGTGTTGCTGTGTAATACACCCCGTTTAAGTTATGTTACTGTGTAATGCACCCCGTTTAAGTTATGTATCTGTGTAATTCACCCCATTATGTAGCTGTGTAATGCACCCCGTTATGTAGCTGCGTACTGCTCCCCGTTATGTAGCTGCGTATTGCACCCCATTATGTAGCTGTGTAATGCACCCCGTTTAAGTTATATAGCTGGGTAATACACTCCGTTTAAGTTATGTAGCTGTGTAATGCACCCAGTTTAAGTTATGTAGCTGTGTAATGCACCCAGTTTAAGTTATGTAGCTGTGTAATGCACCCCGTTAACTGGAGTAAATACACCCTCTCAGCACACAAACACGTTCTTCTATTTTTATTTTGGTTCGTACAAAAACAGAACAAACAAAAACGTTGCGAGCTTGTAGGCAGAAAATAAACGGCTGTTAGATGCAGTTTACAGTTTTAGCATGTTTGTTTTGGGATCAAGTGCCAGAAGAAAACTCTTCCAGATTAGCACATGGGTATCGGTCAGAAGAATTTGACTCAGCCACTTAATCCTAGGTTATGTTGAATCTTTGGCTTTGCCGAGTCTTAGACTTTTCGTTAGGGCGGGTGGGGGAACGCGTTTTGTATGTGTTAGAAACCTCACAAAAGGCTGCTGTTTGCTGACACATGTAGCAGACAAAAGTGTTATTGGATCAGAACATCAGATTCTCCAATCAGTTCCCCGGTTTTTAAAATATATTTTAAATGTAAATCTCTCTCTCTCTCTCTCTCTCTCTCTCTCATATCCCTGCCGACAGGCGTAGGATATCATGTCCTTCCATAACCTGTGACAGAATTGTGTAAATGTAGAAATAAAACGATAGATTGCTTAATTTAAGGGATATAATTCTGCTATATCGTAAAAACTTATGAATTGTTTCCTCTGGCGAGTGTGAACTTTCAATGACCTGAAGGAAAGAAAAAATCAATAATTGTCATAATAGAATTTTGTTAGGTCTTGTTATGACGCGAAGGTAGACATTTTTCTCGTGAAAAAGTGACAGTTGGCTCGGAATAATGTTAAAAACAGTCACTGAATTCGGGCACAAAGATTATTGGTTAGAAACTAAGATTTTTCTAGATGTTCAAAGTTTAAAAAAAAAAAACAAAACAGCGTCTTGCACGTCGAGATTCACAGATAGAACTTTCGAGAACTGAGTATAATAAAATATCTGATATATAAAAGAGCCAGGAAATTAGGGCAGATAAGATGGATAGAGAGCGATTAGATTTTACAGAGTTATGGATTGATCTGAATCATGTTGTAGAAGATTTTTTTGTGTGTCTTGTGATAGTTTTTTTCAGAAGAGGCAGTTTGGTTATTGCAGTTTTTTCAGTACAGGCAGTTTGGTTATTGCAGTTAGAGTGGAGTAAACGTCTGTCGTCTATGTGTCCTTTTCAGGACACAGTTATACAGTTATTGTTGGTGGTGTAGAGTGTTCTCAGTTATTGTCATTGCTAGGGCTAAGAATCTTTCAGAGTTTTTCATCTTGCCATAATTTGTGCATTGTGGTAGTGCATAATGTTTTGTGATGGAATTTCTGTAATTGTAAATAGTGAGTTTTTTGTTCATTATTCTTGTTATGTTTCACTTCCCAAAATGGCGAACAAGCTCTTGCCGGGAAGTTCTCTTATTATGTTGTTCCTCCCCGCCGTGTGGCAGCAGTTTTCTCATCTCCATTAAGTCATCCTAATTTTCTTCATAATAAAATGCATGTAAAATTGTCACCACGCCAGCGCATCTGTTGAGTTGCCCCGATCGTCGTGCCGCCTGAGTTGTTATGATTGTTCTAGTGTCATCGTGTCTAGGCTGTTGCGTTCATTCAGTGTTTAGCTCGAACGCTAGGTAAACATCACAAATAAAGTCAAAACTCTCTATTTAGACACCAGACCAGTGGTTCTCAACCCATGGGCCGCGGCCTAAAGGTGGGCCGTGACAGGGAGTTTTGTGAGACGCGCTGAAGTCTCAAAGCAGAAAAAAGTAGATACAATAAAAAATTGTTCCGCATTTTTCACGCAGTGCATAGGGGCAGACTGCACGGATGCAAGCCGCAGAATTGTAGGTCGCTTTATTAGTATGTCCGCAGTTCGGCTATTGGAGAAAGGATGGTCCAGACAGCATTTCTTCCAGCATCAAACAGAAATGTGACGTACAGAAAAAGACGACATCGCTTTTGAAGTGCGACACTTTCTGACCGTGTTGCCGAACCGTGCAGTTTTGCAATGTAATTTTATGGAACAGTCGGTGTAGATTCTGCGAGTGAGCAGAAGTGAAATATATTCCTCAGCAATTGTGTTTTAGTTTAAAAATCGTATTTCGTTGGCTTGATAGCCGCTATTCGGTCTTGGTGCTGTGTGTAATTCATATTGGATTTATCAACGGATTACAGTTACCCACGTAGTGATCGTGGAGACTTTTCGGGTAGCCTTTTTTTATTGTTTAAACTTTTAAACTTTAGGCGCTAAATTGGATCGATTTGTGAAAAGTAAGCCTTCGACTTCGCGCAAACAAATTGCTAGTAGTGGTAGCGAAAGTCACTGTGATCGAGACGTTAACGTTGATACTTGTAAAAAACTAAATAGTCTCGAAAATATGATGTGGAGTATATTAAGTACGGTTTCATTCCATCAACAAAAAATATCCAAAATCTGCCACAGTGTGTTATTTGTTTGCAAATCCTCTCAAATGAGGCAGTGAAGCCGGCGAAATTCGTCGTCATCTAACTACAAAACATCCAGATCTACAGAATAAAACCAAAGAATTTTTCCAACATAAAGGCGAGGAATACAGTAAACAGAAGACAGTGTTGAAAACAAGAGCCAATCTCAACGAAAAAGCTATTAAGCATCGTACCTGATTGCCCAGAGAATCGAAAAATCAAAGAAACCACACGCGATTAGAGAAGATCTTATCATGCCAGCCGCTGTTGAGATTTGTGATATATTGTTCAGCTCAGAATACACTACAAAACTGAAAAGCATTCCCATATCGAACGATACTGTCCACATAAGAATATCTGAAATGTCCGAGGACATTGTCGCGCGGCTGTCTGAACAATTACAGTCTACTAAGTTTACTATTCAGTTAGACGAGTCAGTTGACATCGCCGGCGAGTCACAGCCGCTTTTTTTATGTTCGCTATTGTTTACCAAATAGTATGTAAGAGGAATTTCTTTTTTTGCAAGTTACTGCCAGTGAGAACGACGACCGATGAAATATTTCGTGTTTTAAACGATTTTTTTCCCAACATTTGGAGTGCATTGGACGAATTGCATCGGTGTTTGCACAACGATGCTGCTACAATGACAGTGGTTTTGTAACTCGCATAAAGCAAGTGTCACCCGAGATTGTAGGCACCCATTTATTGATTTATCGTGAGCACTCCCTTCAGAGAAATTGAATAAAACTCCCTATACTCGAAAACTGTGTTCAGGTTGTAAACTTCATAAAAACTAGAACAGTGAACAGTCGATTATTTGCACAGATGCAGAACACAAGCATCTCCTATTTCACTCGGCTGTGCGTTGGCTGTCCAGAGTAAAAGTTCTCGCAAGGGTGTTTGAGCTTCGTTTATAATTGTTGCAGTTTTTGACAGAACACAATCTCGACCTGGCAGGCAAGGTCGCTGATATTGAGTGGCTTGCCGTGCTGGCATACCTTGCTGACATTTTTAGCCTTAACAGTTTGAACATATCACTGCTTGGTAAAGATGCCATTATACTCACGACATACAATGACTGCTATGAAAACCATATATCGTTCAAGAATGAACGTGGAGGATGATCTTAATGTGTGTTTGTCACAAATTCCATCCAGAATTCATTAGCCTTTAAGAAGAAACTACGACTTTGGCGCACACGACTCGAGAACAAATCACAAGACGTGTTTCACTTGATCTGTAAATTTATAGAGAGCAATAAAGTAATAATGTGCATACCTTGGCAGCTACATAGACCAGGATGGTGACACCAGAAAGGAAATTAGAATTGCAAAAGCAGCATCGATCTTCAAGAATCTTGAGAACATGGAATTCAAAAGTTATAAGCACAAAAAACAAGTTAAGACTTCAATTCAAATGTAATATCTACCCTCATCTATACATGCGAAAGCTGGAAAACAACTAAAGAAATAGAAAAGAAATTAGACTCTTTTGAAAACAAATGCCTAAGGAAAATACTCGGCATCAAATGGAACGAATTCAAGAACAATGCAGAATAAGACGGATAGCTGAACAACAACCAGTCTCATGGATGATCAGGAAAAGGAGATGGACATATGTTGGTCATGTGATGAGAAGAAACGATCAGAGAATGCCAAAACAAGCTAACAAGTGGAACACAACAGGCCAGAGAAAAAGAGGCAGACCACGTGAAACTCTAAAGAGGACATTGTTAGAGAGGCCAAATTAACAGGCATAAAATCCCTTGATGGGGTTGAAAGTCTCGCCAAAACAGGAACAATTGGCGAACTACCTTGCGAGCCCTATGTGACATTTAACGACACGGGAAGGATATAAGATGTAAGATATAAGAATAAAGTTAATGGCGATATTCTTGAAGGGGTCACTAGTGTAATAAAAGGGCATCTGACATCTCTTGCTGAATATTTTGACAAATACTTCACCCCTGAAGACATTAAAGCGTACGACTGGATTCGTGATCCCTTTTATTGTTCGCTCTCTGAATTAACCGACCGTGCACAAGAAGAATTAGCGGAACTGTCTAGCAATCACACATTACAATCAAATTTAATGACCCCGCTGTGGATATCTCTTCCTTTTGGTGCACTGTTTCGCTGGAATAACCGTTTTTGTCAGCCCTGGCGATGAACGTCTTCTACTCTTTTCAACAACTTATGTATGCAAAGTTTCATTTTCTGCATTGACTGCTATGAAAACCAAATATCGTTCAAAAATGAACGTGGAGAATGATCTTAAAGTGTGTTTGTCACCATTTCCATCCAGAATAAACATGCTATCCAACCGGAAACAGTGTCATCTTTAAGGTAAATGAAAAGAACTTTTGTGTAGGAATGAATATGCAGTTAAAGACGTAGAGAAAATATTGCATTATATATATATCTAAATATAAATGGATATATATATATATATATATATATATGTTTGTGTGTGTGTGTATGTGTATGTTCCAACATCACTCTGGAACACCTGGAGCAGTTTCAGCCAAACTTGGTACACATATGACTTACAGTGTGGAAAAAAAACTGTGGAGGTAACATTACCCCAACCACCCCTAGGAGTGGGGTACGAAGGGAGTGGAGGTATTATTCACTGAATTCAAGGAGAACAAAAAGGTCTAAGGGAGATCATCTTGAAATAGAGCGTTACTGGTCTAAGAGAAGCATTTGTAGTCGAAATAAATACATTTTAACTTTGTTTTTTTCCCATATGTTTATATTAGCTTTTTGTTGTATTCTATAGTAGATTTCATTGCTCAGTGAAGTGTGCCTTTTTCTTATTTTTTCAAATTATTTTTCAAATTAGGGAGAGAGAGAGAGAGAGAGAGAGAGAAAGAGAGGGGGAAAGAGAGGGAGAAGTAGAAAGAGGTAGAAAGGGAGAAGGATAGAGATAGGGAGAGATGGAGAAGGAGAGAGAGAAATTTGATATCGCCATGTTTCTCCCGCCGACAACTTTATGTTGCTTGCTCAAGGGTGGGTTCATCCAAGAATTTATTTATTCTTTCTCCTGGAGGTGAAATTAAAAATGTTGTTTATAATCAAGTTTTGAATTAAATTAATATTATATTGAATGTGTAAACGACATTACTCTGTAATTTGTATACTGTACTATACTTTAAATACCTGTAAGTAAAATTACTTCGATATTACACTATGGATAGAATTCATTCCTTTTCCTATCTAATAGACGACTGGGATAAATAAATCACCGAGCAACTCCGGGTAATCAGCTAGTACTTAATGTTAGATTTATACCTTGCAAATATAAAGCACTTTATTAGTGGGCCGCAAAAATGTTTGACTTTTAAATGTGGGCCGCGCAGCAAAAGGGTCCGAGAACTGCTGCACTTGACAATTAAATCACAGTGGTTTTCAGCCTGTAGATATTCCACTTTAGCTGGTGCCGTGTTTGCTCCGGCACGCAACACAGTACGCTTCAACAGTTTCTGTTGTACATCAAAACAAACTTCTGTTAAATTGGTACATTTCTGTTTTAAACCCACGATCCCTTGTGTATCTCAACATACTCGTCACTTGACATTTCCCGCGTCAGGATGCCAAACCAGTAAACATCTTTTCTGTCTACTTCTGTCTCTTCTGCCTCCAATCTTCCTCTTGCCATTAGGTGCTGTAGCCACCATCTCCTCCAAACATGCCCGACAAATTTAGATTGCCGTTTTTGATCTTTGTTATAATTTCCCATGTTTCTTGTGCTTTAAGAACTTCCTTGTTCGATTTTCTCGCTGTCCATGGTACCTGCAGCATTCTTTTAAGTAGTACATTTCAGCTGATTCCAGCCTTCTTTGTATCTCTTTACTGGCGCCCGAGCTTCCCACCACAGAGCAGGATTGGTTCAGTGTAGCACTCCCTTCCTGACCCCCAAAGACAGTGACTCGCTGGAAAGTATGTATTTTAGCTTTTGAAAGGAGGCCTTCATTTGTGTAGTTCTGCCTTTTTTTACTTCGGTGATACATCTTCCATCTGATGTTAACAAGGTGTCTGAAGCGAGTAACTGGCGCCTGAAAACCGGATGCTTCGGGTAGATGAAACTCGATAACCCGAAAAGGCAGTTCATCTAGGAGAAGGAAAACTCTGATTTCAAACCACTGCTGATTTGCAGAGTAGTCCTTGGTTAGAGTCAAAGTCTAGTGGAGTAAACCAGATACAAATCCGATGACAGGCAGCGCGAAAGCCACCACCGCACTTCTCAAGAATATATAATGGACAACCGTAATCAACACCTTCGGATAAGTAATGACGTGAGCGGGGACTCCATAGGAGCCATCGTGTCGTGTAGGGAGCATCATATGCGACAAGATGATACCCAACCGTCAGCCAGATCATTCAGTTATTCATTCATTTTCATGTCCCCTGCGGAACTTTGCCTCTCTAACAGCACTCCTGTAGGCCTCTCGGTTGTGAGCAAGATGGCCTGCTGCTGATGCATCCATTTGCAGATTATCAACGATGTGCCGCCATCTTCGCCTTGGTCTTCCTCTCTTTTTCCCATTATGTACCCTTCCAAGACGGTTTTCTCTATATTGTCATGACGTTTCTCGTGTCCACAATATTTAAGTTTTCTCTCTTTAATCCTCTTTACTAGCCAGCCTTCTTCAATATTAAGTTCTTGTAGTATAGATATATTTGTTCTTTTTTTGTGTCCATGATATTTGAAGAACTCTTCTGTAGCATTTACATTCAAAGGCATTTATGTGTTTCTCAGCTTTTTGTTAAGTGTCCAGGTCTCACAGGCATATGTTGCGATGGGAAAGATGCATGCATTTAAAAATCTTATTTTTGTAGTTCTGTCTGTTCCTCTTTACAGATTCTTTAGTGGTTTTACTTTCTGAAAAGCGATAGATGTCCTCCTTTTAATTTCCCTCATTATATCTCCAATATTAGTTAGCACTGATCCAAGATATTCAAAACTCTCCACTTTATTTGGTTTTCCCTAATTGATACATATATCAACTGCCTTGTTTATTTTGTCAGTTGTCATCAATTTAGTTTTCTTCGCCTTAAGATAGAGGTTTCACTCTTCGCTGTTCTTACGAACTGATATAATTAGTTTTTCTATTCCTTTTTTTGTGTTGTGGACAGTAATACTGTGTCATCAGCATATCTAATCTGTGGTATTTCATAACCTGCAATTGTTATGGCACCGTAATATTCTTTGTCTACATCTTCTCTAACATTCCTCATTATATTTTCAGTATACAAGTTAAATAAGTAAGGTGACAGTATGCACCCCTGACGGACCCCTTGTTTTATGTCAAACCAAGTTGTTGTTTCACCATTTATTCTTACTGCTGCCTGTTAGTCTAGATACAGCAGTGATGTTAATTGTATCAAATGCGTTAAAATCCCATTTTTTTCCATTGTTTCCAAAAGTTTCTGGTGTTGTACACAATCAAATGCCTTTGAGTAGTCTATAAAGGATAAATATAGATTCACATTAAACTCTCTGCATTTCTCTGTTATTAATCTTATATAGAATATATGATCTCCTGATCCTCTTCCTTGCCTGAAACCAGCTTGGACCATATTGACATCTTCTAATTTTTTCCGAAGTCTACCCATTATGGTTTTTAACAGAATTTTACTGGCATGACTAATCAGGACAACAGTTCTGTGGTTGTCAGCCAGATACAGTACGCAAAATGAGTAACAATTTTATATCCTTTGTTACGTGGAGCATCAGAACACTTAATGAGCTAGGAAAACTGGAAAAGGTAATACAGGAAATGGAAGAGAATGAAATGTAAAACATGGAAGTCAAAGTGTTTGCGCAGGTATCGGGACTGGCGAAGTATGGCTAAGCCATATGGCACGTCTTCCTTAATACTTACTGCAAGAGACCGTTTCGTTCTTTCAGACCGGCTGTTAATATATGGGTCACTGTTGTGGAGTCGCCAGGGAAACATGCAGCTTGAGTGTACTCTGGGATTTTAAGGCTGTGCTCATGACCATATCGGCAGAGATCCTAAGTTGGGATCAAACGAAGAAATGCTCAACTCGAATATGGTGTTACAGCATCCGTTCATTTCAGGAGGACGTTCGGGAACACCTTGGAGATGGATGTGAGAAGCTGAGAAACTGGGCACCCTGACATTTTTGAATGGCTTAGATTTCACATCACATTAAGCTTGATTAAAACAAATATTCAAAACTGAAAATAACAAAACCACAATAGATATCAAAGCCGTCATGTGACAGACAGACACTCACACGCACGCACGCACGCACACACACACATGACTTTATTGAAATTGCTGGACCTCCCACCTCATTATTTGGAACATACAGCTCACATCAGTTATGAAACTATCTAGTCAAGAGCTAAACTATCCAGTTTAGAAGTGTCAGGAAACATGCTCTCAAAACACCAAGCTTTGCCTGGATTTTGTACAACGATCCAGTCCACGCGTGGAGTTAATTGACAGGAAGTGAATACTAGGAACTTTGTAGAGATGTAAGCGGAATATTTGGTAAAAAAAAAAAAACAACGGAGTTTATGAAAGTTTTGTTTGCGGCGCCAAGAAAGGTTCGATTGACTTTAATTGTTTCAGTTTTTGTTTGTTTTGTTTTTGTGCTGGTGTCTTGTAAATGTCGCGAATGTACTCATGAATGTGATCGTTGTACATTCTACCCCGACAGAGCTTTTGTTTTTGTCATTTGCAGGTACTTCCATTGTTGGATATTTTCTAACCTTTGCCTGTCTGTTTTATAAGAATATACAATAACCACCAGTTGTTTATTTCATAGAGAATACTGTGGGAAGTCCACAGCTCTGACGCAAGGTCTAGCCAACCATAGCTTGCCAAGGTACTAAATGACATACTGTACTTGGAGTTCTTATCTGTGACAGGCCGTCTGGCCGACGAGAGGGACATCTTGCCTGTTTATTCGTGATGGACCTTATTGAAAAGCTTGACATTGCAGCTCGTCGAAAGGACATCTTCTTTTCTTCCTGTTTCTCGCTTTGGGGCCAGGAGGAGAGTTTTGGTGGTTCAGCATTCGTTTTTACGCGTATCACATGGCACAGTAGTAAACATAAATGACTGCTTCTCGAGCTGAATAAAATCACGTGTCTCTTTTATCTCTTTGTCTCTGTCTCTGTCATTGTTCTGTCTCTCTCTCTGTCTGTCTCTCTCTCTCTCTTTTTCTTACTGTTCTAGCTCTCTCTCTTTCCTAATTGCTCCCTCTCTCTCATTGTTCTATCTCTCTCTTTTTCTCATTGTTCTAGCTCTCTATTGCTCCCTCTCTTTCATTGTTCTATCTCTCTCCCTCTTTTTCTTATTGTTCTAGCTCTCTCTCTTTTCTAATTGCTTCCCCTCTCTCATTGTTCTATATCTTTCTCTTTTTCTCATTGTTCTAGCTCTCTCTTTCTCTCTTGTCTCATTGCTCCCCCTCTCTCTTTTCTCGTTGCTCCCCCTCTCTTTATCTCGCATTGCTCTCTCTCTCTCTCTCTCTCCCCCGCTCGCGCACAGAAATAATATACAGTACAACCGTTTGTTGGACTCGTGGTTTTTTATATACTCGTTTAACACATTTTCACATTGAAACACATTGATATCGCAGCTGATAGCTAACAGAACATCGTAAGACAGCGCTAGAACCAGTCATCATTCCCAGGCCAAGGGACGCCTGGAAAAAATTACTGGCCCTTTGTTAACAACAAAAAAAAAAAGAAAGTATCTGGCATCTGATTTGTAGATGTACTCTTTGTTTTCTTAGGTGAGTAGAGGGATATCTGTCACTGATTGTAGATGTACTCTTTGTTTTCTTAGATGAGTAGAGGGATATCTGTCACTGATTGTAGATGTACTCTTTGTTTTCTTAGGTTAGTAGAGGGATATTTGTCACTGATTGTAGATGTACTCTTTGTTTTCTTAGGTGAGTCGAGGGATATATGTCACTGATTGTAGATGCACTCTTTGTTTTCTTAGGTGGGTAGAGGGATATCTGTCACTGATTATAGATGTACTCTTTGTTTTCTTAGGTGAATCGAGGTATATCTGTCACTGATTGTAGATGTACTTTTTGTTTTCTTAGGTGAGTAGAGGGATATCTGTCACTGATTGTAGATGCACTCTTTGTTTTCTTAGGTGGGTAGAGTTATATTTGTCACTGATTGTAGATGTACTCTGTTTTCTTAGGTGAGTCGAGAGATATCTGTCACTGATTGTATATGTACTCTTTGTTTTCTTAGGTGAATCGAGGGATATCTGTCACTAATTGTAGATGTACTCTTTGTTTTCTTTGGTGGGTAGAGGAATATTTGTCACTGATTGTAGATGCACTCTTTGTTTTCTTAGGTGGGTAAAAGGATATCTGTCATAGAAGCTGCGCGTTATTGACAGACTCACCTGATTCATCAACGACGTTATTTTCTTCATGTTCTAGTTCTGTCGTTTCCTTTTGTCATGTTAGTGTGTGGCTCCCTTGTCATATGTCGTTTGTTCTTGTCGTGTTAGTATGTGTCTCACTTGTCAGATGTCATTCCTTTTTCTTGTGTAAGTATGTGGCTCACTTGTTATATGTCGTCTCTTCTTGTAAGTATGTAACTCACTTGTCATATGTCCTTCGTTCTTGTCAGTTAAGTATGCGGCTCACTTATCATATGTCGTTTGTTCTTGTCATTTAAGTATGTGGCTCAATTGTCATATGTCGTTCTTGTCATTTAAGTATGTGGCTCACTTGTCATATGTTGTTTCTTCTTGTCGTGTAAGTAAGTGGCTCACTTGTCGTATGTCGTTTCTTCTAGTCGTGTAAGTGTAGCTCTTACTCGTCATCTGTCATTTCTCGGCCTACTCACTTCTCTCCCTATCTTGTTTTCGCTCACGGGGCGTTCCAGTCAAGTCAGTTTTCGTCTGTTTCTCCTTAATGGAGTAAACATTTGTTTTATTTATATCCTTTACTACTTCTTTGTCATTCCGGCATTTTTCCTATCAATGTCAGCAAACAGGATATATATATATATACATACTGAGGTAATTCAGACCACACGTTACCTACAGAGGCCAGATGCGCTTCCTTAGAAACAGTAAGTATATACATGAAACGCGTGGCATTTATCAGTTGTTTATTGGTGTTGTTGGCAGACATTTTGCTGAGGTGTTTTACTGTAGTAGTCGGTTGTGTTTAAACGGACAACGCACTCATTAAGAGACATAATATCCGTTATTAAGTGAATTTGCGTAGGAGCGCTCACCCCACAAATACCTGACAGCTACCAGCATTAAGCAGTTCTGTAAATGCACGATTAGTTCGGGCCAGATATTTAAAGGTTAGAAAAAAGAAAAATTAATGATGTGGTATTGCTTTACTTTGTGAATTTTTTTTTCTTAATTCCCTTTTTTTTTTCTGCCGGATTTTTCTGTCTAGCTGATCAGAAGTTTTCAGTAGTTACTCGTTCTTAGTGTGAAATGGTGTGGAGTACTCGTTCTTAGTGTGAAATGGTGTGGAGTACTCGTTATTAGTGTGAAATGGTGTGGAGTACTCGTTCTTAGTGTGAAATGGTGTGGAGTACTCGTTCTTAGTGTGAAATGGTGTAGAGTACTCGTTCTTTGTGTGAAGTGGTGTAGAGTACTTGTTCTTAGTGTGAAATGGTGTGGAGTACTCGTTCTTAGTGTGAAGTGGTGTGGAGTACTCGTTCTTAGTGTGAAGTGGTGTGGAGTACTCGTTCTTAGTGTGAAATGGTGTGGGGTACTCGTTCTTAGTGTGAAATGGTGTGGAGTACTCGTTCTTAGTGTGAAATGGTGTGGAGTACTCGTTCTTAGTGTGAAATGGTGTGGAGTACTCGTTCTTAGTGTGAAATGGTGTGGAGGTCCTGATGGTTTGCTGCTTTTGTCCAGTCACAGAGTTGGTAACCGCCAGTGTCGTAAGTCGTTAACTGGAGTCAGTGCCTTACGATTTCCTGGGAGCTGTCTTTGCAGTTAACTGGAGTCAGTGCCTTACGATTTCCTGGGAGCTGCCTTTGCAGTTAACTGGAGTCAGTGCCTTACAATTTCCTGGGAGCTGCTTTGCAGTTAACTGGAGTCAGTGCCTTACGATTTCCTGGGAGCTGTCTTTGCAGTTAACTGGAGTCAGTGCCTTACGATTTCCTGGGAGCTGTCTTTGCAGTTAACTGGAGTCAGTGCCTTACGATTTCATGGGAGCTGTCTTTGCAGTTAACTGGAGTCAGTGCCTTACGATTTCCTGGGAGCTGTCTTTGCAGTTAAAATTTGGGAGGTATTTTATTTTCAGTTTGTTGGTCATTAACACAAATTTAGCAACTTTTCAAAACGGACCTGTAAGAGCTGTTTGGATTCTGCAGTAAGATATAGTTTTGCCAAAACAAATATGTCGTCTAATCCAGGGTTTCTCAGCCCGTGTTCCGCGACGGATCTGCAGAGGTTCCGCTAGAGATTGTGACTGAAAAATCCCTCCCAGGTATTTCTCGCGGAACGCTAAGATTCCGCTGACGCCTACTTGAGCAATCCTGACTTAGTCCTAGTCTGTTATTTTCTAAAATTTGTGCCAGGGATGAAAAAAAAAATGCATTTAGCTTAAGCCAGTTAGTTACATACATTTATTGTTTGCCAATGAGTTGTCATAATGTGTGAATCTGGAAGAAGTAAACTAATTTCTAGAAGGTAAAAGTTAAACTTTCCTGTATGCTTGTATTTTTCTCCAAAAACTCCAAGATAGGTTGGTTAAAAAGTCATTTTTAATTCTTTACAAGGGGATTTTTAAAAAAGCTACTCTTGTAAAGGGGGGGGGGGGAAGAGAGAACGGCTAACGTAGTGATTAGAGCACTTGTCTAGAATGGTGGAGGGTTCGAATCCTTATCTGAGCGGGATTTTTCCCCCCGACCAGTACTGCATCGAGATGACCCAGCCTGGTAAAATTGGTACAAGAGAAAATCTGAGAAGGTAAGGCAGCGAGGAAAGGAACTGACCACCCTACCTCATACGCTGATGGCCCAGCATAATGAGGTCTCTAATGCTTCATCCCCTACGGCATTTGCTACGAGACTGCCTTTTACTTATGTACATGACATATACCGCAAACCGTACCTGATTAACACTTTGTACATATGTTATGCATTTATTATTCTTCTTCTTTTCAGCGATGAAAGGAAAAAAAAACATTTTTCTTTCCTCGTTACACTTGTGATATAAATTAGAATTGGCGTGATGTGAGGGCAGTGGAAAAGTCATTAATGCAAGGATTGCCAGGTAATGAAACAAAATATTCCAAGGGTTCCGCGGGGGCTGAAGGTTGAGAAAGGCTGGTGCAGTCAGTTGTGGTCTGAAGTGAATATAAAATTATCTGGTGCTCTGGAAATATGCTTCACTTCTCGTTTCGGAGAACAGACCAGCCCCTGTTGTTTTATGACACCAAGATTTGATGAATTTTAGCTGAGCAAGATGCTACCTCACTTTTTCCAGGCGCGAGATGTGAGAACAGACGATGTTACAGCACCTGAAGCAGAGATAGACATCATCTTCATAGATGGATCTAGTTGGGATCCCAGCATTAAAGCAGAGATATACATCCTCTTAATGGATGGATTTAATTGGATCCCAGCATTGAAGTAGAGATAGACATCCTCTTCATGGATAGATCTAATTGGGATCCCAGCATTGCAGCTGGCTTAGAGAACATCCGTCTGGACTTGAGGTCGAGGATGACTGACAGTGTAGACGGCGCCTGTACCTTCTGTCCGAGTGCCTGAACAATTGTGCTTATTTTCATCGCGAAACTGATATGGATTACACAGTGTCTAAAGATTCTGTGTGCGGTCCCTGTGATTTTTGTGCAAGCGGCGGGGCCTTTTCTCCGGTAGGCACTCGGGCAGATAAGCCAGGTAAGTGCCGCCATCATCGATAACATGAGGTCACCTAGGCTGCCGAAGACAGGGTGCGTTATCCTACAGATGACGACATGGGAAAGTCAGGACATATACGCGACCACGAGAGAAGGTCATGGTCAGCATCGGCCAGGGGAGTCCGGCTGTGATGGTCTTCATCATCACTTTAGGACAAGACGGTCATACAGTGAGTCTCATCGCGTTATGCTGGAGAGCAGCCAGCAAGCAGCTTTCTGATTTTCTTTCACTGCCTGAATTCGCAGTTGCCTATCCTCCACCAGATCTCCGCCGACGTTATTCGCGCATGAAATCGCATTCGTATTTTCAGTACACGAGATGTGCTGAGGATTTGGAGGAATATCGCGGAGGAGAGGAAGGAAGGATGATGCCGGAAAGATAGATGCACAAAGGATGCGGTAGTTAAACTGCCAAGACTATCTGCCTTCTCCACCGTCTACACTTTAATGCTCACTGTTGTAGCAGGTGTCGCGGGGAAGAAATCAACAGTCGGAAATGATGAGGCTGGGGACATGGACCTCAGAGCAAACAAAACCTGCAGCGTCCTGAACGATTCATCTGAAGGATATTATTTATTACATTTGCGTTTGAAATTACAGGTAACAGATAAATTGCTGCTAGACTGCCTGCCAGGAAAGATCTTTTATTAAAATTCCTGAACGCGTGTGCTGCATTTCTCCACGTATCGCCGTTTCTTCCCCCCCCCCCCCCCCGAAATATACGTAACCGTTTATAGGTTGTACTCGCAACGAACGGATTAAAAAAAGAAATAACTGACACAGCAACCTGCATCGGAATTTTTTTTTTTCAAGAAAAAAAAAGAAAGAGAGACTACGAATAAAAGCAATAAACACGTTTATCTGAGAGAAATTTACGTCCCTGCGGGGTAGGCTGAGTTATTAAGAGAATGAAATGAACGGTGTTAATGTGTATACGGGGGGAAAATAATGTTAAGAAATTCTTAGGTTGCAGTGGAAATGAATGTTAAGCTTATTATTTTAAATGTAAAAAAGAAGGGAAAAAACGTTATCTGTACATGTTGGTGTAAGTTTATACGGGAAGTGTTTTATTGTTTATATTATTAAATAATTGCAGCCTTGTAATTGTTCTGTGTACCATTCTGTAACTCGCCCGTAGTCCATTTGTTTATTCAATTTCTGGGTCGAACGCTTAAAGGTGGGCTTCCTCTTTCAGTTTAGATCCATCCACGAAGAGAACGTCTATCTCTACTTCAGTGCTGGGATCTATTTAGATCCATTTGTGAAGAGAACGTCTGTCTCTATTTCAGTGTTGGGATCCCAGTTAGATCCATTAAGGAAGGAACGTCTATCTCTACTTCAGTGCCGGGATCCCAGTTAGATCCATCTATGAAGAGAACGTCTATCTCTACTTCAGTGCTTGGATCCCGCTAGATAAGTCCTCGGAAGATTTTATCAGATTTAGTTCAGAATGTGTTAGGAAGTTAATTCTGAGTGTAAAAAAGAAAGTAATTGCTATGTTGCTTTTGTTATTGACCACGTTTATCTCATCTCCAGAGTAAGGTTCTTTGTATTCCACGGGTTCTCAGAATGGGATCCGCGAAGGGTCATATATGGATCCACGTAGAAAGTGTGTATTAAATGGAATACTAGATCTTTCTTTCTTTCTTTCTTTGTTTCTTTCTTTCTTAACGTGGCATCAGGGGCTCCAGGACCTGAGAAAAAAATTGGAGAATCTCAAGTGACGTCATAAAACCATTTTGTGTAGTTACGTGTATTTTTGCTTTAATATTTTTATAAAGTATTTGTTATTTCCCATTTCCAGCATCTTTCGTCCTTTGTATTTTAAACTGTTTACGGTGAAATTCCAACCGCTGCTATCAGGTGACATCTTGTTTTCTCCTCCCCGGAATGATCAATTTATTTCACTGCTTCGACGTTTTTCATAAAATGTTATAAATAAATAGTAATTTTCCACACCATACTTTTGGCATTTGCCGTATGTTATATAGGCCAGTGCAACGCATTCGTACTTGATGGTTTTCAGTCTCACTGGGAGCCATAACATTAACGTTGGTGTAGATAAATTTGTTTGAAGCGAGCTTTGCAGTGACTTGCCAGAAAAGAGAGTGAAACTTTGCATCATGAAACAAAATCAGGTTAAATGGAGAATGGAGGATATTGCGGTGAAACATTTCTGAAGAATCCGAATGAGAGAAAAGGGGCGTGGGAGATGGGTGTTCAGATTAGTGAAACGATAGAGGGGGGAGGGAAGGGAAAGAAAAAAAGCTATTTTAAAGTAAATATTAGAGGTTTAACGTTACTGCATATTAGACACGTCCATGAGTGCTCAGATCTCACCCCGTGAAAGCAGATCTCAGGGCGATGCACGTACTACATATCATCGGAGATAAACCTGACGAGTGGGAAGGAGAGGTTGGGATTCGATCTTTCTCCCTGATTCAGAGACTGACCGTGCCCCTGTCGATTCAGCCAAATCCTATCCCAGGATGAAGCAGATTGATTTGGGGAGGGAGGGAGGTGGGGGGGGGGCGGGCGACGACTCTGCTGTCCGATGTGGCAGTCAGCGATCCATGGCCGACACGCTAGCGTTAGGGTGGGGGAACCATAGTCGGCCAGGACCTAGTCCCAGCTTCCCGTTGATAACAGGTCTAGCCTGGCTAACAGGGCAGGGATCTTTAGTCCCCATGCTAGTGGAGTCTGCCAAAGAGATAGTGCACACGCCTTTGCTTTTTTACCTCCACTCAAGGGCTTAAAAATAGTGGCCCTAAGCTGCTCCCTATCCGACACCATGCCACACCTTCGCCACACTGGCTGTATGAAACATAAGTTGGAAGTTTTGAGTGCGAAGACACAGTACTCAAGCTGAATGAGAAAGCGATCAGCGACATACAGCTGACTGCTTGCATCAGGGTTGGCGAACTCGTAGCCGGCCAACACTCTGTTGTGCCTCACTGTGGTGGCCCTGGAAACAGGCGGTGGTCTGGGCCAAGTGAATAGGGATCGCAGCGGGAAGACGAACCCGGTCCTAACAATGCTTCGCCAAAGTTGGATGTGTTGGGCTGAAAGGCGCAGAAGTGCGACACAACGCAGCCAACGCCCCAAAACGACAGCGAACTACCAGAAGAAGAGATATGGTTCAGTTGTTGTTGTTGCCCCCCCCCTCCTCTTATTTTTCTTTTCTTCTTTAGTGATTGTTGTAGTTTTGGTGTTGCAGTTCTAAAAGATCCACAACCACTAACTCATCCATGAGCTAGCGTTACATAGAATAAATCCTGGAACAAGAATTCAGTAGTTCATTGAGTTATTGAGGATTTTTTGTCTGCTTATGATTTGAGTAGTAAGATATTAAGTAAGATAGTTAGACATTGTTAATATGTTTTGATATCTTTAGTTTCCTGTCAGAAAGTTTAAAAATCTTCATATCATTTTACTCCCGCTTGGCAACTTCTTTCGGTTTGAGAGCAAATATTTGACTTGCTGTCTAGCACGATTTTTATTCCGTTTATTTTTAAAAATTCTCCTTGTACACAGTTACATGACAGTTTGATAACTGGGAGTTTTAGGGAAAAATAAACAGGAAAATTTAGGGTAGAGATGCTGCAGTCAGTTTAGAAAAAAATTACATAATAGCACTCGGTATTAAATACCAGATACACCGTAGTTCGCCATGTTTTTCTGTTTTCGGCGAGTTTTTCAACTTCGCCAAGGGATCTTATGCCTACTGAATCTCAACAGTGTTCTCTTTAGAGTTTCACGTGGTCGACCTCTTTTTCTTTGTTCTGTTGCGTCCCATTTGATAACGTGTTTTGGGATTCTTTGATTTTTAAAAAAAAATATCACGTGGCTGATATATGTCCGTATATATCAGCAAATACGTGATTGTGGGGGGGGGGCCACAGGTAAAAGTCAGTCGAGTTAAAACAGAGTGCTTTCCTTAACCTGTCACGGGTGTTTTTATTTTTAACTTTCCCCCCAGGGCTTTGCTCAGTATGTTCATTCCCTAAACCCCAATGTTTCAGTGTCAGGTACCAGTATGGCGTCAGAAGATGTCAGTATTACATATGGATAGCCAGAAAACAGAACAGTTAAAATAAAATTCTGAACTAAAAAAAAAATGCCCAGAGCTGGAGTTTCGTCATTTGTTTCCCCTGCCCCGAAAAGGTAAGGATACATTTGGTGCTGTAAATCGACTTGCCTGTGCTGTAAATCGACTTGCCTGTCTTCGTGCATGCTGCTGTCTCTGCTCACAGTCTTAGTTTTGTTGTGTCCCGACTCGCAGTGTTTCTAGAGTAATCTTGAGATTCCTTTGTGAGGCTGTTTTCTCATGCTCCATGGCGGTTAAAGAGTCCACGAACACAACTGACGAGGTCCCGGCCTCTGGCGTATAGCCGTATTTACTAAACTTCGCTTTTTGGTCTTGTTTCAGACGACTGCGTCCTGGTAGGAATGATGTGATTTCGCTCATAAAACAAGTATTGCCATGTGTCTTAGCTTAGAATATGATGAGCAGAAGGACTAAAGAGTTGTGGGAGTGTTGAAGTTTCAGTTGAAAGAAAGGAGAGTAGCGATTGTTAAATTTATTGTGTGTATAAGGGTGTCTGAGTGGCGAAGTGGTTAGTGCAATGGTCTCTCATGGCGAAGGTCGGGGGTTCGTATCCGGCCTGGGGCACTCCAGTCACCCAGCTGTAGAAATGGGTACCAGACTTCTTCTGGAGTTGGGGAAAGAAAGGCGGCCAGGCGTGATACTGACCCTATCACTCTCTAGTGTACTGACAGGTCAAGGAAAATATAGGCACTAACACCATATCCCTATGTGCTTCTAAGGCATGACAGGATTACCTTTACCTTTACCTTTTTTTAAAAAAATATTTAGCCAGCGTCTCAGGTTACCTCTGCGCTGTGTTTACTTGAATTTGAAATGAAATGTGTCGAAGTGTTGGTACCCGATCTGAGGCGTTCTTCTCTTCTCTCTCTCTCTCTCTCACACACTTTTGATTACCTCCTACCTCTACACGAACGCCTTATCCTATTTAGGATCTCTGTCTTCTAGCGTCCATTCTGACGGGGGTAGAGAGAGAGAGAGAGAGAGAGAGAGAGAGAGAGAGAGAGAGAGAGAGAGAGAGAGAGAGAGAAGTGTCATGGCATAGAAACCTGAGAAGTTTAGTGATTTTCTTTTTCTTTTCATACATTGAACATGGGTAAGCTCCTCTTCCTTCCTCATCATCACGCCAAGAAAAGTTTTTAAAAAAAAAGTAAATGGTATTCTAGTTTGTTTTTGTCACAAAAACTTCTTGTCTTCTAACATTCTTAGAGGGGGTGAATCCGATGAGGCAATCAGCTACCCATAGCCGACATGCTAGGGTCAGGGTTAGCGAACTATAGCTGACCAAGACCCTCTCCCACCTCTCCGTTGGTGCCCCCAGTAACAGGAATTAGCATGACTAACGGGGCAGGGATCGTCTTAGTTCTAGTGGTGGCGGAGTCTGCTAAAGAAGCATTGCATACCCCGTGCTTTTTTTAACTGTCCTCTGACTGAAATAGTAGCCGCCATAACCTGCTTCCACGCCCATACGATGCTGTACCTCAGCAACTCTACAGCATCGGCTGCAAAGAACACGAGGTCGCAGTTACAGGGAGATAGCACAAGATAAGACAACATTCTTAGACGTCAATTTGAATATTCTTGAAGAATGGAGAAGTGCTCCTTAGGTTGTCGGCATCGTCAGGTGATGGCCATGATGATGCTCTTCATATGCAGGGCAATCGTGTGGAGCCGTGGTTCACAATTGGTGGTCCACGGAACCTGCTTCGCAGGTCCGTGATAAAAACTAAAGGCCCCTTTTTTGTTTTTAAATTTTCACCGTGAAATGTTTGATAACCGATGTTTCGGCGAATTCTGTGTGGAGGAAAAAACTTTTTTTTTTTTTTTTCATGTTTGAAAATAGGAAATATTGAAACAAATGTAGAAGCGATTGTTGGGGGAAAGCGGCATGATTTCTCTCAGCATATTTAGGTTGGTTAGCTGTCGCACGCTTCATATTCTGATCATTTGTCAGAACAAGTAGGAATGTTAACTGCTGTCTATTTTTTTCTTAACTATATTACTGTCATTTTGAACGTTCACCAAGTTTGTACTGTGTGTGCGTGTGTGTGTTTTTTTTTAGTATAGTGTAGCGTCTACTCATTAAAAATTACCCACATTTTCTGAAAAAAAAATTATTTGCATTTAAAACACAAACCTGCCATACATATATGAGCTTTTTTCAAAGTATGAGGGTTGGTGGTCTGGATTTGGAAACAGTAACGGGTCTGCTGACTTTTGTTAGGAACCCCCAGTGTAACAGATGCTGGGCTACAGGAGTGCTCACCAGTTGTACATGTGATATTTCAGACCTACGACGAGTTTGGATTCTGAAGATCCTGGTGTGTGTTTTTCTTTTCATCATCTTCTGAAAGGAATCCTTCCTTTGATAGCCCGGTTGCTCGCTTTCCAGCTCGCCTTTATATTTGAGTTTGATGGCTTCTTGTGTTTGGAAGCGATTTGGTTTCAGTTTTATACATCGGTTCTAAGTTGCCAACAGTCCGGTATCTGGATTCGGTTTGTTTCTGGACCCGCTTTTCACCGAAAGAACCAGTTCCTGTTTCGGTTCCTTCCCAGCTTTGTAGTGCAGTGTGGCCAACGGAGTTACACAAAGAACCGTTTCCTGTTTCGGTTCCTTCCCTGCTTTGTAACACACAGTGTGGCCAACGGGGTATTGATAACTGTGCTGCTCGTGGTAGCGGAAAAACGGGCGAGCAAACTTTATTGTTCAGAGGGTTAAGAATTGGGCACGCAGGCCCGTATGACGTTCTGCCCATAATCATACAACGTTTTCTCTGTCACTGGCATTTAGCTTTTTTTTGTTTGTGGAACTTAATCAGAAGTGAAAAAAAATCTCTTGTCCATACATTCCGCAATCTCATTTATGTAACTACATAAAAATAAACATATGTTACATTCTCACATTCTCTCTCTCTCTCTCTCTCTCTCTCTCTCTCTCCCCTTCCTTCATTCATTCAGCTTTCCTAGCCATTGCGACTGATTGCTGCAGACAAGACTTGTCCCCATTCCTCTTTGTTCCTAGTGTTCTCCTGCCACTTGACTACTCCGAGGGCATGTAGGTCTTCTTCCAGGTGGTCACTCCACCCTTGCCTTGGTCTGCCTCTTGGTCTTTCTGTCTGTCTCCCCCTCCCCCCTCCCCACACACACACAGGCGCACACGCACACACCGAACTATGCTTTTCTTATATATATTCGGAAATAAATGCGTATACAAATATATACATTAAATACATATTCATACACACATTTTAAGTGTATATATATACACACAAACACATATATGTATTAGGGAGACATCTAATCGACTTCAAACAGTAATTGATAAAGTTTGAAGACATAAGAAGAAACATTGCTTATGAGGCTTACTTGAGCTGGGTGGATATTCCAAAAATAGGAGGAGTCTGTTGAAAAGGAAGAATCTCATAGGCGCTGTGGAAACTAAGTAAAACTCAGGCAAGCGTCACGTTTGATAATTGTATTTATCTGTAGATCTTCAGCCCTACATTCAGCTGTTAACAGCTTGTGGTCGCCTTACACTTGGTGTGTGACATGCCTAAACATATTTTGTAGTTGTTTTCAACTGCAGCCATCAGGCGGCAAGAACTGTGCTGACAGCTACATTGTCAAAGACAGCCAGAAAGTTAATCATCTTGTAGTGTATTGACAAAAGCCAAAGAAATAGACTCCATCAGTTAGCACAGTAAAATGTGGATTCTGGTGTATTTGTTAATGCAGATTTTCAATTGTAGCTATTGGTGGCCCTTTTCTATTGTATTAACTGTTTTCTTGCTCTCTCTTTCTCTCTCTGACGTACACACTACACTCATATACATATGTGTGTACATATATATAGATTTGTTAACCTCGATAAGCCAATAAAATAAATTTGTGTTGATCAGAGAAAAGTCTTCCACATTCCTATAGTTCATTAAATACATTTTACTACCAGGAGAAAATCTTAATTAATTGTCCACAATCAGATATTGTCCCTAAAATGGAACAGCCTAACTTATGTTTTGTTGTTGTTGTTGTTGTTGCTGTAAAAAAAGCAATGAAATATCCACAGGAACACACATGGCGGCACAGTATAACGCCGTATCATGTTGAGATAATTGCATCCGCATATATACAGTACTTGTTTCCAACCTTTAGAAGAAACAAGGGCTTCGTTTCTGAGGACTGCGTTGTTTCGGTTAATGATGAAATAGCTCTCATTTCTAAGGGGATCCACAAAAGTAATAAAATTAAAAACCGTAGTTTTCAAGCACTTTAATATTCCATTTTTTTTTTCGGGGGGGGGGGGGCCTTCTCTTGTCATATTTTGAAAACCATTGTTTTCACAGTCATCAGAGTTACTATAGTTACGGTAACTACGTTCACCGTGGCTCAAGATTACGAGCAGAGTCGGCAGGATCTTATGGCTTCTCTTCTCTCCCCCACCTCTCCTTTCCGAAAGGTATAACATGACATGTAATTTGGCAGATTCCGTTGGCATCTGGCCCTTTTTTTTTCCTCCCATGTTTGTTAGGCCGCCGTCAGCAGAATAATAGAAAACTGAACAGAAAACAAATCGCGACCAGCGCATTCAGACATCACACCCCATGACCCTTTACATCTGTTACTGATATTACTGCTTGCTTTATGTTTTGATCTTCTCGTACCTGGTTATAACTTTAGCGAACATACCAGACGAAAAATAACAGTGCAGTGATTTAAAAAAAAAACATCCACTTTTTTTTTTTAACCTTCGCTATTGTGTTGGCCAAACACATTTTCGCTTAACAACGAGTCGAGTCTCAGCTGTTGGCATTCTTAACATTTTCCCAGAAAGCGACCAATTAACGTGTGGTTCGCCGTGAAATGAAAATGAGCTTAAGATCCAGCTGGTAGGGGAAGTTTCGGAAACGGTATTGCACAAACTCATTTGTTGAGTACAGCACAGCGAGGAATTGATCAGATAACTTCCTTATTGTTATCTTCATGGGGACAAATAATTGCTTAGTGTTCATATTCTTCAAGGCACTCTGTCAGTATGTGAGGCAGATTTTATGATTTAAAATCGAGTAAAACTACTTCATTTCCACCGCCATATCAAACACCTTCAGATCCTTCTCACCAACCACAGAACTTGTGTGATCGACTCATCTTTTGGCAGTCTCTTCTATAGGTCAGATCCTTTTGGATATGGTCGGTGAAGATTTTTTTAATTGCATATTTTTGTAGTGGATGCGTATGTCTTAGTGGGGGAGTCATTGTGGAGGTTCCAAAGAGGGTCAGATTCAACGTTTAAGAAAGCGTCATTGCAGGCATCACCATTACGTCATTTTTTTTGTCAGCGAAGCACCGCTTATCGATCTCAATCAAGACGTCGTCTTAAATGCCAGGTTTAGCGTTACTGATTCTATTGTTTGGAAACTACCGATAAACCTTGTCTGTATAAGGATATCTTCTATCTTCCGGGTTTTTGATAGCGATTGGTAAACCTTATGTGTTTGGGATGTCTTCCAAGTTTTGGGAACGATCAATAAACCGTATCTGTTGGGTGTGTCTGTCCAGTTCTTAGAAACTCACCTGAATCAGCTATTGGTCGTACATCTTGTTTCATAAATTACCTCCCTTAGTAAAACTCGGTTCATTAGTTTCTAATAATCCTCTCCAGCCATATATATATTTTTCTTAATCTGTCCGTAAATAGCGTCCAGGAACTGGCAAATACTAAACGTATTTGTTTAAGGTATCTCAGCTACGGTTGCTGTCATGGGTTTTATAACATATTTACAAAAACCGGAAATGACACGATTACCATGATTGGAGACTGTCCGCAATTAGGCCTGAAGATTGAATCGACCGGAAGTACTACTTTTAAATTGTAGCATAAACCCACGGGCTTCTGCGCATGTAAGGACAACTAGTTTGTCAGACCCATTTGAAAACTTTGGCTTCTGCGCATGTAAGGGTAGCCAGTATATCAGACCTATTTGAAAACGTGGGCTTTTTTCCGCATCTTTCATGTTTTGTACACTTGTGACTTGGATAAGGAGAATATAGGGCCGAAGTTTCATATTTAGTAACGAATATTTTTTTTATGTTTGACATACACACACTTACACACACAAATGGAGACGCTACATTGCTTGTTACTCATTTAGCAAATATTGACTCAACGCTTTAGATTGTGAGGATTTAGGTACGCTGTAAGTGGGGAAAAATAGTGTGTTTCAAAACCGACGTATGTTTCTAGAGCTTTTCTTCACAACCACCTACTCCATTCTTTGTATTTCAAATCAGGTGGAAACTAAACATCTCTACGTGCAGGTATGATGTTGTGTGTGCAAACGTTGTTGCGCGTGGATATAGTGGGTGTAAAAGGAACTAGAAGTTTCCCTTTGAGGTTCATGAGCAGTGTATGTATGTATATATAACTATACATATATATACACACACATATATATATACACCTATATATACACACATATATATACACATATACATATATATATATACACCTATATATACACACATATATATATACACATATACATATATATATACATATATATATATTATATACATGTATATATGTATATATATATATGTATATACACACACAAACACAGCCGATGGAGTACTGAGAAGTCATCAATCAGACCAAGAAGGGAATTCCAGAGAGCCATGAAACTTGCATGTTATTCCACATATTCGCACTTAAGTTTAGCACACTTTGCACATCGTTTCTCAGTTCTTTAACCCTTTCAATTTTTAAAAAAAAATCTGATATCTGGCACTTGAAATGCTGCTCTTTCTTTTTTCTTTTCTGCTATCACTTCCAAGTCATTGGGAAATGTCCTCCCTTTCAAACACTTGTTAAGGTTTTGGAAGCAGGAAATAGTCACATGGAGCAGTGTCTAATCAGCATGTTGGATGTAATCAAATCACAAAATTTTTCAAAAAGTCCACCGTTTGTCAGCAAGCGCATTATAAAAAAGAGAACAGCTTACCGCATCTTCCTTAGCAGTTAAAAAAATATCAGTCTTTAATCGGCACAGCAAGTTGCAGTAGTATTCTTCATTAACTATTTGGCACTTTGAAGATAGTTAATCATCAAGTTAATTTCCTTGTCCTCAAGTGAGACCAAACAACAGTTCTTGCAGTGGCGGCACTCAGGATGTAAGAACATTACGCCAAGTGAATCTAGTCGACAGCTTTGTTAGTAACATCTTTTACGCCTCTGAAACACAACGTTTCACTTCTACTTCCCAGTGATGCCCCAGGAAACCGGCGTTAGTCTGGCCCAAGTGAATAGTCCTAGGAATACTTCGAGCCGAAGTCGGGTCTGTTGGGCCGAACGACGCATTACAGCGACACAGCGCAGTCGGCCACCTTTTGCGGGCAAACGAGAACGAAGAAGACTTCTATGATTGTTTGCGCTGTGTGAAATTAGCGGTATCTGTAGAAGATAGAGGGAAAAAAAGTGACTTTATCTACACGAAAGAAATAATTAACATTTATCCTGAAAATAAAACAAATATGACCTGATAAGATATATCTTTTTTTTAAAAATTATCCGTGTGTGAGTATATTAATTACTTCAGCGTCGTCATTAGTTGCATACATATTTAAGAGCTTCCGTTATTAGAGTGATGGATTTGTGGGTTTGTGGTGGCCGCTGTTTCGTTTCGTTCTCGTATTTTCTTTTCCCTAATCTGGTTTTGCTTTTCGCCACTTTAAGCTTTTAGCTGTATTAGTTTCTATCGCCTTTTAATTTTTTTTTTCACCGTTTCCTACTTTGTAGTGTTAATTTAATGCGAAAATGAATTGATTTAGTTGTTCGTCTGTGCGCAATAATAATGAGTTACAGTGTACGAAGTGCAGCGGGCACATAAGGCAGGAACACAAGAAACTAGTAATTTTAATATCTCCTTACAATAGACTGGAAAACGAAGATATCTTGTATTTCCTTGTGGCCTTCATGGGTTGTTGCTGCTATTGTTTATAACTGTAAATGTTGGCTTTAAATTCTTGGCAGTTTGTATGGTGATGAAGATCGTGGAACAAAGACAACTAATAGAATGAATAATGAATAATCTTTATTTTTAAAGGGTAAAAAATTGGGCACGCAGGCCCGTCTTACATTCTGCCCTTCATCACTCCATCTTTCATTCTTCCCACACACTCGATTTAATACAAGTATACAAATTACATTAGGAAAAAAAACATATCAAAAGAGTGTAAGATTAAACTATTACATTCAGAGTAAAAGAGAAGAAGTAATTAACCTAATAAGATAGCACTTACACACTCATACACGCGCAAACACAAACATATACATAAACAGAAATACATTGTCAGTACAGATCTTCTGACAAATGTTTTTTAACAAACATTAAAATAATTTCTAACAGTATCTGACAAGTTACTTTTTGAACTATGTCATTTTAGTATTTGATGGCTGGCGAGTCATGTGTTGAGAGACTGCTGGTTATTCTTTGGAGGCATACAAGCAAGTAAATAATTAAACATGTCTGAGTTAAAGGATGAAGCATTACTAATGTATGAAGAAGGAAGGAGTACACTGAGAAGACATATATTAATCCTCGGAACCAGACGGAAGGACTCAGCACACAAATGACCAGCGCCGTTTTGTGTTATCACGGCGGCCTTGTGCAAGAAGCACTTCACGGAATTAGGATAGAGATTTTGCAATTTTGAAGGTATGAAAAGATTTTGTATCCACGACACCCAAACTGCAGAATAAAAAAAAAAAAAACAGAAGTAGGGTAAGGAAGGGAATGATTAAAGAAAAGTCTGAAGCTTTGTAACAAGCTATACAGCACAGTAACTATAATATTAGATCCTGCTACATCGCACCGTAGAGATTTGAAGATGTCAAGCTTCATGCGCTTGTAGAGCAGTCGCTTGCTTTAACTTGCTTCCAGCTTTACACTGCGCAAGTATGAGGGTCAGGGAAGTTGTAATTGTGTGCTTTATTTGAAAAGAGCATTAACTGTGAAAAGCAAATTTACCAAAGTTTCATTACAAGCTGCAGTTTATGCCTAGTCTGCGTAACCTCTCTGCTGTGACGTTCCGAGGTTAGATGTTTCACGTTGTCTGCTAGAGACCAATAGATTCCCTGTCACGTTCAGCAGTTGGATGTTTCATTTTGTCTACTAGAGACCAATAGATTCCCTATCACGTTCAGTAGTTAGATGGTTCATGTCTACTAGAGACCAATAGATTCCTTGTCACGTTCAGTAGTTAGATGTTTAATGTTGTCTACTAGAGACCAGTAGATTCCCTGTCACGTTCAGTAGTTAGATATTTCTCATTGTCTGCTAGAGACTAATAAAATAACTTACCTGTGGCATGAAACTAGCATATACAAATACGCACATAGGTTTACATGTATGCAGATATATACATAACCTCACGCATATACGAACATACACATAGGCTCACACATGTACAAATATACACATCTTATCTTATATATCTTATATCCTTCCCTTGCCGTTAAACGTCACATAGGGCTCGCAAAGTAGTTCGCCAATTTTTCCTGTCTTCGGCGAGTCTTTCAACCTCATCAAAGGATTTTATGCCTGTTAACTTGGCCTTTCTTAATAATGTCCTCTTCAGAGTTTCACGCGGTCTGCCCCTTTTTCTTCGGCCTGTTGTGTTCCACTTGATAGCTTGTTTTGGGATTCTCTGATCATTTCTTCTCATCAAGTGACCAACATATGTCCGTCTCCTTTTCCTGATCACCCATGAGACTGGTTGTTGTTCAGTCATCTGTCTTATCTCTGCATTGTTCTTGAATTCATTCCACTTGATGCCGAGTATTTTCCTTAGGCATTTGTTTTCAAAAGAGTCTAATTTCTTTTCTATTTCTTTAGTTGTTTTCCAGCTTTCACATGCATAAATGAGGGTGGATATTACATTTGAATTGAATAGTCTTAACTTGGTTTTTGTGCTTATAACTTTTGAATTCCATATGTTCTCAAGATTCTTGAAGATTGGTGCTGCTTTTGCAATTCTGATCCTAACTTCCTTTCTAGTGTCACCATCCTGGTCTATGTAGCTGCCAAGGTATGCAAATTGATTGACTTCTTCAATATCTGTCCCTTCTATGTGTTTCCTTTCTAGTGTCACCATCCTGGTCTATGTAGCTGCCAAGGTATGCAAATTGATTGACTTCTTCAATATCTGTCCCTTCTATGTGTATTTTTCCATTTTGATTGATGGGAATTTTCATTATTTTTGTTATGTCCTTGTTAATTTCAAGTCCTATTTTGCTAGCCAGTGAAGACAGGCTATCTGTTTTTTCTTGCATGGAATTCACATTATTACTGATAAGAATTATGTCATCAGCAAAATCAAAATCTTCTAGTTGGGTCCCATGTACCCAGTCAATACCTGTGTTACCTGTGCAGCATTTTGTCATTATGAAGTCTATTGTAATCCCAAAAAGTAAAGGAGACAAATATACACATAGCTTACGTATATACAATACGCACATACACTCAGATATATGCAAAGACACACATAAATTAACATATATACACATACACACATAGGCTCACATATATACAAATACACACATAGACTCACACTTGTACAAATATACACATAGCTTACGTTATACAATACGCACATAGACTCAGATATATGCAAAGACACACGTAAATTAACACATACATACACATACACACAGTCTCACACATACAATACACACATAGGCTTTCACAGATACAAAGATACACACAAACTCACATATATTAAAACACACATAGGATCACACATATACAGAGACGCACATAACCTAACACATATATTCAGATACACATATAGGCTCACACATACAGTACACACATAGGCTTACATATACACAGAGACGCACATAAGCTAACACATATATTCAAATAACACACACAGGCTCACACATATACAATACACATGTAAATTCACACTTATAGAAATACAAACACCAGCTTACATGTTGACAAAAGCAGAAATACAACACAGACCATTAAAAAAAAAAAGAAAAGAAGAGACGATAGGACAGAACAAAATTCCGATCAGACTCCTTGGTTGCTATCAACAGTTTATTTCTCCCCGCCTCCCCATCTGCGAAATCGTATCAAGCCGCGGGCTGTGATTGGAAAACAAGTGTAGACTGACGTCATAGCAGCGCTGACTCAATCCACAGATATATAGTGCCGGTACTCTCACTGCGTGAAGTGTCGTGGGCAAGCAGGCATGCAGCGGCCTACGCGTTGGAAAGGCTCACCTGGAGCAACGAATATAGTGCTAAAAAATATAGAGGTCTCTTATGCTTACGTTAGAGTTGCGTTCCTATAAATCCAATCATAGGTTGAAAAAAAAATCTAGTCGAAAATAACTAGTTTGACAGCAGAAAACAAACTGTAAGCGATTGGCAATGTATTGGCTGTAGCCATTTTTTTACATTAATTACATCATATATATATATATATAATCTTCGTTCGCTTCTACCACCAAGACCGCCCCCCTCCCCCGGTGATCCCCCTGAAGTTACTCCTGTGGTCCCTGATAGGTCCCGTGGTCACCGAAAAGACCACACGAGATCCACGAGAGGACCATAAGAGGTTCAGAGTATCGCACAGCCTGTATTCTTGGTGTTGAGATGCCAGAAAGCGGGAATGCGTGACACCGTGGTTTTCGTTGCACCAGTTTATTCTAGAATTGGACTTTCTCACTGGAAAACCTCGACGTGTTTTGGATATCAATATATCCCCACCGGGTAAGAGATGGTTGCCTATCTACCCAAGAGTTGACTTTCCCACCGGAAAACCTCGACGTGATTTGGAATACATGTGTATCCCCGCCGAGTGAAAGGTGGTTGCCTATCCAGTCCAGCGTTGGACGTTCTCACCGGAAAACCTCAGTGTGATTAGGATACGCATACATCCCCGCCGGGTGAGAGGTTGTTGCCTATCTAGACTGCACTGGTCCAGTGTCTCCGACTTCAGCATTTTTGTGGTCGTGGCCGCTACCCTTTCTAGTTGTGACCAAGACAGAGCTTTTGTGGATGAGGACGAATCCTTGCCACTAGTAAGTTTCACCCCTGGGTTGAAGCCGGTTTAGGCATATTATCCCAGTATGGGCGTGTTTAGGACGTAACCGACCTCTAGAGCGGAGGTACCGTGACATGCGTAGCAGTCAAGTTTCACCCCTGGTTTAAGCCGGTTTAGGGATATTTCACCAGTATGTGTGTTCATCGGACGTGGCCAGCCTCTAGAGCAGAGGTGCCGTGGTATGAGTAGCTCTCGCCGCGAGACCACTGGACATACCGACTAAGCTTCACTTTATCCTTCACATCACCTTTTCACATCGGTGCCGTACGGCAACCCTTATTTCTTTTTCGCATTTTCTTCATTGGCCGGGAGGAGTTTCACTCCACGCACGGCCACCGAGGAATCTAGCCAGCAGTGTCTTAACCTCTGTGTTAAGCCGGTTCAGGCATTTCGCTCGATATGAGTGCACTTAGGACGTGGCCGACCTCCAGACCTGAGGTGCCATGATTTGACTACTGTTTACTTCACTTAATCCTTTCTTTCACCTTTTCCACAGGCAGCCCCATTCGCACCTTTCTTCACTGTCCAGAAGGAGCCCCACTCCACGCATGGCAGCTGAAGAATCTCGCCAACAGCGATATATAAATATCTGAAAGATATAAGCTTCAATGACATTCATGTTTTTAATGTTAGGTCACACTTGCCAATAAGTAGCCAACCTCTAACACATACGTCCCTACGCTGAAGCCAAAGATTTTACATTATACGGCGTTTCACCAGCTGGAAATATCGTGAGGGCAGCAGTAATATCAGATTATCATAAGTTCATTGAACCTGAGGTTCAGGATTATCTGTTTGTGCTAAGTTTACATCAAGCAAAACCTATTTGAAGTTGTGTGTTTTGTCCTCTTCCATTAACTGTGGATCTTTGTTGCAAACAGGAGAGCCACAAATAATATGGAGGTGAGTGGAGGTAAAGACGCCGCCCGATTAGACATAACAGAAACTCAAAGCTGACATGCTAGCGTCGAGGTTGGCGAACCATAGCTGACCAAGACCCTGTTCGACCTCTCCGTTTGTGTCCCCAGTAACAGCCCTAGCCTGATTAACGGGACAGGAATCGTCATAGTCCCCATGGTGGTGGAGTCTGCTTAAGAAGCATTGCACACCCCCTCCACCCCTAATGCTTTTTAGGTGTAGTCTGAGACTGAAAAAACAGCTGCCATAACCCTGTTCCGAAGCCGATACGATGTTGTGCCTCAACATCTTCACAGCATCGGCAGCAGAGAACACTAGCTCACGGTTACATGGAGATTAAAGAAAGAAAGAAAAGCGGAAGTGAGAAGAAAAAGGTCACTGATGAGATGCCAGAAAGTAACGTATATCTTCTGACCTCTCCATGTTTATGACTAAACTGAGGAAAAAAAAAATTGCAATAATCTCACAGTGTCATGATTGTCTGTTATATGCGAGTAATTTCCTTTCTTTTCATTAATAGCCAAATAAATATACTGACGTAAACGTTTGCAGTTAGTTTTCATTCATTCATTACCGGCCATACCGGATATTGTTGGCGATTACCTTTCTCCATCTTATACGGCTTTTACTTCTTCCAGTGAAGTCTAATCTATTTCTTTCTTTTTGTTTTTCTATGCCACTTGATCAATCCGCTGCGGTATTTTTGTTTTTTTGTTCCTTGTCGTATCTTTCTCCTTCTCGCCTGTAATTTTGGTAGTCGTGACGAGATTGTCTAATATCTGTCTTCTTGTGACATGACCAAGACATTTTGACAGTTTTGTGAAGTGTGTCGTTAGATTTGTGACATGTACGTGATCTCCACTGTAAAATTGCCCAGTTTGATTGTTCAGAACGTGGTAGTATCAGGAGCTGTGCTGTTCCAACGGGGCCTGTCATATATAACGTGTTGCATGGAAGAATACTAGCACATACTACTACGACTTGACATTGGGCCGAGGGCGAATCTATGGCAACAGTAACGACAAAGCCGACAGTGGCAACAGTAACGACAGAGCCGACAGTGGCAACAGTAAGAACAAAGCCGACAGTGGCAACAGTAACAACAAAGCCGACAGTGGCAACAGTAACAACAAAGCCGACAGTGGCAACAGTAACAACAAAGCCGACAGTGGCAACAGTAACAACAAAACCGACAGTGGCAACAGTAACAACAAAGCCGACAGTGGCAACAGTAACAACAAAGCTAACAGTGGCAACAGTAACAACAAAGCTAACAGTGGCAACAGTAACAACAAAACCGACAGTGGCAACAGTAACAACAAAACCGACAGTGGCAACAGTAACAACAAAACCGACAGTGGCAACAGTAACAACAAAGCTAACAGTGGCAACAGTAACAACAAAACCGGCAGTGGCAACAGTAACAACAAAGCTAACAGTGGCAACAGTAACAACAAAACCGACAGTGGCAACAGTAACAACAAAGCTAACAGTGGCAACAGTAACAACAAAACTAACAGTGGCAACAGTAACAACAAAACCGACAGTGGCAACAGTAACAACAAAGCCGACAGTGGCAACAGTAGCGACAAAGCCGACAGTGGCAACAGTAACATCAAAGCTGACAGTGGCAACAGTAACAACAAAACCGACAGTGGCAACAGTAACAACAAAGCCGACAGTGGCAACAGTAGCGACAAAGCCGACAGTGGCAACAGTAACATCAAAGCTGACAGTGGCAACAGTAACAACAAAACCGACAGTGGCAACAGTAGCGACAAAGCCGACAGTGGCAACAGTAACAACAAAGCCGACATAAGCAAATCTATAACGACAGTAATAACAAAACTGCAATAATGACAAAGCCGACATAAGCAAAGGACAAACAGTGAACTGGGTTTTCGAAAGTGGAAGAGTGCAGCCAATCAGTGCCCTTAGCCCCCTTTCCGGAGCGTAAGTCACAGGCAAGGGTTTTGTTGTCCGAGTCACGTCCACATGAGTAACCCCTCTGCTAGTGCCATCATTGCATCGTTTCTCCATCTATTCTTCGAGGAGAGTACACAGGTCAGGCTAAGAGCCAGACAGAAGAGATCCTTGGTGAGGGGGGTGGAGACGATTACAAAATACAGACTGAGACAGAGTTTTTGGGACTGAGATACTCCAAGTCAGGAAGAGATGAAGGTGGTCCCTTGACTTTTTCTCTCCACTTCTTGTTGTTCTTATTTTCACGAGACGTGATAGCAGTGATGGCTGCGAGCAGCCCATTTCTAACCCAAACCCGTATTTTTAAATTATAGAGTAACCCCCCCCCCCCAATTTCTTTCTGTTAAAATGTCTCGTCAAAATGTATTCTGACAGAGCATGAACACTAATTCAGATGTGAAAGAGTTGAAAGTAGGAACAGCTTTATTAATTGACGAGCACACAGTTGTGACGTTTCAAATGAACACCATAAGCATATAAAAACATACAGGACAAAAAATGGGGAAAAGAAGATAAATAGACGTATAAACACACACGAATGCTATACATCAAATAGGAATGGAGAAAAGGAAGCACTTAGCTGTGTCCAGGAGTGCGCGCGCACTCACGCACACACACACATAAGAGAGAGGGAGAGAGAATGAGAGGGAAAGAGAGAGAGGGAGAGAGAAAGAGAGACAGAAAAAGAGAGGGAGAGAGAGAGAAAAAAGAGAGAGAAAAGGAGAGAGAGAAAGAGAGTGAGCGAAAGGGAGCAAAAGAGAGAGAGAGAGAGAGAGAGGAAGATGTAACGTTTAAAGCATCTATAAAAAATGTCCATGGGCAGTACGTTTATTGAAGAAACGTGCAGAAGGTCCTAGAACAGGTCTGTGGGTAGATTAGAACCAGAGCTAGCAGACGATATGGCGAAGAGGGGGGGGGGGGGGGAAAGAGGAGTTCGGAGATAAGTGTTAGCTACCTCAGAGGCGCAGATAAGGTTAAGTGTTCTCTTCCATGCCCGACCTCAGTGTCTCATTTTCTTGTTCTTCTCCTTCTCTCTCCTCTCCGTCCCCTGTTCTCCCTCACCACCCCCCAATGTTTGTCTCAGGTGTGTGAGTATCAACGTGATTTCTGACGCTCTCCCTCCCTCCTCTCCCCCCCCCCCCTTCCCCAGTCGGATAAGTGCACTTTGGGATTTTTTTTCTTCCCATTTTCCCCCAAAAATGCTCACCAAGTGCGCGGAGAAGTTCTAGAGAGTTCTCGTTTGTGATTGTCATTCCTTACCCCATCCCCCCCCCCCGACCCCTGCGCCCAAACAGACGAAGGTAAAGAAACTCATGCGCTAGAAAAACGTTGGAGGTTCGCAGTAATGGTCTTGTAGAAGATGACGGTATTTATTTGAGTTGCAGTCTCTTCCTTCCGCTCATTTTTTTTTAATTGGTGTTTTTTTTTCTTTTTTAATGAACAGGATTTCCCAGGGTAGAATTCTGGTCACTAACACTGTCTGGTAAAGGTAAGGTGACTGACTTTACGTCCCGCTTTTTATACTGGTCCCGTCTTCGTAGAAAGTCTTGGCGGGACGCACGATTGTCCCGCTTTTAGCCTGCTAACTTTACATTTTAATAAAATCTGTAAACAAAAAAATCCATTAATTTTGAAATGGCGACGCGTGACCTAATTGATCAGAAGTATTTATTATTCTATTTTTAACTGGATAGAAATTTGTGGTGCGCATTAATTGGTTGTATCAGAAAATGATCTTCACTTATTCTAGAAACATTGAACCAGTCAGAGTATAATTTTCTTCTCGTGACTAAATTAACCAATCGCAGAGTTAATGGAAAAGTTTGAAGGCGCTAAATGTTTGACCCAGCGTCAGTTTTATATCGACAGAACGACTGAGAGGGTGGTTTGAATTTTTGTCACGTTAATTAGTAGTACTGTACTTATTTAGTTATTAAGTAAGACGCAGTTCACGTGCGTTATTGTGTGTTTAATTTTATTTCTTTTACTTACTTACCAATGGAACATTACGTGGTGGGCTAATGAAAATTTAGCCTCCACTCCAACGATGCCTAAACGAGCGTGTAAACTGAATCAAAAATTAGAGAATGATTTCCCCTTCATAAAGAAGGCGAGAACCGACAATGAGACTCCCATGTTAGATGTGACACTTGCAAATCTGAATTTTCAATTTCGGACGGCGGCAGATCGGACACCACAAAACATCTGAAGAGAGATCGATATAAGGCAGCTGTGTCAGCAGCACTATCCGCCCGTCACGTGACAAACTATTTCCGACCAGCAACGTTTGGGAGTATGGAAGACATGTTACCAGCTGCAGAAGGCACATTTGCATATCACACCTTATGTCACAGTCACATTTTTAGGTCAATGACGTGCACCAACAAATTGATTCAATATCTGTTTGAGCCGAAATTTATGTGTGGGCGCACAAAATGTGAGGCCATAATAACTAACGTCCTTATTTTCCAATTGTCATTGATCAGCTTCAAGAAAAATTGAAGAATGCAATATTTGTGACAATAACGACAGATGCCTCAAATCACAAAGATATAAAGGTGTTCCCACTGCTTCTGAGATATTTTGTGGCATCACTGGGTGTCCAAGTTAAGTTATTAGATCTGCAGTCAGCCTCTGGCGAAACATCAGACATTTGTGAGTTTCTACTTAACTTGTTGAAACAAGATTATCTCACTACAAAATGTGTGGGTTTCTGTGCTGACATTGCCAACACAAACTTCAGGGGTGTTCAAAGAAAAGGACAAAACAATGTATATGCGAAATTAAAATCTTCGATTGGAGAAAAACTTGTGGGGATTGGCTGCGCAGCTCATATTGTCCACAACGCAATGCAATCGACAGCCGAAACTGTTGTGAAAATATATTCCTACTTTTATATTTACACTGTTTGTGTGGAAGAGCTGAAGGAATTCTGGGACCAACGGATTCTAGGATACGGAAAAACCTGATGACTTTCACTAATGCGTTGAATTTTTTTTTTTTTTGTGGTCTCAACTGACGTGCCCTACAGTAATGTGAACTTTCTTCGAAAATCCATGTGCTGAGCTGTGGGTCTTCTTTGTTTTGCCATTTTTCATGCTTCTGTTCCAAAAATTGAGGAACAAACAATTTCAGCACTGGAAGTGTCGTCTGCAGTTGACGATCTCCTGCAAAAATGCAGGTACAGGAGTAGAACCAACTTTGTTCCAGACGAAGTGAAAATCCGGATTCGCTGTCTATAAAACGAGGGTCTCGTCGGAAAAAAAAACAAATATGATGAATGTTATCACCAATTTCTATGACAATTGTCTTGAATATCTACAGGAAAGAGCGAACCAATTTCAATATTTGAATGGCTTTAGTTGGGTGGCTTTGAGGCATCCATCTTTTTTTTTTTGGGAAAATGTGAAACGGGCCTAAACCTCTTTGGTTCAGAATTTCCAGATCTTGAAATTGACAACGATGGAATCAACAATGTTTGTAGATTTGCCTTCAGCAGAAAAAAAAAATTCAGACTGGAATTCTAAAGAAGCAAAAACTGATCTCCGGTGGGTGGAAGTGTTTTCCCATTTCCCAGCTAACTCTGTTTACAAAAAAAAAAAATTATCGAATTTATTTCTGTCTGTCTGGGACTAACGCACCCACTGAAATACGTGAATACGATATGGAGAAGCCAGAAAACATAACTTTGCGTTAAAACATTGAAAACGATGCTAATGGTTAAATGCAACTTTGTGGGCGCAGGAAACCCATGTTAGAAACTCCACGACACGCTCATGCAGCGCCAAAATCTACGAAGAAAAATAGATTCTTCACATAAATATTGCGCCACAACTTCAGAGGGGACAGTACCAAGTACACCATCTGCTGCAGAGCAGCTGTGATGACTACTTCTTACTGTTGGTGTGACAGTAATGTACGACTCCTTTATACTGAACTTTAAAAATTTTTTATGCTAACTTTACAACAAAACACTACCTATGGGTGTAAAAATTACTGAAGCGAGCACACAATTTGTAAAGGCTTTCTGCAGTTTGAGTTTGACCTATATAGACAGTAAAGGTTAAAGAGCAAATTTTTTTTTTGGGGGGGGGGGGGGAAGAAAGGTGTCCCGCTTTGGTTTATGAAAAATATGGTCACTTAGGTAAAGGAGCAAGGTAAAGGTAAAAATCCCCGTTTTAATGCTATTAAGGCATAATAGGGATACAGTGTTAGGACCGTATTTCCACGACCATCAGCACATGAAAGTCTGATGTGGTCAGTATCACGCCTGGCCGCCTTTACTTTCCCATATTTCGTTGGTACCCATTTTTAGAGGCTGGGTGGACCCCCGGGACTTTTATAGTGTTGTGGTACCAGAGAAAAGTCCCCACTGCTGGGACTTGAACCCAGTGCCACTGGATTAGTAGACCCAGCGCCTAGCCACTCAGCCAACCGGGCTGGAAGATAGAAAAATGCACCTTACCAAGTATTGTGCGCTGTGCTCCTCGCTACTCCCCCATTCCCCTTTATTCTCTCTCACTCTCCTCCCCCTCCCCAGATGTTCCCCATACAGACATACACAAACATTGATTTACAATATACTGCTGTAATATTAATCTTGGGCTGCTATGTACGGTAACTGCGGGGGTTGGTTCCAAGCACAGACCTGGAATCTGTGAATGTCCTTGAAATGACAGGTAGGAAAGCAACAAAACAGTTCGTCTCAGTCATCGTTCAAAACAGGTTACGTCATTTAGTGAATTCAGGATATGTGGACGTGAGCTAACGCAGGCTGACGTCAATGCGCGCGTATCAGCGTTTTGCTTAACAGCTTCTGTGCTGTTGCATTTCTGTTCATAGAGGGTATTTTGATGGAGGAGCAGTGGTTCAGCATCTACCAGCTGAGAAAATGGGCCAGAGTTTTGAGACAAGCTCTTCTTCTCTCCCCCCCCCCCCCCCCCCAGTCCAGGTGGCGCCACTTCTCAGTGAACCTGTGACACCCCGATTTCCTGATTCCTGCGTTAAGGAAGGCCAGCCTCTGGTAACGGACAAATTGTCTCCCTTGAGCAACGGGCACATACCAGAGTAGCCTGTGCACAGAGCTGTCAGGTATTAAAGAAACCTATACTGTACTTATTCGTGTAAGTCAGTGTTTCTCAAAATCTTTTAGGTTGCCGCCCCGTTGACTTCACACCACATCTCTAGCATCTAGCGCTTCTAAAAACATTCTTCCCGCAATGGATTATGATGCTCCCCCATTCCCCCGACTTTCCCTTCACCCCCCCGCCCCCCCCTCGTTCCCCCGTTCTTCCCCCTACGCCCCCACCCCACCCACCCCCTTCTCCTGAAATCTTTCCAGCGTCTTGGGGGGGGGGAACCTCTTCTGTGGAAATCACGGGTTGAAATAACAATTTTATGTATGTAGTGTAGCCCCAGAGTCTTTTTGTTGGTGATGACTGAAAAGAGGAAAAAAAAAGTGAGGAAGAAATGTTTGCCTCCTGACATGGTTCTGTCGTTGATCTGAAGAAAAAAAAAGTAAACAAAACAATTATCTCCATGATTCTGCAGTTTGGCAGTTTACATGATAAAATTATGTTATTTCCAGCCACAGTGACAAAATTAAGCTTACATTTTGGAGCGTGAATCGGACTGATAACTTTTCAGCGCGCGCGCGCACACAAACACACCCACCCCCTCCCCCGTACACTAGTTTCGTTGTCATGCGCAAATCTTTCCATGCCACCTATGTATGAAAGGTAAAACTGTTTTGTTGTCGCACGAAAATTTTCCATTCCGCCTGCATATGAAAGCTAGAACTATTGTATTGTCATACGAAATTTTTCCATGCCACGCGCGTATGAAAGCTAGAACTTTTCTATTGTCACACGAAATCTCTCCATGTCACCCATATATGAAAATCTCTAACGCTTTATCAGGAATTCGACTCAGCAACATGCGGATGCATGGATTTGAGAAACGTTTGAGTGCATTTATCTATGTTTATTTTGTCCATGGGTATACTTTTTAAAAAATTGTAAATACAATTTTTACACAGACATGATTAATCATATTTACGATTGGACATGATTAATTATTAACTGCATCTGGCAAACACCCCAAGCTTATCTTAGTAAATCTACGTTCCTTAGCTCATCATTTTTTTCCCTTGATTTGTGTTGCCTAGTTTTGGGTAACATCCCTTAGACAATGTTGTTTACCTTCTGTACTCTTGGGAGTAGCCTCGCTTTGCCATGAGACAAATTTATACTTTAGAGCCCTGTTGACACTTTTCCCACTGACAGTCGCTTCCTTTAGTGTTTCTTTAGATATTCCCTGTCTTAAGAATCGGGAGTCAGCGGAAATATACCATTTCTGAGATGCTGAGTTTAACAATAGAAAATGGTGAAGTCGGAGATATATATATATATATATATATATATATATATAATAGCAGTTATCAAAAGCGGAATCTACCTTCATATTCTTCTGTGGTGGAAATGCATGGACAATAAACAAGAGCAGGAAAGAGAAACTTGAGGTTATTGAAATGTGGATTTACGAAAGGCTAGATCGCATTTCATGTACAGAAAGATGTACTTGATCAACTGACGGCTTAAACATTGTTTATGTTATATCAACAGGTTTGTTATTATAACTGAGAGATAAATTGAAGGAAAGCGATAAAGAAGACAGCAGCTTTACATAAGTGTGGCCCAGCATCAGTAGAAGGACAGTAGCAAGCTTTAGAGGGAAGCACTTTGAAAGCGACAGGTAGAGTACGTTGAACATCGAATGTAGTCAGCCCAATGATTAAGGTAAAATCCCAGTTTTCATGCCATTAAGGCATACAGGGATACGGTGTTAGGCCCTTACTTCCACGACCTTCGGCACATGAAAGTGTGATATGGTCAGTATCACGCCTGGCCTCATTTACTTTCCCAGATTTCTCCTGGATCCATTTTTAGCTGCTGGGTGGGCCCCGTGGCCCCTTTTTGCGTGTACTGGAAAAAAAATCCCTGCTGGGACTGAACATGGTAATTTATTATGATATTTTAAAATGCTACAGCAGGTCATATACGCTAGCTCGTGGAAATCATCTCTGTCCTCAGTCATTATGAAAACAATGCTTTATGAGTGGAAAGTATCTCGTTCCGTGAAGAGAACATCTGCGACAGAAAGCATAGATAAAGACCTGCTGGACTGATACAGAAGTGAACAGAGCGCGTACAGGAGTCGTACAGGAATTTTAGGCAGGGAACTTGAAAGATATACCCAGAGAACAGAGATAAATGGAAGCAGACTGCAGCTGTAGCAGTAGGCACAAAGTCTGGAGGGGGCTTAAGAAGTAAAAGCACCCCGAGAGTAAATGCACTGCTAGTCCCTGTCATTTCTCATTCCCCGTAGATCTGTATTCCACCGTGCTGCGGTTTTCATTGCAGAGAGAGAGAGAGAGAGAGAGAGAGAGAGTACTGTTGGTTTTTATATAACACTGGAAGACAACCTAAGCCCACCTCTTCAACCCACCATCACACACCACACACACACAGATAGGACTTCGTACGTAGATTTTCCTTCCCTAGAACGAACGACCTAACGGTGCACCTCACTCCCTCCTCCGCCCCCCTCCCTCTTCTCTCCCCACATGTTATTACTGTGCATGCAGAGTCCCAAAATAAACTTCCATTTAGATTTCTGTGGCTGTGGAACTCCGGCTATCTGCAGTGCACCTTCTTTTTTTTTCTTATATATGCCGTAAACCTTTATGTGTTTACGCAGAACATACTGCTCAGAACTACCCAATTATATATACGTAATTGAGCAAGAAGCAGATTCAACGGTCGTTTCAGTCTGTGGTAATTTCCATCGAAAAACAATGAATAGTAATCAGAGTGCTAATGTTTAGCTTTTTTTTTCTAACGTTGGAATACAGCGTTAATCTTTACACTACACTTTCGGAAAATAGAGTTAATCTTTACATGTGTTGAATATAGGGTTTCTCTACATGGTTTCGCATGAAATTTTGCTCACTTTCTATGCGATTTTAATTGTAGTTGTGAATGTAAGAATGAAAGTGACGTAGAAAAAGGTAGTTTTAAATGTTTTTGTAATTCCTTTCAACCCCTGGTATTTCTTAAATAGGAATGGTGCATGTGTTTATTTTTAATACTGAGAATTGTTGTCGTCCACTCTGTTGGTGTATGCTGAGGGATGTAGATCTTCTAGCTGTCTTGGGATTTCCTGGGCCCCGTGCAACAAGACGTGATGCCGCTGTCCACACGGCCGCCTGGGTGTCCTGGCAGAGCGTGAGAAACGTGGCCACAAACACCATGTTGCTCGTATGCCTCACTGGCATGACACAGATCTGCCTTGACCTGTGACGTCTCACCTTCATGAAGGACCCAGGTTGCTTTTCTGTCAGAGCTTTCCCCCCACACAAACACGCGGATATCCCAGAGTTTCAGAGTCAAGCTCAGCACATGGTTGTCACTGCGGGTTGCTAACGGCGTCCTCAGCAAACTGAAAAAGACATTTGGAGATAAACAAGCTGCAGAAATTCCTGGCAGTCAGGCTCAGAGACAGTAAATAATATTATTTACAGCCAGCTCAAGTTAAAAGAGGAAAGTAAAAAAAGCGATGGGTACAAAAATATATATTGCCTCCACGCAGTGGATCTCAAGCAGCGCAACTAAAAAAAAAAATGTCGAGGCAGTTGTCAAGATGATTGTGTTACATGATTTTTTCAGAACCGTTTCAAAGCTAGTTATGTCACGTAGTTCTTGTTGTGTTGTTTAAAAAAAAAAAAAAGAGTTATTGATGTTGTTTATCCTTCATTTACAGTTACAGTCCTGGCTTCTGTTTACATACACGTGGTGCGCATATACTAGAAGTATGTATGTCTTACTGCCCGTCTACTTTAAGAATGTTCACAGTTGAGGATCAGAACTGTGTCGTAGTTTCTTGTCCTACCATGAGGCGTGTTCAGTGCTCACTGGGCTCTTACAAGTTTTTTTTTCCGCATATTCATTTTTGGAATTACAATAGACTTCATAATGAAAAAAAAAACAACGCTGCACAGGTAACACAGGTATTAACTGGGTACATGGGACCCAACCAGAAGATCTTAATTTTGCTGATGACATAACTCTTATCAGTGACAATGTGAATTCCATGCAAGAAAAAATAGATAGCCTGTCTTCACTGGCTAGCAAAATAGGACTTGAAATTAACAAGGACATAACAAAAATAATGAAACTTCCGATTAATCAAAATGGAAAAATACACGTAGAAGGGACAGATATTGAAGAAGTCAATCAATTTGCATGCCTTGGCAGATACATAGACCAGGATGGTGACACCAGAAAGGAAGTTAGAATTGCAAAAGCAGCATCAGTCTTCAAGAATCTTGAGAACGTATAGCATTCAAAAATTTTATAAGCACAAAAGTCAAGTTAAGACTATTCAATTCAAATGTAACATCCACCCTCATTTATGCATGCGAAAACTGGAAAACAACTAAAGAAATAGACAAGAAATTAGACTCTTTTGAAAACAAATGCCTAAGGAAAATACTCGGCATCAGGTGGATCGAATTCAAGAACAATGCAGAGATAAGACAGATGACTGAACAACAACCAGTCTCATGGGTGATCAGGAAAAGGAGATGGACATATGTTGGTCACGTGATGAGAAGAAACGATCAGAGAATCCCAAAACAAGCTATCAAGTGGAACACAACAGGCCAAAGAAAAAGAGGCAGACCGCGTGAAACTCTGAAGAGGATATTGTTAAGAGAGGCCAAATTAATAGGCATAAAATCCTTTGATAAGGTTGAAAGGCTCGCCGAAGACAGGGAAAATTGGCGAACTACCTTGCGAGCCCTATGTGACGTTTAGCGGCACGGGAAGGATATACAATATAGAGAGATACAGTCATGTGGCGGGTTACGGCCGCGTTTTTGACCGAAGAATCCGGTCCTAAGTCAGTTTTGGCTCTTAGAGGGGGAAGTCACATACTGAGTACATCTCGCTACTATAACATATTACAAGATGAATAAATTTGCCTTCTTCTTCTTCTTGGACTTTGAGCAGCCTGCTGAATTCGGCAGCTTTCCGAGCCACTGAGTTTCAGTACTGCATACGAGACTATTCCTCTCTGTTCTTGATCTTTTCTTCCAAATTGTCGACTACCAAGACCGCATGCATCTTCTTCTAGGTTGTCTCGCCATCGTTGTTTAGGTCTGCCTCCTGGGTCTATTCTCTTTCATCTTTTATTATAGGCCATCTTTGTCTGTCCTCCTTCATGATGTCTAAATGCCCAAGCCACCCTAGTCTGTTGTTTCTTTGTAATGACTGTTTTCAGCAGGGAGTAAAACAATGTGTAGATTTCTTTGTTTGCTTTTTATGTTATAGGGTATCTTACCGGTCAGTAGATTCATCTGATTCTATTCTCAGATGTTTTTATCTGTTTTTTTTTTACCTTATATGATTTGTTTACTATCGCTTTAAAATAGTTCGTCTGTGCGTGATTGTATTTTGATTTTGTTTGTTTGTTTGTCTAAATAGCATTGATAATGAGAGACAAACAAACATTGCTAGTGAGATACAACAAACAATAAACCTATCCTTTCTGTCAGAATTGTTTTCCTAGAGGAAATATGTTACCAAGATCTGCTGTGTATACGTAAAATTGGAGAATATGAAATATTGTAGAATGTGGTAGGGAAAGAAAATGCTAATATGTCATTTTAAATCGTTTTGTAATTTTTATGTTGACTTTGGAGCACGTGGAAGTTCATTTGCAAATGTTCTAGCGACTTTTTCAGACAGTTTTTACTTTGTTGCCTGTTTTTTTTTTTTGTGAGTAGAAGGGTTTTTAAAAAAAAATGAGCTGGTAATGTAGGTGTAGGCAACAAAAAGTGTGAGAAACACTGATCACACTTGGTAAAAGTTTGGATTTGGCTGGAGTGTGAATATAGTTACCTCGCTTTCCTGCTGTAGTATTTTTGATTTATTGGTGTAGTATTTTATATTTACTTTACTGACGTGAATTATTGTTCAATCTTTTATTTCTGTCTTGCCGCCGTCGTACTGAGTGGTGGAAGGATGACTACACCATACGTTCACACCTTACATATAAATAACGGGAACACGAAACAACAATCTTTTTTATAAAATCGCGATCCTTGTATTTACAAAATTCTGATCCACAAGGCAATGCGAATCAAACGAATCCTATGCGCATGAAGTCCATATATTTATATATTTCCACACGCGTTATTGATTCATAAAAAAACATTTCCTTGAATAATGTGAGTTCAATCCTGATTACAAATGCACACAACTAGACTATACATGTCAGCCTCCATCTGTCGAATGACCACTCTCGTCCACGTCTGAACGATGACACGGTCGCTGGACTCCAACGTGCTCAGCTTATGGAATCTCCTTTCAACTTCTCTCTTCTTGTCTTATATACCTGATCCGCGATGGACCCGAAGGACTGGGCATTTCCATTCAAAAAGGGGCCGTCTCTGGCCAGTGGGATTTCCAATCAAAACCGGGTCACTGCTTGCTTTTTCCCCACTCCTTACACTGCTACTGGGTAATAGTTTCTTCCTTGTCGCCGTCAGAAGTGAAATATGAATGTGTTCTTATGCGTCCAAGTTGTATCTTTCATCTCTCTCTCTCTTTCACTCTATGTCTCTCGCTGTATCTCTTACTATATCTCTCACTCTCTTGCTCTTTCTCTCTGGTCACTCCCTTGCTCTCTGTCACTCTCTTGCTATCTCTCTGTCTTGCTCTTTCTCTCATTCTCTTGCTCTCTCTCTCTCACTATCCCTCCCATCCTGTATAAAAAATATAAATTATACCTCTTCCTACAACTACAAGCTTTCTCAATATCTGTTTGATGTCGACTACATGCCTCCATGAATTATAAAACTTAAAAGTTATCTTAAACTGCTCTTACAGACACCGAATACAATTAATTGTTTTCTGAATAGTCCCGAAAATTTTGTTTAGTAGATAGTCATTTATAATGTATGTAGTTACTTATAGTCATTTATAATGTATGTAGTTACTTCTGTACTGAGTGAATGTTTAAGAGCGAAACGTAAATGTTATATTTTATTTTATGTCTCTCAGCTTCAATGTTAATTATGTTTGTTACATGAACAGCATATTTGTAGAATGTCTGGAATAGAGTGAAAGATGTATGATAGATGGCAAAATGTCAGACGGGCCTGCGTGCCCAATTCTTAACCCTTTTGAAATAAAGATCAATCAATCTCTTTCACTCGTTTGCTTTCTATCTCTCACTCTATTGCTCTCTCACTCTTGCCCTCTCACTCTATTTCTCTCTCTTTCACTCTCCTGATCTCTCTCACTCTCCTGCTCTCTCTCACTATATTTTTCCGTTTCACTCTCTTGCTCTCTCTCAACCAGAGAGATATTGCTCTTTCTCACTCTCCTGCTCTCTCTCTCCCTCTCACTCAACTGCTGTCTTTCTCACTCTCCTGCTCTGTTGCTCTCTTTCTCACTCTCCTGCTCTCTTTTTAACTCTTCTGCTCCCTCTCTCACTCCTGGTCTCTCTCTTCTGCTCTTTCTCTTGTTCTCTTTCTCACTCTCCTGTTCTCTCTCACTTTCTTGCTCTCTTTCTTTCACTCTATTACACTCTCTCACTTTATTGCTCTCTCTCACTCTCCTGTTCTCTCTCTCTCACTCTCTTGCTCTCTCTCTCTCTCACTTTATTGCTCTCTCTCACTCTCTTGCTCTCTCTCTGTTGCTATCTCTTTGACTATTGCTATCTTTCTGACTCTTTCTTTATCACTCTCTTGCACCCTCTCACTTCTTTGCTCTCTCTCGTCCTCTCTCTCGCTCGCCCTCTTAACCATTTTGAAATAAAGATCAGTCAAACAGCCAATCAATCTCTCTCTCGCTCTCTTGGTTTCTCTCATATGACGTGTCTCTTTCTTTCTTACACTCACTCTCTTACTGCCCCCTCCCCATCTCTCTATCCTCTGTAGACAAACATATCGTAACTGCAATATCTTTCATATACATACTGTGCACAAAAGGAGGCTGAGAATATATAGCTGGTCGACTATGACCGAAAGCTGCATGCACGCCATCATGTCTGTTTGGATATGTTTTTTATCTATTTTTAAAAGTATGTAATGTGACCTGAGAATAGAATCCTGTAAGATACCCTATAACATAAAAAGCAAACAAAGAAATCAAAGAAACAAATAAAAAAGTCAAAGAAACAAATAAAGAAATCAAAGAAACATTGTTTAACTCTGCTGAAAACAGTCATTACAAAGAAACAACAGACTAGGGTGGCTTGGGCATTTAGACATCATGAAGGAGGACAGACAAAGATGGCCTATAATAAAAGATGAAAGAGAATAGACCCAAGAGGTAGATCTAAACAACGATGGCGAGACAACCTAGAAGAAGATGCATGCGGTCTTGGTAGTCGATAATTTGGAAGAAAAAATCAAAAACAGAGAGGAATAGATACGTGTCTCGTATGCAGTACTGAAACTCAGTGGCTCGGAAAGCTGCCGAATTCAGCAGGCTGCTCAAAGTCCAAGAAGAAGAAGAAGAAGGCAAATTTATTCATCTTGTAATATGTTATAGTAGCGAGATGTACTCAGTATGTGACTTCCCCCTATAACGGCCAAACTGACTTAGGACCAGATTCTTCGGTTCATTTTCGTCAGTTGAAGATAAGTCTTTTGGGATGGTTATATATTACATGGACCACTGGAGATATATCCAGGTAATATAAAACCATCGTATAACACATGTTCAAGTGAAGTATTATCTGTAGTACATACGTACTTGGACCACTGGAGATATATGGCGGCCTGGATGACTAATCCGGTGGTACCGGGTTCAAGTCCCAGCAGTGGGACTTTTTTTTTTCTAGTACACACCAAAAAAGGCCCCGCGGTCCACCCAGCCTCTAAAAATGATACCAAAGAAGTCTGGGAAGGTAAATTCTCCCAGGCGTGATACTGACCACATCACACTTTCATGTGGCGATGGTGGTGGAAGTACGAGCCTAACACCGTATCCCTGATATGGAAACGGGGATTTTACCTTTACTGAATATATATATATATCGTCATATTTTCTACTGTGCATTTTCAAGGCAGGCCACATACAGGGTCCGGCATAAAGCAAAGCTGGATTTAACTGACGTAGTTCGCAGAAACTGAATACATGCGGAAAAAAAAACATGACGTCAGAGATGAAGCAGACAAACGGTCATTTTTTTACAATGGCTTCTTGGCAAACACAACATCGCGTATTCACTTTGAGTTGCATCCCTGTGATAATGTTCCCGATCGGAGGACAAAACAGTTTTGAGGTGGGTCAAAAACTTTAAGGAAACCGCTGATTGCCTTAATAACAAGTCTACTAGCTGTCCAAGAAACTGAACGAATTCAAGAAGTCCGCAACGCATTGCTGAGTAGCCCTCGACGATCAACTGTTAGGAACGCTTTGGCACCTGGCATCCTCTTACTGTTAATAGTGATATTTATGTGCAGATGCTAACTGAATACTTCATTCCAGACTTGGCCAATAGAAATAAGAGACCAATATGGTTTCATCAAGATGGATCAACTGTCCACACAGCTCTTCAGTCCGTGGCCATGCTGCGACAAGCATTTCCCAATCGTCTTATTTCCAGATTTGGGGATGTTCATTGGCCGGCAAGGTCACCAGATTTATCGGCTGCGGACTTCTTTTTGTTGAGGTATCTCAAGAACACCGTGTATGGTAGTCGACCACAGTCAATTTCAGATCGAATCCAACACTGCGTTCAAAATATCCCTTCGAACATGTTAAATGGTGTTATTCAGGAATTTTCCAGACGCCTGGCTGAATGTATCAAATGTAATGGCTGTCATCTAACCGGCGTAATTTTCAAAACCTAAATATGATTGTCAGTAATAATAAAAATACCCACTTTTCTGAGCTTCATTTCACTTTTTTTTTTTTTTTACCAAAAACATGTATAGCGATTATTTATTTTCCGTTTTTAAAATCCAGCCATGCTTTATGCCGGACCCTGTATAATTGAAATCGCAGATAACTAGTGCCACGAGTACTGCGGTCTTACTTAAATGCACAGGGACGTTCATGGAGATGCCAAGCATGATTTAATCACGCCACGTTTAACAAGATTCGGCCTTTCCCCACTTACAAGGTAGATCAAGTACATTATAGGGAACCTTGGCCAGTTTTCCCTTCACGCTGCGGATTTATTTCTTAGCAAACAGCTTCGAACACTGTATTTATATTTGTAAAACGCATTTGTCTTTCAGCAGCTGACGCTGTTTCGCGCAACACAGAACACCTGTATTCAGTTCTTCTGTGTCGGAGACATACTGGGGGAGCTTTGGTCGAGAACAAAACAAGCGAGGAATTTGGCAAGGCGTCTTAACCGACGTGTAAAGTGGAGAAATAGAAAAGGATGGCGTAAACAAGACTGAAGGTCACATGTTAGGATGCTGTTATTATGACTATATAGTCCACCATAAGATTAATAATAGAGAAATACAGAGAGTTTAATGTGAATCTATATTTATCCTTTATAGACTCTCTCTCTCTCTGAACCTTAAGTGCCCAGGGCACATGGGGCTTCCGCAAGGGTTTTCCACAAATGCCTGTCCTTCGCCTTTTTTTCTGCTCTTGCCCAGGTGAGCCCTCTATTGCTCAACATCCTTTCTGTTGTTCTTCTCCATGTCTCTTTTGGTCTACCCTTACTTCTGCTCCCCTGTGGTGTCCATCTTAGTGCTATTTTTGGTAGTGAGTTGTCAGTCATTCGGAGCACATGTCCCAACCATCGCCAGCGTCTTTCCTCAATAATTGTTGTCAGTGGTTTCATCTGCATTTCTGCCAATAAGATGTTATTTCTTATGGTGTTTGGCCAAAATATTTTTTTAATTCTACGTAAACATTTAGTCTGGAAAGAATTCAACTTGTTTTCTATGGTTTTGGTGATTTTCCAGCATTCACTTCCATCTTTATAGACTACTCAAAGGCATCTGATTGTGTACAACACCAGAAATTTTGAGCAAGAATGGGATTTCCAACACATTTAATACAATTAACATCGCTGCTATATCTAGACCAACAAGCAGCAGTAAGAATAAATGGTGAAAAAACAACTTGGTTTGGCATAAAACAAGGGGTCCGTCAGGGGTGCATATTGTCGCCTTACTTATTTAACTTGTATACTGAAAATATAATGAGGAATGTTAGAGAAGATGTAGACAAGGAATATTACGACGCCATAACAATTGGAGGCTATGAAATACCAGAGATTAGATATGCTGATGACAGTATTACTGTCCACAACACAAAAAGGAATGGAAAAAACTTATTATGTCAGTCCGTAAGAACAACGAAGAGCAAAACCTCTATCTTAATGCAAAGAAAACTAAATTGATGACAACTAACAAAACAAACAAGGCAGCTGAAATATGTATCAGTGAGGAAAAACTGGAAGAAGTGGAGAGTTTTGAATATCTTGGATCACTGCTAACTAATAATAGAGATACAATGAGGGAAATTAAAAAGGAGGACAAGTAAAACAACTAAAGAATCTGTGGAGAGGAGCAAACAGAACCACAAAAATAAGATTTTTAAGGGCATGCATCTTTCCCATCGCAGCATATGCCTGTGAGACCTGGACACTTAACAAAACATCTGAGAAACACATAAATGCCTTTGAATGTAAATGCTACAGAAGAGTTCTTCAAATATCGTGGACACAAAAAGGAACAAATATATCTATACTACAAGAGCTTAATATTGAAGAATGCTGGCTAGTAAAGAGGATTAAAGAGAGAAAACTTTTTGGACACATTAAACGTCATGATAATCTAGAGAAGACCACCGTCTTGGAAGGGTACATAATGGGACAAAGAAAGAGAGGAAGACTAAGGCGAAGATGACTGCAAGACATCGTTGATGATCTGCAAATGAATGCATCAGCAGCAGGCCATCTTGCTCACAACCGAGAGGCCTACAGGAGTGCTGTTTGGGAGACAAAGTTCCGCAAGGGACATGCAAATGAATGAATGGTATAGTCCACCCAAGTAGTACAAATGAACCCTGCAGATCTTACTGAATTACTTACCGCATAGTTATGTCTTCTACTTGCTGATTTACCAAAAGTCGTATGGAATGGTGGTGAATCTTTTTGACTTATCAATTTGATGTCCTTTTTTTTGTTTGTTATCACATATAGAGAGTAACTGTTGAGTAATAAGGTCAGCACTTAAGTCTCACTGAAACTGAATTCCTACATTGGTTGGAAGGTTTATTGTTGAGCAACTCTTTAAAGATACACAACTTTCAGGCAAGCCGCATTATCCATGGCACGTACACAACTTTCAGGCACGCCGCATTATCCATGGCACCTACACAACTTTCAGGTAAGCCGCATTATCCATGGCACCTACACAACTTTCAGGCACGCCGCATTATCCGTGGCCCATACACAACTTTCAAGCAAGCCGCATTATCCAAGGCACCTACATAACGTTCAGGCAAGCCGCATTATCCATGGCCCATACACAGCTTTCAAGCAAGCTGCATTATCCATGACCCATACACAGCTTTCAGGCAAGCCACATAATCATGGCCCATACACAGCTTTCAGGCAAGCCGCATTATCCACAGCCCCTACACAACTTTCAGGCAAGCCGCATTATCCATGGCCCATACACAGCTTTCAGGCAAGCCGCATTATCCATGGCACCTACACAACTTTCAGGTAAGCTGCATTATCCATGGCCCCTACACAACTTTCAGGCAACCCGCATTATCCATGGCCCCTACACAACTTTCACGTAAGCTGCATTATCCATGGGCCATACACAACTTTCAGGCAAGCCGCATTATCCAAGGCCCATACACAACTTTCAGGCAAGCCACATTATCCGTGGCCTCTTTAGTAGTGAAAAAAAAGTGCTAAAAAGGTAGTATATGGTGTTTCTAGTTTTATATCGAAACATCTATGTCCTCTAGCATGTCGTAGGGGTGTGAAGTGCTAGTGGCCTCATATTTCTAGGCGAAATCGAACCAGGGGCCTTTTTATTGGCAGGCGAGTGCGCAAACTTTTACATCGCGGCGGGACTTTATATATCGAAGAGCAGAGAAATTTATTTTGTGTTTAGTTCCATCTTGCCATGTACAGTAACTAGAGAAAAGAGAAATGCCCATGGAGCAGGTGTCGATTATGCAGAATACTAGAAATGTCGGAAGGGTTTCTAAAATGCTTTAAGCCAGGGAGTTTAGGTAGACTGCGGTGAATTATC